>BPTQ01000001.1:21642372-21999446 GCA_019973895.1 Chrysanthemum seticuspe
GTAATAATAATATGGGTTTAGAAGGGTATAAAACTGGGTGTTTTCTAGACAAGAAAAAGAATTATCGGAGGTTTCAACGAAGAACGTTTAAACAGTTTAATATACGTAGTTGATCACAAGATCCAGACTTGTAAGAGTGTATGTAAAGATCCACCGTTCGGGGGGTTTATGTTCGAGTGTCGTACAAAAACTGAATACAGATGAGATTTGTTTTCACATAGTTTGTTCAGAACTATAAGAAATCGTGAGAAAAGTATGAAAAGTAAGAATTCTCGTCGGTAACCTAGAAGTAATTAACTGGGTTTGGAAACTTATTATCGTCAGAATATGTAAAGGGTTGGAACCATATTTTAACTCGCGTAGTAACGCGAGCGTAGCGCGTAATCTTACTACACAAACTTTTTTACGTTGCGTTTTGGACTACGCTCCAACAAGGTCCTACGCCGGATTACGCTTGCGTAGTCCAGCGTCGTCACACTACGAGCGTTGCCTGCGTTACATGCGTAGTACAACGTTGTCACATAACGAGCGTATCCTTATACATACATCCACTGTATAAACTAATCACACTGCTGCGACCTGATGCGTTCGCATTAGGCCGCATCCTGGAACAACCTCGCATCAGGTTTTGCGTTGCATTTTTTCAAACACATCATTCTAATGCGCGATGCGAGCGCAATGATGCGCTCAATTTTATACCAAGGTTGGGAAATGTATAAGACTGCTATTATTCAAAGGTTTGGGTCAATTAATGAAGATCCAATGGCTGCTCTTAAGAATGAAAAGTATGAAAAGAGTGCTAAAGAATATCAAGACTTGTTTGATACACTTTTGTTTAGAGTAGACATAAGTCAAAAACATGCTGTGAGCTTGTATTTGGGGGGCTTGCCACCTAGAAATGTATGTGAGAATGTTCAGACCTAGAACACTAGTTGATGCATATAATTTGACAAATTTGCAAGAAGCAACTTTGGAGGCTATTAAGAAAAAGAACAGATCTTTTGTGGGTCAAAATATGGGAAGATTTGGGTATAATAATAATGTAGGAGGAAGTCACAAACCACCATTGTTAGCTTTTCCTGCTCCCAATAACAAGCTTAACCAAAACACCCCAGTTAGAGCCCCAATGAGAAAACAATTAACTCAACAAGAATATGAGGAAAAGAGAGCTAAGAATATGTGTTTCTACTGTGATAAGAAGTATTCATAGCCATAAATGTGAAGGGCAGTTATTCTCCTTAGTTGGTGGAAACAGTTCAAGAGTTGCCACCCACATATCTTTGAATGCCTTCACTGCTGTGAGCTCTTATAAGACTTTGAGGATAGTTGGAATTGTAGCTAACAAGTATAGGTTGCATATTTTAGTTCATTCAGGATCCACTGACAACTTTCTTGACATTAATGTGGCAAAATGAATGGGATGCAAAATTGGACAGACTAACCCACTAAAGGTTTCTGGCTGGTGGAAGTCAACTCATGAGTGTCCGTGAATGCAAGAATTTTGCTTGGCAAAAAGGGGAAACTTTTGTTACGATGTCATGCTTTTACCCTTGGGAGGATGTGAAATGGTTCTTGGCATTTAGTGGTTGGAAACTTCGGGTACATTAAATGTAATTTTAGAGAATTGAAGATGGAGTTTGTGTACAATAAAAAGAAAATGTTGCTTAGAGGAACCACTAAACCACCAGTACAATGGGTTGAAGGTAGGAAACAAGTGCAAGCTATGGAACATAAAACACCAGCTGAGGTAATGATGATGAGTGTTTTTCTGCTTCCACAAATGTGTTTGCACAGATGTGTTTGAAGTACCTAAAACATTACCTCCATACATAATTCATGATCACAAAATCCTTTTGATGGAAGGAGCTGCTCAGGCCATATAGGCATCCTCTTGCACAAAAAGATGCCATTGAGGCAATGGTGAAGAATGTGTGTGGATTATAGACAGCTCAACAAGCAAACCATCAAAGATAAGTTTCCTATTCCTATCATTGAAGAATTGATAAATGAATTACGTGGATCAACTATTTTTTCCACACTAGATTTGAGATCTATTTATCACCAAACCAGGATTGTATGAGGATGATGTGGCAAAGACGACTTTCAAAACTCATGTGAGACATGAATTTTTGGTCATGCCATTTGGCTTAACTAATGCTCCTTCAACCTTCCAAAGCTTTGATGAATGAAGTTTTCAAGCCATTCCTGAGGAAGTTCACTTTGGTATTTTTTGATGACATATTGATTTATAGCAAAAGCTTGAAAGACCATATCCAACACTTGACTCAAATTTCACAAACTATGATAAACCACAGCTTATTTGCTAAAATGAGTAAGTGTGTGTTTGGCACAAGCCAAGTGGAGTACTTAGACTTAGGCCATGTCATCTCAGCCTAAGTTCGAGGAGTAACTACTGATGCAACTAAGATCCAAGCTATGGTAGATTGGCCACAACCAAAGAACATCAAACAGTTAAGGGGATTTTTGGGATTGACAGGCTATTATAGGAAGTTCGTCAAAAATTATGCTATCTTGAGTAGACCCTTGGCTCAGTTGTTATAGAAGAATCGGTACAAATGGGGTAAAGCCCTTTCACCCAAACACCAAACTATGTCCACTTATGACAAGGAGTTTTTGGCAGTTCTCTTGGCTTTGGAAAAGTGGAGGGGATATCTCTTAGACAGACACTTTGTGATCATTTTAGCCTGAAATATCTTCTTTATCTACTTCCACACAGATGAAATGGCTTCCCAAGTTGATGGGCTTTGATTATGAGGTGGTATACAAGAAAGGGAGTGAGAATGTAGCTGTTGATGCACTATCTAGAGTAGAAGGTAGTGGAGAATTGTTCACAATTGCTATCTCTACCATCACTACTGATCTCTATGGGAAGATTAAGCAAAGTTGGGGTGCAGATGAGCAAATCAAACAAATCATTTCCAACTTAAAACAAGGCAAGCCTGCAAAGAAACACTATACTTGGGTGAATGAACAGTTGCTTAGAAAGAATAAGCTGGTGGTTGGCAATGACAAGGAGCTCAGGACTGAGTTAGTCAAACACATTCATGGAGTTATTGGACTGTGCAAAAACTGGCTTCTTTGTTTTATTGGAAAGGAATGAGGAGAGAAACGAGGCCACTAATTAGGGAGTGTTTGGTATGTCAGAGAAACAAGCCAGATTACAACCACTGCCTATACCACAAGGGGTGTGGAAGAGTATTTCCATGGATTTTATTGAAGCTCTTCCCAGGTCACAGGCAAAGACACATTATTGGTGGTGGTGGACAAATTGAGTAAATATGCCCATTTTATTCCCCTATCTCACCCATTTATAGCTACACAAGTAGCTCAATCTTTCTTGGATACAGTCTACAAACTCCATGGACTCCCTGAAAGTATTGTGTAATCTTCATGAGTAGGTTTTGGAAGAAACTCTAAAAACTACTGCAAGTGAAATTGTTGATGTCCACTTCTTACCACTCACAAACTGATGGCCAAACAAGGTTGTCAACAGATGTCTGGAAGGGTATTTGAGGTGTATGGTGGGGGAGCAGCCTAAAGAATGGTCAAAATGGGTCAGTTTAGCAGAACTGTGGTACAATAGTAACTACCATTCTTCCATAAACACTACTCCATTTGAAATACTTTATGGGCAACCACCACCTGTACATGTTCCCTACTTAGGGGGTGTTTGGGGTTGCGTTTGCAACTAGATTATCTGATTATCATGGTTTGGAAACGCATTAATCTGTATTGAGGTGTTTGGCAACCAGAAACTGATAATCGATTTTTTGCGTTTTGATCACCCCAAAACGTGGTTTTGGAAAAGCAGGTACGCACCTACTTTTTGGAAACGTGATTTCTTATAACCAGAAAGATTACCGTATTACCCTTTAACTTCTTCTACCGCCATTACTCATATGCAGACTTCTATAACAAAATCAACTTATAAATGTTGAGATGTCATCCTTCTACCACCAGAGACAAACGTAAGAGAATTTGGATGAGTCGGAGCAAATGCCGACGCAATATGAGGACTCAAAACCTCAAGCAAAGATCCCGTCTTTAGATATTTTTTTAAATTGGATGAAGATTTGTTGGTTATTGATAAAATGGGTGATGTATACTATGAAGAATATGTAAAGGAGCAAGGGTATTGAGGAAGAGAACTTAGCAGAGTGGGATATATGGGTAGGTGAGCCAATGGAAGGGATAAGTATAAACTAATATGTGATAAAACAAAAGGTACAATCAATAATATAGCCACGCTCTTTTGTAGTTTGATAAGTTAATCACTGTTAAAAGTGTTATAATAAAATCTTTTAATTAGTTTGTGTATTTATAAAGATGTTATATGTTCAACTTATAAAATTTGTATCATTACGTAATAATAATAATAATAATAATAATAATAATAATAATAATAATAATAATAATAATAATAATAATAATAATAATAATAATAATAATAATGGGGAGACCAATGGGGAGACCATGCAGTTCACTGCTCCAGTGAAGTGGGGGTGAAATTTAGACATAACCTGGTGCGTGATATTCTTGTCGACATATATGTTCCAAGGTTGGGATTGTGGTGAAAAAGGAGGCCCCAATGGGGTTTCTTTCAAAGGAGGGGAAAGAATTACGTCCGGCAGACTTGTTATTATTTAACTGGTTCCAAGGCAAGGACGCGTGTTTGGATGTAACTGGGATCTCTCCTTTTGCGGGTATTGATGCTAATTTGTGGGCTCCAGGGGTAGCTTTACATAACGCGGTGGAGAAGAAGAAAAAGAAATATGTGTCCAAATGTGAAGAAAATGGCTACAAGTTCATCCCGTTTGCTTTTTCTACATTTGGGGAGCTTGACACGGAATCCTTGGACACACTTTCACGCATCAAGGCTATTGCCATTAGCCACTCGAATAATGTCAAGAGTGGGGCTTTCATCTTTCATAGACTAAGCTTTTATATTCAGAAAGGTGTGGGAGCCCAACTAGTGTCCCGACTTCCCACCAATTTCTTGTAATATCCCTTATGGTTTCTAATGAAGTGATGGTTTGATAATAATAATAATAATAATAATAATAACAATAATAATAATAATAATAATAATAATAATAATAATAATAATAATAATAATAATAATAATAATAATAAGAATAATAATAAGAATAAGAATAAGAATAAGAATAAGAATAAGAATAAGAATGTCTTTTTTAGTCAGTTTACATGTTTAGTCATAAATAATTCAATTTCCCAAACACTATAAAAACTGATTATGTGATTATTGCGATATCAAACAACATAATCAAATCCAAACACTATATTTTAAAACCACGTTTTGCAATAGCTGATTATCTAATCCCAAACACCCCCTTAGGTGGTGAGAGTAGGGTGGAAGCTGTTGATAGATCCTTAAGGGCTAGAGAAGAAGCTGTCAAAGTACTTAAATTCCACCTACAAAGGGCCCAACACAGAATGAAGCAACAAGCAGACAAAAAGAGGACCGAGACTTTTTCAGGTGGGTGATTGGGTTCTCCTAGAAATACAACCACACAGACATGTCACAGTTAGACAAGGGAAACAGAACAAGTTCTCTCCCAAGTATTATGGCCCATTTGAGGTGATTCAGAAGATTAGTGGAGTGGCTTATACCTGAGCAATCCCAAATTCATAATGTTTTCCATGTTTCACAAATCAATGAATACAGAGGTACAAGACCAGTGAACCAACCAGTCACCTTGCCACATTGTGACCAAAGTGGAGTGTTAGTGATTCCCCCCATTGCAGTCCTCGACAGGAAGATAGTGAAGAAGAACATGTTGCAGTGTATGGACTGATCCGGTGGGCAAATGGTAATAAGGAAGATGCAACATGGGAGCTGTTGGAAGATCTTGTGAAGAGATTTCCAACCTTTGATCTTAGTTCTTGAGGACAAGAACAATTTGAGAGGAGGGGATTGATAGTAGTCAAAGTGCAAGTGTGAAGTGTTGACACGTGAGGTGCATGTGTGTGTTTTCAACCACTCACATGAGGTGCACGCGTGTCTTTCTACACAACTCACATAACCACTTTTGGCTCCATTTTCCTTCTTTAAATAGCTGTTATGTTTTCATTCTTAGATAGCTTGAATTTGTAAACTCTCTCAACCTTTCACTGTAACAAATCATCATTGTAATTAATTTGTTGTAACTGTTTTAACTACTTTCACCATTAATAACATCAAGCATTCCCATTCTCATTTCAATTCATTGAGTATCCAATCTTGTATGTTGCCTCTTAACAATTCTTAACTGAATTCTAAGTGTGTCTATCATCATGTTCATGTAACACAGCCTGAGTTTGGAGCAATTAGTAAATCCCTTTTCATAAGCAACAGTAGGAATGATTTAGGAACACTATAAAGACCAAAATAGGATAGGACCATAGATAAGTAAAGTATTTTAATGACAGCTACAGGTTTGTATCTGTACATGTTTGCAAAACGGGTAGACGGATGAGGTTTTCCCTCTTTAGGTTACCCGGGGAGGGGGAGTCTTTGAATCAGATGTACGCGGCCTAACCGGGATATCCCGGTGACTGTTTCCAACCCTTCCATGGCTACCCACAATTGTGTACCTAGTGAGGTTTGAATCCATGACCTCTTGTTGGTTGGTAATGTGCCTTACCACTAGTTTATAAATGATACAGAGTAGTTAAGAAATTATGACTTTATGACTATCCTATGCTGCCAACTAGTTTATGCATTTTGGTGGTAGTATTCCTCTAAATTATTAAGTATGATCATTGTCTTGCAAGCAGAAAACAGAATTTCTACAATGACTTCTAGCCGTTCAGATTGGTGTATATCTTGTCAGAGGACATGGGGTGTCCCAATTCCAGTTTTCTATCATTAAGAGACAAAGGAACCTCTGCTAAATGAAGAGACTGTTGATCATATCAAATGTAAGCCCTAAACATAGTTGCTGGAAAGTTTGAGTTAATTTGAACTTACATTTAAGGAATGTGCATTTGAATCTTTGTGTTTGGCAGCAATCATTTCCCAAAAGGGCAGCGATGCATGGTGGTACATGTCAGTAGAAGAGTTGCTTCCTGAAAAATATCGTGATAAAGCATCAGATTATGTTAAGGGAACTGATACGATGGATGTTTGGTTTGATTCAGGTCTAATTTATAAGTTACATGTTAAACACAAACAGTTCTTGTTTCAGTTATATGCGACTGGATCTGTATATTAACCTATCAAACATACATAAACTGCAGTGTTGCAACTAAAGGTATCGTGACCATCAGTATATATTCTTAATTTAACTGATTTCATTATTGTTATCATATTTTCATTATATGTGGCAGGAAAAGCTCCATATTCTGGAGTTATAACGCATGGATTTGTGCTCGATGAGAGGGGTAAAAAAAATGAGTAAATCTGTGGGTAATGTTGTTGATCCACGCACTGTGATTGAAGGAGGGAAGAATCAAGAGGTTAGTGGTCATTTAGCTATGATTAAAAATCATAATATTGCTTAACAGAAAATCAAATGTTTTCTATTTGTTTCTCCAGCAAGAACCTTCGTATGGAGCAGATGTGCTTCGGCTTTGGGTCTCAAGTGTAGATTTTACAGGAGACGTTCAGATTGGACCTCAAGTCCTCCGTCAACTGTCGGACATCTACCGTAAACTAAGAGGGACTTTGCGGTTTCTCTTGGGAAATCTTCATGATTGGAAAGTATGTTTGTTTGTTTGTTTGTTTTCCAAATATTCCTCTGATATGCTTTTGGTTTAAATACAGTTAATGCGTTACCTTATATTGTGCTTTAATTTTGTAGGCAGAAAATTCTATTGCGTATCACGATCTTCCAGAAATCGATATGCATGCTCTGTTTCAGCTTGAAAACGTTGTGAAAAACATCAAAGAAAGCTATGAAACATATGAATTCTTCAAAATATACCAGGTAAGGTGTTGTTTTTACTTGATACATGGTTTCTCATTTTTTTCATACTAAGAGAATTCATTTCGTTTCAGTTGATTCAACGTTTTGCTATTGTTGATCTCTCAAATTTCTACTTTGATGTTGCCAAAGATCGCCTTTATGTCGGGCAACTTTTTTCTTTTATAATATAATACAATTTGATTGGTTTTATAGTCAAATTAGTCTATTTTGATACGTTGGTTCTGTTTCAGTGGTGCTTTAAGTTTTACAAGGAGAAGCTGTCAAACAGTGCTTGCAGCTCATTTGCTCTCGATAGTGAGAGTAGTTGCTCCAATTCTTCCTCATTTAGCTGAAGACGTGTGGCAAAATCTTCCTTTCAAATATAGCATTGACAACATTGATGTAGCCAAATTTGTTTTTGAGTCAAAATTGCCCGAAGTCAATGAAAGATGGCTTGCCTTTCCTGCAAAAGATATTGATTTTTGGGGAAATATACTTGAGGTAACTACAATTATGTCTTGTTGACAACATATCTGTGAATTTTGATTTTTTTTAATAATCATCTATGGTATAATAATTTTGAAATTGTGTGCATCTAATTTGTATGAATTTGTTAGTTGAGAACTGAGGTAAATAAAGCTTTGGAGACTGCTCGCACGGGCAAACTCATTGGTTCCAGCCTAGAAGCAAAGGTGTACCTCCATAGCTCTGACGATAGCCTTGCACAGAGATTAACGAATATGTGTGAAGCTAGACTTGATGCCGTCTCTCTGAATCGCATATTCATAACATCTCAGGTATTTCCAATCATTATGTGGTAGAACTGGCAAGATGGTTGGGTCGGACGGGTTGGGTCACGGGTCACAACACAACAGGTTCCAATGGAAACGAGCCAGCTCGGTTTGGTGCACCTGCAAACTCTTTGTTGGTCCATTATTTTTAAAAGAAATTAATTTGTTAATATTGACACCGAAAAAAACAACAAAATTGTTACAGTATTAATCTATATTTTTGTATAACGAGTTAGAAAGCTTGCATTAAATTTTGTCAAATTTGTACGTGCTTGTCCTGTTACCCTTACTAATATAGTATTTCCACTTATAATATATTGCATATGTGTCAAGTACTCAAGTTTGTGTTCAAATAAGTTCTATCATTCGTTGTTCTTACATGTCAAAAATGTTGGACGTGTTTTTGCTGGTTTATGCGGTGAGTTTGATTCTTTTTCAAATAAACCTATTAAAAGTGCTCCCAAACTTGCGTTTGAAAAAAGTTCTCAATATTAAATTTAATTGACACTCTTATTTAAAATAGTTATGAATCATCTGAAATAGTTGTGAACGTATTTTCCATTATCATGCCAATGGGCATCTTTGAGGATTCTACCGAAATAGACATAGCAGAAATTAGTGGTCCATTGAATGTGGAATTTCAACAAGAAGCTCGAATTGACTGATTCATAACAAAATGAGCTGAAATTGCCAACTCTAGTAAATCCCCCCCCCCCCCCCCCCTCTCACCTACTACTACAAGTCCACTTTTAACTTTTACAAAGTTTAAGAAATACCACTACTACTCTATTTGCCAATCAAATATTATCTCTCCCCACTAAAGTCTCTTTTGATCGGTTTGGGACAACCAAAAATAGAAATATGGACTTATTTTTTTTGGGATGGAGGGAGTATCGTTGACTTAGATATTTATACATCATTGCACGTATTTCATGTCTTAGAAGTATGATGATATTGGTATCTAAATTCCATTGTTCATACTGTAGGTTGAGATTCTTTCTACCTTGGATGATGCACCAAGCGAAAATATACCATATTCTGGAGATTATTTGATTCAAGGAGAAAAGAAAATATGGATTGGCGTTTCACGTGCAGAAGGTTCGAAATGTGAACGATGCTGGAACTTCTCACCACAAGTTGGTTCATTTCTTGATCACCCCACAATTTGCAAACGTTGCTATGATGTTATTGCTGATCAACCACTTCCTGCTCTTGCAGCTTTGAGTTGATATGTTTGGGAGTGACATTATTAGAAAAAAAGTGCCTTGTAAGTTCAAAAAGTGGTAAAGTGGTGACTACAAGATTAATATAAACCTAGGGATAATATCTGCCGGTAGTATTGGCAATGAGTGATTAGTGCCAAATTGGACAAACCACAATGATGATTTTTGCAGTTTACTCAAACTATTATTATCACGTTATGAATGCATTTTGGGATAAAGATTGAGTAACGAACATGACGAGTGTGGATGATATAATGTTATTTAATTTAGTACCAGAGTATGTGACCTTTATTTTTATTTTTTGCTCAAGGATGACTAGAAACTCTCATTTTTATTCGTATATTTGTTTCGGTTATTATGACCTAAGGATCTGGTTTAATCTTTATGTATAAACATATATGCATCTGCAGCTATGCTATATGATACACTTGTGTTTGACAAACGCACAGTTCCTACTGCCTAGAATATTTAGGTTTGCTAATACTGATATCAAAGCCCTAAAACGAACATGCTAACCAATCTTGACTGCAGTAGATTGAGCTGGTTCTCTTTAAGCAAAATATTCGGAATTTGTTTGACCTGAATCCAAATGGTCAATATCTTAAATCCTTTGAATCCCTGGAACAGAAATTTTGACCCAGTGAGTAATATTTGAACTCCAAAGTCAAATCTTTTAGGACTTACTGTTTGATCTGATTTTTCTTCTGGGTGAATTGAGTTTTTGTAGCTGGTGCAGTCTCTGTTCATTATTGTCCTGTAAATATTTGGTGGAATGGGTAATTTTGTATCCCTAGCATACCGACATCTTGTTGGTGCTCCATTAACAGAAGTTCCAGTTTTCTATCTTAACAAAAATCCGATATGATAGGTTACGTTTTGTAAATAGTCCAAGTATTGAACCGCGAAATTCATTGAACTCTTAAGATTTTATGTTCGTTTGTATTAACCCGCTTCAACATTAACCCGTGTTGACTTTTTCCCTAACCCATCCATTTTGCGATGCACGAGTACATGTTCTCAAGTCGATAATCTCAACCTTGTTTTAGAGCAATAAAAGTAAAGGAAAGTCTAATCAAGCTGAAATTACCAGGAGGGCACATGGTTTTAGTGACATTTTTTGTGTCTGAACTCTGAAGATAAACTCAGTTACTCGATATGTCACAACTCGTTTGTGGGAAGGAATTACGTTCCCTCTCATTAGGGTTAAAAGGAACTCATTAACTTAGAATGTGCACGTCAATACATGTACACACAGAGTTCATACCACTATTGTTCATTTTACTTAGTTTGTCATACCACTATTGTTCATTTTACTTGGTATGTCTTTACCATGGAGTGATACGGGTGGTCTGATAATAATTTTGAACACCATTAATTACTCCTCGATTTGTTAAGTATTTGTGATAGATTTTATTAAACTCTTTATATCTAAAAACTACTCATTTATATATATTTGTTAAAGGTGAATGCAAATTTCTTTATAATTAATTCTAACTATGGTCGATCCTATAATGTATCGGGTCATAGAGATTTAAAGAGACGAGCTTCATGCTGCGATAAATCTTGTCGTTGAGAGGAAAATATGTGACAAATTCTAAAGAGAGACTTTATTACGCATCAACAAATTTAATTGTAGTCTAAAATTTTGTTTTTGAATATTTTGATCAATGACATATGCACTAATGAATTTCGATACATCTTATATTAAGTGATGGATGCTTAATTGTTTTTATTTGATTATCTACAATTAATTATATACAAAGTCTATGATACTTATAAAAGTAGGTGTGAAAATGATGGAGTTTGAAATATTCATAATTCATAGCTAAATTAACATGGCAAGAACATGATATTCTTGCAATTCAGGTATATCCAAAATTGAAATCTATAAATAAATTATGGAGCTAAATTTTATTTCATTTTTAGAGCATGGGGTATCATGACTTACTCACTTCTCTGAGCCCCACGTGTGTCACCTCACCTCCACATCACTCCAACACACTCACTTAAAAATACCCCCCAATCACAACTAACCCAAACCTCTTCACTTGGGTCCCACCCACCCTCACAAACACAAACACTGCAAAACCTATTGTCGTTATTCTCGTCGTTGGACTGGCGAAACCACAACTGGCGAGTTGATATGGTGTCGTGGCGAGGAGCAAAGCAAAGTGGCGAGCTAGCCACGTAGGTTTCGGCGAGGAGCAAAACCTTCCATACCCCATGCTCTTGTGGGTTTGATAGCTTGTCACTATCTATATATAATAATAAAAAAATTTCATCTTCATCACTTCATAAATGACAATTCTATTTCATTTTTATTTGATGGTCTACAATTAATTATAAACAAAGTATATAATAATAAAATTAATTAGTTTGCTTAATTATGAACAGTAAAATATGATTAGTATAAATGTAGTATTTGTTTTGTTTTTAAACTTTAATGTTAATAACTTAAGTTTTAAACTTTCATAAGAGGTGGAATTTATTTACTATTTTCTAAAGGTAAAACATAATGTATATATTTAAAATAATGATGCTAAAGACTTATACTTTAGGTGGTTATGCATGTAAATAAGTTTGTATAAGTAATTTGGAGATTTAATAAAAGACAAAAATTGCAAAACAACTTCGACATAGCTAGAAAAACAAATAGGTAAAGGGCATGTGGGACTGCCGAATGAAGGCATATCAGAAATTTCAGTCAAATTAAACCTTTTTTACAATGGGAATCAATACATATATGCACTCTAATCAAACCACCTGACTGCGCCAAATACCCCTTGGTAGAATGCGGATTTCATGAATTGTCAAACTAATATAAACGAATCTTGCTTATGCAAGATGGTATTTCTGTTTTTTCTAATTAATGAGTAATTGTGCAAATGATATAATTACCAAACACCCTTCGGCCTTGCGGCACCCGTTAGAAATGTCTTTCAAAAAAAATATCATGTGAACAACTTGATCAAGCTACTGATAGTTGTTTTAAGTATTTGTGCAATTAAGTATTGTAATTAAATATGTTTACACGCTATTATTTCATTGGATGTCTTGAATCTTGCCTGTATAATCTGTTTATATTAATTTGTATGACTATGATTAGAAGTGGTCGAAGTAGTAGTTAAAGAGTCATCATCCCCAGCTCATTTTGCAATTTAATTATTAGACAACATGTAAGAAAACGTCAAAACCCACATGTGAACAAGGGTCAATCCAAAACAACAATCCAACTTGGAGGTGATTTAAGGTTGGACTCTAAAACAACAATCACAATTTCAGAAACCAGTCATGCTACTAAATAAAGCTATCATATGGTTAAACATCTCCACTATCATCAATATAATTGAGTGTGGCAAATTTTCACTTGTCACGAAGCCATACCCGAAATCGACACAAAAATAAACGGGTTAGGGTTGTATTTAAGTGGGCGGTCAACACGTTTAATAATTGCCTCTTACCGCTCTTGATGACATGAATAAAACAAAATCTTTTAATTGTAAAGATCTTCGGACGGACCTATGATTTTGATAGGGTGTTGCACAAAATAATTGTTAGGCTAACTAAAGTTATACAAAAAAGCGACAGTTTTTGAAAAAAAATTACACTTCATGACCAAAAATAGGGTGTAGCCCGTGCAACACCCGGCACCAATGTAGGTCCATCCTCTATGGCTCTTACCGAATAAGAGCTAAGATCAATAAAGAGGCAAATAATTAAGATGTTTTCTTCGAAAAACTAACAGCATCTTAGTAATGTCTTGAAATGAAACATGAACGAGCAAAATTTCATTTCATGAGCTTGTGCTCTTGTGGTTTTCAATTTGTGTTTCATTTCAACCAGTTTGATCTTGTTATTAGCTCAAAATGAAATCCTTGATCCCCACTTATTATGTGAACAACTTAGTCAAGTCAACTTATAGTTGTTATAAGTATTTGTGCAATTAAGTATTGTAATTAAATATATTTACCCGATATTGTTTCATTGAATGCCTTGAATCTAGCCTTTAGCCTGTATAGTGTTTTTATTTTAATTTGTATGACTTTGATTAGCAGTGGTTAAGTAGTAGTTAAACTGTCAGAAAACGTCAAAACCTACTTTTGAACAAGGGACAATATAAAACAACAATCCAACTCAGAGGTGTTTTAAGGTTGGACTCTAAAACAACAATCACTGCGTTTCCAAGCTTTTCAACAAGGGTCAATCCAACTCAGAGGTGATATAAGGTTGGAAATAAATATGTCAGACAACTAGTGGATTTAGGGGTGCCTACGAGACGCATTAGATGCATGTAGTCAGTCAAATTATATTAAATCACTTTAGCCACACAACTAATAAGCAATGAACTCGTTTGAATCCAAATGGTCAATATCTGAACTCGTTTGAATCCCAGTTAGCAATATTAGTGTTCCAAAGCCAGAAATCTTTTAGGACTTACTGTTCGATCGGCTCTTTCTGCTGGGTGAATTGAGTTTTTGTAGCTGGTGCAGTCTCTGTTCATTATTGTCCTGTAAATATGTGGTGTAATGGGTAATTTTGTACCCCTAGCATATCGACATCTTGTTGGTGCTCCAGTAACAGAAGTTCCAGCTTTCTATCTTAACAAAAATCCGATATGATAGGTTACGTTTTGTAAATAGTCCATGTACTGAACCACAAAACTCATTGAACTCTTAAAGATTTTAAGAAGTTCGTTAATACAAAAGAATGTTTACCGGCGACCTGTATGAAACCCGCTTCAACATTAACCCGTGTTGACTTTTTGCCTAACCCATCCATTTTGCGATGCACAAGTACATGTTCTCAAGTCAATAATCTCAACCTTGTTTTAAAGCAATAAAAGTAAAGGAAAATCGAATCAAGCTGAAATTACCAGGAGGGCACATGGTTTTAGTGACATTTTTTGTGTCTGAAGATAAACTCAGTTACTCGATATGTCGCAACTCGTTTCTGGGAAGGAATTACGTTCCCTCTCATTAGGGTTAAAAAGAACTCATTAACTTAGAATGTGCACATCAATACGTGTACGCACAGAGTTCATACCACTATTGTTCATTTTAATTAGTATGTCTTTACCATGGAGTGATACGGGTGTATGATAATAATTTTGAACACCATTAATTACTCCTTGATTTTGTTAAATATCTATTAAACTCCTTATATATAAAAACTACTTGTTTATACATATTTGTTAAAGGTGAATGCAAATTTCTTATAATTAATTCTAACTATGGTCGATCCTATAATGTTTCGGGTCATAGAGATTTAAAGAGATGAGCTTCATGTTGCAATAGATCTTGCCGTTGAGAGCAAAATATGTGACTAATTCTAAAAAGAGACTTTCGCATCATCAAATTTAAATGTAGTCCATAAATTTTGTTTTTGAACACTTTCATCAATGACATATGCATTGATGAATTTCGATACATCTTATAGTGATGGATGCTTAATTGTTTTTATTTGATTATCTACAGTTAATTATAAACAAAGTCTGTAATACTTATAAAATAAGGTGTGAAAATGATGGGGTTTGAAATATTCAGAATTCATAGCTAAATTAACATGGCAGAACCTGATATTCTTGCAATTCAGGTACATCCAAAATTGAAATCTATATATAAATTATTGGGCTAAATTTTATTTCATTTTTATGGGTTTGATATCTTGTCACTATCTATATATAATAAAAAAAGAAATTTCATCTTCATCATTTCATAAATGACAATTCTATTTCATTTTTATTTGATGGTCTACAATTAATTATAAACAAAGTATATAATAATTAAATTAGTTAGTTTGCTTAATTCTGAACAGTAAAATATGATTAATATAAATGTATTTGTTTTGTTTTTTTTAACTTTAATGTTAATAACTTAAGTTTTAAACTTTCATAAGAGGTGGAATTTATTTACTATTTTCTAAAGGTAAAACATAATGTATATTTTTAAAATTATGATGCTATATAGACTTATACTTTAGGTAGTTATGCATGTAAATAAGTCTGTGTAAGTAATTTGGAGATTTGATAAAAGACAAAAATTGCAAAACAACTTCGACATAGCTAGAAAAACAAATAGGTAAACGGCACGTGGGACTGCCGAATGAAGGCACATCAGAAATTTCAGTCAAATTAAACCTTTTTTACAATGAAAATCAATACATATATGCACTCTCTTCAAAATTCGTAGCGGGCAACACGTCTCTAATCTTCACATAGCTGTCCCTGACTGCGCCAAATACCCCTTGGGAGAATCCGAATTTTATGAATCGTCAAACTAGTATAAACAAATCATGCTTGTGCAAGTTGGTATTTCTAGTTTTTCTAAGTTTTCTAATTAATTAGTAATTGCACAAATGATATAATTACCAAACGGCCTTCTGCCTAGCGGTCCTCGTGAGAAACGTCTTTCTAAAGAAATATAATGTGAACAACTGGATCAAGTCTACTAGTAGTTGTTTTATATATTGGTGCAATTAAGTATTGTAATTAAATATGTTTACACTCTATTGTTTCATTGAATGCCTTTAGCCTGTATAGTCTTTTTATTTTAATTTGTATGACTATGATTGGCAGTGGTTAAGTAGTAGTTAAAGTGTCATCATCCCAAGCTCAATTTGCAATTTAATTAGTAGACAACATGTAAGAAAGACGTCAAAACCCCACATTTAAACAAGGGTCAATCTAAAATAACTATCCAATTCATAGGTGATTTAAGGTTGGACTCTAAATCATGAAGGAGAGTGGATTATTACGACTAAACTAAATCATGAAGGACTCAAACATAGAAGAAACTGAGAATTTTTGTGTATTGTTCCAAATCAAGCATTAGCAAATTTAAATGTAGTCTTCGAATTTTGTTTTTGAACATTTTGATCGATGACATATGCACTGACGAGTTCCGATATATATTTAGTGATGGATGCTTTAACTATTTTTCATTTGATAGTCTACAATTAATTATAAACAAAGTCGATGATACTTATAGAAAAGGTTCGAAAATGACGGAGTTTGAAATTTTCAGAATTCATAGCTAAATTAACATGGGAAGAACTTTATATTCATGCAATTCAGTTACATCCAAAATTGAAATCTATGAATAAATTATGGGGCTAAATTTTATTTAATTTTTAGATGTTTGATAGCTTGTCACTATCTGTATATAATTTAAAAAAAAAAAAAAAAAAAAAAAAAAAAAAAAAAAAAAAAAAAAAAAAATCTTCATCACTTCATAAATGACAATTCTATTTAATTTTTATTTAATGGTCTACAATTAACTATAAACAAAGTATATAATAATAAATTTAATTACTTTGGTAAAATATGATTCACAAATGTATAAATGTTATTTATATTTATTTATTTATTTATTTATTTATATATATTTTTTAATTTTAGTGCTAATACCTTAAGTTTTAAACTTTCATAAATGGTTGAATTTATTTACTATTTTCTAAAGTAAAAGATAATGTATATATTTAAAATAATGATGCTATGGACTTTTACTTTAGGTAATTATACATGTAAATAAGTTTGAATAAGTAATTAAGAGAATTGATAAAAGACAAAAATTGCAAAACAACTTCCACATAGCTAGAAAAGCAAATAGGTAAAGGGCACGTGGCTTGCAAGGCACATCAGAAATTTCAGTCAAATTAAACCTTGTTTACAATGGAAGTCTAAGACATACAAGTACTATCTTCCAAATTCGAACGCCCTCTAATCTTCCCATGGATGCCCCCTAATGAAGACATATATTACTAATTAATTCGCACTTTCAAATTAGTCTTAGCTTAATTGTATCGTTATTTTACAAAACTATGACTTCGTTTGGTTGTTTTGGAATTAATAAATGGACAGACGAATTTGAATAATTTGTATCATAGTTTAGGGTGATTTAGGTTGAGATTTAGGTTGTGTTCGTTTTTTTTTTTTTGCCTCTTAACAGCGTCTGAACGGGCAAAATGTCTGAATCGGTCAGACATTTTGCCGTTCAGACCGTTTGTTTTTTTTTCCGTTCAGACGTCTGAACGGAAAAAATGTCTGAATCTGTCAAGACCTGAGAGGGGTGTCTTAACGCGTCTGAATGCTTCTTGTAGTCACAAAATAACCAAAAAAAAAAAAAAAAAAAAAAAAAAAAAAAAAAAAAATCCCGTTCAAACATGCGTTTTTTTTCTTCGTTCAGATGCGTTCAGATTCAGACATTTACGCATCAGATTCAGATTCAGACGTGCAGTTCAGATTCAGATTCAGACCCTCTTAAAAAACAAACACCACCTTAGTAGATTTTTTTTGGAAAAATATGATTTTTTTTGGAAATTGCAGTTTTTGTGGCATTGTTTTCGCCTGCAGCCGCTTTTAGCGACGACATGTGTCGTCACAAAAAATGGTTATCATATTTGGCTCACCTTCTGCGACGACACGTGTTGTCTCATTCAATAATATATTAATATTTTAATAATTTATAATATTATATATTTATATAATTAAGTAAAAACTTTGATAATCATTTTTTATTTAATTTGGAAAAATACTTTTAACGACGACACGTGTCATTGCTAATGGTCTGTGGGCCCCACATGGTCAAGCGTTGGAGTTTTATTTTTGTGGGCCCCACATATCGACGCTAAAGATGTTGAATTTTTTCGTCAAAAGCTTTAGCGACGAATACAATGCGCCGACGCTTGTATTCTTGCACTGTCAAAAGAACAATGTTACAATCGTGTCGTCAAAAATGGACTTTTGGCGAGGAATCGTGTCGTCGCTAAAAGTTGAAATTCTTGCACTGTCAAAAGAACAATGTTACAATCGCCGACGCTTGTATTCTTAGCGACGACAAAAATGGACTTTTGGCGAGGAATCGTGTCGTCGCTAAAAGTTGAAATTATTGCACTGTCAAAAGAACAATGTTACAATCGCCAAGGCTAAGAGAAGCCTTTCAAAGAAAGGAATTGACAAGATGTTGAGAGATGGAAAGATACAAAGTTGAGGATCAAGAGTTTACGAACAAGGTAGTATGATTATTTCAAGGATGACGTGGTTCAGAAGGCAAGGCAAGATAAGATAGCAGAAACCGATGTGATAGCAGACAAGAAGAAGGAACTCGAATATGTTTATAACTCCATGGTTGGTCATGTAAGATATGAGAGGGAGCTTCTCGCACACGTGCCAGAATATGTGACCATTATTTTTTGCTCAAGGATGATTATAAATTATCAATTTTATTCGTATATTTGTTTCGGTTATTATGACCTTCGGATCTAATTTAATTTTTATATATAAACATATATATGCATCTGCAGCTATGCTATATGATACACTCATGTTTGACCCACACACAGTCTACTGACTCGGATATTTAGGTTTGTTAATACCAATATTATAGCCCTGAAAGGTTAATCCATCTTTACCGAAGTAACTTGAACTGGTTTTCTTCAAGCCTATATCCAGAACTCGTTTGAATCCCTGGATCTGAATGGTCAATATCTGAACCCATTTGAATTACTGGAACACAAATTTGCACCCTAGTAATACTGAGTTCTAAAGTCAGATAAATTTTTTTAAAACTTACAGTTTTGTTTTTTCTTCTGGTTGTACTGAGTTTTGGTAGCTGTTGGAGTGGTCTCTGTTCATTTTTCTTCCTGTTCATATCTGGTGTAATGATTATTTTGTACCCCTTGTTCGTTTTCTACAGGTTCTATACTTCCAG
Organism: Chrysanthemum seticuspe; assembly: GCA_019973895.1. Taxonomy (NCBI): domain Eukaryota; kingdom Viridiplantae; phylum Streptophyta; class Magnoliopsida; order Asterales; family Asteraceae; genus Chrysanthemum; species Chrysanthemum seticuspe. The sequence goes on from BPTQ01000001.1 coordinate 21,662,022, forward strand.
GATCTCCAATAATCAAACAAACATCATGTGTGAAACATCATCAAGAATAATAAAAACAAGAGAATGGGTTTGAACCCTTTATACTAATCTGATATATATGAACTTATGGGTTGTTTACAAATTCAGAAACTATGCCTATTTATACAAGATGAAATGACACCATGAAGGGTTGTGTCGTTTCATAATAACTACCAATAACCGCTCTCAACCGCTATTCGGTTGTAGAGTTTCATTTTAACATATCTAGCCCTTAGGCTTTATTCTTAATACTATAACATCCAAACTTAATATTTGATCTAAAACATTAAAGGCTAACATTTCCCCCCCCCCCCCCCCTAATGATTTAGCATCAAATTCTCTTGAGTGATCTTCAATGTTTCTTCAAGCAATGTCTAAAGTTCATTGCCGTCTTGACTGCCATCATTGTTCTTCATCTTCATCATCTTCAAGACTAACACCAAAACGATTCGACTTGTCTCAATTGCTCCATCCTTCACTCTCTTTCCCTTCTGGTCTTGCAGGTCCATGGCCAAGCCATCATTGCTTGCGTCTCCTACATCTTTTGACTTTTCACCCCAAGGTACGTTAGCAGTTTCATGGCAGAATACAATGAGATCAACAAACTTCTTATAACATGCAGTCGCAACTGCTTCATCATCTTTGGTATCTAGTCCTTGAAATTTTGCAATCATTCCATACTTGTCACTCAAAACAATTAACGTGTACCCTTTCTCTTTTCCTTCTTTGTGCAACGGTTCCAAGAACAAAATTGTTCTTCCTCTTTTTTCTGTTTCACGATTTATAGCAACAAAGATATCTCATGATATTAAACGCGTCTCTTGAATGATGATCAAAAAACATGACTTGTTGTGTTGTTTGATTCCTTGCTCTCTGATACCATGTTCGTTTTCTACATGTTCTATACTTCCAGGATCTCCAATAATCAAACAAACATCATGTGTGAAACATCATCAAGAATAATAAAAACAAGAGAATGGGTTTGAACCCTTTATACCAATCTGATATATATGAACGTATGGGTTGTTTACAAATTCAGAAACTATGCCTATTTATACAAGATGAAATGACACCATGAAGGGTTGTGTCGTTTCATAATAACTACCAAATAACTACCAATAACCGCTCTCAACCGCTATTCGGTTGTAGAGTTTCATTTTAACATATCTAGCCCTTATGCTTTATTCTTAATACTATAACATCCAAACTTAATATTTGATCTAAAACATTAAAGGCTAACACCCCTAACATTTCGTCTCGATGTCTTGTTGGCGCCACATCAATAAAAGATCCACTTTTTGTTTTGAACCAAAATATGATTTGATAGGTGTTGTTTAATTGTAAATTAAATTAAATAGTCCAAGTATTGAACTCCAAAATTCATGGAACTTCTAAAAATTTTAAGAAAGTTTTTTAATACAAAATTTATGAAACCTGCTTCAAGATTATTAACCCATGGTGATATTGTTGCCCAACCCATCCATTTTGCAATGCACGAGTACATGTTCTCAGGTTGATAATCCTCAGCCTTGTTTTAGGGCACTAAAAGTAAATTCAAAGAAGCCGAAATTACCAGGTGTGCACATGATTTTAGTGACATTTTTTTTTGTCTGAAGATAAACTTAGGGTGTGTTTGTTTCATTAAGATGTTTTGGGTCTGAATCTGACTACCGCATCTTACTGGTAAGAGGTGACTAGAAAGTCTAAATGTGAACGAAATAATGTTGTTTGTTTTTGTATAAGTGTCCGAATGATTTTAAGTGCTCGTTTTTGCAATTTGTTTATTAAACCAACGCAATGCGATAATAAGTAAATTATGTAAATATGAAACAAGACTTTTTATCATAAATATAACATAGTTAATAAACAATCAAATATATTATATAAAGTTGATGCAGGTTTTACTGACCAGGTCTTAATATTTATAATGTCTCGCTAAACCTATGGTCTAACCTAATGCACTAACGGGCAGATTACCCGGTCGTGTGTAGTGTAGTAAATGGTAAAGTCGAGGTCGTCCCAAGAGCTATGTGTGTTGGATTATTACTAAGTCTAGTGTCACAGAATAATAGTTGTTTCGATAGGGAATTAATTAATTAAACTACTAATGCAGAATAAAATAAAGCAGATAAATGGATAAAGGGAAATCAATAGAGGAATAGTGGTGCTAACCTAGTCAATCTTCCTAGCTAGTAATGTCTACGTCTACCTACTTCCAATTACTTCAGGTGGGGTCAAATTCGAGAGGACAACATTTGGTCAATTCGCCCTAACCTATCAGCAAAGATGCCACCACAGGAGAAATCAGGCGCACCGTCATAAGTCCTGTTGTTCCTGGTCCCCTAAGCCAAGTCATTAAGTACCGCTACATGCTAGATTCTAAATAGTGAGTGCCCGGCCGTTAGGAACTTAGACACTACACCCCCAGTTCTTAAGTTCATCCAAACGATAGGTGATCAGTTGGTCAAATCGCACAAGTAGAAAGGGTCGTCAGTTGGTCATATCTTACCCTTCCCGTCTCAGTCCGCTCACCTAGGGTCAGTTGGTCATATCTCCTAGGCAATTGGCCTCTACCGCCATTCAAAACTACCGATCCAGGGGTGACTACCAAAGAACTATGCATGCATACACTTAGAAATAATTGTACGGAAGTAAAGGTAAACGTAAACAAAATAATTAAGGAATCATAACTAGGCTAGCACCAAAGGGTGCTTGGCTGCTCATATTAACCATGCAAATCAATTCAATATTCAATTGTACAAAATACATAAATTGAAAGAAATAAGAAATGCTAAAGCTTATCGTAATGGAGTGACTTCTCCCTTGGAAACAACTCCGTATGCTCCCCTAGACCTGCCTTGAGCTTTTTCCCACGTTCTCAGAGTATTGTGTGTGGAATGGGATGATTAGAAATGCTGGAATTCGTGGGGTATTTATAGGCCAGGACTGGGTTACGGCGTAACCAATACAGGAGTTACGCCGTAACCTTCTATTTCCTCTTAAATGCACTAGATCTGCTAGTTAGGGGGTAACCTTATTAGTGGTTACGCCGTAGTCTTCAATAAACTCGGTTACGTCGTAAGTGATGCAGTAGTTACGGCGTAAGTATCAGCGGCGTAGAACCTCTTTTGACCTAATGGAGTTACGTCGTAACCTTTGGGAAGAGTTATGCCGTAACCTCTAGATAAGTTGGTATTCTGGGTCACGCAATAGTTACGGCGTAATATGAGAGAGGAGTTACGCCGTAACTTCTTCAAAATAGGCATACTGTGATGAATCTTTAGTAATGTTTCCATTTCCGCGTCTCTTTAGCTCCAATGCTCGTAATTTACCTGAAAGTGGAAAACAATGGAAAACAAGCGTAAATCCATGTAAATGATATAAATAACGAGCATTATTAGGGAAATTTGACACTTAATATTCAGGACTATTTGACTGAGGTGGCCTCCTCGATGCTAATCAATAAAGCTCATCTTATAGTGCTTATAAGATCGATCTTTACAATATCATACTCAATCAACCTTTTTTTTTTCGACATAACATAATAACATAACATCCCCCCACATGAGATGAACAATGGGAATTTTGGGGGTCTTCAATGATCTTCATAAATGTTGTCGATGAAAGCGTGATTTCTGAACCTTTCCACTTGAACCTTGAACTTAGGCAAATGATGACTTCCCAATCACAAATAAAGACTACAGGGTAGGCTAAGGTGTATAGGTGTAACGAAACAATATATTGGGTTGGCAAAATGAAAGGAATGGCTCAGAAGGGCGTATCTAGAGGTATCTTGCACTAAAGGTGAGTGCAACAAAAGGGTTTCACATGGGGGTCGAAAAGTCGAGGTGACTGATCGATAGACTCACAATGGTAGGCTGTTTGGGTGATAATCCTATAATATTGCCTTCTAAAACTGAAAAGTCCAAATACATCAAGCTAACTCAACATACCTCGTCTATGGTCTCGAAATGATGCAAAGGCCAAGTTCTAAAGTTTACAAGCTACCGGCACACTCATAATTTGGTGGATTTGGGGTAAAATGTTGGAAACGGATAAGGCTAATCTCACCATGTAATGTCAAGGGTTGTATGTGCTCGGCTAAGGTCTAATCTAGTTAGGTTCGGAAAAACATGTCAAAATTTTAAAAATAGCACAATTTTTCAAACTAAACTAGAAAAATGAGGGCGAAACAAAGTTCAAGAGATAATTCTACTCCCGTCCCCCACTTGATTTGTACAAAGTCCCTTTTGTACTAGGCATTAAAATAAAGGTGAAGAGAAAGGTAGAATTAGAGCGAGAACTTCTCTGAAATTTGCTCCAAAAAGAAGAAGGCCCACGGAAAAGAACCGTGCCTTCGTTTAAGCGTCATGAACAAACTTCAATCCCTGAAATCACAATACCGACAAGCATAATTCTAAAAAGAAAAAAAAATGAAAACAAAAAACAAACCTAACTCACTTTCGTAGGAATCACAGTTGCATTTAGCGAATGCAACAAGCCTTTTAAACCACTTGGTGTCCCAAGTGGACGAGTGAAGTCTCGTGAGGGTTTACAGGGAACTTACCCACAAAGTTCATTTAAAAACTAATACAAGGTTACTGTGTTTTAAAATGAAAGAATTAAAGCTGAGGAAGGTTACGCCGTAACTGGCAAAACCTGGTATGAGCTAAAGAGCGAGTAGTTACGGCGTAACCACTGAGATGGTATTACGCCGTAATTGGTTATGCATCAAGAGTTCTGCTGCTAAAATGTTGGTTACGGCGTAATCACCAAAATGAGTTACGCCGTAACTCTGTGCAGATCAGCAACTGCAGCAGCAATAATTTCCTCGTTTCCTGCAAAAATCGTTAGAAAACACAAAACCTAACAGAAAAGTAATAAAAACAAAAGAAAGGGATAATTCGGGTTGTCTCCCGAAAGAGCACTTTTCTTTATTAACGAGTCTTTAAGTTAGACTCAAAGTCGCGGGGTTTCTATGGGGGCCTTAGGTCTTGCCCTACTCCCATCATTCGCTGGTATTTATTCATCCAATTATCAACCCTATTCTTCCTTGTATGATTATTGAGTCCATCCGTTCCCACGTTATGTGGAAACCATTTACCACCTGTTTCTCCTCGGTCATCCTCTTCAGTAATAATACTATCAGTAATGTTGATGTTGGATCTCATGCTGCTTACGGTGTCAGTGAAATGATTGCACCCATACCGCTTAACCAGTCCCTTAATGTATTTCGAGCTTCCAAGTTTTAATTTGTACCAATATTCTAAAGCTAACTCAACATCATGTTTCTCACCCTTGTGAGGGTATATCCATTCACCTGATTTTCTTTCACATTTATGCGGACGAGTAAGTGGTGGCCATATTGATGTGTTTTCTTTGGTTGACATCGAGTTGCAAAAATGTTTGTTTAGGTTAAGAGTGTCCTCAATGTTTTGGACAATTATATCCTATTTCTGCTCACAATTATCAATATTCTCACTATGATCATAAATAGGTGTAGAGTGTAGATCACTAGAAATTTCAGTTTTTGGTTTTGAATGCTCTTTCATACTAAAAGTTATTCTATCATTTTCAGTTCCCAAAGAAATTTGTTTTTCAAAAACCTTAATCTGGGCCCTACAAGTGGCCAAAAAAGGTCTTCCAACAATTAAGTTGTAAGCTTCCCGCTTTCCCATGTCAATAACCACAAAATCAGTGGGGAAGAAAATTTTTCCAATTTTTTAAAGCACATTGTTTACAATTCCCCTTGGTACAGCCTTTGAGGAATCAGCCATTTCAATCAAAATAGCTGTTTCTTTTAAATTGGTAAGTTTGATTTTTTCAAATAAAGTGGTAGAGATAAGGTTTACCCCGGCCCCTCAATCAGCTAATGCGGGAATCATAGTGTTACCAATAGTGCATGGGAGAATAAAGCTTTCCTGGTATTGCTGCTTTTCAGGAAGTTGGCATGGCAGGAACTCGTCGTCCTCTGATTTATCATCCTCTTTGAGGTAGTTAATTCCGGAAAGATCATTAGTGATAGAGGATGTGCACTGCTCCTTCTTTGCTTTATCTTGCGCAAATATGGCTTTGCAGGAAGTGGCTTTAGTATTGCTTGTTTCAAGGTTCTTAGCCAGTTGCCCAATTTGTGTTTCAAGGTTCTTAATTGCAGCATCTTGGTTACGTAGGTTCATATTGGTGTCCTCCTTTACTCTAACCATCCATTCCTTGAGTCTATCTCCATTTTTTGTAGATTCTTCGATGTGCCGATGCATTATCTCTTCAAGGCTAGGTTTAGGAGGATTATTGTTGATTCTTGTGTAGAACCCAGGGGATTTTTCACGGTACCTTGGTCTGTAATTATTGTAGCTGTTGAAAGGGAATTCTTTTCCATAGTTAACTTCTCCGATCCTTTTAACTTCTTCATTGGATGAACATTCATTAGAAGGAGGAGTCCCATTTCGCTCAACTTGAATAGAATGCACATTTTCCTTGAGCTTCTTCATTTCTCTTCCAAGGCTTTCTAATTTGTTGTTAATTGCAGCAAGTCCCTCTATATCATCATTCTTACTTCGGTTGCTTCCTCCATTGTGCCATTTGTGAGAGTGGTCTGCCATTCTTTGAATAGTTTCTAAAGCCATAGTGGGTGTCATACTAGGAATCGGACCTTGAGAATCAATCATTTGTCTTGAAGAGATGTTCAGTCCCTTGTAGAAGACGTTCACTTTTTGTTGGCTGTTGAGATCATGAGTAGGGCACTTGTATAACAATTCGTTGTATCTTTCCCAAGCTTGGTATAACGTTTCATCACCCTCTTGCTTGAAGTTATGAATTTCTTCCAATTGCTTAGCCGTCTTCGAAGGAGGACAATATCTCTGAATGAAATATTTTTTTAAGATAGGCCAAGTGTTGACAGTCCCTGCGAGTAATCGATCGACCTATCTTTTTGCAGCTCCTGTAAGAGAAATAGGGAATACTCGTAGCATTATAGCATCTTGTGAGACTCTGGGAATCTTGAATAGGCTGACAATGTATTTGACATTGTCTACATGTTCATGGGCATCATCTGATATGCTTCCAGAGAAAGGATTTGCACGCAATTAACTCGTGAATTGAGGTTTGATTTTGAATTGAGCATCTTCCGCAATGGCAGGCCTAACAATCCCTGGTCCTTGTTCTTCTCTTGTCAACGCCAAATATTCCTCGAGAGTGAGGCTATCGATGTTAACGGCTTCCATGGTACCTGAAGACTTGAAATATGATTGTGAGAAGAGTTTAAAAATGAAATGAAAGACTTAATATCAATCCTAATATAACTCCCCGGCAGCGGCGCAAAAAACTTGATGCAGGTTTTACTGACCAGGTCTTAATATTTATAATGTCTCGCTAAATCTATGGTCTACCCTAATGCACTAACGGGCAGTGTACCCGGTCGTGTGTAGTGTAGTAAATGGTAAAGCCGAGGTCGTCCCAAGAGCTATGTGTGTTGGATTATTACTAAGCCTAATGTCACAGAATAATAGTTGTTTCGATAGGGAATTAATTGATTAAACTACTAATGCAGAATAAAATAAAGCAGATAAATGGATAAAGGGAAATCAATAGAGGAATAGTGGTGCTAACCTAGTCAATCTTCCTAGCTAGTAATGTCTACGTCTACCTACTTCCAATTACTTCAGGTGGGGTCAAATTCGAGAGGACAGCATTTGGTCAATTCGCCCTAACCTATCAGCAAAGACGCCACCACAGGAGAAATCAGGCGCACCGTCATAAGTCCTGTTGTTCCTGGTCCCCTAAGCCAAGTCACTAAGTACCGCTACATGCTAGATTCTAAATAGTGAGTGCCCGGCCGTTAGGAACTTAGACACTACACCCCCCAGTTCTTAAGTTCATCCAAACGATAGGTGATCAGTTGGTCAAATCGCACAAGTAGAAAGGGTCGTTAGTTGGTCATATCTTACCCTTCCCGTCTCAGTCCGCTCACCTAGGGTCAGTTGGTCATATCTCCTAGGTAATTGGCCTCTACCGCCATTCAAAACTACCGAACCAGGGGTGACTACCAAAGAACTATGCATGCATACACTTAGAAATAATTGTACGGAGGTAAAGGTAAACGTAAACAAAACAAATAAGGAATCATAACTAGGCTAGCACCAAAGGGTGCTTAGCCGCTCATATTAACCATGCAAATCAATTCAATATTCAATTGTACGAAATACATAGATTGAAAGAAATAAGAAATCCTAAAGCTTATCGTAATGGAGTGACTTATCCCTTGGAAACAGCTCCGTATGCTCCCCTAGACCTGCCTTGAGCTTTTTCCCACGTTCTCAGAGTATTGTGTGTGAAATGTGATGATTAGAAATGCTGGAATTCGTGGGGTATTTATAGGACCAGGTTTGGGTTACGGCGTAACCAATACAAGAGTTACGCCGTAAGCTTCTATTTCCTTGTAAATGCACTAGATCTGCTAGTTACGGCGTAACCTTATTAGTGGTTACGCCGTAGTCTTCAATAAACTCGGTTACGTCGTAAGTGATGCAGTAGTTACGGTGTAAGTATCAGCGGCGTGGAACCTCTTTTGACCTAATGGAGTTACGTCGTAACCTTTGGGAAGAGTTACACCGTAACCTCTTGATAAGTTGGTATTCTGGGTCACGCAATAGTTACAGCGTAATGTGAGAGAGGAGTTACGCCGTAACTTCTTCAAAATAGGCATACTGTAATGAATCTTTAGTAATGTTTCCATTTCCGCGTCTCTTTAGCTCCAATGCTCGTAATTTACCTGAAAGTGGAAAACAATGGAAAACAAGCGTAAATCCATATAAATGATATAAATAACGAGCATTATTGGGGGAAATTGACACTTAATATTCAGGACTATTTGATGTTATCAAAAGTTTACAAAACAAGTAAGAGGCAGTAAGACAAGTCTCTCACCTCTTACTGAGTAAGATGTTATATGTCTAACTGGGTCTTACTCATTAGAAAAAAACAAACAAGCAAAACGACTGCCCACCTCTTACTGGTAAGAGTAAGAGGGCTAGTAAGACTTTTTTTTTAAAAACAAACACACCCTTAGTTGCTTGATATGTCAGAGCTCGTTTATGGGACATAATTACCTTCCCTCTCATTAGGGTTAAAAGGAACTCATTAACTTAGAATATGCACATCAATACATGTACACACAGGGTTCATACCTTTTTTTTTCAAAGAGTTTAAAAAGATGATCTCCATGTTGCAATAGATCTTGTTGTTGAGAGAAAAATATGTCATACCTTTATTGTTCATTTTACTTAGTTGTCTGTACCATGGAGTGATACGGTGGTCTGATCCTATAATGTTTTAGGTCAGAGAATTTAAAAAAATTAGCTCCATGTTGCAGTAGATCTTGCCGTTGAGAGAAAAATACGTGACTCATTCTAAAGAGAGACTTCAAAAGTAAAAAATACAAGAAAAATATCAATTGAATTAAAGAGCATGGATTACGACTAAACTAAATCATGAAGGACTTAAACATAGAAGACATTGAGGTTTTTGGTGTGTTGTTTTTGATTTACCATCAACAAATTTAAATGTAATCTATGAATTTTGTTTTTGAATATTTTGATCGATGACATATGCACTGATGGATGCTTAATTGTTTTATTTGATGGTCTACTATTTATTATAAACAAAGTCTATTGTACTTATTAAAAAAGGTGTGAAAAGGTTCGAGTTTAAAATTTTCAAAATTCATAGCTAAAATGCTATGAAATGGGAAGAATTTGTATTCTTGTAATTCGCGTACATCCGGAATATTTAAATTTATAAATAAATTACGAGGCAAAGTTCTATTTACATTTTATGAGTTTGGTAGCTTGTCACTATCTGTATACATTAAAGAAAGAAATTTCATCTTCATCACTTCAAAAAATGACAATTGAGTTGTTACAAATTTCGGAAATATGCAAAAATAGATCAACATATGACACATGCGAATATACGATCACTAATCATTGAATATATTCCGTTAGCTAGTTGGTGAATTATATATTATTTGTTAACAATTGATTATAAAACTTGCTCACAACTCGTTTGGGAGACAGAATTGTGTTCCCTCTCATTAGGGTTAAAAGGAACTCCTTAGCTTAGAATGTTTCACATCAATAAATGTACACACATGGTTCATACATGTTTTTTTGGGTAAAAGGTCAAAAGACCCAGTAAATATATTACTTCAAAAAACATTTAAGTACAAAGGATATGAGTGAATCTCATATCTCAGCCCGTTACATAGGCAGAAAGCTTACATAACAAGATACTTCATATTCTCTAATCAAGAAAATAAACCACTTCTTAATAGATAACATTAGACATATATGAAAACAAAATTACTTCCTACCAAGGCCGTACCGTACATGTCATAATAAGTATCCAAGTTCTCTAGAAGATTGTAGACCTGATCTGCATAGTTATCATACTCATAGTCATCATAATCATCTTTACGATCATGACCACCACCAAATAGGTTCATTGACTCATCAAAAGTATTCACAGCCTCCTCTTCATCACTGTCGGAAACAACAATCTCTCCCACCTTAGAGAATGGGTTAACCCTCTTAGTAGAAGTAGTAGACGAAGAAAAAGTAGAACTAGATTTACTAACTGCGGCCTGCACCTTCTCTTTCACAACACTCACAAGCGGTTCTTGCGATAAATTACGAGTCTTTGGAGCCCTATCCATCATAGCTTCCATTGTATTACTCGGATAATCAACCTTTTTAATATGATGACCATCATCATCCACAAGGGTAGCTTTCCCATCAATAATTAGCTTTTCAAGCTCCCCACTTTTCTCAACAATAGGAGTAGGACAAACCTCCTTAGCTACCATTGTATTTCCAGAATCCAAATCTGCCCCATCCTTAGCCACGACATCATTATGAATGCCACATTCATCAGTATCTATCATATTAAGGACTTCAAATGTATTTGATGTAGCAACCTTCGTCCCACTCGTACTAGCTACGTCAGAGGCCTTCTTCTTTGTAGTATCCACCTGTTTGGGTTCAGGAGGATGCGCTTTAGGTTGATACCTAAACTTAGGACCCACAGCAGGTTTAATAAAACCATTACCCGGACCACTTTGGCTACCATTCTTACCCTTGTTTTTGCGATTAACCGTCTGAAAACTATCACTACCCTTTTGAGTAGGCTGAACTGGAGGTGGAACAAATTTAGGACAATTATCCAGAGTATGACCAAATATCTTACAAGTGTCACATCGAGGTGGTTTTCACTCGTACTCAAAGCGAACCTTTTCAATAGTAGAACCCGGCCCATCAAGTAGGGGTATTTCAATAGTGAGACTTTCCTTAAGTACCTCATCCGCCTTCACTTCAATCAGACACCTAGCAAAACTACTACGACCCGAAGATTCCATGCACATTTGACTAGTGTAAGAATCTAGCATTTTAGGCTTACCAATCAATGTAGCTAGGAGACTGAGACCATCATCAGAAAACATAGCAAGGGGAACATCATGGAATTTAAACCACACTAGAATATTAGTCAAATCCTCTTTAAGCAGATTAGTATTCAAAGTCCAAGATTTAAGTACAATAGGCACATTCCTAATCATCCACGGTCCGTTTTCCAAAACATCTTCAACACCTTTACGAGTGGAAAAATTAAAGTAAAAGAACCCCTTCGCATTCATCATAAACTTTTGAATACCATACTTGGCCCACGTATTATGCACGTAATAATCAACAACCGGGAAGGCCATACGTAGTTTACCAAGGAAATAGCCATAGAGAGTATTTTCAAACCTAATGTTTACCTCCTCAACAACTTTCATAGGGACAGTAAGGTCAACACCATTCGTGTTCTTACTACACTCCAACCTACCAAAGTTTGACATGCGTCTTTTAGGATCAACAGACATAGTAGTCTGTTTCAACTCACTTGGGGTGTGTTGAAGGGAACCAACTTGATGTAATGTAGATGCATCCCGATTTTCCGCGTTCTTCAATTGGATATTATGCATAGCCTTCTCAAAGTCGTTACACACATCTAGCACCACCTTATTAATACCATTATTTTCTACAGGTGTTGGCTCAAAAGAACTAGGAATATCCATATTAGATGTAACACTAGTATATGTACCAGTAGCCTCATCCGCAATAATATACGTACCAGTGTCATGAATTTTACTAGCCAAACATTGATCATGACCCACCGATGCGTCATGACTAGGGCTAGAACCAAGTGGAACCGGCTCCACTTGTGCATTGGTAAAAACAACTTCTGCATCCCCACCACTTTCACCATCGGTACAAACAGAGTTTTTTAGGATGGAAACATTAGGCAAATCAGAAGCACCACTAGGAATTATGGAGTCATTGGAACATGAAACCGGCTTTAAGTTCTCATCTAACTCAACACTAACCACCTTCTCCATCAAACACATAACTAAAACAACCGTAAAACAGAAAAAAAAATTGAAACAAGACAGCAGATCCACGTAACAGAAAAACACGTTCTCGTTTTCACAACGTAATGGAAACCCTAGTTAAAAACTAGGGTTTATGCACAATGAAGAGCAGAACTAACCCATATTCAATCGAGGAACACCATATATAAGAATAACAATAGCGACGTGCAAGGTTTGTTTTGTTGGATCACTAGAACTATGTCACGTTTACTTGGTTTGATCGTCCCCAACCTCCCGAAAGGTTGTTCTTGATCCACGACAATTGGCATTAGAGCTAACTAAGGGTGATCCATGGTTTGTTTTGCAAGAAGTTCGTTTCTTTAAAAGGTTTTTAATAGCGAGGTTCGTACAAGGTCTTATTGAGGTTATATTTTTATTCTTAAACGTGTAGTTTTCCATCCTAAAACCACTCTTTATGAATCATGACTTCGATAGCAGATGTTGGTGGGTTGTGGTTTTTTGATTTGTGTTGTTATTTTGCAAAAATAATGAATCCATTTCATCAAAATTTGTGTTTTTGATGAACCTTGCTACATTTAAAGTTTACATGTTCTTCTCATCCAAACTCGAGCTTAAATCATTCAAACACTTAAAAGTTTGCATTTTTATGATGTATTATATGTTCTAGATGAAAACTATACAAAATATTCGAACCAAAAACCTTCAAAATTGTGTTTTAGTGGTGTTTTTCTCGTTCTTTGGAAACCAACAAGTTTAGTGATATTACTAGCGAGGTTTTGAAAACCTATTATAGTGAGATAAGGGTTAGCGAGATGACTAGCGAGATAGTGTTAGTGAGATACTTCAGCGAGATAATTGAAACCCTAATTCAACAAGATAAACTAGCAAGATATATAGTGAGGTTTTGGTTGCGAGGTTTCTCTAGCGAGGTTTTGGCAGCGAGGTTTTGTTAGCGAGATTGTGCTTTTAGCGAGCTAACGTACTTATGCGAGATTATGAATTTCAGCAAGATAAGTGGTACTTTTGCGTGATTACGTAAAAACCTAACATATAAAACCCTAATTTTCTATCCACGGAAGAGGGGCATATACAGAATTAGGGTTACCTATAAAATATCCTAACATCAAAACAAACATTAAACAGAATGTTTCATCAATCAAACAAACCAAGCTTCACTTAAAACGATCCTCATCAAGATTCACCAAATTTTAACAGTTAATTTCGCTATTTTTGTGACTACAAGGTTTTTGTACGCTTACTTATTAGAGATTAAAGTTTCATTTCATGGGTACGTGTACTTATTTATCTCAAAGTTTTGGGGTTGGTTGGATGCGCTAATTTTGGAGATACTTGTTTGAGCATTCATTCTTAGTAATTTAAGACTTGATTATCTAGTTATTTTTGTGATTCTTTCTTCCTATACCCACAAGATAATTATCACTTTAAGGAGTTACATTGTGGTGCACAGTGTTTCACGTAGTTGAGGATATGTCAAGAGGGATTGTGATCATTATACTTTGGTGTTGGGTATATGGTACACCGTTCTTAGTCACACTACAGTACAAGCTTAGGTCACAAGTCTGAGTTATTTCCTTCATTCTCAAGTTCATCATATTAGGTTGTCTCAATATGTGGTCATTATTATCCGGTTGAATAGATAAAGAAATTTGGTTGGGATTTGATCAGAGAGAATTAGAAAAGAGAGTATTTACTGACATCTTCTCATGGAGTATTGCTTATGCAATTATGATTATATGATGCTAGTGAGTAGATCCAGTTGATATATGATGTATACATGTGTATGATGATTCCAAAATATTGTCATCATTATGGAGAGAGAAATGTGTACATGGGGCTTTATACTACAAGACTGGGATGCATCCTAAGTGAGTTGATGTAAAGGGTATCATTCTTCCCGAAAGTACAATCATGAAGAAGTCACAGTCTACAGTCTATTCTAATTTCTTTCTCAATTGCGTGGTAGAAGGCTAGAGACACTTGATTCAGAAGCACTTCTTCAGCAAAGGGTTGTCGGTCTGGGAGAGAGCTCCACATTCTATCTTCTATTTTTTTTCCATTTTTCATAAAATCAGAAAAGACCAAAAAGATTCTTCTTTCATTTTTTCTAAAGGGCTTACTAGTTAGGAGGGAGTAATAACCCAACTACATCACTCAGTGTGTTCGTCTGCAAGCTAAAGAAATAAAGCTGGAGTATTCATAAAGATCAAGGTTAGTGAAGACAATCTTAAGAAATATTGGATATCATTCTTATTGTAATTTACTTTATTTTGCTTGTAGGAAACATTGTAACCAATTCACGTGTGACGCCATCTTCGTGGAGATTGTTAGCTTTGCTATTTTGTGAAGTTGGCGTCATTCACGTGAATTGGGCTAGTTATCTAAGATGCGTATAACGCAAGGACTTAAGTTGACATAATGTAATATATAGGATGTGTTAAGTCTATAAATACCCCTCATGACTCTCTATGAGGGGTGTGGCTTAGTGTGTAGCTTGTATTCTTTCTCTAATTTTTAATAAAATATTCATTCCACTTTCCACCATCTCTTTACTCTCTGACTAGAACTATGTCACGTTTTACTTGGTTTGGTCATCCCTAACCTCCCGAAAGGTGGTTCTTCATCTATGACAATACTAATATTGTTCATTTTACTTGGTTTTTCTTTACCATAGAGCGATACAGGTGGTCTGATTATAATTTTAAACTCCATTAATTACTGCTATGTTAAATATTTGTGATAAATTTTATTAAATTCATACATAGGAACCACTCGTTTATATCTAATTGTTATGGGTGAATGCAAATTTCTTATAATAATTTTAACTATGGTCGATCCTATTTTTGGGTCATAGAGAGTTTAAAGAGATGAGTTCCATGTTGAGATAGATCTTGTCGTTGAGAGGAAAATATGTGACTAAGTCTAAAGAGAGTATTTAATTGAAAAAATGCAAGAAATATATTGATATAGTGGATTACGACTAAACTAAATCAAGAAGGACTGAAACAAAGAAGAAATTGAGAATTTCGGTCTTCATTATAAGCATCATCAAATTTAAATGTAGTATATGAATTTTGTTTTTGAACATTTTGATTGATGACATATACACTCACGAGTTTCGATACATCTTATAATGAATGATGGATGCTTAATTGTTTTTATTTGATGGTCTACAGTTAATTATAAACAAGTCTATTGTACTTATAAAAAAAGGTGTGAAAAGATTCAAGTTTGAATTTCTAGAATTCATAGCTAAAATAACATAAGAAGAATTTGATATTCTTGCAATTACATCAGGAATATTTAAATCTATAAATAAATTATGGAGCTAAGTTCTATTTCAGTTTTATGAGTTTGGTAGCTTGACACTATCTGTAAAAAAAAAAAAAAAAAAAAAAAAAAAAAAAAAAAAAAAAAAAAAAATCTTCCTCATTTCTTCATTAAATGACAATTGAGCTATTAGAAATTTCAAGAAAGATACAAAAATAGATTAGCAAATGACACATGCGAATATGGAATCACTAATCAATGAATATATATCATTACCTAGTTGGCCAATTATATAATATTTGTTAACAATTGATTATAAAACTTGGTCACAGCTTGTTTGTGGGACGGAATATGTGCCCTCTCATTAGGGTTAAAAGAAACTCATTATCTTAGAATGTGCACATTAATAAATGTACACACAAGGTTCATACCACTATTTTTCATTTTAATTGGTTTGTCTTTACCATGTAGTGATATGGGTGGTCTAATTATAATTTTGAACACCATTAGTTACCGCTTTGTTATATATGTGTGATAGATTTTATTAAACTCATATAGAAACCAATCGTTTAAATTTAATTGTTAGGGGTGGATGCAAATCTCTTATATTTAATTCTAACTATGGTCGATCTATTTTCGGGTCATAGAGAGTTTAAAGAGATGAGCTCCGTATTACGATAGATCTTGCCGTTGAGAAGAAAATATCTGACTAGATCTAAAGAGAGACTTTAACAAAAAAAAAGTACAAGAAAAATATCGATTGAATTAAGGAGCGTGGATTACCAATAAACTAAAAGGACCGAAACATAGAAGAAATTGAGCATTTTGGTTTGTTGTTTTAGTTTAAGCATCAACAAATTAGAATGTATTCTATAAATTTTGTTTTTGAACATTTTGTATCTTATATTAAGTGACATGGATGCTTAACTGTTTTTATTTGATGGTCTACAATTAATTATAAATAAAGTCTATGATACTTATAAAAAAAGGTGCGAAAATGACGGGGTTTGAAATTTTAAGAATTATCGCTAAATTAACATGGGGATAATTGATACTCTTGCAATTCAGGTACACTCAAAATCTGAAATATATAAATAAATTATGGGGCTAAATTATATTTCATTTTTGTGGGTTTGATAGCTTGTCACTATCTGCATATAATAAAAGATAAGAAATTTCATCTTCATCACTTCATAAATGACAATTCTATTTCATTTTTATTTGATTGTCTACAATTAAATATAAACAAAGTATATTCTAATTAATAATTAATATGCTTATGAATAGCAAAATATGATTCACAAATGTACAAAAGTATTTATTTTGGTTTTTAATTTTAATGTTAATAACTTAAGTTTTAAAATTTCATAAGAGGTAGAATTTATTTACTATTTTCTAAAGGTAAAACATTATGTATATATTTCAAGTAATGATGCTAAATTTACTTATACATGTAAATAAGTTTGAATAAGTAATTTGGAGATTTGATAAAAGATAAAAAATGCAAAACAACTTCCACATATATGCACTCTCTTCTAAACTCATATAGGGCAATGCCCCTCTAATCTTCACATGCCTACCCCCTACTGCGCCAAATACCCTTTGGTAGAATGCGGATTTCATGATCGTCAAACTAGTATTAACGAATCGTGCTTGTGCAATATTGTATTTCTGGTTATTCTAATTAATTAGTAATTTTGCAAATGATATACCTACCAAACGGCCTTAGCCCTAGCGGTACCCGTGAGAAATGTCTTTCTAAAAAAATAGGTTATGAACAACTTGATCAAGTCTACTAATAGTTGTTATAAGTACTTGTGCAATTAAGTATCCTACTTGAATATGTTTACACGTTATTGTTTCATTCGATGCCTTGAATCTAGCATGTATAGTCTTTAAAAATTAATTTGTATGACTATGATTAGAAGTGGTCAAGTAGTAGTTAAATTGTCATCATCCCCAGCTCATTTTGCAATTTAATTACTCCAATAGACAACATGTAAGAAAACGTGAAAACCCACATTTGAACAAGGGTCAATCTAAAACAACAATACAACTTAGAGGTGATTTAAGGTTGGACACTAAAACAACAATCACTGCTTTTCCAAGCTTTTCAACAATAAATGCATGTACCATATGTCATCTTCACACATAAGGGGATCTTCAGGTGGAGAGACAATGTAACAAAATAAAGAATTTAGGATAATATAAAAGTGTTACACACTTGTCGCTTCAACAAATAAGTAAATAACACATATATTAACCTGTTTCATTGTAACTTGAATTTGGATTTTGGGCCTATTCAACAAGAAAGGTTGAATTAGAAACTTATAACGAAGTTAAAGTGTCGTAGGAATGGAGAAAGAGAAACTCAAATACAAAGTAATTTGAATAACAACTTGATTACATGTAAACGTTAGTAAAATAACTCATTCAAGTTTTAAAAGAAATCGGCGTTTGATTTTAGTATTAATGGTTGTTATGGATATAGAATTGTAATAAAAACATATGTTAACAAGTTAACAGCCATAGCAAAAATTTTAGATCTACTAATAGGATATAAAAAAGAGGACGGTTAGTGGGGGTTGTCTCTATATAGATTATCGTATGTAAAAAAACATGAAAAAATAGTTAATTGTCGCGGTTGTTTAAGATCAAATATCTATGAATTTTTTTTAAGAATCTTTTGATGGATGGCATATGCCGTGGCGAGTTTCCATGCATATTACAAGAAGTCATGATGGCTGTTCAATTGTATTGACAATGTCAACGAATGATATAAATATAGATTAACATCTGATGTCATATGAAATGACTAATTATACTGCTAGTTGGTAACTTTTATTAGATCTAAACTAATTAACATCTGATTATAAAATTTGTTACATGTTCTTATGTTTCCTCTGACTTTTTATCTTTCCTACAATCATAAACAACGCATCCTGGTTAATGACTAAATGAAAAGATGACTTTTTGGCTAGTGTTTTGTTGTAATTAAGTGGAAATCCAATAAGTTATGGAAATTAGAGGCTTACAACCATATTCAGTTTTGATGTTGGACTTTCAATTAAAAAAAAAAAAAAAAAAAAAACTATATTTTTTTTCCAAAAAGAAATTTTTGATTATTTTGCGATTATCTAGTAAATAAAATTAGTTATAGTTTATTACTACAAAACTTGTACAGAATTATTATGAAGCATGTTCGGCTATTCAATCGTATGGACAGGCACTACGATTAACAAATAAAAAAAAAAGTCAACTATAATTACGTGAACTAACAATTATGGTTATTTTTGTATAATTATATGCCAGCTTGCAATTTTCATTTACATAGTATTCATTCTTAAATCGAATTCTAATAAAATATCTTACCAAAAGCTAAGCAACAATTTAGTCATGCTTGGGTTAATTTATTCACGTGGATTGCTTGGCGGAGCATCACGTCAACCCTAACACAATGGCTATTTATTAATTGTGTCAAGAATCTCAACCATAAGCCGCACATGTATAACACGTATGACCAGTTTAACCCGAGTAACATGTTTAACTAAAATATGTTAGGTGAATTGATTGGTCGGTAGTTTAATTTTATAATTAGTTTATGTACTAATATTATATGCTAATTAAAATGATAAAAACATATATAAACCACGTATAAACTTCCAAAAATCTTAAAAAAACAAATCAGGATTCCAATTAATGAGGGTACAAGCAAGTTATATATTTACGACTTCTGCTAATCATATTTACTTTTCAGCATTTGTGTTTTTTATACCTTTAATGGTTTATGTAATTAAAGGTGTTGACGGGTTAACATGCCTAACACTTATCTAACTCGAACCTTAGACTGGTTGACATACCTTTAACCCATGCCCATTTGTTTTAGTATAAATTTCGGGTCATGTTTCATGTAGTGTTAGAAATTGCCGCCAATAACCAAACGAATTAAAAGTCAACTTGCAATAGTGTACTTAGTAGCTTGAAGTATCAAGAAAAATTGAAAATGCCCATCGGCCAACAAATAATAACGACATACCATTTACATTAAAAAGTAGCTCATGTCATAGAATAGCAACAAAATCCAAAATCTATTATGATTGGCTATTCACTTGCAAACAAGAGCTGTGGTTGCCAAATAAAAAACAAAATCACCTAAATTGCGTGTGTGAACTTACAATAATTAATGATTATTTTGGCATAATAACGTGCCAACTTACAATTATCACGATGGCTTAGCTAGCATCTATATAATTTTCATTCTTAAATCGAAGTATATTAAACAGGCTTATAAGAAATGAAAAGTCAACTTGCAATAACGTGTTTTAATAACTTAAAGTTGTCTTTATAATTTATTTTTAATTTTTAACTTTTATACTATAGACTAACATTCAAAACAATGACGATTTGAACATTATCTACCTCGTCATTTACCTACACATGTCTTACTAAGTTTTTTATGTTATGTAGGACGGTTAATTCTTCCACCCCAGTTAGACCATGGGGTATCATCACATCCACCCACGCCAAATCCAACGTGGCCACCAAAATGGCGCCGCCACCATGGTGCCACCATACCCCAACCATCTCTCGCCACTTCCTAAGCCATTTAAGTGGCGTGTGTGACTTTTGGAAAAAGACAAAAAAATAAAACCACCGATGCTTACCCAGATCGATATCTTGCAAATGAAGAAAACGTGCTTAGTTCTTGAGGCTCTGTATTTTCATATGTTGAAGAAGAAGGAGGTGAGATCTAGAAGGGTTTTTTTTTTCTCTCACATGTGTTAATAAGAAGAGACCCATTTAATTATTTATGGGAGTAAACTCGTTTTCCTATGTTCATTGTTCCTAGTTTTAGTGATTTGTAATTGTTTTAATTTTTGTTCACATAAAGTTTTGTTCTTATTTACTACCTATATATACTTGATTTAGTATCTTAGAAAATTAGTTATTTTATTTTTTTAAGTTTCCTATTTGGCTTTAAAAAAAATTGTATTTTTTAAAATTTTCATATATTATTTTTATTTAATTAATGAAATTAGCTTGTTTGAAAAAATGTAAAAGAAATTAAAATTGAGGGTGGGTGGGGCCCAAATGGCATGTTATGATTGAAGGGGTATTTTGGTGTGTGAGTGTTAAAAGTGGAGATGCTGAGGTGGCGCTGAGTTGGCACTGAAAATGAAAAATTGGCATGCCATGATACCCCATGCTCTTACACAACATTAGTAAACACAACGATTAATTTTGTTAATATATAATGAAAATCCCAAAGCCTCAATCCAAATATATAGGGTCATAATAATGTCATATTCTTAATCTATACCTTTATAACTTGGATTGTATATAATCCATGGTAAGTAAATATCGTAGCGAATATAAATATAAATTGAATAAGTTAACGTGAAATTGTCTTCATTGGATGCCTTGAATAATGATCTATAAAGATATTAATCATCTTTTATATATGGTCTTATTATATCAGTTAGTCATAGTTGACTATGATTACCATATGGGCGGTGATACTCACGTCATATTTTTTGATGTGTGCACCACAAATTGTACATTACAGTATTGTACGGTACAAACTGTAATGCATAGATTGTGATGCATTAATCAAAAAATGTGGTGTGATTATCAATTCCCTTACCATATATCAAGGTCAATCATATTTTTGTTTTTTTTAATGCATCACATTTTGAAAGCCATATAATTTTTTATTTTTATTTTTATTATTATTATTATTTATTTTTTTATTATTATCACCATCTCTTTCATAATTTACTTAAATGATTCTTCTAATAGATAGTTTACGGAAACAAAGGTTGTATCGAATGACAAATTTATAAATCTCAGTTTTGAAAAATCTGAATCGAAGGACAAATAGGTAGATTTTGACATGGACAACAAGAAATGCATGTACCATATTTCATCTTCACATATAATGATAGAGATCTTCAGGTGGAGATACAATGTAACAAAATAAATTAAATTTATAATAACATAAAATTTTTACACACTTGTCGCTTCAATAAACAAGTAAACAACACATATATTAACGTGTTTAATTGTTGCTTGGATTTGGATTTGGATTTGGATTTTGAGACTATTCAACAAGAAAGGTTGAATTAGAAACTTTAAATGAAGTTAAAGTGTTGTAGTAATGAGAGAAAGAGAAACTCAAATACAAAGTAATTTGAATAACAACTTGATTACATGCAAACGTCAATAATATAACTTATTCATGTATTAAAAGAAATTGGTGTTTAATTTTAGTATCAATGGTTGTTATGGATATAGAATTGTAATATAAGCATATGTAAACAAATTAGTAGCCATAATCTACTAATAGGATAAAAAATGAGGATGGTCGGTGGAGGATGCCTCTATATAGATTCAGGGTTTTCAATAATATGTTGCCTTTCTAAAAAAAAGATTATGGTATGTAAAAAATCATGAAGAAATAGCTAATGGTTGTGGTTGTTTCGGATTAAATGTCTATGCAATTTTTGATGGATGGCGTATGCATTGGCAGGTTTTTATGCATCTTCTAAGAAGTCATGCTAGATGCTCAATTGCATTGATAATGTCAACGAATGATATAAATATAGATTAGCATCTAATGACACATTAAATGAATAATTAATGAAAATATTCTACTCGTAGTTGCCAGCTTTTATTAGATCCACATTAACTAACAGCTTATTATAAAATTGAGTTATTTGCATAAAAAGACATCAAACTTATCTCTTTTTGTCATTGTATATTGCGTACTACTTTTTTTTTCTCATCTTGACACCAACCTATTTAAATCGTGCTATTGTTATGTACTGGTGACCTGCAGAAGCAGGTTAAGTTAACGACCGTTTATTTTATTATCGCAACGTTAGTTTTTTATACTAACGACTGTTTGTAATTAACTAAATGGAGCCGGTTAAGTTAACAACCATCTATTTTATTATTGTTTTCGTCCGTTTTTATATGTGTTCGTCCGTTTTTATATGTTTTCGTCCTTTTAACACGTTTTCATTCATTTTTGCACGTTTTTGTCTGTTTTTTCATGTTTTCGTCTGTTTTTATACGTTTTCGTTCATTTTTGCACGTTTTTGTCTATTTTTATGCGTTTTCATCCGTTTTTATACTTTTTCGTCTGTTTTTATACAATTTCTTCCATTTTTATACGTTTTCATACGTTTTTGCACATTTTGTCCTTTTGACACGTTTTTCGTTCATTTTTGCACGTTTTCGTATGTTTTATACGTTTTCGTTCATTTTTGCACCTTTTCGTCTGATTTTATACGTTTTCGTCCGTTTTTATACATCTTTGTTTGTTTTATACGTTTTCTTCCGTTTTTATACGTTTTCATACGTTTTTGCACGTTTTCGTCCTTTTGACACGTTTTCATTCACTGTTGCACATTCTCGTTTGTTTTTACACGTTTCGTTTATTTTTGCACATTTTCGTCTGTTTTATATGTTTTCAATCGTTTTTGCTGTCACACCCCCGCCGGAGGCGGAAACACGAGGTGTAACGGAAGGGAACATAAGCAAAAGATAATAGAACATACCAACATTAATATTAAAAAGAAATATTACACCATTACAATACCAGTTTAGCCGTCATCGGCAAATATATTACAAAGTTTAGATTCCAAAATATTATGTTCTATTACATAATGATTTGTAGTGACAAGTGAAAACTTCATTTTTCAAGACTTGGAAGAAAGAACTTACTAACGATCACCTGAAATGCATGAGAGAAAAACGGGTCAACTATGAAAATAGTTGGTGAGTAAACACGTTTAGCAAAAATAAGAAAACTCGTAAGAAAGAGTCAAAGGTTGCGGTCATCAAAAATAGTCCACAAAGCAAAGGCATTGTGTATCCACTCAGTTCCAAGTTCCGCCCATACAAAACTTGCAACCTGTGTGTACACAACCCATTGCACGAAAATATATCGCGTCAAGTGGTCAAGTATAAGCGGTCATAATAGTTCACAATATAGTACCACGAATATAATAATAATTTAGGTATGCTAACGATGAAGCCAAATTAAGTTGGGTGCCACTTCCCAAAGTTATGTTGGGTGCCTCTTCCCAAAGATATACTGGGTACCTCTTCCCAAAGATATACTGGGTACCTCTTCCCAAAGATATACTGGGTACCTCTTCCCAAAGATATACTGGGTACCTCTTCCCAAAGATATACTACGAACAAAGGTATCTATATAGTGATGCTCCGAACATGGGAGACTTTATAGTGATGCTCCGAACATTGGAGACTTTAGGACAAGGTCATAACACGTACGGTTCAATAAGTTCAAATAAGTCAAAAGAGTTCACAATTGTAAGGATCAATTTAATTCAAGTATGGTTCATGCATTCAGCCCCAAAATATAGTAAAACGGTAAAAAGGGGATGTGATTACTCACTTGATAAACTGAGGCGATGACAAAAGTGAGTACACCGAGGTATAATGTGATGTGTTAACCGGGACCTATCACGAATGATTTGATATGCAATGAGTTGCAATGTAATGTTATGCATGCACTTCGTATGTTATTTATACCATTAGCGAGTTTTGAAAATATTACTAATCGTCGAAAAATACTCTTTTGACGTCTTGACCCCTCAAAATCACTTTACAAGTTTTTACGTCAAAATGTCATCCTACAATGGTTTTATAATGATTTATGGTGAAATTTCCACTTTTCGTCGCAAAACAATGTCGTCGGAATTTTTATAAAAGCAACAAAAATGGCTTTGGAAAACTAGTCGTAAAATGGTGTACGTCGATCGTTAGAGAACGAACTCGACGGTTTTGGAAAGTTTGTATCGATATCTAGAAGTTTCAGTTCAGGAGTTTTCGTCCAAAAGGTCTCGATCATAAAGATATTAAGGGTTAAAGATGGTGGTTTTTGCTAATTGTGTGCAGTAAATGAGTTTCGGCTAAGTTTGAACATCCGTAAATAATTTACTATAACTCCGCTTGACAAACAGCTTGACGTTTTGAAAAATATGGCCGGTGAACTTGATTTTACTAGAAGACATTTTGTTCTAAAAAGTTTCACAACCTTGTTAAAAACTGCCGCAAACATAGCCTTTACAGCTAATGAAATACTTGAATCGTAAAAATAATATAGTTTTTCAGAAAATAATATTTACGGCAACTTTATAAAAACGTGCATATCTTTGTCGTTTTAAATCCGTTTTCTACGTAAAATATGTCCTTAGCTTCGTATCGAAGTAAACTAATATATTTTTGACTAGTCGAAATAATTTGTGAAGCTTAAGGCTCGTTTTTGACCCGAATAGAGTAAAAACTGCATGCTGAATTTTCTGAAAATAATACTTTTCGTCGTCAAACTTTAAAAATTCACCACGGCTTCGTTATAACTCCGTTTTTATCCGTTCAAGCGGCCACGGATTCGTTTTAAAGTATATTTTCTAAATATCAAGGCCAAAACTTCGTACCAACAGTAGGTTTTTCCAGAAATTCGAAATAAGGACAGATCATAAAAATATACATATCGAAAATAGTTTTTCTCGGACAAAACCTATTCTAATCCCTTCAAATCAACTCCAAACTAATCTAATCCTACCATACACCTTCTTAGGGTGTCATGGGTTCCTAATCACCATCAAGACCAAAGAATACCATGGGAATATTTATAGGATGACCAATATGTATATTTAACTTCTAAAATCATGAAATAAATGGTATAAATCACATATCATGCATATAAGCTCCAAAAATGAAAAGAAACATATGAAAATGAAAAGGAAACTTGAAAATGATAAAAACAAGCTTACTAGTGAAAATGATGAGGTGATTAGAACAAGGATTAGCCTAAATACTCTTGGTTTTTATTTCAAAACCATAAAAAGAGTATAAACTAGATTGTACTTATGCTTGAACTTGAAAAAAATTTTTGATCCCCTCTAGCTCTTGATGAGAACCGGTTTTATGGAGAGAAAACAAGAGAGAAACTTGCTAAATATGTGAATTATTTGTGAAGGAAATGAATGAATGAGATAAGGGAAGACTTTATGTACATGTATAATCTAAAAATAAAAAAAACCATACCAATCAATAGGTACCAACTCTATGGCCGGATTTTTA
Source organism: Chrysanthemum seticuspe (assembly GCA_019973895.1). Lineage (NCBI taxonomy): Eukaryota > Viridiplantae > Streptophyta > Magnoliopsida > Asterales > Asteraceae > Chrysanthemum > Chrysanthemum seticuspe. The sequence goes on from BPTQ01000001.1 coordinate 21,687,865, forward strand.
GGGGTCTTGTTTTCCAAATTATTTTTTATTTTTTTATTTTTTTTTTTTTATAAAATGTATTGTATAGATACTTGTAATAATTTGTAAGGAAAAGTGTAAGAAATGTATAAGTAAAGGTAAATGGTAGATTTTTTGTACAAGTAAATTTTTAATAGATCAAAATAGAATGTAATGAGATAATAAAAATTGTAAAAATACATTCCTTGTGAAATTTGAGTGATAAAATAATTATCAAGTAATTTTTAAGAAAAGTGTCGTAATAATATAACTTTAACGATTTATATACGAAATAAATCCAAAACACTAGTTAAACTCAAAATATAGTTTTTACAACTAAATGTAAGTATAAAAATATGTCAGGATCATTTTTGAAAGTAACGGATTAAATATTCAAAATAATAACTCACGCGATAACGTTTATTTAATATAAAATTTACGCGATTAATGTGAAATGAATTGTCATGAATGAACTAATCATGATGCATATTTAATTTAAGAAATGACCGGAATTTGAGAATTGTGACATTTGCACGTTTTCGTTTGTCTTTATACATTTTTGTTCATTTTGCACGTATTCATATGTTCTTTGCAAGTTTTCGTTTTTTTTTACACATTTTCATTTTTTTTTGCACATTTTCGTTTGTTTTTACACGTTTTTGTTCATTTTTGGTTACTTTTTACACGTTTTCATTTGTTTTTCGCGTTTTCGTCCATTTTTACATGTTTTCGTTCATTTTTGAACGTTTTTGTTTGTTTTTACACGTTTCATACATTTTTTCATGTTTTCGTCAGTCTTTATAGGTTTTTGTTCATATTTGCACGTTTTCATCTGTTCTTTACACATTTCATTCGTTTTTGCACGTTTTCATCTATTTTATACATTTTTGTTTGTTTTTGCATGTATTCGTCTACTTTTATATGTTTTCGTCCTTTTTTTTATACATTCTTAAGCATTTTTTTAAAAACAAACAAAAACTTATAAAACAAACGAAAACGTGCAAAAATGAACGGAAAACAAGTAAAGAATAGATGAAAAAGTGCAAAAATGAACAAAAACGTATAAAGACATTCAAAAACGTGAAAAAGCGAACGAAAACACGTAAAAACAAAGAAACACGTGCAAAAGCGAATGGAAACATGTAAAAACAAACGAAAACGTGAAAAAATGAATGAAAACATGTGAAAATTGACGAAAACGTGCAAAAACGAACGAAAACGTGTAAAAACAGACGGATACGTACAAAAACAAAAGAAAATGTGTAAAAACGGATCAAAACGTGCAAAAATGAATGAAAACATTTAAAAATAGGCGAAAACGTGCAAAAAGAAATGAAAACGTGTAAAATTGAAGAAAACGCGTAAAGAACAGATGAAAACGTGCAAAAATGAATGAAAACGTGTAAATCGGACGAAAAAGCGTAAAAACGGACGAAAATGTGTAAAAACAGACGAAAACATGCAAAAACGATCGAAAACATATAAAACAGACGAAAACTTGCAAAAACGAACAAAAACGTGCAAAAATAGACGAAAACGTGCAAAAATGAACGAAAACATGCTAAAAGGACGAAAACGTGCAAAAACGTATAAAAACGGACGAAAACGTATAAAAACAGAAGAAAGCGTGCAAAAACGAATGAAAAAATATAAAAACAAACGAAAGCGTGCAAAAACGAACAAAAACGTGTAATAACGGACGAAAACATGCAAAAACGAACGAAAACGTGCAAAACAGACGAAAACGTATAAAAACGAACGAAAACGTATTAAAACATATGAAAACGTATAAAAACGGACGAAAACGTATAAAAACGGACGAAAACGTATAGAAATAGATGAAAACGTGCAAAAACGAACGAAAACGTGTAGAATCGGACGAAAACGTGCAAAAACAAACGTTGCAATAATAAAATAAATGGTCGTTAGCTTAACCAGCTCCATTTAGTTAATTACAAATAGTCGTTTGTATAAAGGACCAACGTTGCAATAATAAAATAAACGATCGTTAACTTAACCTGCTCCAACAGGTCAAGTAGGTCACCATTACACACATAGCCTGATTTAAAAAGGTTGGTGTCAATATGTGAAAAAATAGTACGCAACATATAGTGACAAGTAGGTCACCCTTCTTGTTTTTCTTTTGACTTCTTCTCTTTCTTACAATCATAATCAACCTATCTTGGTCGTTGAATAAAAAAAATGTGACTTTTTGGTTAGTGTTTTGCTGTAAGTGCAAATCCCGTACGATATGGAAATTAAAGGTTTACACCCATATTTAGTTTACGTTGATGATGCACTTTCAATAGAAATCTATTTTTTTTTTTTTTTTACCAAAAAGAGTTTCTTAATTATTTTGCGAGTTTCTAGTAAATAAAATACCTTTCGAAATTAGTTATAGTTTATTACTACAAAACTTTGTACAAAATGAATGAAGCATGTTTGGCTATTCACTCGTATAGACATGCACTACGATTAACAAATAAAAAAGTAAACTAAAATTGTGTACAAACTCACAATAATTTACGGTTATCTTTTATTATAATGTGCCAAATTACAATTCTCATTTAATTAATTTTCACTTTTAAATCCAATTCTAATAAAATATCTTACCAAAAGTAGTCGTATTTGAGTTAATTTATTTGGGTGGATCAACATCACATCATACTAAATACAACGGTTATTTATTAATTGTGTCAAAAAACTTAACCTTAATCTACACATGTATAACACGTATGGCCTGTTTATAACCCGCTTAACATGTTTAACTAAATATGTTAAGCGGATTGATAGGTCAGTAACTTTATAATTAGTTTATTTCCTAAATTTATATGTTGTTTAAGTTGATAAAAACATATATAAACCAAGTATAAACTTCAGATAATCTTAAAAAGTGAAATAAGGTGTAATAATAACATTGACATATAATGTACCTTCGTGTTCAACATTTACAAATCACAAATCTTGACAATTACAATTATGATAGTGATGATAATTTCTTAAATTTTAGATGAAAAGTGATCGGTATATTTGTGTAGCCTGTAGAAGACCTAAATATAATCTCCATTTTCACACTTAAGGAGAGAAATTTTGCTCATTTATGTAAGTATTAAACGTGAATCTTGGGTTATACAATTGGGATCAGGCAATGCACAAGCTGTCTGTGTGAATTTTCTTTCAGCCAACTTTCTATGTCAATTAAATTACCCCTCTAAATTACAACTAATTCAATAAATTTCTTTTGGCAGGACTAAATCACATATATCTCGCAATATCTCGGAAACATTTTCGGAAACGATTTGCTCCTTTTGAGGGGCCTCGGCCCTATTTGTTAGTTTCTTTGGTTGTTGTCTCATCCTCTTTTAATTAGCTTGTTAATTGAGGTGAGATGCCTTGTATTATATTTTTGTTTTTGGTCTTTTATAAATGTTGTCTTTCTAAAAAAAAAAAAAAAAAAAAAAAAGCATAATAATAATGTATGCTACTTATAATGCATTAAGGCACCTCACTCTTAATTTTAAGACGTACAAGAAATTAAGCATGGTTTACAACATTTTAATGCACCCAACTTTCAGAATTACAACAAAGTAAGCATATTGTACAATAAAATAAAGCGTGATATCATTTTAAGACCAAAAATTCTATCAAACAACATTAATACTATTAAAAACACTTTTTCACCAAAAATTACAACCATTTAAGTACAACTAGATGGGTACCCGCGCAATGCGGCGACGGGTACCCGATGACTATTTTTATTGCGACCAAATGCTATAAAAACTAAAAACTCATAAAAATATATCAAAATGTATGTTGAATTAAAGAGCATAAAATTTTAGAAAATATGGTGAAATTAGATTATAAAAAAAAATAAGTAGATAAAAAGATATTTTAATTTGAAAATAAAGATGAATTTTTAGTTGAGAAGTGACACATGTCATTTTATAATTGGAGCTCCTTATCTTAATTTTTGGTGGTTAGGGGTTAGGCTTGGAGTTTGTTAAGAAGTAACACGTGTCATTTCATGATTGGAGCTCCTTATCTTAATTCTTGGTTAGGAGTTAGGCATGGAATGAGGTTTGGCTTTTCCATAATAAGCAAGTAAAAAAGTCTGAATTTTTAAGCCTTCTAATTTTAGAAGGCCTAAATGCATTATAAAGTAGTATAGATGTACAATAGCTGCAACCAATTTTCAGATTTACAACAAAATAAGCATAGTGTACAACAAAATAAGCATAGTGTACAACAAAATAAGCATGATGTAATTTTCAGACTTACAACATTAATGATATTAAAATGGTGAATGTTATTAATGAATATAATGACTATACTTACAAGAAAAAAAACATAGTGTACAACACTTTAATGCACATAATTTTCAGACGTACAAGACAAGAAGCAACAAAACACCACATTAATGCAATTTAATGTAGTCAATTATTTAACTGATCAATAAATACAATTAATACAGTTATTAAAACACCCTTACATAAGAAATACAAATTATCAAGCATATTGTACAACCAAATTACACACAATTCCTGCATTAAATTTCATTACTACAAATAATAAAGTACATTATACAAATATTCAAGCCCGAACGGGCAACGGGCCAAATGGGCTTGAGCCCGAACGGGCGCGGACCAAACGGGCTCGAGCCCGAGTAGACACGGGCCAACGGGTTCTAGCACAAACGGGCACGGGCTATACGAAAATCTTGATATCGGTAAATTTATTGTTAAAAAGAACATAATAAACTAAAATACATTATTCATCGAAAATTTTTATTTCATAGTATCCGCCGCTGCAACGCACGAGTACCCTGCTAGTATATAATTAAACAGTTAACGCGTCGTGAGGTGTATGTAGGATGCACCGATCACTCAACAACTTTTTCAACGGAAACATATGATGGAAATCAAGATAGTCCAACAACCAAAATTAATAAGGTTGAAATGAAGTCTCACTAGTGTCAGTTTTGACAAAATTGTATTTGACGGTCCATGTTGTGTGACTATCTTTCCCTCGGCAAACAATCTAATAAACATGATATATAATAGGTGGTATTTCGACACTGACCATAAGAATTAATGCACTTATGATATATCATTTTTCACGATCGTCAGGTGGAAAGACAATGTAACAAAATGAACAAAACAAATAGTTTTTATTTTATGATATTAAACAATGTCATACACTTAATCGCATCAATATATTAAAAGGGTAATAACTTTAAAAAGCATCATACTTGTTAAAAATACTCTTTTGGGTATCAAACAAATTTTTTTGCTCATGTAGGTATTGAGCTTTTAATTTAGGACTTTTCGAGGTACTTTGCCTTTCAAATTATTAAAAATCCAGAGGCAAAAATGACACAAAAGTCTCTCAAAAAGTCCGAAACTAAACGTTCTCTACCCGTTTTAGAAAAAAATATTTGTTCAATACCGAAAATAGTATCTTTGAACATTGACTTTTAAAGTTATTATCCCTATATTAAACATATATTAACCTATTTCACTTTAGTTTGAATTTGGCTTTTGGGACCATTCAATCAACAAAGTTGAGTTTGGAACCATTAACGGAGTCAAAGTGTTGTAGGTATGAAACATAATGTCTTCCAATTACGACCCCCTTGCTCACTTAAATATCCCCTTAAAGAATACTATCTGCCACCAACAACTTCGTTGAAAAAAAGTTACTGACACACGAGGATTTGGAAATCATTACGTTGGATAGCTCTTGTTTTCCAGTGAGTTGATCGATATTCAGGCTCAGAGGTTAATGAAAAAATGAGATGAATGTATATATATGTTATTGTTTTTTATAAATATTATCTATAAATTTTAAAATGAAAGCACAAGTTACTGTCATATTTAAATGAATACACACCGATTATATATATGCAAACGAAATTTTTATTTATCAGATTAAGTGAGGATGTCCAAAAACTTCTTTTTCTACTATACACATTCAATAATGATTCAGATTACCATGATATTAGTTACGTAAAAAATTGCGTTTTCGACAGTGACAAAAACACACTTGGGTTTCGCAGCAAATTAAATGAGTAAAAAAGGCATCTGATGATATATGAGCAGTTAATGAGGTTGGTTTTCTCAGTTAGATACATCATGGCTTAATTAGTCATTTATATTAAAAGTCAACTTGCTACCAATTTGTATTCAAGTTTGGTTCCACGATCCCAAATGCACAAACTGAAAACTATGAACGTAAATTATTAGTAATAAATTATACTTAAAGATCTACGTATTAATTTGGATTAAAAAAAAGAACAGTCGGTGGAGGTAGGTAGCCGGCTTATATATACATGATACATACTTATGTACTAATTCAATATCGCCTTCATTGCTTCAAATACTTTCTTAACCCAAACACCCTCTTTAGCTCACATTCACTTGATTAACCGAATCATAATGTCTTCACCCGATAACCACCACCTAGCTCACTTAAAAATCCCCCTTGAAAACATACTCTCCGCCACCAACAACTTTGATGACAAGAATGTCATCGAAGCAGCTGATTTCGGAAATATCTACAAGGGACAACTCTCGTGGTCCGGTGAGTTGATTAATATCAATGCTCGGAGGATAAAGAAAGAAAGGAAGGAAGCAGAACAAGAGTTTTGGACGGAGATATCCATGCTTGCGAGTCTCAAGCATAAGAATCTGGTTTCTCTTGTTGGGTTTTGTGATGAGAAAGACGAGAAGGTCATTATTAACATGAATGAGACTAGGGGCTGGCTCGATAGCTATCTAAGTGACTCAATGTCGCTTACATGGCTCCGAAGATTGGAGATATGTGTCGGTCTTGCACATGCATTGAGCTACATTCATTATGACGAGCAACGTGATTTTAGCGTAATACACCGGGACATCCGCAGCTTCACAGTTCAATTGAATGATAACTGGGAACCCAAGTTATCTAATTTTGAAAGTTCCATGAAGATTGAAGCATCACAAAGACACCATTCATTTCATACTAATAAACTTGAGTCTAGGTATGGGTATGGAGACCCAACATATACTGAGACTAAGAGTGTGAACCACAAGTCAGACATGTATTCCTTTGGGATAGTATTGTTTGAACTACTATGTGGTAGGAAATCAATAATTAGCGACGACATCAATAAGTATTTGGCTCCGCTGGCCATTACCCATTATAGAGAGAAATCTCTTAATGAAATAATTGATTTCGATCTATTGAAACAAATGCATACACAGTCATTGAACATTTTTGCAGAAATAGCGTATGACTGTTTGAATGAAGAACGATCGCTACGCCCAAGTATAGATGAGATTGTCACAAGACTTGAAAAGGCATTGGAACTTCAACTGAAACATCAAAATGCGGTAAGACAGTTTTTTATCTTCCATCTTTATAACATAATAACTTTTACTCTATATTTGTTTGAGTTTATACACCTTCACTCCATCAGTTTGCACTTCATCTTGACCCCATAAATCTGATTTTACATAATTAATTGCCCTTTGATTCATGTCTTCTTCCATTGCTTGACCTTACTCTGTATGACTTCCCCATATATGTAATGCTAATAAAACTCAAGTTAAGGATTGTCGAGGTGACCAAAGAGACCATGTTTTCACAGTTCTTATATCCCTCTTTCATTTGCATGCATGTAGTAAGGTCAATAAGTTTATATTTTATCAACAGTATAAGTCACTGATCAATAAATAAATGATAGCGAGACTTTTTTATATATCCAAGTTTTGTAATCATTTTTGACACATGATAAAAACGGTTTACATGTTTTTGTGGGTTATTAATATAATTAAAATTTACGTTATTTGATCCGCCATTGGTACCAAGCTCTTAATTTATTAAAATTTAACAATGAATTATAGAAAAACAACGGCTTATAATTAGCAACTAGCTTAAAACAAAATAAATAAATAAATTAAAAATTAATAATAATAAAAAAAATACCGCAAGTGTTGTGATTTGAATTTGGGTGAAGAGCAACCTTGATGAAGACAAATTTGTCACTCGGCCAGTTGTAAATTATTGTTTGTTTTTACACGTAAGGGCAAAACGGTAAAGGTAAGAATTTTTAGTACTTGCTTACACTCCCACACAAAAATCTCATTAGCTACGGTTTTTAACGCCATTTACTACGGTTTTGAAACCGTGGCAGATACAAGCGTGTCAAAAAATAAAATCATTTAAAAACTGATTATTTGGTACGGTTTTGTTTCTAACCGTAGCAAATGTCTTCTATAAGCCAACAAACATACTTTTCTTTTCTGGTACGGTTTTTTAATAAACCGCAGCAAAATCTTTTTTTTTTTTTTTTTTTTTTTTTTTTTTTTTTTTTTTTAAATAAATTTTCTTTTCCCGAATCTGTCTTCCAGATTTCCAGTTTTTCCAGATTCAACTCAAAATAATTCAACACAAACAATAACTTACATACAAATCCTATTCGCTACAAGTGTTCAACATACAAATCCAGGTTCGCTATAAGTGTTCAACGACTTAAACAATAATTTAAACATGTTCAACGACATAAAACCTAAATTGTTCAAAATCATATATTGTTTAACAAACGAGAAATCACAAGTACATTCCCGCCTAGCTACTCGTCTTCGAGGGCTTCAGCAACTTCATCGTCAATAAACTAACGTATACCTCAGTAATTCAGCTTTGTACAAGTCACCACTCACCAGGCTTCTCTGGTTTATCGGTTGGGTCTTGTTCTTTTTCCTTCGTTTCAGATTTTCCTTTGTTCATCTGTAGCAAGGCCATGAGAATGAGCATCAAGAACATTAAGGCATTATTAGCATTGAACATAGTAACTTTTATAGATACTATCATCAACCACAAAGCATCTGCACTTATAGTATCAAACAAAGAGTAAATTAGCATATAGATGTACTTTTATAAGATACATTATAATTTTGATAAAGTGGTGATTCTTGACAACTTGTTATAAGATACATTAACTAAGAAACCTACGAACAACAAAAAACATAACTCAGATGTGCTATTGTTTCAATAAATCATTTGTCTAAGTCTTTGATTTCCAGTGCCCAAGCTTAGTCTCATCTTCTCCAGCTTGCTCAAAAGGTTCTCATCATGTCCTTTTGCTTGCTGAGCTCATCCATGGACTTTTTCAACTACAAAACATCATAGTTACCTATTCATTACAATGCATAAATACTAAAATATAATAACTCATGATCTATTTCTACCCGATACAACCTCATAATATCAAATTTATGAAGTTGTATGTATGTAATCTACTCTAGCAGGTAAGCTAATAAGATGCAGTCCATTAAATTTTCAACTACAAATACATCATATTATGTTAAAATAATTTCAAAGATGAAGTTGTCAATAAGTGCCTAAAAATATTTAAAACTCAAGCACTTAAACAATAACATATGAATAATAAAAAGTTAAAAACTCAAAATTCTAGTATAACCTGAGTTACAATAGGTTTAAAAAGAACTTTAAAAGGTGGTCCATGAGCTCCCTCCTCAGCCAAATGCCGCTTCCAAAGAGCCTTCATAGCATGTTTTATTGCACGTATCGGAATTTCTTCTTGTAACCTATAAAACAAACTCTATTAAATTAAACAACGATCACTCACAAAGAGTTTAAACACATCCGATATACCAAATCGAGTGCAGGATAAAATTTCAATCTAATTACTATCCAAACCAAGCAATAATCTCTCAAAAACAGCATACGAAGTTTCAGTACATGAAATTCTACAATTCTCAATTGCATACAACTTATACATATAAGCACAACTACATAAAACCCACCAAGGAAGATGAGTGGTATTTCCACTGGTGTTGAAGATGATACTTACAGTGGTGGCGGTGGCTACTTCGGATGGTGGTAGGGTCCTTTTGGTTACCGAGAGGCGAGGGAGCAGTGGTGAGGGTGAGGGTTGTGGTGAGACAGGAGTGATGAGAGTTGGAAGGAAAGTGAGATCTATATCTGAGATGGCAAAGTAAGCGGGAAAACGAAAGTGAAAAAATGAAAGTGAAATTTGTAAGCGGGAAATGGAAAAATAGATTTTTTCATTAAATTTCACAATTGCCAAGTAAAATTGTTCTAGTACGGTTCTATAAATAACCGTGGCAAATAAAATTGTTTTGGTACGGTTTTATAAATAACCGTAGCAAATATAATTGTTTTGGTACGGCTTTATAAATAACCGTAGCAAAAAACAGAACCTACTTTACAACCGTACCAAAAGATGATTTATTACTACGGTTTTTTATAAAACCGTACCAAATAACATTTTTCTTGGATTTTGATACGGTTTTTGCTCTAACCGTATCAAAATGGCGTACCAAAAAATAGTTTGTGTAGTAGTGTTACCTGTATCTTTTTAAAAAGGATACAAGTTTAATTTTGTACAAAATTTGATATATAAACTAAATGTTGTGGGCCATAAAATTTTGTATTTTTCATCTATTTGTATGATGTGTGACTATTTTCACTTCAAAATTTCCTTTTAACAAAAATGATGTATAAAAGTTGCACGTTTGGGATTTTTTTTTTCTGTTTTTTTTCTTAAAGGGATATATTTACGATGGTAAATTTTTATAACATATAATTGGGAGTATTGAATGAGCAATAGTGGATTTTCCACTAAAAAGTTAACCACAGTAGCCTACATACAATAATATCATACGAATGGGCTTGCAGGTAGATCAATAGAAACCAAAAAGAAACTAATAAAAAATAACCTCAAAGTAAAACAATCAGGAGCCCAAGTAGCACGTTGATATGCCAAAATCGTCATAGGCAATCTTCAGATACAAAATGCAATGTAACAACAACACAAACAACGGGGCATAGGGAAGACAAAATATGTACAATCTATCACAAACTATATAATTAAGAAACTCTAAAGTCGGAACAATAGGATAGTAAAATTTTTACAAGTGTCGCATAGTGAAAATAACCAACCTATTACACTTTAGCTCGAATTTGACTTTTGGGGGCATTTAACCCGTAAATTTGAAGTTTGCAATTAATTGATTATAGAAGGAGATACTGTTCATCTGAAACTATTAACGAAAAGGAGAAACTAAAACACAAATCAATTTGATATTACAATTTAGTTACATATAATAAATGTGAATAAATAACTCACTAAAACTTCAGAAACAAACGTCGCAGGTTAATTTTATTATCGATCAGTAGTTGTTATGGATTTCGAATTCTGATATTTGAGATATTAATAGGCATAGCAAAACTTGTAGATCTAGTTAGGATTGTAGAAAAGAGGACGGTTGGCGGAAGTTGTGTATATTTGTACTGCAAAATACTTTCTAGCATACTCGTGTGTCTTAGTGCTCTCCAGTTTCATTCACAAGTTGGACAATCATCTTGATATTCAACACTTTCGTACATCTCAAACATCAGAATGCTATCAGCATCTCTACTAGTTTTTCTTTATACTAGTATCAACCATGAGCTGATAAAACGTGTTTCTGAAACTTTTACCATAGAGAGAGAGTTCTTCACTTTCAAAGTAAACAGTTTAGACTTTAAACTATCAAATACAACATCAAATGATGTTTCTCTATTCCTTTCAACATTCTCAAAATCCTCCAATTCCTGTTTTGCCATATAAAGTATCCTGCAGTAGCTACGAAAACGTCTTTGGAAACAACTTCAAACTTTAGATGACCAAATATCAACATTAAACAATAAAGTATATTGTCCAATTAAACAATTTAATATTACACAAAGTGCATACCATAGTTTTTTTCTTCCAGAAACCACTTTATGAACTTATCTTATGCAGTCAACCTGCCCTTAATTTACATCCACAAAACAAAGACATATCTTTGAATGCAATGAGGGAACCAAACAAGACATTCCAGTCCGTAGTATCCCTTCAAAACTGCATCGGTAGACAAAGAACATGTAATAGCTTAAATTGAACGAATCCACTCATCACTATGCAAAGTATATAGTATCACCCATGTAGTAACATACTTACACCATCTGATTACGGACCAAAATGTTTCAAAAACGCCACATGAGTAAATGTTAACTGCATTATCCAAGACTAGATCTCAACATGAAATCACTAACAAACATCACTTCCTAAACTTTATAGGTAATCTCTCGAAACGTAACTATTATAGGACAACATGAAGAAACAAAACAATTCAAGTTAATAAGACCATGCACTTCCTAAACTATAAAAGGATCTAATTTTTTATTTTATCCACAAACCTTATATGATAATAGCATACTATATACCCTAACATGGCAACATGTGTTTGAAAAGGCTCAGGAATTTAATCAAATATGTTGTAGGCACTTCATTAACTCTGTTATTGTTTTATCTTGTGTATTAATTCACGTTTTTACTTGATAAACAGATAATGTCTTCACGTAAAGAGAATCTTGGTCACCTTAAAATCCCCCTTGAAAGCATACTATCAGCGACCAACAACTTTGATGATAAAAATGTCATCGAAACAGCTGATTTTGGAAATATTTACAAAGGAGAGTTTTTATGGTCTGGTGAGTTGATTAATATCAATGCTCGAAGGATAAAGAAAGAAAGGAAGGAAGCAGAACAAGAGTTTTTGACGGAGATATCCATGCTTGCGAGTCTCAAGCATAAGAATCTGGTTTCTCTTGTTGGGTTTTGTGATGAGAAAGACGAGAAGGTCATTATTAACATGAATGAGACTAGGGGCTGGCTCGATAGCTATCTAAGTGACTCAATGTCGCTTACATGGCTCCGAAGATTGGAGATATGTGTCGGTCTTGCACATGCATTGAGCTACATTCATTATGACGAGCAACGTGATTTTAGCGTAATACACCGGGACATCCGCAGCTTCACAGTTCAATTGAATGATAACTGGGAACCCAAGTTATCTAATTTTGAAAGTTCCATGAAGATTGAAGCATCACAAAGACACCATTCATTTCATACTAATAAACTTGAGTCTAGGTATGGGTATGGAGACCCAACATATACTGAGACTAAGAGTGTGAACCACAAGTCAGACATGTATTCCTTTGGGATAGTATTGTTTGAACTACTATGTGGTAGGAAATCAATAATTAGCGACGACATCAACTAGTATTTGGCTCCGCTGGCCATTACCCATTATAGAGAGAAATCTCTTAATGAAATAATTGATTTCGATCTATTGAAACAAATGCATACACAGTCATTGAACATTTTTGCAGAAATAGCGTATGACTGTTTGAATGAAGAACGATCGCTACGTCCAAGTATAGATGAGATTGTCACAAGACTTGAAAAGGCATTGGAGCTTCAACTGGAACATCAAAATGCGGTAAGACAGTTTTTTATCTTCCATCTTTATAACATTATAACTTTTACTCTATATTTGTTTGAGTTTATACACCTTCACTCCATCAGTTTGCACTTCATCTTGACCCCATAAATCTGATTTTACATAATTAATTGCCCTTTGATTCATGTCTTCTTCCATTGCTTGACCTTACTCTGTATGACTTCCCCATATATGTAATGCTAATAAAACTCAAGTTAAGGATTCTCAAGGTGACCAAAGAGACCATGTTTTCACAGTTCTTATATCCCTCTTTCATTTGCATGCATGTAGTAAGGTCAATAAGTTTATATTTTATCAACAGTATAAGTCACTGATCAATAAATAAACGATAGCGAGACTTTTTTATATATCCAAGTTTTGTAATCATTTTTGACACATGATAAAAACGGTTTACGTGTTTTTGTGGGTTATTAATATAATTAAAATTTACGTTATTTGATCCGCCATTGGTACCAAGCTCTTAATTTATTAAAATTTAACAATGAATTATAGAAAAACAACGGCTTATAATTAGCAACTCGCTTAAAACAAAATAAATAAATAGATAAATAAATAAATAATAATAAAAATACCGCAAGTGTTGTGATTTGAATTTGGGTGAAGAGCAACCTTGATGAAGACAAATTTGTCACTTGGCCAGTTGTAAATTATTGTTTGTTTTTACACGTAAGGGCAAAACGGTAAAGGTAAGAATTTTTAGTACTTGCTTACCTGTATCTTTTTAAAAAGGATACAAGTTTAATTTTGTACAAAATTTGATATATAAACTAAATGTTGTTGGCCATAAAATTTTGTATTTTTCATCTATTTGTATGATGTGTGACTATTTTCACTTCAATATTTCCTTTTAACAAAAATGATGTATAAAAGTTGCACTTTTGGGATTTTTTTTTTCTGTTTTTTTTTCTTAAAGGGATATATTTACGATGGTAAATTTTTATAACATATAACTGGGAGTATTGAATGAGCAATAGTGGATTTTCCACTAAAAAGTTAACCACAGTAGCCTACATACAATAATATCATACGAATGGGCTTGCAGGTAGATCAATAGAAACCAAAAAGAAACTAATAAAAAATAACCACAAAGTAAAACAATCAGGAGCCCAAGTAGCACGTTGATATGCCAAAATCGTCATAGGCAATCTTCAGATACAAAATGCAATGTAACAACAACACAAACAACGGGGCATAGGGAAGACAAAATACGTACAATCTATCACAAACTATATAATTAAGAAACTCTAAAGTCGGAACAATAGGATAGTAAAATTTTTACAAGTGTCGCATAGTGAAAATAACCAACCTATTACACTTTAGCTCGAATTTGACTTTTGGGGGCATTTAACCCTTAAATTTGAAGTTTGCAATTAATTGATTATAGAAGGAGATACTGTTCATCTGAAACTATTAACGAAAAGGAGAAACTAAAACACAAATCAATTTGATATTACAATTTAGTTACATATAATAAATGTGAATAAATAACTCACTAAAACTTCAGAAACAAACGTCGCAGGTTAATTTTATTATCGATCAGTAGTTGTTATGGATTTCGAATTCTGATATTTGAGATATTAATAGGCATAGCAAAACTTGTAGATCTAGTTAGGATTGTAGAAAAGAGGACGGTTGGCGGAAGTTGTGTATATTTGTACTGCAAAATACTTTCTAGCATACTCGTGTGTCTTAGTGCTCTCCAGTTTCATTCACAAGTTGGACACTCATCTTGATATTCAACCCTTGCGTACATCTCAAACATCAGAATGCTATCAGCATCTCTACTAGTTTTTCTGTATACTAGTATCAACCATGAACTGATAAAACGTGTTTCTGAAACTTTTACCATAGAGGGAGAGTTCTTCACTTTCAAAGTAAACAGTTTAGACTTTAAACTGTCAAATACAACATCAAATGATGTTTCTCTATTCCTTTCAACATTCTCATAATCCTCCAATTCCTGTTTTGCCATATAAAGTATCCTGCAGTATCTACGAAAACGTCTTTGGAAACAACTTTGTAGAAATCTATAACACCAAAGTAATTTCAACCAAACAACACGATTTTAATAGTGAACCCAGCCAACCACCCCTTGGCTCACTCTTATTATTAATCAAATGATATGAAATCAGTTTACAATACAAAGAAAGTTTTAGATGAAACAATACACAAACTAGGGTTTCTTCTACTCAGGAACAGGTAGAGAGAAGAAAACGATTTCACACAGTTGATATTTTGAGTTATGAGAGTCAACACTAGTCTTCAGCTTTTATAGTCTTTATAATATGAAGACTTCCTTTTGATCCTCTATCTTTCAGACTTGACAACAATAGCCCTTTTACTTTCTGAATAACTTTAATAATGCTTATCTTCAACACTCCCCCATAAGCATTAGACATCATAAGCTTCTCCATAAACTCTAGCTTCCTGAAGCTCCCCCATCATCACTATCTTGTTCTTTAAGATTGTCCTGAAACACATTAAACAATCCAAGATCTTTGCAAAATTTGTTATGGTCAGTAATATTAAGACCTTTAGTGAACAGGTCTGCAACATTATCTTCAGTTCTAATTTTTACTGGCTTAATAAAGCCATCAGCCACTTTCTCTCTCAAAAAATAGAGATCAATCTCAAAATGCTTGCTCCTCTCATGTAATACTGGATTAACAGAAATCTGCATAGCAAAACTGTTATCACAATACATGTTCACAGGCAATCTTATACTAGTATGCAGATCAGCCATCAGTTTGGTGATCCACATAACTTCACAGCATACATTACACATTGCCCTGAACTCAGCCTTAGTGGAGGACCTTGCAACAACAGCCTGCTTTTTTCTTTTCCAGGAAACCAAATCATTTCCTAGATACACACTGTATCAAGTAACAGATCTCCTTGTTACCTTACACTTTGCCCAATCAGAGTCAACAAACACTTTTATACTTTTAATGTCACCTTCTTTAAAAGTGATACCAAGACCAGGTTCATTCTTCAAGTATCTCAATACTCTAAAAGCAAGTCTTAAATGAGACTTCATGGGTTTATGCATTACTTGACTTAAACAGTGCACAGCATATGAAATATCTGGCCTTGTCAAAGTTAAGTAAATCAATTTTCCCACAAGTTTTTGATAATTTGTTATACTTGTTAAAGGCTCATCATCACCAAACTTAGAAACAAGCTATTTATTATCTAGATTAGTTTCAATAGGAGAACCACAAGGCTTACAACCCAACATACCAAATTCAGTTAAAAGCTCAGTACAATATTTTCTTTGAGTAAGACAAATCCCATTATCAACATCAAGAACCTCAATTCCCAGAAAATATTTAAGTTTACCCAAGTCTTTAATCAAAAACTTTGAACTTAAAAATCTTTTAAACTTGTTAATCTCATCAGTATTATTACCTGTGATGATAATATCATCAACATATACTAACAAAACTAACAGAACATCATTTTCATTTTTAATGAACAAAGAGAAATCATTTGGACTTTGTATAAACCCATTTTCTTTAAGCACAGATACCAATTTCTCATTCCATTTTCTAGGAGCTTGTTTTAAGCCATACAGTGACTTAATCAGTTTGCAAACCCTTTTATCATTTTTATCAGAAAAACCTTCTGGCAATGTCATGTAAATATCCTCCTCTAATTCACCATATAAGAATGAATTATTTATATCAAGTTGAAACAAAGGCCACTTATTATTAACAGCAATGCTTAAAACACACCTTATAGTAACAATTTTAACAACAGGAGAAAATGTCTCCTCATAATCAATTCCTTCTCTTTGATTATATCCCTTAGCTACTAATCTAGCTTTAAACCTTTCAACTTCACCATTAGCTTTATATTTAACCTTAAAAACCCACTTATAACCTATGGCTTTTCTACCATCTGGTAACTCTACAACCTCCCATGTACCATTCCTATTTAAAGCTTCTATCTCTTGATTCATAGCCTCTATCCACCTAGGATCTTTCACAGCTTCTTCATAAGTTGTAGGTTCATATATTTTATTAAGACTGGATGTAAAAACAAAGTTATCAAAGCTTAAATTTGAATACTTAACAACTTTATCAATACCATACTTATGATTTTTATTAAGTACAAAATCTTTATATTTAGATGGTAAGGCTGTCATTCTACTAGTCCTTCTAACTGTTTGTGCCCCTGCTGGTTCTGGTGACTCAAACATTTTACCAAACATATTAAGATCCTCACCCTCAGATATATAACCATCATCAACATTACTAGTACCCTGTATATCATCAGAAACAACAGTTTCTGTTGTATACTCATCAGCCTCAGTGTCCCTCCTACTAGATGTGTCCCTAGTGATGTCTACATTAACTATATCTATCTCTGCTGTATCAACTGGCAAATTGATATCTACATCAGCTGTATCAGCAGATTCTACAGTCTTAGTATGTAGATGCTCAACATCACTAGCATCACCTTCTACAGTGCTGACACTAGGTCTATAAGTACTAGATTCAGGTACAGATTTGTTGTTACTATCTATACTATTTATGTTATCATCATAGGGTTCGTAGGTTCTAAAATTATCTTGACTGCTATTAAATTCTTGATCAAAGAAATTTAAAGTGTTAATTCCATTATCATTAAACACAAAATCTTTAGAAAAAGATGTATTTTTAAATGGAAATACAGTTTCATAAAATTTTACATCTCTAGAAAATATAAATTTCTTTTGATCAATATTAAAAAGTTTGTATCCTTTTTTATCAAAAGCATATCCAACAAACACACATTTATCAGATATGGATGCAAACTTATCAGATTCATTTAAAACAGTTGAAAAACATAAGCAGCCAAAACATTTTAGATTCAACAGATTAGGTTCAGTATTATACACCATTTCAAAAGGACTTTTTCCAGACAACACAGCATTTGGCAACCTGTTAATAAGGTAAGTTGCAGTTAGAATAGACTCAGTCCACATGTTCAAAGGTAACCCCCCCTGAAACATGAGGGATCTAGCAGTATTTAGTAAATGTCTATGTTTTCTCTCAGCCACACCATTTTGTTGAGGTGTATAAGGACAAGAAGTCTGATGTAAAATACCATTGTTGGACAAAAAAACTTCAAATCTTTTATTTACAAATTCTGTCCCATTATCACTTCTAAACACTTTAATAGTTTTTTCAATAAGATTATAAAAACTATTAATATGATCAAAAACTTCAGTTTTACTTTTCATCAGATACACCCAAACAGCCCTGGTGTAGTCATCAACTACAGTAAGAAAGTACTTAATACCTTCTCTACTAGTAACCTTATATGGTCCCCACACATCTAAATGAACAAGATCACCCATATGTTTAGTTTTGTGATTACTTAGAGGAAATGGTTCTCTTGTTTGTTTAGCTTTATGACATATCTCACAAGGTTCAGAACTAGTACTCTTTAGGTCTTTTAGTTTATTCTTAAGCACATTTAACACATGATCAGAGGGGTGTCCAAGTCTATTATGCCAAATACAATTTGACATAATACAACTCTCAATATTACTATTATTAACCCTCTTACCTTCATCTAGAAAATAAAGACCACCTCTTTGACTACTAGTCCCCATCAGGAACCTTTGAGTTAAATCCTGAATTTTACAAATTTTATCATTAAAACTGACAACCACCTGATTATCTTTAGACAATTTATGAACAGATAACAAACACACATGATACCCAGGAACAACCAACACATCTTTTAAAACAAGATTATTTCCAAACTTAAAACTTCCTATTTGTTTAACTTGTGCAACAGTCCCATTGGGATGTGCAACTGTAAGATTTAGATGAGAAACATCCATTATATCATAAAGATGAGTAGCAGTAAAAGTGATATGTTGACTAGCTCCTGAGTCAATAATCCACCCAATATAAGTACTATAAGTACTTATATTAGAGTTAAAATTAAAAAATCTACAGCTAAAGAAACTAATCACACAATTAGATGTAATAATAGTACCTGCAACACTAGCATGAGCCTTGCTAGTATCACCTGAACCACTAAGTAAAGCCATCAATCTGTTATACAGATCTCTAGTAAGAGTATGAGTAGTACTCTTACTAGCATCAGTCTTATTATCAACCACATTATTAACATTCCCTTTTTTAACAAAACCAGGTGGATATCCAACTAATTCAAAACATATATCAATAGTATGACCAGTCATATTACAATGTTTGCAGACAAAGTTTGACACTCTGCCAAACCTTTTGTTGTTATTATTAGTGTTCTTATTAGAATTCCAACTATTATTTTGATTATTACCAGTAAATGGCTTAGCAGCAAAGGCTGCAGCTCCATTTTTAACAGATTTATTAGCAACATGATTAATTCTGTGAGACTCATCTCTAGACAATGTAGCAAAAGCAGATTTAACATCTGGTAAGGGATCAGTAGTGAGAATGAGACTTCTAACAGAGCTAAAGCTATCATCAAGACCCATAAGAAATTGCATCAATCTTAAAAGATCTGAATGCTTTTTCAAAGTGGGGGCTGTTTCACAAATGCATGTAGGCAGATCAACAAGGGAGTCAAACTGCCTCCATAATGCATTAAACTCATGATAATACTCTGAAAGACTCATTCCAGATTGTGTTAAAGTATGTATTTTATGATGCAGATTATATATCACAGATCCATCCTCTTTGTTATAAGTTTCACTTAACTCATCCCACACACATTTGGCATTCACATAAAACACTTGACCTTTATAAAGATCTTGTGATATACAACCAAGAATCCAAGACAAAACCACAGAATTACACCTGTCCCACTGTGTCTGATATAGAGCATCAGTGGGATCTCCAACACACTTCCCATTAATAAAACCAAGTTTATTTCTAGTATGCAAGGCTAACTGCACAGCAGCAGACCAGACCTTATAGTTCTCAGTACCTTCAAGTTTGAAAGTAATCAACTGAGCACCAATGTCTTGAGGGTGTAAGTATAATGGGTCATATATATCCAATTTTAGTTCACTACTTCCCCCTTCAGGGCCCTTGCCCTTATCATCAGGACCATCAACCATAATGACCAGCAAACAGAATTAAAAGAAAGTAAATGCACAAGCAATAAATAAACAACAGAATAAACAACAACTTCTTGTAACTCCTCAATCACAATTAACCACCAAACAATCTCAACAACTCCAACAACAAATCCCTTGATCTACTCAACCTCCACAATCCTAACCAAAAAACCTAAAAAAAAAACCTAAAAGAGGGTGTGAGAGGTATTACAACCACGCAAGCTTCCAATAACAGTAACCAAGAACAGGATCAAGAAGATCCAACCAAAACAACACAGCACAGCGGAAATACACCTGAAACAAACATACAACAACAAAAAATTAGATAAAAACCAACTTAAACACAAATCTGACTCAAACAAACCCTAAAAATTATTTTAGGGTTTTTGATTTTTGTTTCAAGAATCTTGAAATAAAGATCAAAACCAGTCAGATTATAAAAAGAATCAAGACAAATCAACCTGAATTAGGGTTTGATACAGTAAACCTTAATTCACTGTATCAAATTAACACACTCCGATCACTAATTAATTCACTAGATCGTAAAATCAATTAGCAATTAGAGAAAAATACTAACAGGATCAAAAACCCCCAAAAATCAAGAAAACCTAATTGTTGAGAATCAACAATTAACCTTCAGATCTGAAAGATCTGATATCAACAAACCAAAATCAACACTCAGAATCACAAGATCTACACGAATAGATCGAAAACCCCAAATTTTGAAGAAACCCAAGTTTATCAAAAAACTTTATAATCTTTTTAAAATCACTTTGGTATAGAGAACCTGTCTCTGATACCATGTAGAAATCTATAACTCCAAAGTAATTTCAACCAAACAACACGATTTTAATAGTGAACCCAGCCAACCACCCTTTGGCTCACTCTTATTATTAATCAAATGATATGAAATCAGTTTACAATACAAAGAAAGTTTTAGATGAAACAATACACAAACTAGGGTTTCTTCTACTCAGGAACAGGTAGAGAGAAGAAAACGATTTCACACAGTTGATATTTTGAGTTATGAGAGTCAACACTAGTCTTCAGCTTTTATAGTCTTTAGAATATGAAGACTTCCTTTTGATCCTCTATCTTTCAGACTTGACAACAATAGCCCATTTACTTTCTGAATAACTTTAATAATGCTTATCTTCAACAAACTTCAAACTTTAGATGACCAAATATCAACATTAAACAATAAAGTATATTGTCCAATTAAACAATTTAATATTACACAAAGTGCATACCATAGTTTTTTCTTCCAGAAACCACTTTATGAACTTATCTTATGCAGTCAACCTGCCCTTAATTTACATCCACAAAACAAAGACATATCTTTGAATGCAATGAGGGAACCAAACAAGACATTCCAGTCCGTAGTATCCCTTCAAAACTGCATCGGTAGACAAAGAACATGTAATAGCTTAAATTGAACGAATCCACTCATCACTATGCAAAGTATATATCACCCATGTAGTAACATACTTACACCATCTGATTATGGACCAAAATGTTTCAAAAACGCCACATGCGTAAATGTTAACTGCATTATCCAAGACTAGATCTCAACATGAAATCACTAACAAACATCACTTCCTAAACTTTATAGATAATCTCTCGAAACGTAACTATTATAGGACAACATGAAGAAACAAAACAATTCAAGTTAATAAGACCATGCACTTCCTAAACTATAAAAGGATCTAATTTTTTATTTTATCCACAAACCTTATATGATAATAGCACACTATATACCCTAACATGGCAACATGTGTTTGAAAAGGCTCAGGAATTTAATCAAATATGTTGTAGGCACTTCATTAACTCTGTTATTGTGTTATCTTGTGTATTAATTCACGTTTTTACTTGATAAACAGATAATGGCTTCACGTAAAGAGAATCTTGGTCACCTTAAAATCCCCCTTGAAAGCATACTATCAGCGACCAACAACTTTGATGATAAAAATGTCATCGAAACAGCTGATTTCGGAAATATTTACAAAGGAGAGTTTTTATGGTCTGGTGAGTTGATTAATATCAATGCTCGAAGGATAAAGAAAGAAAGGAAGGAAGCAGAACAAGAGTTTTGGACGGAGATATCCATGCTTGCGAGTCTCAAGCATAAGAATCTGGTTTCTCTTGTTGGGTTTTGTGATGAGAAAGACGAGAAGGTCATTATTAACATGAATGAGACTAGGGGCTGGCTCGATAGCTATCTAAGTGACTCAATGTCGCTTACATGGCTCCGAAGATTGGAGATATGTGTCGGTCTTGCACATGCATTGAGCTACATTCATTATGACGAGCAACGTGATTTTAGCGTAATACACCGGGACATCCGCAGCTTCACAGTTCAATTGAATGATAACTGGGAACCCAAGTTATCTAATTTTGAAAGTTCCATGAAGATTGAAGCATCACAAAGACACCATTCATTTCATACTAATAAACTTGAGTCTAGGTATGGGTATGGAGACCCAACATATACTGAGACTAAGAGTGTGAACCACAAGTCAGACATGTATTCCTTTGGGATAGTATTGTTTGAAGTACTATGTGGTAGGAAATCAATAATTAGCGACGACATCAATAAGTATTTGGCTCCGCTGGCCATTACCCATTATAGAGCGAAATCTCTTAATGAAATAATTGATTTCGATCTATTGAAACAAATGCATACACAGTCATTGAACATTTTTGCAGAAATAGCGTATGACTGTTTGAATGAAGAACGATCGCTACGTCCAAGTATAGATGAGATTGTCACAAGACTTGAAAAGACATTGGAACTTCAACTGAAACATCAAAATGCGGTAAGACAGTTTTTTATCTTCCATCTTTATAACATTATAACTTTTACTCTATATTTGTTTGAGTTTATACACCTTCACTCCATCAGTTTGCACTTCATCTTGACCCCATAAATCTGATTTTACATAATTAATTGCCCTTTGATTCATGTCTTCTACCATTGCTTGACCTTACTCTGTATGACTTCCCCATATATGTAATGCTAATAAAACTCAAGTTAAGGATTCTCAAGGTGACCAAAGAGACCATGTTTTCACAGTTCTTATATCCCTCTTTCATTTGCATGCATGTAGTAAGGTCAATAAGTTTATATTTTATCAACAGTATAAGTCACTGTTCAATAAATAAATGATAGCGAGACTTTTTTATATATCCAAGTTTTGTAATCATTTTTGACACATGATAAAAACGGTTTACATGTTTTTGTGGGTTATAAATATAATTAAAATTTACGTTATTTGATCCGCCATTGGTACCAAGCTCTTAATTTATTAACATTTAAAAATGAATTATAGAAAAACAACGGCTTATAATTAGCAACTAGCTTAAAACAAAATAAATAAATAAATTAAAAATTAATAATAATAAAAATACCGCAAGTGTTGTGATTTGAATTTGGGTGAAGAGCAACCTTGATGAAGACAAATTTGTCACTCGGCCAGTTGTAAATTATTGTTTGTTTTTACACGTAAGGGCAAAACGGTAAAGGTAAGAATTTTTAGTACTTGCTTACCTGTATCTTTTTAAAAAGGTTACAAGTTTAATTTTGTACAAAATTTGATATATAAACTAAATGTTTTTGGCCATAAAATTTTGTATTTTTAATCTATTTGTATGATGTGTGACTATTTTCACTTCAATATTTCCTTTTAACAAAAATGATGTATAAAAGTTGCACGTTTGGGATTTTTTTTTTCTGTTTTTTTTTAAAGGGATATATTTGCGATGGTAAATTTTTATAACATATAATTGGGAGTATTGAATGAGCAATAGTGGATTTTCCACTAAAAAGTTAACCACAGTAGCCTACATACAATAATATCATACGAATGGGCTTGCAGGTAGATCAATAGAAACCAAAAAGAAACTAATAAAAAATAACCACAAAGTAAAACAATCAGGAGCCCAAGTAGCACGTTGATATGCCAAAATCGTCATAGGCAATCTTCAGATACAAAATGCAATGTAACAACAACACAAACAACGGGGCATAGGGAAGACAAAATACGTACAATCTATCACAAACTATATAATTAAGAAACTCTAAAGTCGGAACAATAGGATAGTAAAATTTTTACAAGTGTCGTATAGTGAAAATAACCAACCTATTACACTTTAGCTCGAATTTGACTTTTGGGGGCATTTAACCCGTAAATTTGAAGTTTGCAATTAATTGATTATAGAAGGAGATACTGTTCATCTGAAACTATTAACGAAAAGGAGAAACTAAAACACAAATCAATTTGATATTACAATTTAGTTACATATAATAAATGTGAATAAATAACTCACTAAAACTTCAGAAACAAACGTCGCAGGTTAATTTTATTATCGATCAGTAGTTGTTATGGATTTCGAATTA
Organism: Chrysanthemum seticuspe; assembly: GCA_019973895.1. Taxonomy (NCBI): domain Eukaryota; kingdom Viridiplantae; phylum Streptophyta; class Magnoliopsida; order Asterales; family Asteraceae; genus Chrysanthemum; species Chrysanthemum seticuspe. The sequence continues at coordinate 21,712,673 of BPTQ01000001.1, forward strand.
TTATATTTGAGATATTAATAGGCATAGCAAAACTTGTAGATCTAGTTAGGATTGTAGAAAAGAGGACGGTTGGCGGAAGTTGTGTATATTTGTACTGCAAAATACTTTCTAGCATACTCATGTGTCTTAGTGCTCTCCAGTTTCATTCACAAGTTGGACAATCATCTTGATATTCAACCCTTGCGTACATCTCAAACATCAGAATGCTATCAGCATCTCTACTAGTTTTTCTGTATACTAGTATCAACCATGAACTGATAAAACGTGTTTCTGAAACTTTTACCATAGAGGGAGAGTTCTTCACTTTCAAAGTAAACAGTTTAGACTTTAAACTGTCAAATACAACATCAAATGATGTTTCTCTATTCCTTTCAACATTCTCAAAATCCTCCAATTCCTGTTTTGCCATATAAAGTATCCTGCAGTATCTACGAAAACGTCTTTGGAAACAACTTCAAACTTTAGATGACCAAATATCAACATTAAACAATAAAGTATATTGTCCAATTAAACAATTTAATATTACACAAAGTGCATACCATAGTTTTTTTCTTCCAGAAACCACTTTATGAACTTATCTTATGCAGTCAACCTGCCCTTAATTTACATCCACAAAACAAAGACATATCTTTGAATGCAATGAGGGAACCAAACAAGACATTCCAGTCCGTAGTATCCCTTCAAAACTGCATCGGTAGACAAAGAACATGTAATAGCTTAAATTGAACGAATCCACTCATCACTATGCAAAGTATATATCACCCATGTAGTAACATACTTACACCATCTGATTATGGACCAAAATGTTTCAAAAACGCCACATGAGTAAATGTTAACTGCATTATCCAAGACTAGATCTCAACATGAAATCACTAACAAACGTCACTTCCTAAACTTTATAGATAATCTCTCGAAACGTAACTATTATAGGACAACATGAAGAAACAAAACAATTCAAGTTAATAAGACCATGCACTTCCTAAACTATAAAAGGATCTAATTTTTTTATTTTATCCACAAACCTTATATGATAATAGCATACTATATACCCTAACATGGCAACATGTGTTTGAAAAGGCTCAGGAATTTAATCAAATATGTTGTAGGCACTTCATTAACTCTGTTATTGTGTTATCTTGTGTATTAATTCACGTTTTTACTTGATAAACAGATAATGGCTTCACGTAAAGAGAATCTTGGTCACCTTAAAATCCCCCTTGAAAGCATACTATCAGCGACCAACAACTTTGATGATAAAAATGTCATCGAAACAGCTGATTTCGGAAATATTTACAAAGGAGAGTTTTTATGGTCTGGTGAGTTGATTAATATCAATGCTCGAAGGATAAAGAAAGAAAGGAAGGAAGCAGAACAAGAGTTTTTGACGGAGATATCCATGCTTGCGAGTCTCAAGCATAAGAATCTGGTTTCTCTTGTTGGGTTTTGTGATGAGAAAGACGAGAAGGTCATTATTAACATGAATGAGACTAGGGGCTGGCTCGATAGCTATCTAAGTGACTCAATGTCGCTTACGTGGCTCCGAAGATTGGAGATATGTGTCGGTCTTGCACATGCATTGAGCTACATTCATTATGATGAGCAACGTGATTTTAGCTTAATACACCGGGACATCCGCAGCTTCACAGTTCTATTGAATGATAACTGGGAACCCAAGTTATCTAATTTTGAAAGTTCCATGAAGATTGAAGCATCACAAAGACACCATTCATTTCATACTAATAAACTTGAGTCTAGGTATGGGTATGGAGACCCAACATATACTGAGACTAAGAGTGTCAACCACAAGTCAGACATGTATTCCTTCGGGATAGTATTGTTTGAAGTACTATGTGGTAGGAAATCAATAATTAGCGACGACATCAATAAGTATTTGGCTCCGCTGGCCATTACCCATTATAGAGAGAAATCTCTTAATGAAATAATTGATTTCGATCTATTGAAACAAATGCATACACAGTCATTGAACATTTTTGCAGAAATAGCGTATGACTGTTTGAATGAAGAACGATCGCTACGTCCAAGTATAGATGAGATTGTCACAAGACTTGAAAAGGCATTGGAGCTTCAACTGGAACATCAAAATGCGGTAAGACAGTTTTTTATCTTCCATCTTTATAACATAATAACTTTTACTCTATATTTGTTTGAGTTTATACACCTTCACTCCATCAGTTTGCACTTCATCTTGACCCCATAAATCTGATTTTACATAATTAATTGCCCTTTGATTCATGTCTTCTTCCATTGCTTGACCTTACTCTACATGACTTCCCCATATATGTAATGCTAATAAAACTCAAGTTATGGATTCTCAAGGTGACCAAAGAGACCATGTTTTCACAGTTCTTATAACCCTCTTTCATTTGCATGCATGTAGTAAGGTCAATAAGTTTATATTTTATCAACGGCATAAGTCGCTTATCAATAAATAAATGATAGCGAGACTTTTTTATATATCCAGGTTTTGTAATCATTTTTGACACATGATAAAAACGGTTTACATGTTTTTGTGGGTTATTAATATAATTAAAATTTACATTATTTGATCCGCCATTGGTACCAAGCTCTTAATTTATTAAAATTTAACAATGAATTATAGAAAAACAACGGCTTATAATTAGCAACTAGCTTAAAACAAAATAAATAAATAAATAAATAAATAAATAATAATAAAAATACCGCAAGTGTTGTGATTTGAATTTGGGTGAAGAGCAACCTTGATGAAGACAAATTTGTCACTCGGCCAGTTGTAAATTATTGTTTGTTTTTACACGTAAGGGCAAAACGGTAAAGGTAAGAATTTTTAGTACTTGCTTACCTGTATCTTTTTAAAAAGGATACAAGTTTAATTTTGTACAAAATTTGATATATAAACCAAATGTTGTTGGCCATAAAATTTTGTATTTTTCATCTATTTGTATGATGTGTGACTATTTTCACTTCAATATTTCCTTTTAACAAAAATGATGTATAAAAGTTGCACGTTTGGGATTTTTTTTTTTTGTTTTTTTTCTTAAAGGGATATATTTACGATGGTAAATTTTTATAACATATAATTGGGAGTATTGAATGAGCAATAGTGGATTTTCCACTAAAAAGTTAACCACAGTAGCCTACATACAATAATATCATACGAATGGGCTTGCAGGTAGATCAATAGAAACCAAAAAGAAACTAATAAAAAATAACCACAAAGTAAAACAATCAGGAGCCCAAGTAGCACGTTGATATGCCAAAATCGTCATAGGCAATCTTCAGATACAAAATGCAATGTAACAACAACACAAACAACGGGGCATAGGGAAGACAAAATACGTACAATCTATCACAAACTATATAATTAAGAAACTCTAAAGTCGGAACAATAGGATAGTAAAATTTTTACAAGTGTCGCATAGTGAAAATAACCAACCTATTACACTTTAGCTCGAATTTGACTTTTGGGGGCATTTAACCCGTAAATTTGAAGTTTGCAATTAATTGATTATAGAAGGAGATACTGTTCATCTGAAACTATTAACGAAAAGGAGAAACTAAAACACAAATCAATTTGATATTACAATTTAGTTACATATAATAAATGTGAATAAATAACTCACTAAAACTTCAGAAACAAACGTCGCAGGTTAATTTTATTATCGATCAGTAGTTGTTATGGATTTCGAATTATTATATTTGAGATATTAATAGGCATAGCAAAACTTGTAGATCTAGTTAGGATTGTAGAAAAGAGGACGGTTGGCGGAAGTTGTGTATATTTGTACTGCAAAATACTTTCTAGCATACTCGTGTGTCTTAGTGCTCTCCAGTTTCATTCACAAGTTGGACAATCATCTTGATATTCAACCCTTGCGTACATCTCAAACATCAGAATGCTATCAGCATCTCTACTAGTTTTTCTGTATACTAGTATCAACCATGAACTGATAAAACGTGTTTCTGAAACTTTTACCATAGAGGGAGAGTTCTTCACTTTCAAAGTAAACAGTTTAGACTTTAAACTATCAAATACAACATCAAATGATGTTTCTCTATTCCTTTCAACATTCTAAAAATCCTCCAATTCCTGTTTTGCCATATAAAGTATCCTGCAGTATCTACGAAAACGTCTTTGGAAACAACTTCAAACTTTAGATGACCAAATATCAACATTAAACAATAAAGTATATTGTCCAATTAAACAATTTAATATTACACAAAGTGCATACCATAGTTTTTTTCTTCCAGAAACCACTTTATGAACTTATCTTATGCAGTCAACCTGCCCTTAATTTACATCCACAAAACAAAGACATATCTTTGAATGCAATGAGGGAACCAAACAAGACATTCCAGTCCGTAGTATCCCTTCAAAACTGCATCGGTAGACAAAGAACATGTAATAGCTTAAATTGAACGAATCCACTCATCACTATGCAAAGTATATATCACCCATGTAGTAACATACTTACACCATCTGATTATGGACCAAAATGTTTCAAAAACGCCACATGAGTAAATGTTAACTGCATTATCCAAGACTAGATCTCAACATGAAATCACTAACAAACGTCACTTCCTAAACTTTATAGATAATCTCTCGAAACGTAACTATTATAGGACAACATGAAGAAACAAAACAATTCAAGTTAATAAGACCATGCACTTCCTAAACTATAAAAGGATCTAATTTTTTTATTTTATCCACAAACCTTATATGATAATAGCATACTATATACCCTAACATGGCAACATGTGTTTGAAAAGGCTCAGGAATTTAATCAAATATGTTGTAGGCACTTCATTAACTCTGTTATTGTGTTATCTTGTGTATTAATTCACGTTTTTACTTGATAAACAGATAATGGCTTCACGTAAAGAGAATCTTGGTCACCTTAAAATCCCCCTTGAAAGCATACTATCAGCGACCAACAACTTTGATGATAAAAATGTCATCGAAACAGCTGATTTCGGAAATATTTACAAAGGAGAGTTTTTATGGTCTGGTGAGTTGATTAATATCAATGCTCGAAGGATAAAGAAAGAAAGGAAGGAAGCAGAACAAGAGTTTTGGACGGAGATATCCATGCTTGCGAGTCTCAAGCATAAGAATCTGGTTTCTCTTGTTGGGTTTTGTGATGAGAAAGACGAGAAGGTCATTATTAACATGAATGAGACTAGGGGCTGGCTCGATAGCTATCTAAGTGACTCAATGTCGCTTACGTGGCTCCGAAGATTGGAGATATGTGTCGGTCTTGCACATGCATTGAGCTACATTCATTATGATGAGCAACGTGATTTTAGCTTAATACACCGGGACATCCGCAGCTTCACAGTTCTATTGAATGATAACTGGGAACCCAAGTTATCTAATTTTGAAAGTTCCATGAAGATTGAAGCATCACAAAGACACCATTCATTTCATACTAATAAACTTGAGTCTAGGTATGGGTATGGAGACCCAACATATACTGAGACTAAGAGTGTCAACCACAAGTCAGACATGTATTCCTTCGGGATAGTATTGTTTGAAATACTTTGTGGTAGGAAATCAATAATTAGCGACGACATCAATAAGTATTTGGCTCCGCTGGCCATTACCCATTATAGAGAGAAATCTCTTAATGAAATAATTGATTTCGATCTATTGAAACAAATGCATACACAGTCATTGAACATTTTTGCAGAAATAGCGTATGACTGTTTGAATGAAGAACGATCGCTACGTCCAAGTATAGATGAGATTGTCACAAGACTTGAAAAGGCATTGGAGCTTCAACTGGAACATCAAAATGCGGTAAGACAGTTTTTTATCTTCCATCTTTATAACATAATAACTTTTACTCTATATTTGTTTGAGTTTATACACCTTCACTCCATCAGTTTGCACTTCATCTTGACCCCATAAATCTGATTTTACATAATTAATTGCCCTTTGATTCATGTCTTCTTCCATTGCTTGACCTTACTCTACATGACTTCCCCATATATGTAATGCTAATAAAACTCAAGTTATGGATTCTCAAGGTGACCAAAGAGACCATGTTTTCACAGTTCTTATAACCCTCTTTCATTTGCATGCATGTAGTAAGGTCAATAAGTTTATATTTTATCAACGGCATAAGTCGCTTATCAATAAATAAATGATAGCGAGACTTTTTTATATATCCAGGTTTTGTAATCATTTTTGACACATGATAAAAACGGTTTACATGTTTTTGTGGGTTATTAATATAATTAAAATTTACGTTATTTGATCCGCCATTGGTACCAAGCTCTTAATTTATTAAAATTTAACAATGAATTATAGAAAAACAACGGCTTATAATTAGCAACTAACTTAAAACAAAATAAATAAATAAATAAATAAATAAATAAATAAATAATAAAAATACCGCAAGTGTTGTGATTTGAATTTGGGTGAAGAGCAACCTTGATGAAGACAAATTTGTCACTCGGCCAGTTGTAAATTATTGTTTGTTTTTACACGTAAGGGCAAAACGGTAAAGGTAAGAATTTTTAGTACTTGCTTACCTGTATCTTTTTAAAAAGGATACAAGTTTAATTTTGTACAAAATTTGATATATAAACTAAATGTTGTTGGCCATAAAATTTTGTATTTTTCATCTATTTGTATGATGTGTGACTATTTTCACTTCAATATTTCCTTTTAACAAAAATGATGTATAAAAGTTGCACGTTTGGGATTTTTTTTTTCTGTTTTTTTTTCTTAAAGGGATATATTTACGATGGTAAATTTTTATAACATATAATTGGGAGTATTGAATGAGCAATAGTGGATTTTCCACTAAAAAGTTAACCACAGTAGCCTACATACAATAATATCATACGAATGGGCTTGCAGGTAGATCAATAGAAACCAAAAAGAAACTAATAAAAAATAACCACAAAGTAAAACAATCAGGAGCCCAAGTAGCACGTTGATATGCCAAAATCGTCATAGGCAATCTTCAGATACAAAATGCAATGTAACAACAACACAAACAACGGGGCATAGGGAAGACAAAATACAATCTATCACAAACTATATAATTAAGAAATCTAAAGTCGGTAGGATAAGATAGTAAAATTTTTACAAAATCGTCATTATGAACAGCCTTCAAAACATATCTTAGTACACGAAACCATGCACTTCCTAAACTATAAGAGGATCTTATTTTAATTTTTATCCACAAATATAATATGATAATAGCTATAAAGTCAGAAAATGAATACAGATTTAGAATCAAATTCAAAATCAGTATAACATACAAGGCAAGTATATACCCCAACATGTGTTTGAACTAGCTCAGGAATTTCATCAAACACTTTGTAGGCACTTCATTAACTCTCTTCTTGTGTATTAATTCACGTTTTTACTTGATAAACAGATAATATCTTCACTTCAAGACGATCTCGCTCACTTAAAAATCCCCCTTGAAAGCATACTATCCGCCACCAACAACTTTGCTGAAGAAAATATCATCAGCACAGATGATTCTGGAAAGAGTTACAAGGGACAGCTCTTGTGGTCCGGTGAGTTCTTTAATATTAATGCCAGGAGGTTTAATAAAGAAAGGAATCAAGCAGAACAAAAATTTCGGACGGAGATATCCATGCTTTCTAGGCTCAAGCACAAGAATTTGGTTTCTCTTGTTGGGTTTTGTGATGAAAAAGATGAGAAGATCATCGTTACCAAGTATGATGAAACCAGGGGAATGCTCTATCAATATCTAAGTAACTCAATGTCATTGACATGGGTCAGAAGATTGGAGATATCAGTCGGTCTTGCGCACGCATTGAGCTATATTCATCATGATGAGCCACGCAATTTCAGCGTAATACACCGGTACATCGCGAGTAGCACAGTTCAATTGAATGATGGTTGGGAACCCAAGTTATCTGATTTTCAATGTTCCATTAAGATTGAAGCGTCTCAAAGGCACCATTCATTTCATACTAGTATGCCTCTTCATTTGAAAGGGTGTGGAGACCCAACATACACTAGTGGAAAAAAGATTATTTGGTTCGGTTAAAAACATTTTTAGGAACGGATTTTGAACCGTCTTAACAAACAGTGTTCCAAAAAACTAGTTCTTTTTTAGTTCGGTTTTTTAACCGTTCCTAAAAAGAGATTTTAAGGTGCGGTTTCTTTTATCCGTTCCTTAAAATGGTTTCTTTTGAACTTCAATTTGACTACTTGAACGTTCTTTAAAATGAGTTTCTTTTGTCTTTTGGAGCGTTTCATAAAATGGGTTTATATTTGACAATTGGTATTACCAACAAAACACCTAGAGAATAACATTATAGCATTGAGCAACCACAACACAAAAAAGAAAAAGTACTCCAACAATTTTATTTCAAAAGCAACATATTACTAAATAAACAAAATGGTCTAGCCATACAAAGAGACACAAGCCGTTAACAAACAAAAGATCCACATGAACTTGCATGAAGCATCCAAAAATGAAAACAAACATCCTACTTGATTGAAGACAAAGACCTACTACAAGCAACTAAAACCTTCAAACTACACACTAAGAAACCAACAACAGCAACTAGGCTTAATCGTCATTGCAATAATCCACGAAAAACTTTGCTCCCCCATTGAGTACCCACCTGTCGAACTCATCTTGCCTTTTAGCTCTTGTAAAGTCATGAAGCTATAAACAAAATAAGATAAAAAGTTAATAATTTCACATAAGCGATTTGATTAACTTGCAAATAAACAAAGTGTATAAACATTTACCTGATCTGGGAAGGTATTTGGTTTTATAAACAAAGTTTCAAAAACAAACTTCATCACATAGTAGCCGCATTCCCACAAATCTACTTGTTGGTTACAGTGTGATCAAATAACAAGTATACATTATATATTATATGTATATATATTTAAAAACTACGTAGTATACACTCAAATAGTAGATGATTTACCTCTAGCATAGTCCACTTGAATGAGTTGTCAAAAGCCCTAAAGAAGAATAGTCTTAAGTTAAAATATTATACACTTTTATTGTTAATGCAATGTGTATATTAGAAATTACTAACCTTTCCACTATGTTGGTCACATAGAAACTTTTCGAGGTCTTTTTCTTATCTCGATTGTATGAAGCGAATATGTATCCCATCCTTGTCTTAGGGCAAATTAAAAATAACACCCAATGAGAACTACACAGAAAGTTAAACATCTTAGTATAAACAATGCATGTTAATTACAATTATATTATAACAAGCAAAGACTCAGGCGTACTCTTGCAAATAAGGTGCAAGGAATATGTCTTTTTCTTTATGTGCTTCAAAAGTAGTTAGAGTATGCTTGATGGAAAAATTACTCTCTTGATAGCACACGCGCCATTGGATGATTGCCAGGTTGAAAAATGCACAGGTGTTAAACTCCTCCTAACTTACCATCTCATACATGTGCCTAAATCAAGAATATAATAATTATTATAATTCATTATAGAGAATTTGTGCTATCATAATTACTAAAACATTAACAAACTTACATGCACTACCAATGTAGTATGGTACCATCAAGTCGGTCATTTCTCATACATTCTATCAGGAGATACAACAATGATTTGTTCGTTTCGGTCATTGCGGTCTATGAAAGATTAGCTAAGGCTTGAATCTTTTGTGGCCAATTCGGTAACTTCGCCATAGCTCTTTTGATTGTTTTTTTTTTATGGCAATGGCTCTTCAAGCTACATTAACAAACCAGTTATAATATCAATTAGTTGCAGGTACAATATATATTAGCTTATATTGATATAAAGCTTAAGTAGGATATGATTAATCCAAAACTACTATTATTGGTTTGCTTGTAATATATTTGAAATAAAGAACTATGATATATAAACCTGATAATTATATGATAGCAATTTGTTTTCATAGCAAAATATAAAATACAAAATTCCATGATTTACATCCTTTATTTTAAACTAGTATTAGCCTAGGTAACATTTTGGGTACTAAAATTTAGATAAGCACCAAGTTAATCTACACTTCATGGAAGGCTCGTAACCATGTCTTTCATTTTCAGACATTTCTTACATTACTACAGTTACCGAGTAATAAATATTGTCAAAGGGGTGCTTGGTTATTGACTTACTTCTGCAAAAAGGGGTGTTTGGTTGCTGCAGCAGGAGACTTTGGTTGCTACAACAGGGGTGTTTGGTATTGAGTTTAGTGCTGCAGTCTAACTAAGATTCCACTAAAAACATTAGGCAGTCCCAGTTAAATCAAATTAAAACACATCTATCTTGAGTTCGGTCACTTGTGTTGTATGTTGTTTAAACTGTTATGACTTTGCTTAAATCAGGTAGACACGGGCCAAGTCATTTTTGCACCAAAATTGTCATATGATTTACCTCCACATGCAGTATTATTAAAAACTATAAAGTGAAATCCAAAAGGAAAGTTGTTTGCAATAACTTTGTTGCAGTCAACTTACTTTTCTTTAGCCAAAACCTACCCAACCCGATAACACCCGTATTTGTTAAAAAATAAAACTAGAAAAACATACACATGTGTAAATCCAAACATATAGATTTGTTTTTATGATAGCGAAAAATATAGAATAATCCATATACGTACGACAAAGCATCGGTTTTTCGATTCTTTTTTCTAATGAAACAATTTTGTTAAACTAAACAAAGATAAGTACAAACATACAACACACATGTTCAATAATCAGATCTTAGACCACTAACACTTGATATTAACCTCATCATCCGACACATGAAATCAAATAAACTAACTGAAAAATATTAGTAATTGCATGCGTTTAATAAAGTAAAAAGTTTAGAATATTTACCTCACAAGATTAAGTGAAAAGCTTCAAACCTTGAAGTCTTGAACCCTAATTTTACCCTTAAAAATAAGAATTTGCTAAGGAAGATTTAGCTTGATTTTTTGTTTTTGGAAATTGGTGTTGAATTAGTTGTATAAATATGTAAGATGTAGTAGTTAAAATTGGGATTGTGGGTGGTTTCTTTGCTGCGAGGGAGAGGACAAGTGGGTGAGAAGCTAGAAGATTAACCCGCCAGTTTTACCGCCATTAGACGGTTAACACTAAACTATTTTATGTAAATCGTATAAATGGTCTTTTAACTGGTCGTATAAGATAAGTTTTTAAAAAATAAAATGTCTTATTAGATAAATGTGATATATGAAATTAATGCTAGATTATTTAATAGTATTATTACTAAATTGAAATTTTAACACATTAAAAAAGTTATAATTGCTAATAAGATAACTTACATAAAATTAAATTGGGCTTTTGCATATATATCCTCCTGAAAATGCAAAATTGCATATATATCCAAAGAATGCATAAAAATCATTGTATTATGTGCATAAAAAATTGTACAAAGGATATATATGCAATTATTCATTTTGGGAGGGATATATATGCAATTATTCATTTTGCCTTCAAGAGACCTAAAAAGTGAAAATGAACGAAATTAAGCAGTAACAGATATAAAAGTGGGCAATTAAGGGCTTAAATGACCCCTTAAAAGTGTACGTTTTAAATCCTTATCAGTACCTATATATATGAAGCAAATGCCAATGATGGGACTTGAACCTGAGTCAATTGACTCAAGCACAAGTGCTCCAATCATCAGCATCTAACGAAGGAACGTCATCAGAAAAAGGTGGTAACTCGTCAAACTGGTCATATTCATCCTCATTTACCACATTATCAACACCAAGTATACGTCTTTTACCATGCAAGACAATGTGTCATCTTGATTTACTTGGGTCTTGAACATCGCATACATGAGTGGCTAATTTTGCGAGAATGAAAAGGTCAGATGTATAGCCGTTTGTTGAAAGGTCTATTACTGTAACTCCACTATTTTGCATGGTACTTTTTCATCTTACATTTCAGTGTAGAATGTATAACCGTTAATATCGTATTCTTGATAAGATCTAACTACACATCTTGGGCCCTCTCCCAACCTTTCCACTATTTTATCAACATTTGGTTGACATAAATTTTCCGCCATGATGTCTTTAAGCCAATATGCAAACTCTTTGTTATGCTTAGTTTGATACCATTTGTTGGTTCATCCGCGATATGTCGCACGTAAATTTTGTACCTGTTGTTTAATGCATGGAGTAAGACATGTCATGTGTTGTAGGACTACATAATGGGCAATCTATAAAGCATGACGGTCTGGGTTGATCATTTTCATTCTAATTTCCCCCTGAAAGTCTACCCTCGTGACGATAATTTGGAATGCCAATATTCCCGACACCTTTCACAACGTCATTACCGAATTAAATTATCTCCTCAGCAAGGTATCTAGTTACGATACTACCATCTAGTTGCACCCGATTCCTTACATACCCTTTTAAGACACCCATATATCTCTCGGGTACATATAACGTAGGAATACTAGACCACAAGCCTTAATTTCTCCTTCAGTGTGAGATACTAGGTAAACCATGACATCAAAGAAGGAAGGCGGAAAATACATCTCTAGTTCACAGAGCATGAGGATAATATCGCTTTTCCATGAGTCTAGCACTTCAGGATCAATCACTTTCAAATGAACCACGTTAAAAAAAACAAGCATTTTTTGTGATTTTATGTTGGACGTTGTTTGGAAATAATCCGAGGATAGCAATAAGAATCATATTTGTGATGAACACATTTTAATCGTGTGACTTCATACCAACCAATTTACAGTCTTGAACTAACACCAACTTCTTAATGTCCGCAGAATAGGTTGAAGGAACCTTAATACCATGTAAGCATTGACAAAATTGTGTTTTTTCGGATTTTGACATAGTATAACACACGGGTGGAAGATATGTGCCCCTTTGCCCTTCTTCGGGCGCATGTTGTAATCAAATTCCCATTTCAACCATGTCTTTTTAGGAATTAACCTCGTCTTTTGTTTTTTCGAGAATGTTTAATAATAAGCCTATCAAGCTATCACACACGTCTTTTTCGACATGCATAACTCCCTTATCCCGTAAAAATTTCAAGTCATCAATCAACGAAGCCAAAAAACATCTATGTCATTACTACTCACTGCTACTTTTACCAAACACACCCGAAGTACCGTTGCAAGACTAGATAATGTAAAACTAAGATGCATGAAATTTTGATAACATAAAATATGGAACAAATAATTTGATATTTTCTATTCTCTTATAATTGAAACGATCCATAAAATATGGAACAAACTTTGCTATAAAATACTTTTATCCCACTTTTTGAACTTTTGGAACACTTCACCTACAAACCGTTCCAAAAAATGTGTTCCATAAAATATGTATATCTATAAGCCCACTTTATGAATTTTTGGAACGCTTCAACTAGAAACCGTTCCAAAATATGCGTTCCAAATAATCCTTTTTGCAGTAGTGATATATTGAGACGAACAGTGTGAACCACAAGTCAGACATGTATTCCTTTGGGATAGTATTGTGTGAAGTATTATGTGGTAGGAGATCAATTATGGACAACAAAGATGATAATTATTTGGCTCCGTTAGCCATTACCCATTATATAGAGAAAACACTCAATAATATAATTGATCAGGAATTATGGAAACAGATGGACTTACATTCATTCAACATGTTCGCGGAAATAACATTTGAGTGTTTGGACAAAGAACGATCGCGGCGCCCAAATATAGATGAGATTGTCCCAAGACTTGAGAAAGCTTTGGAACTAGCACGTGAAAACAGGCCGGTATGACCTCTAAATTTTCTCTTTTATGGCTCTGCCATAATATGTTTCCCTTTTCATTTATATTAATTCCAACCAAATTTTAACTGAAACATTATGGATTACAAAAACAAACCAATTTTAATATATCGAATCACTTCTGTTAAACACAAACTTATATCGAAATTGAGTATAGAATCAGTATTTAATACTTCATGTTCTATTCATATTATTTTACAACTAATTTATAGTTTGGATGTAATTTTTAATCTTAAAAGTTTATTATAAATTGAACCATTTAACTTTGTTTTGAAACATTCTTAACTTTCTTTGACCCGTTAAAAAGACTACTAAAATTTCCATGATTTTCAGTTAAAAAATTAGTTTTTCTTAGTAACGTTTTTATCATTAGTATTATTGAACCGATTGATATAACCCCCTAACTTTGGATACATATTTAACAACTCAACTAACTTAGACAATTTTTTTATTTCTAACATTAAATGACCTATTATTTTGATTGCCCATTCCGACACATGATACTTCGCGTTTTGTGATTTTTAGTTATTTGCTATCGATTTTTCTTGTGTTTAAATCAATGGGTAATATGTTTGTTTTGACCATTCTGACTTTTTATCTCTTTAAACAGGTAAAATATATTGTTGACATTCAACGTCGATAACCGGAAATATTTATTTTTATTTTATTTATTTTATTTTTATTTTTTTGCAAATTTGAAGAATCGTATCAATCCCCTTAATCCAAACACTTTTTTTTTAATGATAGCTTAAGAACTAAAATCCGATGTATCATGGGTCATGTCGGGTATCCAAAGTAATAGGCCATTTAATGTTATAGATCAAAACATTGTCAATAACATTATCAATATTGGCTGAAGGTTAGTATTAAATGGCCATCCAAAATTAAGTGATTAATTCAAATGGTTAAACAATATTAAGGATAACATCGTTACTAAAAATATGTAAAGCGTTTCAAACAAACATTAAAAGTTAAGTGATTTCTTTAATGGTCAAACGAATATAAGGTTAGAATTGTCAAGGGCTTCAAATGAAAAAAGAAGTGAAGTGGTTAACCAATAATTAACCAAAAGTCGAAAAATTAATCATTGTTAGCACTTCTAAAGTGTTTTTTTTTTTTTTTTTTTTTTTTTTTTTTTTTTTTTTTAACAAAGTATTTCATCATTCATGCATACAAACGGAGATATGTTAAAGCCTTGCATAGAGCTTTTTATAAATTATATATTATGAACGGAAATATGAAAACTAAACTTTGAAAGTAAGTACAGTTATGGTAAATTTTTTATTTATGTCGTGTATTATATCCATATTTTTGTTCGTATTTTTTTATTCTTTTATGCTTGTACACACTTCATCCCTTTTATCAGATTTTCTAACAATGGCATTTTATTTTTAATCTCAGAAGCAATATAAATGGGAACGTCTAAAGTTTTCCTCGAAGTGTGTTATGTAATTTAAATAAATTTGTTAAATATCTATTCAATACTTGTAAAAAAAGTATGGGATAACAAGTAAGCAAGTATAAATATTTCAAACTATTTTTTTACTGCTAGAAGTAGATACAAAAGTTTAAAATAATTTATCATTTTGCGCTTACTTGAAGTTATTACTACAATTTTTTTAACTTATTAATTAATTAGGTGATGAAAAGATTCTGATCATTAAAAAAGTAAGACATAGAAATAACAATAGTTATGTTTTTTTTCTTAATATTTTTTTCCTCACATAGTTATTTTAACAGAAGGACGAGTACAATAAGAAAAGTGATATAGGATATAACGTTAACATACGTAATATTAGGCCCTGTGCGACCACACCACTTGCACACCCTCTTCGCCGCCACTGGAGAAGAAAAAATACAATTTAGCACAAACAAAATGATCTAGAAACTCTAAAGTCAGAACAATAAAAGAGTAAAATTTATACAAGTGTCACATAGTGAAAATGACCGGCCTATTACATTTTAGCTTGAATTCGACTTTTGGGGCCATTCAACCCCAAAAATTGAAGTTTGCCATTAATTGATTATAGAAGGAAATACTGTTCATCTGAAACTATTAAAGAAAAGGAGAAACTCAAATACAAATCAGATATTACAACTTAGTACATACAATAATTGTAAATAAAATAACTCACTAAAACTTAAGAAACAAACGTTAATTTTATTATTGGTCAATAGTTGTTAATGATATCGAATTCCGAATACTGATATTTGAAATATTAATAAGCATAGAAAAACTTGTAGATCTTGTTAGGATTTTAGAAAAGAGGACGGTTAGCGGAAGTTGCCTATATTACATAGGATGCAAATTATCAAATACTAGTAGGGGTGAGCATGGTTCGGTTTGGCTCGGTTTTTATATAAAACCGAAACCGAACCGAAAATTTCGGTTTTTGATTTTTTGAAACCATTCGGTTTCGGTTTTGTGTCGGTTTGGCTTTTCGGTTGTCGGTTTTTTTTCGGTTTGGTTTTTCGGTTTTTTCGGTTTCTATACGATTTATCGAGCTTTGCTTTTTCAAAGTAGATTTGACATATATCATAAAATAGAACCATATCTTAAACCGGTACCGGTACAACGGTATTAAACGGGTAAAGAACCGTCTTAAATCAAGTGCCAACATTCTCAAAATTGCCTCCAAGTTCCAAGGATTTGTTAGAGCTTGAAAGGTACACTGAAACAATTGAAGGGTGTGTAAACGAAAAAAGAATGATGTTGGAACAAGTTCTTCAATCTTTTGATGTAATTGCACCATCTTCAACAGGAACAACCATAACATTCAAACTTAATGTGTTCTTGTGACATTTTTCTACCCATTTTTATTTTTACCTTAAAGCACATTTGTGTTATGTATATTGTTATGAAATAAAATACTAGCAGAGTTATCACACATTTGAAATACATCATTGACAACGGTAATGTAAAAGGAAGATATCAAGATAAAGTACTTATATTATTTATGAAGAACAATGCAAGATATATTATTTTGACTTTAAATTCGGTTCGGTTTCTAATGGTCGGTTTTTAAAGCTAAAACCAAACCGAACCAAAAACTTCGGTTTTTTCAAAATATAAAAACCGAACCGTCGGTTTTTCAATCGGTTTCGGTTTTTTTGGTTTCGGTTCTTCGGTTTTTTTCGGTTTAGGTTCGGTTTTTCGGTTTCTTGCACACCCCTAAATACTAGTAGTAACCAATTATTTATCACTAATACCTTGTACTGCAAAATACTTTCCAACATACTCATGTGTCTTAATGCTCTCGAGTTTCATTCACAAGTTGGACATTTATCTTGATATTCAACCCTTGCATACATCTCAAACTTCATAATACTATCAACATCCCTGCTAGTTTTTCTTTATACTAGTATCAACCATAAGTTGATACAACGTATTTATGAAACTTTTACCACATAAGGAGAGTTCATCACTTTCAAAGTCAACAGTTTGGCTTTTAAACTATCCATTACAACATCAAAACAATGTCTCTCCATTCCTTCTTGAACATTCTAAAAAGAGAAATGCTACACCCACATAATATTTACAAAAAGAAATCCACACATACATGCGGCAAATGACTTGTACCAATAGAACTGAATTAAGTTTTCTCTTTCTTGTTTCTACTCGCATTGATGAAGTGACACATGTATGTGTGGATTTATTTTTTTAAAAATTATGTGAGTGTAGCACTTCTCTTCTAAAAAATCCTCCAATTCTTCTATTGCTAAATGAAGCATCCTGCAAGAGCTACGAAAACATGTCTTTGGAAACAAACTTCAAACTTTAGATGACCATATATCAACTTTATTTTATTTTTTATTATTATTTTTTTTTGGTAAAAAGTAAAATATATTAGCACCAAAAATATAAGCAAGTCTAACTATGGCATCCCATGGCTACAAAGAGAGACCAAATACAATAATTTAGTCTTATACTAGCCTATCCATATACAACAAGAAACTCAAATACAAAACTCCTACAACCACATACCACTTGTAGACAGGTAGAAATACACAGCACATTTTATACTTAATCTTAGGGAGCATGAACCAAACTATACACCACTCCGAACTCCTCATTATGAACAGAAAATCAGTCAACCAATAGTCCTTCAAAACATATCTCGGTATCACGAAACCATGCACTTCCTAAACTATAAAAGGATCTTATTTGAATTTTTATCCACAAACATAATATGATAATAGCTTATAAAGTGGATCTAGACTCAAATTCAAGATCGATATAACATACAAGGCAAGTATATACCCCAACATGTGTTTGAAAAGGTTCAGGAATTTCATCAAACACTTTGTAGGTACTTCATTAACTCTCTTATTAATTCACCTTTTTGCTTGATAAACAGATAATGTCTTCACTTCAAGACGATCTCGCTCACCTCAAAATCCCCCTTGAAAGCATACTATCCGCCACCAACAACTTTGATGAAGAAAATATCACCATCACAAATGCATTGGGAAACAGTTACAAGGGACAGCTCTTGTGGTCCGGTGAGTTCTTTAATATCAATGCCAGGAGGTTTAATAAAGAAATGAATCAAGCAGAACAAGAGTTTCGGACAGAGATATCCATGCTTTTTAGTCTCAAGCACAAGAATCTGGTTTCTCTTGTTGGGTTTTGTGATGAAAAAGAAGAGAAGATCATCGTTACCAAGTATGATGAAACCAGGGGAATGCTCTTTCAATATTTAAGTAACTCAATGTCATTGACATGGGTCAGAAGATTGGAGATATCAGTCGGTCTTGCGCACGCATTGAGCTATATTCATCATGATGAGCCACGCAATTTCAGCGTAATACACCGGAAAATCGCGAGTAGCACAGTTCAATTGAATGATGGTTGGGAACCCAAGTTATCTAACTTTGAAAATTCCATGAAGATTGAAGCGTCTCAAAGGCACCATTCATTTCATACTAATATACCTCTTTGTTTGAAAGGGTGTGGAGACCCAACATATATTGAGACGAACACTGTGAACCACAAGTCAGACATGTATTCCTTTGGGATAGTATTGTGTGAAGTATTATGTGGTAGGAGATCAATTATTGACAACAAAGACGATAATCATTTGGCTCCGCTAGCCATTACCCATTATACAGAGAAAACACTAAATAATATAATTGATCCGGAATTATGGAAACAGATGGACTTAAATTCATTCAACATGTTCGCGGAAATAACGTTTGAGTGTTTGGACAAAGAACGATCGCGGCGCCCAAATATAGATGACATTGTCCCAAAACTCGAGAAAGCTTTGGAACTAGCACGCGAAAACAGGCCGGTAAGACCTTTTAATTTTCTCTTTTATGGTTCAGCCTCCCCTTTTCATTATATTAATCTTAACCGAATTTCAAATCAAACATTATGAGATGACAAAAATAAACCAGTAATATATTTAATCACTTTTGATAAACAAAGACATATCTAAATGAGTGGGGTATAATTAGTATTTCACACTTCATATTAGTTGACTACTTAAAACTGTTACATACTAGAGAAATAGTGCTTGTTCGAGTCCGTGTGTCGTATTTTTTTTTTTTCCTTATATTTATGCCTTACTGACGAATTAGTGCTTCTGCAACTAAATAAAACAAAAAAATTGAAAGGTTTTGGGGTTAAGAATAGTCACATTTGAATTTTTTTACTAACACTAAGTCAATAAAAACATAACCGAAAATAGCTAACTTCAAATATACATGTAATAGCAACGAAGTGCGGACTTTATACTTCTCGTTGAGTAACATGTATAGTTGACATTCAACATCGATAACTGGAAAAAAAAAAATAAACTGCAAATTTGAAGAATTGTATCAATGCCCTTAATTGAGACACACACAAAAATAAATAAGTAAATAAAAATAAAATTGATAACTTAAGCACCAAAAACCAAAAAATGTGACGTATCATGGGTCGTGTTGGATAGTTAAACACTACTAGAAAACATGGCAACAATGACGGTCAAATTCGTTGATAATCCGTCGGTGACGGCTGTTACTAACGGATCACCAAACTGAAACATTTCGTCGGTAATATCGCTGTCGGTAATTTTACTAACGGCTTTTACCAACGGATTTAAAAAATCACTAACGGAATTTTCCGTTACCTTTTTGTCATTAAATACCAAATACAAAGATAGAATTTTTGTTGCTAATCCGTCATTAATTGCCAAAATCACTAACATATTTCTAACACACTACCAACGGATAACTGTTAGTAAACGCGGATAGTTTACTACCGCTTTACCTACATATATTACCCGCGGTATACCAACACTTTCAACACATCAACAATAGATTTTAACGACGATTTTCTGTCAGCAAGTACACACATCAGGGAGAACGTACATTTCCATTTAACATTCCAATTACAAGTTCAACATAACTATAAACAACATAATATCCCAAAAGAACTTACATTAAGTCATGTTTTAAAACCTAAAAATCAACATACGGATTTAACTTTTGACTAACGAGATCAACGTAACAAAATGTTGACAATATTCGATACCCAACTACAAATACCAAAAGATAATACCGTCAACTATATATTAGTTGGGTCGGGAGTGTGGTGATTTTCCAAGCACAATATCTTGGAACTCCTTAAGCTTGGCTTGCCATTCACGGCGATCATCTTCCCGCTGGTCCTCAAATTCCTTCCTTAGAGCAATTTCACGACGAACTCCATCTTCTCGTTGCTTCTCCAACTTTTCTTCTAATCGAAGTACCTAAAATATAGATACATCAGAAACACACATATAAGGTGATACATGCCTAAATATCAAGCTGTCAAACGGGTTGAACAAATGGTTCAATTAAAACCTATGCTTAAAATATATTTTAGCATCATGTTTATATATTTGTTTAAAACTACAAGACTAGTATTTATTTACCTATATCTCAGCCATAGTATCATTATCTACAAAAAAAAAAAAAAAAAAAAAAAAAAAAAAAAAAAAAAAAAAACTGCACATGATCAGTTTCAAACTAAACCAGCTAATTTTAACCTCAAACAACCCATTTTATTATATGCTAACTTATATGGTCAGTTTAAACCTAAAAAAACTCATTTAACCAACTATAGTTTCTTTTTTTTTTTTCTTTTTTTTCTAACATATACAATCAGTTTCAACCCAAAAAAAACTTATTTTTATAATTTATATAATAAATACTAATGAAAACAAACCTGAGATGTCGAACCCTCATGATGAGACCTGCAAGTAGATGGTGTCGAAGGCATACCCGTCACCAAAAAATGAGGATCCAACAGCGAACTAGTACCAAACGTTCTCCCCTTTACTTTCCCACCACTAGAATCGTGCCACAAGTCTAAATCACCAACCGGATGGAGAGACTTATCTGACCCATGCTTTATCAATAGCTTCTCTTTGTAAGTTTCCTGTATTGTTATCAAAATGGTTAAATCTCACATCAAACAGTTAAAAACACATATAATTCAAAGGAATTGAACAAAATATACCCCACTCTTTTGGTCTTCGGGGTAATGTACTCCCCATTTTGTGAATGTGTATCTTCAAAAAGAACTTGAAAGGTAACAGGGGCCCCTGTTTCCTTTTCCTACAAAAACAATTTATTATAAGTTGATAAAAATTGGTAGAAACAAAAGCTGATGTAAACATTTAATAAAGTAATACATATAGAACACTTACCTTGTTTAACTTATGTTGAGTCATGGTAGCTGATCCACACGTATGCTTCCCTACTGATCCGTCTTCTTCTGTGTTCCTGTTTTTTGATGCTTTTCTTGACTTCTCTCTCCATTTCGGGCTGTTCCATACCCTGTTAATTAGATCCTGCCAACGATCGTCTCTCATCCAGTTTGGCCCATACGACGCGAGGAGAGAGTAATTTTCTCCATCCAAAACTATGCCAGTGGCCTCAGTATACTTTATCTTGGCCTCGTCACGAGCTTCAGCCATGAACCCACGAAAGTTCTTTCTTAGCCATGCCTCCCACGCATCATAAACTTCTTTCTCTATGCATGGATCCCATCGATATATAGTTTGCAGAAATAACATTTTTTAAGTTTAATCCTCAAAAATAACTTCTGATTGGTTTATTGTTTAAGACTGTAAAATGTAATGCGTAAGAACCTTGAAACGAGTCCACAATTCATTCCGAGAAGCTTCATCAACTTCTTTCCATGTAGCCCAAGGCCCGTGAAATGCGTTCCTCAAGATTTTGGAGATCTTACGAACAACACCTGGATTGTTAACAAACCTACAGAAAATAAAATATTAGTACATTATTTGAAGTATTTGGTAACTCAATTTAAAAGCAAATAAGTACACTCCTATTGATGCTATATGATGATTTAAGATGAAATGAGACTAAATTGATCTATACTAACTACTTCTACAACTAAATAATTGATAACGCATTGTGCAAGTGTGAATACATACTCGTTTTCAATAACCCAAATCTCTTTTCATTGTGACGGATGATCCGAGCGAGTCTCTGCTGCATTTGGGCCACGTCGTGTTTGTGAGGTTTTGGTTGCAACTTCAGCGGCATCAACATGAGGCTCAACATGAACATCAGCTTCATTTTCTAACCCTACAACTTTCGGTGAATTAGAGACCCTAACATGTGATACAGATTGGCTGCTGGTGTGTCTACCCTCATCACCTCTGCTTGATCGGTTAGAGGGCCTGACTAAGGACTGTATGCTTAAGCCCATGTCATCTGCTAAGCTAAACTAGTACTACCTTGACCTGCATAGGAAAGTTTCTTTGAATTACTAGTACTTCTCTTCTCCAAAGTCCGCTTCATGTTCACTAGAAAATAAATGAAACAAATAGTTAGGACTCAAATATAAATAATGGTCATGATAGTTAGTAAAAAAAAGGTTGCAATCTAAATAGTGGTCATGTTCACTAAAACATAAATGAAGTTAATACTACCTCTAGTGCTAAAACATATATCCATAAAAAAGCCATTGACCAAATGCTCAATAAAACCACTTCAGCATTTAAATGAAACAAAAAAAACTAGATAAATGGTCAAAATCAGAAACTCTATGAAACTCAATTAGAGGGACAGAAATTTCGAGGATCACCTTAAAGTTAGTTAGCCAACACAATTAGAAAGTAAAGAGGCGTGTTTGCAGCCATTATCATACACTAAAAGCCCCACAATTCAAAAATTAAAGAGGCATGTTTGCAGCCACTAACATACACGAAAAGCCATAAAATTCATCAAATAAAGAGGTGCGTTTGACAGCCATTAACGTGCAAGAAAAGACACAAAATTCAGCAAGTAAAGAGGCGCATTTGCAGCCATTAACATACACGAAAAGCCATAAAATTCAGCAAGTAAAGAGGCAAATTTGACAGCCATTAATATACACGAGAAGCGAAAAAATTCAGCAAGTAAATATGCGCGTTTGACAGCCATTAACATACACGAAAAGCCCCAAAATTCAGCAAGTAAAGAGGTGAATTTGATAGCCATCAACATACACTAAGTGCCACCTAATTCAGCAAGTAAAGAGTTGCGTTTGACGACCATTAACGTACATGAAAAGCACCAAAATTCAGCAAGTAAATAGGAGCTTTTGACACCCATTAACATACACGTAAAGCTACAAATTTCAGCAAGTAAAGAGGCACATTTGACACCCATTAACATACACTAAAACCCCAAAATTCAGCAAGTAGTTAGGCGCATTTGATAGCCATTAACAAACACAAAAACACCCAAAATTCAGCAAGTAAAGAAGCGCGTTTGACAGCCATTAAAAAAAACCATTAAACTAGTACTAAAACATATATCCATAAAAAAACCATTGACCAAATGCTCAATAAAACCACTTCAACATTTAAATGAAACAAAGAAACTGGATAAATGGTCAAAATCAGCAATATAATGCATAAAAATGTCAAAATCAGCAAGAAAATGGTCAAAATCATCAATAAAATGGTCAATATCAGCATAAAAATGTCAAAATCAGCAAGAAAATGGTCAAAATCAGCAATAAATTGGTCAATATCAGCATAAAAATGTCAAAATCAGCAAGAAAATGGTCCAAATCAGCAATAAAATGGTCAAAATCAGCAATAAAATGCATAAAAATGTCAAAATCAGCATAAAAATGGTCAAAATCAGCACTATATGCACATAAGTAGAGTTTTTTTACACATAAATTAAAACTTGAAACAATAATTACTAGAAGGAGAGAATTATACCTATTAGTCACAGATTGAAGACTGATAAACGATGGTTGACCGAAGAGAATGAGGAACGAGATGCGACGATTATCTTTGTTCAGATGAGTGTGTGGGTGTCGACCTGTTGATAATCAATAGATGAGTGAGGGGTTACAGAGAAAGAAATATGGTGGGTAGCTATGGTGGATGGTATTTGTTCTTCCAGATCTGTGTTCTTTTGATAGAGAATATAAAAGGGTTTTATCTTTTAAGTGTGTTTTATGTGGTAGGCGGTAAAGTAGGGCAACAAATATTTTAGAGGGAATTTTAGTGGGAATTTTTGGGACGGGAGGGAACTAAAAATTGGGTGGGAGGGAAAAATTATACTTAAGATATTTTGGTTTATGAAAAAACAAAAAAGTGAATTAGTTGTAAATATAAAAGTAAAGTATTGATAATCGTCAAAGAAGGAGCTAGAGGGTTCCCGCGGGTGTCCGAGAATCCTATGGATTTTTTTGATATAGTGTTAATTTTTGAAAAAACAAACACGGATTTTTTCTAAATGTATCTTAAATGCACCCGGTCCTTCGAAATGTGACTCCAGTATTACAGTTCAAAAGATTTTGTGCACCCGGTCATATTTGATCATGGCTCCGTCCTTGATAATCGTAAGTTATTATATCATAAACGAGCTAAAGTGAAAAAACGAACTAAAGTGAATGGACTAAATACACCTAATAAATCATTACAGCCAGTTAAACATATCAGTCATAATCTCATATATGCTTGACATAGGGATTTATTTCATTCATTCAGACCTGTGAGATTATATGTTTTAAGTCATTAAGGCACAAATGAACATAAACGAGCTAAAGTGAATGAACGAACTAAAGTGAAAAAGAAACAAAACATAATTATAAATGTATGGATACAAATAAAAACCACACACGAGACAAATGTAATGGGAATTTCCCATGTCAGCAAGACATTTAAGGTATAATGGGTCGATAGACTAATGTGATCAACTTTGTTAAGTCTTATCTCGAATGAAAGTAGTACGTAAAGTAGAGTGTGTTGATTGGCTATATGCGACTTTCTTATTCTTATCTTGAATGAAAGTGGTGTGTATAGTGAGTTGATGCTAGCTATAGGCACCACGGCTTATTATATATGGCAAGAACACAATAGTCATTTGCTTAAAAGGAGAAGTCGCGCTCGATGAAGCAACTAATTGATGTCCCACATCACAAGGAATATATCGAGGCCGGGGGTGCATGAACCCGTAAGTGTTACACATAAATAGCAATCCGTAAATAATTTTTCTACACTAAATTATTTCATAAGATGATAGAAATGTATGTAATTCTTAAAACAAGTGTAGTATATTTTAACTGTAAATTCCGTCGGGAATCCGTCGATAATCCGTCGGTAATTAACGACGAATTATCAACGGATCTTCGTTCGTCGATAATCCATCGATTTTATTCACGGAATACCGACGGTATCTCACATCCGTCATTAGTCCGTCAGAGATCCGTGGGTATTTAATGACCAATTATTGACGGAATTTCGTGCGTTGGTAATCCGTCAGAAATATGTTGGTATTCCGTCGGCAACAGTCTCCGTCAGTAATCCGTTAGTAATTCCGTCGGTAACCTCTGACGGATTTGTTTCCGTCAGTAAATCCGTCATTGTTGCCCTGTTTTCTAGTAGTGAAAGTAATAGGTCATTTAATGTTACTAAACGAATATCAGCGCAAAGCGACAGTGTATAACGTAAATAATTATACTTGTGAAATCGTGATTTTGGTTTGACCATTGATGCAAAACTAACAGGTTCAAAACTTCAATGATAATGTTATCGGCAATGTTTTTATATATCTCTGCTACTTATAAAGACTCTATGTTCATTGTAGAAATATAAAATGTAGTCGGTAGCATGTTCAATTTATTCACTTTTATACACCATCTTCAAACACTAACAAAGAAGCTTAAACTTTAAACCAACAAATCTTACACAATCATCTTCATCTTCAACCTCAAAACCTACCATCAATCTTTAACTAACAATATCACAACCAGTCAACCATCACCCGCACTACAACATTGACCACTAGCTAAAGTACCAATGTAGCATACTAATAATATATAACACAACTACCTCTCATCATCGTAATCCTCATCACCGCCATTCTCCTCGTCATCACCACACCCGCCACTCCTGCTAGCACCACCCGACTCATACTCCCTAAACATATCCGCGTATCTGTCGTCGCTTCTGAGGAGACTCATGATAAAGCCTACATCTTTGGTGAGCGACTTGCCGGGGGCGGGCATACTTGGCCTGGATGTGGCCCGTGAAGGCAATACGCGACCCACACCGGGAATATGCCCACGAAGCTTACCCCCTCTTGCCAACGCATTGATTTGATCCTCCGTGTACTGACCCGTAGCCTCAAGCTTTTTCATCTCGTCCTATGTAGTGACAAAAACACAAGATAGTAAATATATTAGTCGGGTTGCTACATTATTTCTCGATAATTCATTAAAGTGTGTTTTGAAACAAAACTTACTTATATACGGCGGTCCTCATCGTTAGGGAATACCCAATCAACAGTATGTGTTCGCCAAAAAGTGTCGATGAGTGACGGGTACTCCTGAGTCTCTGATGCCTGCCTCTGTACATACACACGCATATAAGATGAATAATTTTAAAAACGATAAATCACAACACACCAAAGCGTATAATCAGATATATATATATATATATATATATATATATATATATATATATATATATATATATATATATATATATATATATATATATATATAAATGTAAAATAATTATAATGTTTATTACCATATCATCTCGAAGGCGAGACAGCGACCGGGATCCCTGTCGAGATATGACCTTGCTCTTTTGCCGGTTAAGCCGATTTGTAGCGGCTCGAGCAATGTTCTTGGGATCATTCCAAAACTTAATGTACTCATCCCAATCACCCGCTGTAATTTCCTCGGGACGTGCCCGCCTAATCGCCTCCACATCGTAATCCCCGGTGGTGGGGTCTACCTTCCAATGTTTGGCCTTGAAAGAAGCCTTGTTAGTATTGTAGGATTTTTGCAAGTGCGAGTTTATGCCTTCGTAGATCTGGGGCCAGCGGGAGGAGTCCATGTGCGGCCTGAGGTCAAACATGGTCTGCAATCATATACAACAAAACGAAAACAAAGTTAGAGATATAATTTATATATTTATTTAAATTTGTTTATTTATTTATATGATATAAATAAATAAGCGAATTTAGATAAATATACACAATTAAATAAATGAACACGATAATGAAATAAACATAAAAGGATAACTGACCCCAATATCTGAAATGATTGCCGCCTTCTGCTCCTTCGGGACCTTCTCCCAAGAAGGGTAGTAAAATGGCACCTTCCTAACGACCTCCCCGATGTAGTTAGACCAGTGAGCCGCATGGGGGCTAAGAGGGTTTAGGTTTTGTTTGTCACCCACCTCAAAAGTGATCGAGACGGGACCTTTTTCTTCTGCGATTGCCTTCAGCGAAAGGTTCCGGGTCTTGTCGCGGGTATTCAGCCTGCCCGCTCCCCTGCCGCCCAAATTGGGCTTTCGTTTACCTTTGCCTGCAAAATCAAGTTAGTGATAAAGTCATAAATATTCAAGGCAAGCAAGTTCAATATATGTATCAAATTTATGCTTGTATTACAATAATCCAGAAACTCTTACCTCGGTTAATGAAGCCTGCCCAGCAACCGGTGGGTACGCGGTCTGGAGGGGGACGATCCTCACCGCCACCGTCACCGCCGTGGGACCGTGCAACATCTGCTAACGACATCTGTACAAGTACAATTAGCATAAGATATAGAAATTCATGAACAAAATAATATAAGCATGCACACATCCAAATACATACACATCCAAATAATTATACACATTTAAACAATCCACAATAATTTCATTCATTCATTCAAATAAATATACACATTTAAACCAAATCCTCACACCCTTATTCGCTTACATATGAACCAACAAGAAAGACCAACTACCAATCCGAGACTAACAAGGTAAAACTCAACCTGAACAAAACTGTGACTCGCAGACAAACAATAATAGCAACAATATCACACAAAACTAATTCGAGACAAACAATAATAGCAACAATATCCTAGTACCACACGAAGGTAAAACCAATTCGAGACTAACAAAGTATCACACAAAACTGAACCACAACCGTGACCCCTATGGGTTCTGGCCCGAGACCGAATCCGGGGTATAAATCTGACCCGGTGCCAAACGATTCAAACACCCTTCGTAACAATTTCTTACCACACGGATTTTTAACAAATGTTTCAAATCTGATTTTCAGCATAAAAACAAAAATAAAACGTGTTTAGAATAGTTTTAATTCCACGAAAACGATACATATGCTTTGTAACGGATTAATTCAAAAGAACAAACGGGTTTTATGAACTCGACTTACCAGTTAATCGAGAGAGAAAGAAATGTGCTCGTGTAACGCCGGTGGTGGTGGGTAACGTTGAAGTGGTGGTGATGGAATTGTTGGTGATGGTTGATGATTTTTGGTGTTGGTGATGGTGTTGCAGAAATCGCCAAAGGAGGGAGATAAGATTTTTTTCGTTTGTGCAGTGATAAAATTGACCAGATCTACTTTATCATCAAAGTTTTCCCCGGCGACATTCCCTGGCGAAAAGTCGCTGGCGAAAGTTATTTACTTTTTGTCGTATAGCGTAATTGGAGCGTTTACGAAATTTTTGGTGAAAAGTTTTCCCCGGCGACATTCCCCGGCGACAGTCGCTGGGGAAAGTTATTTACTTTTTGTCGTATAGCGTAATTGGCGCGTTTACGAAATTTTTGGTGAAAAGTTTTCCCCGGCGACAAGTCGCTGGGGAAAGTTATTTACTTTTTGTCGTATAGCGTAATTGGCGCGGTTACGAAATTTTTGATGGGTTGTTATCCCCGGCGACATGTCGCTGGGGAAACCTATTCTATTTTAAAATGTTATAATAACAATAATAATAATAACTAAAAATAATAATAATAATAATAGTAATAGTAATGATAATAATAATAATAACTCATTAAATTGTGTTTTATTAAAAATAATAATAGTAATGATAATAACAACAATAATAATAATAATAGTAATGATAATAACAATAATAATAATAATCTTTATCGAAACTTAACGTCAACGAAGTCAAATTGAATCTCAATTTTTTCTTAGTTAAAGTCAACGAAACTCAATGTTTAGCGATAAAAAAATCCAAATCTATTTTTCAAAATTATATATCTTATTGATAATCTTTAGCGAAACTTAACGTCAACGAAGTCAAATTGAATCTCTATTTTTTTTAATTAAAGTCAACGAAACTCAATGTTTAGCGATATAAAAATCAAATTCTATTTTTTAAAATTAACTTAATTTTATTTTATACGTAAACTTAATATTTAGCGATAAAACTAAAAATGATTTAGTTCACTAAATAGCAACAAATTTTTTTCAAACTTAAAGTCTAACCCTAACAAAATAGCAACGTAAACTATAAAAAAAGTAGTCGATATGTTATGGTTACACATTAGACGTTCACCGGATGAGTCGATATGTTATGGTTAGACATTAGAATTTGAACGGATTAGTCGTTATGTTATGGTTACACATTAGACATTCAACGGATGAGTCGATATGTTAGGGTTGGACATTAGACATTCAACGGATGAGTCGATATGTTATGGTTACACATTAGACGTTCAACGGATGAGTCGATATGTTATGGTTGGACATTAGACGCTCAACGGATGAGTCGATATGTTATGGTTAGACATTAGACTTTCAACGGATGAGTCGTTATGTTATGGTTACACATTAGACATTCAACGGATGAGTCGATATGTTAGGGTTGGACATTAGACGTTCAACGGATGAGTCGATATGTTATGGTTACACATTAGACGTTCAACGGATGAGTCGATATGTTATGGTTACACATTAGACTTTGAACGGATTAGTCGTTATGTTATGGTTACACATTAGACATTCAACGGATGAGTCGATATGTTAGGGTTGGACATTAGACATTCAACGGATGAGTCGATATGTTATGGTTATATAGACGTTCAACGGATGAGTCGATATGTTATGGTTACACATTAGACGCTCAACGGATGAGTCGATATGTTATGGTTAGACATTAGACTTTCAACGGATGAGTCGTTATGTTATGGTTACACATTAGACATTCAACGGATGAGTCGATATGTTAGGGTTGGACATTAGACGTTCAACGGATGAGTCGATATGTTATGGTTACACATTAGACGTTCAACGGATGAGTCGATATGTTATGGTTACACATTAGACTTTGAACGGATTAGTCGTTATGTTATGGTATACGTATTATTATTATTATTATTATTATTATTATTATTATTATTATTATTATTATTATTATTATTATTATTATTATTATTATTATTATTATTAATAAAGTCAAACGAAGTCAAACGGAATCCCCGGCGACATGTCGCCGGGGAAAAGTGCAAAATAAAATTTTAAAGTAATCAAATGAAGAGTAATTAACACTAATTACATATTTTAAATAATCAAATGAATCCCCGGCGACTTGTCGCTGGGGAAAGGTAAGCGGGAAAAGTTCCCGCCACGTTGCACGAAGAAATTTTCGGTCAAAATATAACAACCGTATCTCCGGCGACATGTCGCCGGGGAAAACCTCTCCATAATTTAGTTGACTTTTCTACGAGACTTCGTGCCACGTAGGATATATTTTTGTCATTTAGTAATGATTCCCCAGCGACAATTGTCGCCGAGGAAAACGACGATGGGGAAACTGGTAAATGTGGTACTGCCGCCGCCTCATATCCAGTGACACCCACTTGCTTTACGGTGATACAGACTTCTTAACGGTGAGACACACGTCACTGTAGCAACAATTCCCTGTGACCTTTTCCCGAAGACACCGAGCTTATGAAACCCACCTCGTTTCCATCGAGATCAGGCTCAAAGATTTAATATCGAGTTTGTGTTATAGCAACTGCTTTTGTCAGATGGGAGTGCTTTGGTTTTGGTTGATCCGATTTGGATTTGTGTTTTAACATTGTGTTATGGGTTGTTTTAATTTGCTAGAAAATTAGAGGTGTGATGGTTTGTAGAAGACAAAGTAAATCAAAGATGCTAACTTTTTCTTTTGAAATTGATAAACTGTGTTCAAAAAAGGAAATTGATAAACAAATGCGAGGTCATCATATAAGACGCTTGAACAAATGATGACTGGTAACCTATTGAAAAGGGAGGTGATTTGTACACTCTCAAGATTGATTGGCACACTCTAAAATAGAGTGTTGTGACATTTATACCCTCACATTACCTTTACTCATTTTTACCCTGTGAGGGTATAAATGTCAAAACACTCTATTTTAGAGTGTGCCAATCAATCTTAAAAGTATACAAATCACCTCCCTATTGAAAAAGACCGCTACCTTAAATCGAGAAAAAATAAGAGTACCTTAAATTAAAACTGAAATTGACTTGAATACCTTTTTATACAATTTGCCTTTGAAATAATAACCGACACCGAACCGTGATAAGCGGACTCTTACGGTTGTAGGTTATTTCGATTTCAATTTATTCGGTAATCGTTTATCTTTTCTTTTCTTTCTTTTTTTTTTTTTTTTTGGATTGAGTGAGTCGGCTCAGTTTGTCGATTTCTCGAATTGTTTGAACACCCTGATTAAATGGTTATCCAAAATTAAGTGGTTAAACAATATTAAGGATAAAATCGTTGCTAAAAATGATAAAGGTTTTCATCAAACGAACATTGAAATATAAGTGATTTTTTTAATGGTCAAACATAATAAAAGATAAAAGGGTTTTTTAAGAAAAAAAAGTTAAGCGGTTAATCAAAAAATTAAAAAGTGTATCATAATTAGCAGACTTCTAAAACAATGTTTGTTATGTTTTTTTCTTATTAACATCAAAGAATAGTTATTTTAACTGGAGGAGTACAATAAAAAAATTTATATAGGATATCATTTAGGGTTAAAAATAAAGGGGAAAATTACCAAATAGACAAGTCGTCTTATGACTTATCTTTTTTCATGCCTAAAATTTTCAAAAGTTCAAAATAGGTCAAAGGCGACTAATTTTCTGGGCAACTCGTGTTTATGTTTGACACGTGTCCCTAAACATTCGAATAAAGATTAATCCACCTACAATACTTAGACACTTGTTGGCTTTTGGTTGCGTTGTACAAGTGCCCTGTCGATCAGTCTATTTTTAGACTTTTGAAAATTTAAGGCCTGGAAAGTGATAATTCGTAGAGCGACTTGTCTGTTTTGGTAATTTTCTTTTAAAAAATATGACTAAAAAAGGGACGTTATGCATGACTTATCTGTTAATTTGTGTATTAACTAAATATCGTCATCTCACTTCCTTTTGTAACCCAAACTCTGCTTGTGATTGTAATAGGTTCACTCTCCGCCCAACCACCTTGCTCACCTAAGAATCCCCCTTGAAGATATAGAATCCGCCACCAACTACTTTGATGAACATAATGTCATCGGAGAAGATGAATTTGGAAAGGCATACAAGGGACAACTCTCGTGGTCAGGTGAGTTGATTAACATCAATGCTAAGAGATGGTCATTTAAAGAATGGGAGGATGAAAATGAACAACAGTTTTGGATGGAGATTGCGATGCTATTTGGACTCAAGCATAAGAATATTGCTTCTATTGTTGGGTTTTGTAATGAAATTGGTGCAGAAACCATCATTTACAAGGACATGTCCAGGGGAAGGCTTAAATCCTTTTTAAGTGACCCGAGGTTGTTGACATGGGTGAAAAGATTGGAGATATCTGTTGATGTTGCGCATGCGATAAGCTACATTCATTATGATAAGCCACGCGATTTTAGTGTTATACACCGGAACATTAACAGTTATTCAATTCTATTGAATAATGACTGGGAACCCATGTTAAGGGAATTTCAGCATTCCATGAAGATTAAAGCATCCGAAAGGCACCATTCTTTCCATACTGATTTAGTTTGTTCTACGAAAGGTTATACAGACCCAACATATGTAGAGACTAGCATTGTGAACAACAAGTCAGATATCTACTCCTTTGGGATAGTATTGTTTGAACTACTGTCTGGGAGGGAATCAGTAAGTGACGATCAAGATAATAAGTATTTGGCTCCAGTGGCAATTTTTCATTATAGAGAGAAAACACTCGATGGTATAATTGATCCGGATCTATGGAAACAAATAAATCCACGGTCATTGAACATTTTCGCGGAAACAGCGTATGAGTGCTTGAATAAAGAACAATCGGAACGCCCAAATATGGATCAGATTGTCACAAAACTGGAGAAAGCGTTAGAACTTCAATTGGAATGTGAAAATGCTGTAAGATGGTTTTTTCTCTTTATCTTTCAATCACAAGAACCACTGTATAATACCAGCAACGTTTATTTACTTATGGCTATATTTGTTGTCATTGATGTTAAAGGAACAGTCATCAGTTGTGGACGAAGTTGGAGGTATATCATCCAGTCATGAGGAGGTAATTAATTTTTTTAATTCTTCTTGTAATTAAGCCACTGAAATCATTAAAAAAAGAGGAAAATGTCAGAACAACAGAAATGATAAACAAATATGCGAATAGGGGTAGAACTATTTTGGCACTTCAAAAAATTTGGAATTAACTATACACTATTAGGTGATGATACTTTATAATGCAATTTTCAACTTCTTATTAATGTTTTCTTATTGACTGTAGTGGAGCAAAGATGTCTAAAGTTAAAATTTTACAATATTTTATTCTTAGTAATGTTTGAAAAACAAAGCCTATGCATTGCCTAAAATAAATAGTGACTGGAAGTGGTTGTCAATTTGTCATTGTTGTTGGGTACTTCCCCAAAATATATTGGGAATTTTGAGGTTCAAAAGTAAAAAAAAAAAAAAAAAAAAAATATATATATATATATATATATATATATATATATATATATATATATATATATATATGGGTACTACTACTAGACAAGGAAAAAATGTTTTTTCCTGTTAATATATGGAGTACAAATAAATACACCCCATTCACATGTCACGTCCCTACACTACAGAGTATTGTATTTGTCTAATTAAAGGTGGTGGTTGTGAGTTATAGTTAAATTGAGGTTCAATTTATACATGCAAAATCTTTTCCATGTTGACCAAAAATCACATTTGCCAACAATTTTTCATAATTATACACAACTACTGAAGATCCCCTCTTATACTTGGTTTCTCACCATATTTTCTAGCTCTTTGATAAATGTTAAAAATGAATTGAATGATTAACCTTACTGAAGTGTCCCACCTTGAAAATCTGCACACTTCATAATGTTGTCTTCTTTGGTACATATAGGGATCAGCAAGTCACTTCACACCCACAGGCGTTGAATCCAATTCCACCAAAAAGACAATTTCTTCCCTCAAATACCTTTCCCACTCACAATTCAGCTTTAAAGATATAGAATCCGCAACCAACAACTTTGCTCCTGAGAATAAGATCAGAGACAACAAAGTTAAATATGTTTTCCAAGGTCGTATGTTGCATTCCGGACAGTTCATCGATATTGTTGCACGGGGGATCTTCTATAAATATCAAAAAGATGAGAGCAAAAAGTTTAGGATCGAGAATTCGATGCTTTCTAGTCTCAGTCATATGAATCTAGTGTCTGTTATTGGGTTTTGTGATGATAGATGTATGATTACCGTATACAAGAAGGAGGCCAATGGAAGTCTCAACAAATATCTAAGTGACGAGACCCTCACATGGATGCAAAGGTTGAAAATATGTCTAGGAGTTGCAAATGTATTAAGTTACATCCATTATGATGTTGGACGTGATTTCAGTGTCATACATTGCAACGTTAGGAGCACGAAAATTTTACTAGATGACAAATGGGAACCCAAGTTATCTGGTTTTGAACTTGCATTGAAAAATACGGTAGCTCGGAGGCACCGTCTTCTTCTTACTCGTGATATTGTTAAGAATGTATACCTAGACCCAAAATATAAAAAGACTGGCGGTATGACTCACAAGTCAGATGTGTATTCGTTAGGTGTTGTGTTATTCGAAGTCTTGTGCGGGAGGAGTGCAGTTACCCCAGATAAAAAGTTGGAGGAGGGGTTATTAAGTCAACTCGCCAAATCTCATTTAGATGATATGATTGATCCACGTTTACGAGAACAGATGGACCCGGAAGCATTCAAAATCTTCTCAGAGATAGCATTTTACTGCATACAAGAGGAACGGGGGAAGCGTCCGCATATAGATCAAGTAGTCAAAAGACTTGAGAAAGCTTTGGAACATCAGTGGCGGCATGAAAATCCAGTTGACCGTACATCATTCAATCGCTTGAAGGTACGTAATAATTAACTTAAACTTTTAATTTAAGGCATTAATACACAGGAGTTATTCTATGTTACCAACTGTTATCGTCTCTTTAAACCATATAACCACAAATCCACTATCTATTTCACTACAAATGCCAGTATGTTTCTTGTCAAGTATCAAAAAATAATTACTACAATGTAACTTGTATACTAGAACGTGTATGTGATTTTGATTTTACATCATTATAGTTTTTTAACAATTTATATTATATTTCTTAGAATATACTGTAATTCATAGAATTAAAAAGTATATTATATAAAACTAAGTTTTTTAAGATGAATGTGGTGAACGACTGTTATGTGGCCGCACTTTGCTATGGAACATGATTGCATAATATGTCTAACAGAGACAAATATATTATTATGATGCATAATTACTTTTTAATTTTGGTTTATAAATGATTCAAAACTGAATATTTCTAAAAATTTGAGCTAAGCATGTAATAAAAATATGTAGTACGTACATTTTCAATATATACACAAACATAATTGAATATCTCAACAAATGTTAACCATGATGGCACGATCTTCGTTTTATTAAACTAAGTCAGTTTGAAAAGTTATAGATATGAATAATAGCTTCATATTTATAAAAAGTCGTTTTGAGTTAGTATCAAATGAGATTTAAAAAAGAAGAAGCATCTATTTATGTAAATGCATATGAAATATGTAGTTAATATGTGCATCTTTATATAAGTTAATAACGTGAAAAAAAGATAGTTACTGTAAAATGATAAAACCTTTCAAAGAGGCTAATTTCTCAAAATGTACTTGTAAATATTTTAAGTTAATTTTAATACTTTCAAAGAAGTAATTGTCAGAATCTTATATAAATATACAGATACATCTTATTCACTTTATTTTGTCTAATAATTAGAAGACATAAAGTCTATGTGTTTGCGGAGGGGCTTATGGGAGGCTTATGAGGCTTGCGCTTTTAAAATAAGCCGACTTCTAAAATAAGTCTCGTTTGTTATGCGGGCTTATGATCAAATCATAAGCCCCTAAAATGGGCTTAAAACTTTAGCCCCATAAAAGGGGCTAAAAACTTTAGCCCGGGCTTATAACCATAAATTAAATATTTATCCACAAAAATATCTAACATATACCATAAAACTCATTTAATTATATCATTTTTAGTAATTTTGCAATAATAAGCCCCAACCCAACCCATTTGCCAAACAAGTCTACAAAAATACAAATTTTACTTCGGCTTATAATAAAAGCCCTAGCCCCAGCTCCAGCTCCAGCTCCAGCCCACTGCGCCAAAAACCATAATAGTAAAAGAGTATTAAATGAAAGACAAAAAAAGGTATATGTTAGATTGGAACTCAAGACCTCTTGCATGAAAGGAGAAGTGTTAATCAACTAAGTAGGGGCGGAGCCACGAGTTTAAGTTAAGGGGGCTGATTTTTGTTTTTTTGTCACATACCAAGGATAACTTTTACACTATTTGAATAGCAAAACTTTGCCCGATCAAAAGTCTGAGGCTTTAATTATGTTGAAGTGATTTGAACTAATGACCTTAAGCATGAATTAGATAAAAAGTTATGTTCAATTACCACTTTATTTCGGTGCGTGATGGCGCGTCATCGTGACTATGCTTGTGATTTCGGCATACTTTTCTTTGTAACTTAAATACCGAAAGCTAAGCTAACTGTTAATGAGGATTTCCCAAAACCTTTACTTTTAGTAATGGATTGTTAAATTCAAGCCTCTTTATTCCAAACTTCTATCTTTCTATCTTTCTTTTATTTTATGGGTTTTGTTAAAAACAGCGTTTAGAGTTGTCGTTAACAACAAAATTTTCACCTTTTATTATAAAAATATGGCTCTTGTTAGCATTTCCCTTATTTCATTACTTAGATCAAAAAGTTTAAAATCAGACATACCCCTAAGAGTTTGCATCTAAAGTTAGGAGAACTTTGATAAATAAAGTAATAAACCCTTAAACTAATACTGTAGCATAACAAGAAAAGAAAAAAAACACCAATCTAAATTAAAGGTAAACATCCGGTCGGGTTCAAGATCCCCCCACCTGGTCCTTTTCAACCAATAGATAACAATTTAAATAAAAGTAAAATTTGTCCTCCCCCAATTATAGCTAACTCAACTAACTAAAGAAAACAATAAAAATTATGGATGCAAACTCCATTCCGTTTCATACATTTACGGGACGTTTGGTGTATGAGTTTAAGGGGGGCTTAGATTTAAAGCTATCCAAATAAAATTGTCTGGTAATCTTTTTTTGATTCAAGTGAGGGTGTGATGTTAAAATTCCAATCCCACTTGATTTGCTGGGTGTTGAGTTTTAACACCAACAAAAAACCTTTTTATATTTTTAATTTTTTTACAATCACATGCTCTAACTGACATTTTTTCATAATCGTATTTTTTATTACAAAATAATGCACATTCTCTCAATTAATTAATAAAACATTTTATATTTTTAAATAATAAATAATTTTTTCTCTCTTTCTTTTCATTCAAACTTATCGCAGTGTCAAATCATATTCCAATCTCACTCACAAACCAAACTCACCCTTATTGAACATACAACGAAAGAATACCCAAAGTAGAAAAACTCTATTATAATTAAAGTATAATTTTTTTATTTTGAGATGTTCTAAAATAATTTTTCACTTCTCATTTTAACCAATTATAAAAGATCTTAATCGGTAAAGTAAATATAGATTCGTTAAAATTTATAATGATCCCACTTTTGTTGAATTAAAATTTTTTATTTTTTATTTTTTCTTCTTTGTGACAATGGGACGAAGAGAGTGACATGGTAAAAATTATTAAGTAATGATAATGAGATATAGCTTATATGCTTCAACTAATTCCCACTTCATTCATCACTTTAAAAATTGCATATGTATATTCTTTCTAAATCTCCATTCTCGGTCTTGTCGCATGTCTTGATCTTTTTGTTAGATGTACTTTTAGGCGTTAATTTTAGACATGAAAATCATCTTCTTAGGCGTCATTTTTAAGGATGAAAATCATATTCTTAATAGTTAGCTTATGACTAAGGATCAAATGAGAAGAATATTTAAAATAAGAAGAATGAGAAATAACTATAACTACACATTAGAGATGCATCGATTTGATTTAAATGCATCCATAATCTTTTAGATGCATCACAATATATTTTCTAACTAAAAATTAGATGCATATACATATATTAGATGCATTTCATCAAGTTATACATATCCTATGTATTTTTCGTCCTCTGCGACTCAAATTTGTTGCTATTATTACTTTGCATCATTTGCACTTCAAAATCACTTTCGAAACTGATTGTGATGCATCTAAATGAATAGAGATGCATCTCATTCAAGTCGATGCATCTCAAATATGCGGTTATAGTTATTTCTCATTATTCTCATTTTAAGTTTTCTTTTCACTGGATCTTTACCTGTTAACTTATATAAAACAAAACATCCTATTACTTTTGAACTTTCTCATATTATATAAAGGGTGAAGTTATGATTTTATCCATTATTTTGAGTTAATTTATAGTTTAACTATGATTAACCACTTGATTAAACCACTTATTCGTTGACTTTACGTGTTTCTTTATTTAATACTCTTACATTTGAATGTTCATTTGATTTTTATTTATATTACAATTTAATAAATCCTTAACTATTTACTGGAAAGTTTTTTTTTTTCTTTTTTTTAATACTAAATTTACATGTTACTATTACCAAATAAAGATTACTAGGACATGACTACTGACAAGTACAAAACACAGCTTAAAACCGCATGTAATTAAATTGGTCTGAGCTATGGATAAACAAAGTTAAAGACTAAAACACCTTTAAAAAAATTAAGTGATTAAACCAGCTCAAAGTTTAGGGATAAAGTCGTTATCATTTATCGTTCTATAAATATCATTCAATTATAAAAAAATTTCTCCTCTTAATATCACTCCAATCCTTACTAGCATTAATGTGGTGTTGCAAAACTTCATAATGTTGCAGGGGAACAACTTGGAAAGATTGAAGATTGGACTAAATGATATAAAAGAGGCTACCAAGAATTTTGATGACGCATACTGCATCGGGTTTGGCGGATTCGGTAAAGTATACAAAGCATATCTTGAACATTTTGATAGCAGTAATTCCTCATCGAAAGAAGAAGTGGATAAATGCGATTTACCTAGAAAACGAAGCGCGGTAGCTATAAAGCGCATTTTCAATCAAAAAGGAGAACAAGGGTTCGTTACAGAAATTGAAACTTTAACTAGTTGTAAGCATGAGAATATAATCTCTCTTCTAGGTTTTTGTTATGAAGGTAACGGTGCAATGATCCTGGTTTATGAGCATGCTTCGAAAGGAAGTCTTGAAAACTATTTGGGAAACAGTGATAGAATGACTGATCTAAATTGGTTGCAACGTCTAAAGATATGTCTTGATATTGCACATGGTTTGAATTACATTCACAACAACACAGATCATGGCAAACAAAAGATGATACACCGTGATATCAAGAGCGATAATATTCTATTGGGAGATAATTGGAAGGCAAAGATTGCGGATTTCGGGCTCTCCAAATTCCACCCAGCACATCAAGCGGCCAGCACTATCTATACCGATACGGTCGCAGGTACAAAGATGTATCTGGATCCAGAGTATCAGAAGTATGGTAAACTAAATAAGAAATCAGACATTTACTCGTTTGGAGTAGTGTTGCTTGAGATCTTAACTGGGAGGGTGGCCTATGATCCTGTATACACCGAGGTGAATGAGAAGGGAGTTGCACCCATTGCAAGAGATCATTTTGGAAAGGGAACTATAATGGAAATCGTTGATCACAAGATACAGGAAGAGATTGATGAACATGTCTTTTCTTTAAGTAAAGGACCTAATAAAGAGTCTTTGAACATATTTTTAGAAATCGCATTCCGATGTGTGGCAGAAACTCAAGCGCAACGCCCAACAATAGAAGTTGTCATCAACGAACTCAAAAAAGCATTAGACTCTCAGGTAAGTCTATATTTTAAAAGACAACTTTTTAATATCTTCTTATTTCTGATAGTAATATGTGACCTTTCATACATTATACTTTGTGTAAACAACATTTTCTCAAACTTTTACTCAATATACTATCTTTCCGTTTAGGTTTTTTCCTTTTATTTAAGTTCTTTGATTTATTTTTTTTATCTTAAATTTTATTTTATTTAGTGATTTAAC
This sequence comes from Chrysanthemum seticuspe, assembly GCA_019973895.1. Taxonomy (NCBI): domain Eukaryota; kingdom Viridiplantae; phylum Streptophyta; class Magnoliopsida; order Asterales; family Asteraceae; genus Chrysanthemum; species Chrysanthemum seticuspe. The sequence continues at coordinate 21,753,281 of BPTQ01000001.1, forward strand.
TTTATGACGTGCTGCTGATTCGCTGGTAAACCTCTGGACTCTTCTCTTCCATGTATATATATATATTTATTCTTTAAATCTGAAATAGCAACAACCAACCTTGATTTACGACCATAACGTTGACATGAACTTGGAGACTGAGAACCTAAAATGCAAAATAGAAGATGCAAACAAATTCTAGATGGAAATTAGTTTCATTATGTATTTAACTTAACAAATCGACTAACTGTCCAATAATTCTCAGGAGAACCACAAGGACAACCTCAAACTGTCACTTGAAGACATAAAGCTGGCCACGAAAGGCTTCAGTCAAGACAATATCATTGGACATGGAGATTTTGGGAATGTATACAAGGGAGATACTCACAGTACTCATGGAGATAACATCATTGCTGTAAAGCGGTTGAATAAGAAGTCGGATCAAGGAGATGCTGAAGTTTTGACAGAGCTGGCAACAGCTAAATTTATGGCAGAGTTGGACATCCTTATGGAGTATAAACATTTACATGTCATAGGTCTTGTTGGTTACTGTGATGAAGAGGATGAAAAAGTTACTGTTTATGAGTATGCTTCCAAAGGTAGTCTTGATAAGTACTTGAGCGATGATAGTCTTACGTGGGAGATGCGGCTTAAAATATGCATCGATATTGCAATTGGGTTGGAGTTTCTTCATGGAACTGTTTCAAGTACAGAAATGGTAATACATAGGGATATAAGCAGCAGCAACATTCTACTATTTGATGACTGGAAAGCTAAAATTACCGGTTTTGGGCTTTCCTTAGTATGCCCAAAAAATGAGAATGTAGACTATGTCATCGACAATGTTACAGGCACAATCGGCTATCGTGACCCACTACACTCGAAAACAGGCTTCTTAACTAAAGAGTCTGATATATTCTCACTGGGTGCTGTTTTATTTGACATATTGTGTGGGAAACTTTCATGCGAAAAGCTAGATGATGAGTATCTTTATTTACCCTTTTTGGCTAAACACCACTATCATGTAGGAAATCTTGATAAGTTAGTCTTCGAGGGTATCAAAGAACAAATTGTGCCACAGTCATATATTACCTTTACAAGGCTTGCCTATCAATGCATACATCATAGGAGAGAAAGACGGCCAACAGCTAATGAAGTGGTCATACAGCTTAAGAGAGCATTGGAATTCCAGGTAAGATTCTATATTTTGACAAAACCGGCCTTTAATTGTTTTATAAACTCTAAGAAAGTAACTGTATGAAACATGAGTTTATTAATTGATTAATGTATATACAGGAGGATTATAAGAAATGGGAGCCCAAATTGCCTAAAGACTACAAAGAAATAGTCCAGATGTCAATGTGCCCCGATGATTATTCAACCATAAAAAAAGAGGATCTTTACAACATTTTAGATGTCAATGTGCCCCGATGATTATTCAACCAATAAAAAAGAGGATCTTTACAACATTTTTTCTAAGGGAATCCTGCTTCAACAAGACAAAGTGGTAATCAAGCTCATCTTGCATCTCGTTTATTTGGTGTTTTCCTGTTTTCTATATATCTTTTCCTTTTTGAGAGATAATTTGAGATCACACATGGTTTTACACATGATAAAAATTAAGTCTGGTTTATATTTTATTTTATGTAACAGTTGCTGTCATTCGATGGTTATGGAGACAGAAATAAATTGGTATCAGCGGCAATATTTTCTTACATAAACAGTTGTCCACATGAGTGGAAATCTCTTCCAGAATCAAGGTTATTCTCTTTACCTCTCTTAATTTATCAGTACATAAGTGATAAGCATACATATGCATTGCTGTTAGATGTAAATATTTCTTTTTCTTTGAAAAAATGTAGTTACTTTACCGGTTTATGTGTGACAAGCTATTTACGGTAGCATAATAATTATTTTACAGCTTTCCTATGTATTTTGAACTTGCATTGCGGTTCTTTTTTCTTGCAGTGTTGTGTACTATATAATAGAAATTTTTTTCCAGCAAAGGTACTTTTTTCACTTGTCCAAAGGTCTGGAAGTTAAGAATTTGACAAATTCTTAGATTTTGATAAAAAATTATCTTATTTTCATGAACTGGATTTCTTAGTCATTCTGATGAGCGAGAGAGTTATAAATGCCCCATATTGATAAACTCGGTGCTTTATGTTACCTTGTCAATTTAATCTGTATAATACTATTAAAGGGTAGATAAACCCGAGTGGAACAACATCAAATTCTTTGTTGCTTAGACTCCAACATGAAGATGGTAGATACCTAACAAGGTTTTAGTGTTTAATCGACTAATGATAACCGTCACATATTTGGTATATGCGTATTATGTTTGATATAACCTGCTGTTTGAAGTTTCGTAGCTGGATGATTCCTTTCAACTGGTGGTAGAGCTATTACCCTATTTTGGGTCCTCTGTTCTAACGAATGATTTTGCTAGCTTCTTGCTAGTCTATTTTTTATAGCTTGAATATTTGTAATATGTGCAGGTTTGGGACAATAGTGGAGATGTTTGATATATCCAAATTGAACATCGAAATAAAGACAAACGCTCAACTTTTATCTCCAAATGTTGTTTATGGAATCTATTTAGTCTTCAAACTCAGTGATTCAAGACAATTCTCAAGTAAACCGATGTGTGTTAACCTAAAGTATAAAAAGGGACTCGAAACTCTACATGCATATTTCGCAACATGGAAAGACAAGGACTGGATGATGATTGAGTTGTACCAATTCTTGAATAAGAGCGAAGATGTTGTTTTTGAGTTTGTACTTGAGAGCTTTTCATCACACTATTGTGGAGAAAGTGCGGTTTATGTTGAGGGAATTGAATTTCGAGCAATTGACAATGTAAGTTTGAATCCCTAGTTTCCAATATAAACTCTTTTGTTTATATTATACAAAGAGGTCGGATACATGCCAAAATATTAAACTAAACCCATGTTCTAATATTTAACATTGTTTGCACACAGGTGAAACATGAAGAAATCAGAAAATTGAAAGAAGTCCAACATGTCTTGAAATCAAACTTCAATGTGGATCAGGTACAGCAACTTCCAACTAACTTTGAAGAAATATTCAAGATATATAGACGCTACGACGAGTTGTTCTGGTTGGGCGAAGTCGACAAAAAGAAACTTCTAGTGCTTTCGGCAAAGGCAGCTTTATACAAATTCTCTAATGTAGATCTTTTTTCTTCAAAACCATTAGCCAAGTCCAGGTTTGCTTCTTATATTATATCTATTTTTGTTACAGTTTCCATTAACTAGAGGTGGAATTCCATACACTACATGAAACACGACCCGAGACCGATACAGAGAAAAATGGGTTATGGTTGGGTGTAAATAGGTTTCGGCCCGCGTTCAGGTTTGGTTGGGTTAAATAGGTTGACCCGAAAACCCGTTTAAGTTGTTTTTGAAAGAAAATATTAATTTTGTAGTTGTCTAAAGGTGTTATATGGGTTAAATGGGTTAAACTGTTCAACCTGCCAACCCATTTAACCTATTTTACCAGTGTAACTCGCGCCAACCAAGTTAGATAAGCGAGTTAAATGGGTCAGGTTCAAGGTATGTTTAAACAAGTTGGGGTTCACACGTCTGACCCAATTACTTAAATATGACATGTTCAGGTTGGGGAATAACCCGGATCCCACATGAATTGCCAGCCCTACACTTTGGGTGTGTTTGGTGAAACTAAGTAGCAATTAGCAGTAAGCAATTAGCATTAAGCAGTTAGCAGTAGTAGTTTAATTTATAAAAGTGTTTGGTAGAATAGTTGTAGCCGTAATTTTATTATGTAAAATGGCATAATGCTAAATGCTAAATGCTAATTCAAAGAGCATTTAGCGTTTAGCATTTTTTTGCTTATAAAATGCTAACTGCTAATCATTCCAAACAAGCTTTTTTCAAAAACGCTAAATGCTAAATGTTAATTGCTCCATTTATGCTCGCTACCAAATATGTAGATGTCACATCAAAAACGCTAAATGCTCGCTAAATACTCGCTAAATACTAAACTTTTTTTATTGTACATCCAAATATGTAGATGTCACATGAAAAACCAGATTCTCTAATCCAGTGTTTTTTTTATTTGTAGTTGACATTAAAATTTTGTGAATAATTGGTTGACAAAAGTTTCACTTCTTGGACGTAGTTTCCTGTCTTTATATATAACCGTTCTTAATCTATCCTACATTTAGATTTCAAGAGGTGATTGAGCTTTTACCACAACAAGTATTTCATCTTAATTGCACGATCAAAAGTCAAATGTTGTCCCAAGATACCGAATACGTGTGTTACCTTGTGTTCAAGCTTTCAGAAAAATGTCAGGGGCTGCATTGTCCAGTAAAAGTACGCGACATACTGCACAAAGAAAACAATGAGACTGAATTTGTTTATTTTATAACCCCAAGCGCACTGAACATAAATGGTATCACTCGGGTTCCAAAACAGAGAGAAGATGGATGGATGGAGATTCAACTGTGGAAATTTAACTCAACTCATGAATTCAAGGATGGCTCTCTTTCTATTGATATGAAATTCACTAGTCATGAAGGAACAATGTCTGGCCTCATCGTATGTGGGCTCGAGTTTCGGCCAGCGTAAGAAAATCTTCCCCACTAACTAAAATATGTTATTACATTTAGTATCAGGAAAAAGCTCTTATTTTATGTGTATTAAAATATACTCGTAATACGATATCATTCTAAACATGGTTATGAGTTTACACGGACTTATTGTGTGGTTGTCTAAATTTGTAGGGTTGAAGTTGAGCTTGCTGGACTTCAGCTTATTTCTGGATTCTTCAAAGACTGAAAGTGACAAGCTGAGGAAGTCTGGATGGCTGCAGAATCATATTCTAATCTTTATAAGTATATATACATCGTATATATGTGTGTGTTTGTTTTGTCTTAAGTTAGATTGTTCCAAGTCTTTTGTATCAAAGATGGTCGTAAATTAGATACGATGTTATATGGTGTGATTATGTTCAAATAACGATTTTATAGTCATTATTTTCACAATGTGACACCTGGATAATTATAAACTATGTACGTGTGGAAGTTTTTGATCTCTGCCCCGTGTGTATAGCGGGGGATTTGTACAAATGACGAAATGAACCTATTCTTTCTATCTAGGGAAAATTGCATGCACTACTACACAAAGTATTTTTTGGTACGCTTCTTAGGTACGGTTATTTAAAAACCGTACCAAAAAAACCATTTGGTGCGGTTTTTAGAAAAACCGTACCAAGAAAAAGCATTTGGTGCGGGTTTTAAATATTCCTTGTTATTTGGTACGGTTATTTTTAAAACCGCACCAAATAAACATTTTTTGATACGGTTTTTTTAGAAACCGCACCAAAAAACAAATTCAAAACCCGTTCCCTGCTACTTTTTGTCCAACACCAACACACACTCATTCAATACTCCACATTTACTCATACTCATACTCTCCTCAAATCAAATCTTTCAAAAATTAAACACTCCATCAACAACCACAATAAATTTAACTTAAAACTCACAAAACTACAAAAAAGGTAATAGTTATATTTTTATTTCTTTTACTCATTATAATTTTTTTTTTTGCTTAACTAATATATTTTTGATATTTGTATAGGTACAAACTTCTTCATGATGTATCCAAATTAGAGCTTTCACCTCATTTTAGAAAAGTTTGCATCATAAGGTGAGTTTATAAACTTTTTTTTGTTATTTGTAACTATATTTATCTTTATGTTGTTAGTTCTAAATTTATATATGTATGTATGTAGTTAATATGTTTATTTGTGTATATATTAGATGTGCATCTAGAAGTTATAAGTAGATCCATATATGAAATTAGTTGATACCCGTCCGAAACTAATCTAATAGAGATTAATTTCGGGCAGTCCCCGTTTGGGACTGCCTTTTGAATATTTTGTCTCATTTAGGATGCGTATACGTTATAGTGTGTTGACTATTGAAGGAAAAAATCGGTATACATTTCTCTTTACTCCTTCGAGTTTGCGTTTTATACGCATACTTGGGGAGTTGAGGGGAAATGCTGCCGTTTTTTTCTAAATAGTCAACCCACTATAACGTATACGCATATGAGATAAAATATTCAAAAGGTGGGTTAGGATGTGCCACGTGTTACCACATCTATGTTTCATTCTCACATGCATATGATTTATTTGTTGTTTTAAATTTTCAGATGGAACGAAAATGGATGTACGGCAGGAATGTTAATGACCCAGAATTTGTGAATGGAGTGCAAAGTTTTCTTATCGCTGCTGAGTCTAACCGAGTGGCTAAGGGAGATATTGAGATTTTTTGTCCGTGTTCGCAATGTAAAAATTTTGTACCATATAATGATATCAAAACGATTGAATATCATTTGCTCAAATCTGGTTTTGTGCGTAAATATACTTGTTGGTCAGAACATGGAGAATCATTGGTTGATAATAGCACATCGAGTCATGTATCAAATGCTAATGAGAAGAATGATTCTTACATTAATGACAAACATGAAAATTTAAATGAGATGTTGCATGATTTAGAGGCTAATGGTGATATTGATCAAGAAGATTTACAGCAATTGTTTGATGACGCAGAGAAACCGGTGTATGATGGTTGTAAGAATTTTACCATACTTTCGGCTATTTTGGAGTTGTTAAAATTAAAAGCAAGTAGTAGTTGGAGTGATAGTAGCTTCACGAAGCTATTAGACTTTATACATAGACTACTTCCTGAGAATAATGAGTTACCCATTTCTACATACCAAGCAAAAAAGTTAATGTGTCCAATGGGACTAGAAATTGAAAGAATACATGCATGTCCGAATGATTGTATGTTGTATAGGGGTGATAAGTATGAAAACTTGCATGCATGTGTTACTTGCAAAACATCAAGGTATAAAAAAGAACCGGATGAAATTGATGATGATGTGACAAAAAATGGACCTCCGGCTAAGCTATTGTGGTATTTTCCCATCATACCAAGACTTAAACGGTTATTTGAAAACAAAAAAGAGGCCAAATTGTTGCGTTGGCATTTCGATCAGCGTAAAGACGACGGGAAATTAAGGCATGTAGCGGACTCCCCTCAATGGAGAAAAATTAATAACAAGTTTCCAGAATTCAGTAAAGAGGTTAGAAATATTCGATTTGGGCTAAGTTCGGACGGAATCAACCCATTCGGAAACATGAGTAGTCGTTATAGTACTTGGCCGGTTCTTTTATGTATGTACAATCTTCCACCGTGGTTGTGCATGAAACGTAAATACATTTTGATGTCATTATTAATTTCCGGTCCAAAACAACCTGGTAATGACATTGACGTGTATTTGTCTCCTCTGATTGACGATATGAAAAAATTATGGAAACCGGGTGAAGAAATGTATGATGCTTATAAGAAAGAGAAATTTAGGTTGCAAGCCATGATTTTTTGCACCATAAATGATTTTCCAGCATATGGAAATTTGTCAGGATACAGCACGAAGGGTAAACAAGCATGCCCGATTTGTGAAGATGAGACATCTTCAAGGTGGTTAGACAATTGCAAAAAAACCGTGTTCATGGGCCATCGAAGATCGCTTCCAACTAATCACCCATATCGTTATATGAGTTCGGAGTTTGACGGAAGTACGGAGTTTGGACGAGTCAGGACACGATTTAGTGGAGATACTGCACTTTCCCGAGTTTCTAATCTAAACACTGTGTTCGGAAAAGGAAAAGGACGTCAAATTGAACAAGGCACGTGGAAAAAAAAGTCAATACTCTTAACAGCAACCAAACACCCTCTGAAAGCAACTAACTCATATTTCATTTTCTTGATAACAGGCATTTACATTCAATTGTAAAAGGTCTTCGTGAAAATAGATGCACTTTCCTCAACCCACATCTCATCTCATCGAATGAATGTTCAATAAATGGTAAACAAGTCGTGAAGCACATTCTTGATACTAAGCGACGAAACCTGGGAAAAGAAATATACTTGGCACCTTATTTGAAAGGGTATTGTCTTTGCTTGTTATACGGATAATATTACATGTGCTTTGTATCTATAATAAATGATTGAAACTTTTGTGCAGCGAGAGTCATTGGCTTCTTTTCGTGGTTTGCCCAAACTTGCGGAAGGGTTATATTGTGGATTCCGCTAAAGAGGATAATGAGAAAAATTATTATTTCCCAGAGATAGTAGAGAGGTAAAATATTCTAATATTGACTTTGAGTTGACATAAGTTTTGAGAAAATAGTTGAAGTTAACGAAATGCCATTGCTTTTCAATATAGGGCTTTTGAGATCGAGTTTGATTGGACGATGGTTAAGGTAAATAATCTAAAATTATTGTGTATATATAACTGATTTGGTTATTGAATTTGTGTAAATATGTTTGTTTATTTAATTTTAGTGTTTCCAACAAAAGGGTGGATGGGAGTGCGGATACTATTTGATGAAGTTCATGCATGACCTTGTTATAAAAAAACAAGAGGACTTTCCAAAAAATGTAAGTATTTCCTTTTATTAGATAATCTGTTTTCTTTACCTGCTGCAACTTGAGATCAAATAACATTGCATTCACAACGAGTCATCGGTTAATACCCAAAATTACTACTAAATATTAAAGCAATACAAAGAAGAAAGATTACTTAGGTCCAGGGCCTGGGATTGTGTTTTAAAGATTTCAGAATCCTCGTTTGAGCTGAAAACCATGTTGAAGTTTGGTTTTACAGGTTTAGCTGATGTTTTCTCTCTCTAGTTCCCATTAGGTTTGACTTGTAAAATCTCTCTCACCCTAAACCACCATTTCATTTTATAAAAATCTAACCAATTCTGAGGAAAAAACACTACACCAGAAATTGAGTATCTAAGAGGACGCTTCTACTATCTCATTTTACAGAGAGTACTCACAGACACATGTTTGACACTAGAGATGAATATAAACAATATTGATTAAATTCAAAGAAATGGACTAAACTGTTGTGAAAAGGTATCTTGATTTCTAGAAAGAAGACATTTTCCTATAAGATGGGCCCCCAAGACTACTCTTGCTAATGCATTACTAGTGGATTGCAACAGCTCTAAAGAGACTATCATTCAGACACTACAGATGAAGGGGTTTGAGACAGTAATTATGAATAGGAGGGTGCTTAAGGGAATTAGAAGATTTAATAGTGTCTCCTACCACCCACCTATTAAAAAGTAATTAGAGAACAAAGGAGGCAAATGGGTCTACTCTGGATTTGTGTCTTGAAAAGTTTTAAATCTGTGAGAGGCTTATGTCATTGCCTGGTCCAGCTTACCCTCCTCTTCTCCATCTCCATTAAGTTTTTAGTGTGTGCGTATTAGAGAGAGAAAGAAAGGGGTTTATATATTTTTTAAACAACATTATAAATGTATATTGATACCTTTAGGCCAACTAGTCCATGCCTCCGTCCACATAGACTAGATAAACTTTTGGTCTTTTGATTGATACGCTCAGCCCTTAATAGTTTACAACAAGTCGTCAGTTGATAGCTGATGCAGTAGTAGAAGTTGCAAGCCATTTAGGTGGTCAAACTTTGCTAGGAAACGATAGTTTACTTGTGTTCCCCCTCGAGATTATAGCGGGTTAGATGGGATTGCAGCGGGTGGGCTGCTGTTGCCGTGGGTTGGCTGCTAATACAGTCGGTGGGCTGCTGCTGCAGCGGGTCAGTTATTTGTGTACACAAACAATATTTGTGTAAACCATTTCATACTCTATAAACCTCCCATGTTTGATGCATTTTCTTATATGCTCGCATACAAAGAAAGTAACAGTTGGTGACTGATTTTTTATATGCAATTTGGACTGAATGAGTTGCTAGTATCTCTTGTTATATGCAATTTTGACTGAATCGAGTAGCTACTTGTAATATACTTTGCTATTAGTAATATGTTATAGAGGGTTGGCTGGAATTGTAGCGGGTCGGCTGCTGTTGCAGCGGGTCGTGTCAAATGGGTTGAACATGTTATAGGCAATATGGTTACTTGAACTAACATGTTACATGCAATTTGGACTGATTTTTGTTGCTTTTTATTGCGAAAAAAATATGACTAATATATATCTATATTTGTTTTTATAGCTTTGGAAGGATACACGCCGTTTACAACCGTTGGAGATCGACGAAGTGGCTATTCTAGTACTGAACGAGTTTTATAGGGATGTTGTACTTACTCTAGATACAATGGCTCGTCAGTAGTACAGGTTTTATATTTTGGTGATGATAACGTTTTACGATTGTAATGGATAGCACTTTTATATTTTGGTAATGATGACGTTTAAAAGATGGTAACACTTGTGTTTAACTTAGGTGGTTGCGTTGGTTGATGTTTATTTAAAATGTTAAGTTTGTTAAATATTGTTTGTGTATGTTGCAATGTCGGGTCTGCTGCGGAAAGTATTATGGTAGTGTTTGGATACAGGTTTTGGAAATGGTTTTGGAAAATATTTTTTTTTGAAAAAGCATATTTTTGGTGCGGTTTTTTAAGAAACCGTACCAAAAAAGAAATATTTGGTAGGCTTTTTATTGAAGACATTTGGTACGGTTAGAATTAAAACCGCACCAAATAACCATTTTCTGCTACGGTTTTAAAACCGCACCAAAGCACATTCTATTTTTTGGTACGCTGGTATTTGGTACGGTTTTAAAACCGTACCAAAAGGCTTTAAAAACCGTACCTAATGACTTTTTTGTGTAGTAGTGATGAAAAGTCATCATACTTGGCACTTATTGTCATTGAATGTAGCGAACTATTTTTTTATCATTGTGACACTAACTTTTTGGGAGCGTGCTATTGTGTGTATCGGTGACTTGTTTAACTTGTTGTAGCCGGTCATGTTAATGACCGTTAACTTTTTTATTGCACCGTTAGTCCTTTTCGTCTGTTTTTAACGAACGTTATTATATTATTGCACCGTTAGTCATTTAAGCCCGTTTTTTACACGTTTTCGTTCGTTTTTGCACTTTTCTGTCCGTTTTTGCACGGTTTCGTCCGTTTTTACACGTTTTTGTCCGTTTTCACACGTTTTCGCTCGTTTTCGTACGTTTTTACACGTTTTCGCTCGTTTTTTTACACGTATTCGTCCGTTTTACACGTTTTTTCGATTTTACATGTTTTTGCACGGTTTCGTCCGTTTTTACACGTTTTCATCCGTTTTTACACCTTTTTGTTCGTTTTTACACGTTTTTTTTGTTTTTACACGTTTTTAGACGTTTTTCGTAGATTTTTACACGTTTTCGTTCGTTTTTACACGTTTTCGCCCGTTTTTACACGTTTTCGTCCGTTTTACTCGTTTTTACACGTTTTCGTCCGTTTTTGCACGTTTTTGTACGTTTTCGTTCGTTTTTACACGTTTTCGTCCGTTTTTCTCATTTTTACACGTTTTTGTCCGTTTTCACACGTTTTCGTCCGTTTTTACACGTTTTCTTCCGTTTTTACACGTGTTCTTCCGTTTTTACACGTTTTCGTCTGTTTTTACACGATTTCGTCCATTTTTACACGTGTAAAAATGGACGAAAACGTGTAAAAAACGAGCGAAAACGTGTAAAAACGGACGAAAACGTACGAAAACGTGTAAAAACCTACGAAAACGAGCGAAAACGTTTAAAACGGACGAAAACGTGTAAAAACTGACGAAAACGAGTAACAGCAACCAAAAACGAGCGAAAACGTGTAAAAACGAAAAAAACTGTGTAAAACAGACGAAAAGGTGTTAAAAACAAAGAAAACGTGTAAAAAACTAACAAAAAGGTGTAAAAACGGACGGAAACGTGTAAAAAGGACGAAACTGTCACACCCTCGCCGGAGGCGGAAACACGAGGTGTAACGGAAGGGAACATAAGCACAAGATAATAGAACATACCAACGTTAAGATTTAAAAGAAATAGTACACCATTACAATACCAGTTTAGCCGTCATCGGCAAATATATTACAAAGTTTAGATTCCAAAATATTTCGTTCTATTACATAACGATTGGTAGTGACAAGTAAAAACTTCATTATGCAAGACCTGGTAGAAAAAGCTTACTAACGATCACCTGAAATGCATGAGAGAAAAACGGGTCAACTATGAAAATAGTTGGTGAGTAAACACGTTTCGTAAAATAAGAGAACTTGTATGAAAGAGTCAAAGGTTTCGGTCATCGGAAAATAGTCCACAAAGCAAAGGCCTTGTATATCCACCCAGTTCCAAGTTCCGCCCATACAAAACTTGCAACCTGTGTGTACACAACCCATTGCACAAAAATATAGCGTGTCAAGTTGTCAAGTATAAGAGGTCATAATAGTTCACAATATAGTACCACACATATAATAGTTCAGGGATGCTCCTGATGAAACCAAATTATACTGGGTGCCACTACCCAAAGTTATGTTGGGTGCCTCTTCCCAAAGATATACTGGGTGCCTCTTCCCAAAGATATACTGGGTGCCTCTTCCCAAAGATATACTGGGTGCCTCTTCCCAAAGATATACTCCGAACATAGGAGTCTTTATAGTGATGCTCCGAACATAGGAGACTTTATAGTGATGCTCCGAACATAGGAGACTTTATAGTGATGCTCCGAACATAGGAGACTTTAGGTCAAGGTCATAACATGTACGGTTCAATAAGTTCAAGTACGGCATTATTTCATAATTAAGTTCAAGGATTTGATTCAAGTTCACAAGTTCTAGTCAAATAAGTTAATAAAAGTAGTGATCAGTTTAATTCAAGTATGGTTCATGCATTCAGCCCCAAAATATAGTAAAACGGTAAAAAGGGGATGTGATTACTCACATGGTAAACTGGTGTGATGACAAAAGTGAGTACACTGAGGTATAATGTGATGCTTTAACCGGGACTAGTTACTTGATGAGGTGCAAAGAACAAAGGTTTTAGCCTAAACACCCTAGGTTTTTATTTCAAAACCTAAACAAAGAGTGTAACTAGATTGTTAATACTTGATCTTGAAATTTTTTGATATTTTCTTCTTGTTCCTTAGCTATGGCTGGTTTTGAGAGGAAAAACAAGAGAAAGGAATATAATTTTGATAGTGTGTGAGAATTTTTGGATTGAATGAAGGTGTAAGAGAAGTTTGAGTACCAATAAAGATGTGTAAGTAATTTTAACAACCCAACTTTCCCCCCCCCCCCCATGACCGGTTTTAGGGGGATGTATTTTCCCAAAATACATTTTTTTTTTTCTTTTTGTATTATGTAGGTATACATTGTGTAAGTAAAATGTAGTTAAGTATAATTTTGTTGTAACTTGTATATATTTAAGTATTTAGAGGAGTTTTAGCTAAAATAAACTTTTAATTGATCAAAGTAAAATATATTGAGGTCATGAAAATTGTAAAAATATATTCCTTGCATAATTTGAGTGAATAAATATTTATCGGGTTGAATTTAAGAAAACCGTCGTAATTTATATAAACATAACAATTTATATGCGAAATAAATTTAAAACACCGGGTAAACTAATAATAATATTTTTATAACTTAATATGAGTATAAAAATATATTGTGATAAATTTTTGGAAGTAACGGATCAAATGTTCCAAATAATTTATTACGCGATAACGTTATTTAATATGAAATTATGCGTTTAATGTGAAATGTAAAATCATGAATGAACTAACATGATGCATATTTAATTTAAGAAATGACCGGAATTTGAGAATTGTGACATTCTTCCCATGTCAGCGGAATCACGTCCTCGTGATTCGATTAACGATACTATGGTCCGAACCTTGACAAAAGTTCTAAAAGTTCATGCTCGTACGAACAGTCTAAATGATCATATCAATGCCCAGGCGTATAGGTTCCCCATTCAACTAAGTACGTACCCGTGATTATATTGGATAGGGTAAACTTGCCCAACATCGAACGTAGCTCTCAAAAGGCCTTTAGGTAGTCGATTCTAATTTAATCTCACAACTAATCAAACAAGAACTGTCATGAGATTAAACTAAACCGACTTGAGTAAACTTGTCTCTTAGCTTGATTTTCGCAACTCATCAAACAAGAATTGTCACTAGATCAAGCTAGGAAACAAGTTGTTAGAAAGATAGGATTCAACATCCTTGAATGAAGTCTTTTGAAAGATTCGTTCGATCTTGGATTTGCTTACACAATTCAAATCAAATCAACAAAATGTATAACAACTAAGGTCGATATCAATAGGTCTCAAATTAATCAATGTCGTGAACGTGATATGAATCGGAAGGAAGTTATGCACTCAAAATCATGTTGTACAGAAATAAAGTTGCATGTCATGAAAGTCTTATAGCTGCATCCATGATCAGTGTTTGAAGTATCTTCTCCGACGTTGGTTCGTCTAGCGTCAAGGTGCGTCATAATTTGGGTGAGTAGATCTGCTATTCCAGTCGTGTTGTTGTTTGGATTGTCATTGTTGTTTAGGTTGACATTGTTATCCGAATCGGCGTTGTTGTTGACTCCTGTGCGTGTGTTTTTGGCAGCCATGATCTTGCAATGGACCAAAATATCGGGTTGAGTAAATGACACTCGGACGAAGGCATATGAGGTTTAGAACGGTGGTAATGTGTTATAGTGATCGAAATATGACGGGAACAGATACATGCTATGTCTAACAAGTCGAAAGATGGAAAAGAGAGGGTATAAATAAGATACGGTAATGTAGATGTGAACGTAAAAACATGCTATGCATACCCACCCGACCAATGCAACTTCAGGTGACCAGACTCAAAAGACTCGACTAAACATGATTTAAAACTACCACTCTTATCATTGCATGGTTCTCCATAAATTAGACATAGTTGATCAGGCTATGTATAATTTATGATTAACGATGCAACGATAGGACTAGTTGACTCGGATGATGCTCGGTGTTTATTTAAAACTTTATTCCGGTTATAGCTGTGATTTTTATTAAAAAAATCGGCATTCTCTATAACCTTTAGCTCTGATACCAATCTGTCACACCCTCGCCGGAGGCGGAAACACGAGGTGTAACGGAAGGGAACATAAGCACAAGATAATAGAACATACCAACGTTAAGATTTAAAAGAAATAGTACACCATTACAATACCAGTTTAGCCGTCATCGGCAAATATATTACAAAGTTTAGATTCCAAAATATTTCGTTCTATTACATAACGATTGGTAGTGACAAGTAAAAACTTCATTATGCAAGACCTGGTAGAAAAAGCTTACTAACGATCACCTGAAATGCATGAGAGAAAAACGGGTCAACTATGAAAATAGTTGGTGAGTAAACACGTTTCGTAAAATAAGAGAACTTGTATGAAAGAGTCAAAGGTTTCGGTCATCGGAAAATAGTCCACAAAGCAAAGGCCTTGTATATCCACCCAGTTCCAAGTTCCGCCCATACAAAACTTGCAACCTGTGTGTACACAACCCATTGCACAAAAATATAGCGTGTCAAGTTGTCAAGTATAAGAGGTCATAATAGTTCACAATATAGTACCACACATATAATAGTTCAGGGATGCTCCTGATGAAACCAAATTATACTGGGTGCCACTACCCAAAGTTATGTTGGGTGCCTCTTCCCAAAGATATACTGGGTGCCTCTTCCCAAAGATATACTGGGTGCCTCTTCCCAAAGATATACTGGGTGCCTCTTCCCAAAGATATACTGGGTGCCTCTTCCCAAAGATATACTCCGAACATAGGAGTCTTTATAGTGATGCTCCGAACATAGGAGACTTTATAGTGATGCTCCGAACATAGGAGACTTTATAGTGATGCTCCGAACATAGGAGACTTTAGGTCAAGGTCATAACATGTACGGTTCAATAAGTTCAAGTACGGCATTATTTCATAATTAAGTTCAAGGATTTGATTCAAGTTCACAAGTTCTAGTCAAATAAGTTAATAAAAGTAGTGATCAGTTTAATTCAAGTATGGTTCATGCATTCAGCCCCAAAATATAGTAAAACGGTAAAAAGGGGATGTGATTACTCACATGGTAAACTGGTGTGATGACAAAAGTGAGTACACTGAGGTATAATGTGATGCTTTAACCGGGACTAGTTACTTGATGAGGTGCAAAGAACAAAGGTTTTAGCCTAAACACCCTAGGTTTTTATTTCAAAACCTAAACAAAGAGTGTAACTAGATTGTTAATACTTGATCTTGAAAATTTTTGATATTTTCTTCTTGTTCCTTAGCTATGGCTGGTTTTGAGAGGAAAAACAAGAGAAAGGAATATAATTTTGATAGTGTGTGAGAATTTTTGGATTGAATGAAGGTGTAAGAGAAGTTTGAGTACCAATAAAGATGTGTAAGTAATTTTAACAACCCAAGGTATTCTTTCCCCCCCCCCCCCCCCCCCCCCATGACCGGTTTTAGGGGGATGTATTTTCCCAAAATACTTTTTTTTTTTCTTTTTGTATTATGTAGGTATACATTGTGTAAGTAAAATGTAGTTAAGTATAATTTTGTTGTAACTTGTATATATTTAAGTATTTAGAGGAGTTTTAGCTAAAATAAACTTTTAATTGATCAAAGTAAAATATATTGAGGTCATGAAAATTGTAAAAATATATTCCTTGCATAATTTGAGTGAATAAATATTTATCGGGTTGAATTTAAGAAAACCGTCGTAATTTATATAAACATAACAATTTATATGCGAAATAAATTTAAAACACCGGGTAAACTAATAATAATATTTTTATAACTTAATATGAGTATAAAAATATATTGTGATAAATTTTTGGAAGTAACGGATCAAATGTTCCAAATAATTTATTACGCGATAACGTTATTTAATATGAAATTATGCGTTTAATGTGAAATGTAAAATCATGAATGAACTAACATGATGCATATTTAATTTAAGAAATGACCGGAATTTGAGAATTGTGACAGAAACCGTGCAAAACATGTAAAAACGAAAAAAAAACGTTTAAAACGGACGAAAACGCGTAAAAAAAAAAAACGTGTAAAAACGGACTAAAACGTGTAAAAAACGAACAAAAAGGTGTAAAAACGGACGAAAACGTGTAAAAAACGAGCGAAAACGTGTAAAAACGGACGAAAACGTGTGAAAACGGACAAAAATGTGTAAAAACGGGCGAAACCGTGCAAAAACGGACGGAAAAGTGCAAAAACGGACGAAAACGTGTAAAAAACGGGCTTAAATGACTAACGGTGCAATAATATAATAACGGTCGTTAAAAACAGACGAAAAGGACTAACGGTGCAATAAAAAAGTTAACGGTCGTTAACATGACTGGCTACAACAAGTTAAACAAGTCACCGATACACACAATAGCACGCTCCCAAAAAGTTAGTGTCACAATGATAAAAAAAATAGTTCGCTACATACAATGACAATAAGTGCCAAGTATGATGACTTTTCATGCAATTTTCCCTTCTATCTATATATGTTTAATGTGACAACTAAATGGGAAAGAGCTATTGGGAAAGAAGTTGTAAAAAAGATGAGCTTTTATATGACAGGTGAACTTGATTTTGTGTATATCAAATGCATTTCGTCACTGATACCTCAATGGATTTGGACACCGGAGTTATTTATAGGTTGTTGAATAAATTCTGACCCGTCTTTTATCAAGAGAGAAAATTTGCAAGTCCTGTAATTAAATCGAGTTGCACTCCAACGGTTTGATATAATGCCTGCTTTAATAGTGCTGTAAATTGGTCATGTTAACGAGACTTGTTGCTGGTTAAAATTGTTTTATGGATTTAAATAGTCTTTAAGAAAATGGATTTCTTTGGTGGACATTCGGTTTTGGTTGACCGAAATTGGATAAATTAGTAGCACCCTTGAAACCTATTTGTTATAAAAGGGAGTTGTGATAATGCAAACTTCCTTTCATAGCGGCTATAGTTTAATTAACATTAGTAGTAATTGATGAATGCTCATAGAGATAACAACTGTATGGTTATTTTGGATTTATGTTGACATAAGCTAGTAATTAGATTGTGAAGACTCGTTAATGTAATTGTGTTTTGGACGTGTCTTTCAAAATAATGAAGAATCCTTATACCATTACTGGAGTGGGGGTTAGTTTTAGTACTTAGAGTAAGATAAGTAGAATCACAATTGGGGGATGGATGGTTAGAGTGGTATTTTGCAGAAATTTACTCATACAGGGAAAAGAAATAGAATCTGAGGGCAGCCTTTTAAATTCGTCTTATATTATTTTTTGACTAACTGACCTTTGACTAGGTGATGTATTAAGTTGCTTAGGAACAAATCAACGAGCAAGATGGAAAATACAAGCATACTGTTGATCCTTCTACGACAACGTTTGGTGCGAGAGCAAATCATGTTTTTAAAAAAGTTACAGAAAACGTGTCAGTTTAGAAGCTTATTCAAGTTCATCACTTTTTCCACGTCTTTTGTTCATATTCTTGCGCAGTTAAGAGAGAAATTGCCCCCAAGGAAACCACTTGTATCTTTCTTGGATATGCTCAGGGACGTTTTATTCTTCATGATGGCCCTATTCATGCTAATTGAAATGATTTGCACACCAACTCTGTGATAAAATGTTCACCTCTAAATTGGTCTACCATGTTTAATGTCATTATTCTCTAACTTTAGAGCACAAGTATCTGTATGGTTAGCGAACAAAAATGCCTATAATGTATTGGGCAACTGAACAATGGTTTGCATCTCATATAATCTATTATGTTTAAGATTTTTGATTAGTTCCATGTTCATATAACATTAGTGCACACCTTATGGTCACTCATGCTCAAGTCCGTACGCTTAAACCCACTGATTAGTTAACTCATGTGTATCCTATTCCTAGGTCTCCTTCCATTGCTTAACCAACCCTCATTGGCGAGATGCTATGTATGATGAATATGATACACTAATTAAAAATGGTTGTGGGTTCTTGTTTCGAGACCAACGAATGTTAATATTTTTCGGTCTATGTGGCTATTTCGTTATAAGTATCACGTGGATGGCACCTTGAGCCGTTATAAGGCTTACCTTGTAGCTAATGGGAGTACTCAGCAACTCGGTATTGATTGTGATGAGACTTTTAGTCCAGTTGTTAAACTGACTACCATACGTACCGTTCTTAGTCTTGCTTTATCTCGGAATTGGCACATTCATCACCTTGATGTTAAGAATGCTTTTCTTTACATGGATCTCTTTGAGACTGTATATATGTATCAGCCGCCGCATGGATTTGTGGATTCTCGTTGTCATACTCACGTTTTTCTCCTGTAGAGATCCTTATATGGTCTCAAACAGGCACCTCGTGCTTGGTTTCGGCGATTTGCAAGGTATGCCACTAGAGTTGGTTTCTCTCATAGTCGGGGTACCTCATCATTATTTATTTATCGTCATGGTACTCAGGTTGCTTATTTATTTATATATGTGGAAGATATGTTACTCAATGCTTCCTCTACAACTTTACTTTAGTGCATCATCCCTTACAGGGAGTTTGATATGACTGATATGGTGTGCTCAACTATTATTTGGGGATATCTGTGTCTCGTGATCGTACACGGATGTTCTTATCTCAGCGAAAGTTTGCCGTTGAGCTGCTTACCCGTTCTCATATGCTTAATTGCAATCCAACTCGGACTTTAGTGTCTCGCAATACCTATGGTCTACCCTAGTGCACTAATGGGCAGTGTACCCAGTCGTGTGTAGTGTAGTAAACGGTAAAGCCGAGGTCGTCCCAAGAGCTATGTGTGTTGGATTATTACTAAGTCTAGTGTCACAGAATAATAGTGGTTTCGATAGGGATTTAATTAATTAAACTACTAAAGCAGAATAAAATAAGGCAGATAAAAGGTAAAGAGGGAAATCAATAGAGGAGAGTGGTGCTAACCTATTTAATCCTCCTAGCTAGTTATGTCTACGTCTACGTACTTCCAATTACTTCAGGTGGGGTCAAATTCGAGAGGACAGCATTTGGTCAATTCGCCCTAACCTATTAGCAAAGATGCCACCACAGGAGAAATCAGGCGCACCGTCATAAGTCATGTTGTTCTTGGTCCCTAAGCCAAGTCATTAAGTACTGCTACATGCTAGATTCATAATAGTGAGTGCCCGGCCGTTAGGAACTTAGACACTACACCCCCCCTCCAATTCTTAAGTTCTTCCAAACGATAGGTGATCATTTGGTCAAATCGCACAAGTAGAAAGGGTAGTCAGTTGGTCATATCTTACCCTTCCCGTCTTAGTCCGCTCACCTAGGGTTAGTTGGTCATATCTCCTAGGCAATTGGCCTCTACCGCCATTCAGAACTACCGAACCAAGGGTGGCTACCAATGAACTATGCATGCATACACTTAGAAATAATTGTACGGAAGTAAAGTAAACGCAAACAAAACAATTAAGGAATCATAACTAGGCTAGCACCAAAAGGTGCTTAGCCGCTCATATTAATCATGCAAATCAATTCAATATTCAAAGGTACGAAATACATGAATTGAAAGTAAAAGAAATATAAAACGCTAATGCTTATCGTAATGGAGTGACTTCTCCCTTGGAAACAGCTCCGTATGCTCCCCTAGACCTGCCTTGAGCTTTTTCCCACGTTCTCAGAGAGTTGTGTGTGGAATGAGATGATTAGAAATGCTGGAATTTGTGGGGTATTTATAGGCCAGATCTGGGTTACGGTGCAACCAATATAGGAGTTACGCCGTAACCTTCTATTTCTTCGTAAAATGCACTAGATCTACTGGTTACGGCGTAACCTAATGAGTGGTTACGCCGTAGTCTTCATTAAACTAGGTTACGTCGTAAGAGATGCAGTGGTTACGGCATAAGTATTAGCGGCGTGGAACCTCTTTTGACCTAATGTACGTCGTAACCCTTGGGAGGAGTTACGCCGTAACCTTCTGATAAGTTGGCATACTGTGATAAATCTTTAGATGTTTTTCCATTTATGTTTCTCTTTAGCTCCAATGCTCGTAATTTACCTGAAAGTGGAAAACAATGAAAAACAGGCGTAAATCCATATAAATGATATAAATAACGAGCATTAATGGGGGAAATTGACACTTAATATTCAGGACTATTTGATGTTATCAAATATCTCCCCACTTGAACTCTACTTGCCCTCAAGTAGACCTTATTAGAAAGATTCCTAAAAAGATATTTCCCATAACCTGGAAAATATGAGTTTACAAATCCCTTATGCTAGAATAAAACAAAGTCGAACACCTCACGAAAGGGGAACAAACACTCAAATCTCTCAACTATTCTAAATGTCAATTTCTGGGTGATCACTCAGTCGCACAGTCATAGCATGTATTCTATCATAAGCTTGGCAGTTACACAAATCTCCACCACTAGAGTTAAGGGCTAAACAATTCTCGAAGGCAATATGGGTAGACACGACAAAGGTTAAGGGGTGACTCGTCATTACTAACATGTCACGGCGAAGTGGACAAAATCAATGATACATGACCAAATCCATGGCCAAGACACCAAAGATTGCTCGCTGCATCACCTAGACACGCTTCATGACTAAAAGGGTAGGATAAGACATGGGATATATAATTGGTGTAAAATAAAAAACAAGCAGGTAGTCTAAATTTATAACCAAGTCATCACCACTTACCGTCAGCCCAAAGTTCAAGCTTAGAAGTCAAGAAACCGGATCATGAAATGCAAGGTAGATGTGTCATTAGAGGACGTCGTGATGGGCACACTACCTTTTCTCCAACTTTTGGCATAACTACCAACTCCAATCTTCAAATGTGACTGAGGTGGCCTCCTGGATTCTAAATCAATAAAGCTCATACTACAGTTCTTATAACATCGCACTTTACAATAACATAATCATAACAACTTCATTTTTTTTTTCGAATCATTTTTTTTTCAACATAACAATAAATACTAACATAATATCCCCCCACTTGAGATGAACAATGGGAATTTGGTGGGGTCTTCAATGATCTTCATAAATGTTGTTGATGAAAGCGTGATTTCCGAACCTTTCCACTCGAACCTTGAACTTAGGCAAATGATGACTTCTCAATCACAAATAAAGACTACAGTGTAGGCTAAGGTGTATAGGTGTATCGAAAAAATATATTGGGTGAACAAAATGAAAGGAATGGCTCAGAAGGGTGTATATAGGGGTATCTTGCACTAAAGATGAGTGCAACAAAAGGGTTTCGCATGGGGGTCGAAAAGTCGTGGTGACTAATCGATAGACTCACAATGGTAGGTTGTTTGGGTGATAATCATATAATATTGCCTTCTAAAACTGAAAAGTCCAAATACATCGAGCTAACTCAACATACCTCGTCTATGGTCTCGAAATGATGCAAAGGCCAAGTTCTAAAGTTTACAAGATACCGGCACACTCATAATTTGGTGGATTTGGGGTAAAATAATGGAAACGGATAAGGCTAATATCACCATATAATATCAAGGTTTGTATGTGCTCGGCTAAGGTCTAATCTAGTTAGGTTAAGAAAAACATGTCAAAATTTTAAAAATGGCATAATTTTTCAAAATAAACTAAAAAAATGAGGGCGAAATAAAGTTCAAGAGATAATTCTACTCCCGTCCCCCCACTTGAATTGTACAAAGTCCCTTATGTACTAGGCATTTAAATAAGAGAAAATTAGTCAAATAGACCACGCGCCCTGAGGCTTATCACTTTCCGGACCACGCCATTTTCTAATTTGAAAATAGACCGGTTGCCCAGCGATTTTCTTGGAGCCAACCATGCGGTGCCACATGTCCGACAAAGCTATGACACAAGTACGTATTTTGAAGGTATTTGTCATGTATTGTAAGGTATTGTTTTTTGGGCAACCTTATATATTTTGGGCAACTGTATTTATACACGAGGACATTTTAGTCATTTTACATTTGTACTTTGGCATGCTTTTATACATTTTTTTTGGCAGAACTTATCTCAAATCCTATTCAAATCCACTCATATCCAAATTCACCACCACCGAAACTCAGATCTTATTCAAATGTACAACACAAACACACAACACAAACACTCAGATCCAAATCCACCACAACCAAAACTTATTCCGGCACCGTCTTCACCCTAACCGTCGTCGGTGAAATCGATTCCATCGATTTTAACCGGCGATAGCAAAGAAGCTGATGAATCCGGAGGCACACGAGATACTATGAGCAAATATGGTGACGAACATAGGCACAAACTAATCGAACTCGTAGTATTATATTGCTGAATATGTTGGACTAGCGACGGTTAATGATGGTGCAATAATTGCGATAGTCATTCACCCCCTAATGCCATACAAAAGTTTTCACTATTCTTATCAAAGAGGTATGATCGTAAAAGTTTACAAGCCATTTCATGTACTATTGTCACATACGAATCAAAGAGGTGCGCAATCTACATTTTCTGCAAAACTATAGTTTTACAGTGAGTGATCTTTACCTCGTAATTGAGTTTATATCTTGCAATTTTGATTTTGTGATGGGTTTTATTTTTTTGTTCGATTAGGCAGTTGTTGATCTTTGCTGAATGTATTTGTTTGATTTTTGAGGAATCTTTTGATAGTTATGAATTTGTAAGATAATGTTTTAGGTACGCTTAGAATATAATTAAGATAGTTTGTAGACCAATGAGGTATTTCGCTACTGCTTGTGATTGGTAACAACTGCTAGGCTACTCGTTTCCACTGCTAAGTTATCGGTTACCACTGCTAGCTTGTCATTTTCACTGCTAGGCTTATCGGTTACCACTGCTAGCCTATACTGATACCATGGTGCCTTCTAAAGGGTCACCATTCCCTAAATCATGCCAAACACTCCCTAAATCATTGTCCCTTTTTGTGCTAGCCTGTATACATAGGAGAAAGCATGTTTGTGTACATATATAAAAGAAAATGTCACAGTGAGGGTACCATTGGGTAGAGGAGAATGCTACACTCACATTCTTCGAGCACAAATTTAACATACAGTTTTTGCGCACATGATTAGTTGGTTCTTTCAAGAAACATTCACTAGGGATCTGCTTCCTATTGTCTAATCCAATAGCGCTCACCTTTATCATTAGAATGTGCACATTTATGCATTATGGCCAAAAAACCTTTGTGGAAGACTATAAGATAACTAGCATTCATGCGACACTTGTCCCAGAAGCACAAAATCATTGTAGTTCCATTGAGTAGGCCCTACAATTATCATATATACTTGCTACTAGTGCTCATGTGGTGTGTATTCATGTCATAGGTGCCGGCTTTAGAACATAACAATGAAGTCAAAGGAGAAAGTCTTGATCTCATCAAGTATATTGACTCTAACTTTGAGGGACCCTCACTTTATCCTGATCCAATCATGAAAATTAGAAACCACATATAATATAACAAGGTGTTTATAATTGCAACAGCTGCTGCTTTCGATTATATTGAGTAGGCTCTTTCCAAGTTTGACGATGGACAGTTCTTTCTAGGACAATTTAGCCTGGTAACCAAATTGCATTTATTTGCAGCTATACTAAACTTCTGATATTGGTTCATGGGACTCTTCTTGAGATCCGTTATAGGTTTCTATCATCTTTAATATATATGTTGTATGCGTGGTTTTTGTGTACAGGTAGATATAGCTTATGCTACATTTATCGAAAGATTTCAGACATACTTGCTAGATGTGAAGAAATATGATATTAAAAGTGGGCAGGCCAAAACTTA
The DNA here is from genome assembly GCA_019973895.1 of Chrysanthemum seticuspe. Classification (NCBI taxonomy): domain Eukaryota; kingdom Viridiplantae; phylum Streptophyta; class Magnoliopsida; order Asterales; family Asteraceae; genus Chrysanthemum; species Chrysanthemum seticuspe. The sequence goes on from BPTQ01000001.1 coordinate 21,777,889, forward strand.
CAGCATGGGTTGAGGTACTACTTTTGCTTAAACCATCTACAGTTCTATACTGTATTCATGATTTGTTCTGCATTCGAGTTTAATTCAATGGACTACCAAGACGATGACTATAACAACGATGATAATGAACTAGACTATAACAACACCACCATGGGTGGTGATGAAGGGGAAGACGACGAGGACATAACGCAAGAGGACGCGTGGGCAGTGATTAGTAGTTACTTTGAAGAAAAGGGGTTGGTGCGTCAACAGCTCGACTCGTTTGACAAGTTTATTCAGAATACTATGCAGGAGATTGTTGATGAGTCTGCTGATATCGAGATTCGTCCCGAGTCTCAGCATAACCCCGGTCACCACGCTGATCTCGCTGAGATGATGATTGAATCACTTTGTATAGAAATTGGCTTGATATAAGTATTTAGGTTTAAATGTGAAGAAATGTTAGGCGATTTTGCTGAGTTGATTTAGCGTTTGGTTGGAATTGTGACGATATATTAGGTTTTTATTTAGGGGACTGACTTTAGCGGAAATTGAAATTGTTGATGTCGTGGAAGTTTTAAGAACATGTGAGGTTATAAAGTGCATTAGCGCAATTCAATAAGCCTAAAATAAATGAGCTTATTAAGTAGTGTAGCTCATAAGCTCATTAAGTAAGCGTAGACAACCACCCTCCTAATACTTATTATTTGGTTTTGGTGCGGAAGATACTTGGTTGGAATTATTGATGTGATGGAAGTTTTAAACACTAGTAGATGCTAGTAGAACACGTTAGGTTATGATCTTATAAAGTTCAGGGTGTGTTTGTTTAAGCTTAATAGCTTATACACGAGAGCTTATAAGCTTATTTGCTTTCGCCTTACATTACATAAGCCTTGGCTTATTCTGAGACTTATTACCTATATAAGCTTTTTATATCATAACAAGCTTATATAAGTAGTAAGCCCTAGTCTCAAAACAAGCCAAGGCTTATGTAATGTAAGGCGAAAACAAATAAGCTTATAAGCTCATGTATAAATGTAGGTGTAAGAGCTTATAAGCTCATTTGAAGTTGGAAAAGCTTAGAAACTAGCTTTTTAGGCTTTCGATCTTATGGCTTATTGATGGAACTCTATGAGCTCATAAGCTAGGAATAATACTCTTATAGGATTTTCCAATTTCAAATACGCCCGGAAATAAGCTGATATGAACACCACCATAGTTGAATTATGGAAGATTGAAGATATTTTGCACGAGTTAAGGGGTTTGAGTTCAAAGTTGGTAGTTTTGATACGTTTTGCGTTTCTAAGGTTTGAAATTGATTCACTTGATGGAATTACAGAATACGATAATAATGAAATTAGTTGTATAAAATGTGCATTTTTTTGACTTGATAGAAACCACTGGTTTCAAACCAGAATCATTAGCTAAACTATGAAATTTTGACTGACCCTTTGTAAGAATTTAGAGTTAAGTAAACTGTTTAAACTGTGAATCAAACTTTATTGAGTTATTATAACAATGACATGCTACAACAAAACCAAGAAATAAAGTATCAAACTGTTAAAAAAAATCGTGTACTAGGTTTGATGACGAGCTTCGTTACTCAGGATCATGTCGGTTTTGCTAATGATGGCCGATTGAATTTGCGTAACACGACATCGACAATGATTCTGAGTTTTTGATGAAAATTTGAAATAACATGTTGATTCTATCACTAAACTGCCAAAATCGTTACTTTTAATTTCCTTATGTACACATGATTTAGTTATATTCAGGAAAGATTATTCGGCAATGCATCTGGCTTTGAGAGCATGTATATGGTGCTTTTCCATTTCGAACAAAAGTTGTTCTAGGAAGTAGCTTGAGTTAGAAAATTTTAACAAAATGTGACTCAAACTTGATTTCAATATCTTTAACTGTAATGAGAGATGATTATATGTTTACAATGATTTGCTAACTCTAGTGAGATCTGATTATATTGCTATAACAAAACCAAGAAATTAAGTATTAAACATTGTGAACCGTGGCTATTTAAAATCAGTAATGCCACATTGATAGTGATTCTGAAGGGGTTGACGATAGAATAGGAATAATACTTGTGTACGCATGATTTAGAGTTATTCAGGAAAGTTTTTCGGCAGTGCAGCCAGCTTTTTTTGGTAAAGGGTTTATACCCGATGAAAAAATTAAAAAATAGAAAAGGTTCGGTACAAAAAAGGATGGTAATGAGCCACCCTAAACTCAAAACAATATGTTTTGCCATACTCAAAACATAACAACCAACGCCTAATAAACAAAATAGAGGCTATAAAAGAATATAAACAGTGACCACGCAACATCTACACCAAACCAAGACTAGCCAATGTCGACTTGAACATTTGCAATCTTCCACGTTCTCTTCATTTGATCCACTCGAATACTCTTCTTGAACCGAAAATAGAAGCCAGCTTTAACCTAACCATATTAAGAATTACTTGTGCAACTCCATCAGGTTGTCTTCCACCCTTTCCATGGACTCGGTTGTTGCGTTCCTGCCACACGAAATAAGTAGAGGCAGCCACGAGTAATCGACCAACAATTGTAGTTACCTTATTTTCTTTGGAGATTGGAAGTAACCATGCGACAATGTCATTCCATTTTGAGGGTACACCCCTCATACCAGCCGCTTCCACCACGGACTTCCACACTTTAATTGAAAACGGACATTCAAAGAAAAGGTGCTCATGTGAATCCGGTTGAGTTTTACATAGCGGGCAACGAAGTGAAGCTAAATCAGTATCATTTCCAACATGCCATTGCCTCATCCTATCTTGGGTAAGCAACCTTTTCCTCATCACAAGCCAAAGATGAGTTGTGTGTCTTGGAATAGAGTACGTAGACCATACAAGATACGACCAATCTACTTCCACACCACACTCACGCATAGCATGCCAAGCATGCTTTACAGAAAATTCACGCATAGCATGCCAAGCTAAATGCAGCCAGCTTTGAGAGTGTATTAGGTGCCTTTTTTATTTGGAATATAAAGTTTAGTGCTAGGATGTTACCGAGTTAGAAAATATTAATAACACAAAATCACGTGTACTTCTAATGAAATCTGGATGCATGGCTAAAGATTCTTTTATGAATAACTTCAAATCATGTTTACATAAGGAAATTTTAGTAGGCTGAAAATGATTTTATTATAAATTCTTAAATGTTATGTATACTGAGGCACTATATGGATTAAACTGTAGTTGTTTGCCTGACATGAGAAGTGTATGAATTCATGTTATGCATTTGATATATATTTTTTCGCTCACTTGCAGACCATCTACAAGATCAGCTTCGGTCAGATTTATCTGAGTAAGCCGATGATGACAGAGTCGGATGGTGAAACTGCCACCTTGTTTCCAAAGGCTGCAAGGCTAAGGAATCTAACATATTCTGCGCCATTGTATGTTGACGTAACAAAAAGGGCTATTAAGAAAGGTCATGATTTTGAAGAAACCACAGAGACTCAAGATTTTGGTAAAGTCTTCATCGGAAAGGTACTTGGAACGAGATCCTTGTAAAATAGGTAGTATATTAAACTGCAAAATGCTGTGTTATCTAATCAATATTATCGCGTATCAGGTTCCTATTATGCTTCGGTGAAGTTACTGTACACCATTTCAAAACTCAGAAAAGGACTTGACTGAGCTTGGTGAGTGCTCGTATGATCAAGTTGGATATTTCATCATCAATGGGAGTGAAAAGGTTCTAATTGCTCAAGAGAAGATGAGCACCAATCATGTCTACGTGTTTAAGAAGAGGCAACCGAACAAATATGCTTATGTGGGGGAAGTTCGTTCAATGGCAGAATCTCAAAACAGGCCACCAAGTACCATGTTTGTGTGGATGCTTGCTAGGACCAGTGCCAAAGGGGTATGAGATACTTTTCATGAATATTTGTAATGTTGGTTTCCTTCAATTTATTTGACGTATTCTATAATTGTAGGGTTCCTCTGGTCAATATATCCGTGCTACACTTCCATATATCAGAACTGAGATTCCTATCATTATTGTGTTTCGGGCACTGGGATTTGTGGCTGATAAAGATATATTGGAACACATATGCTATGATTTTGCTGATACTCAAATGATGGAGTTGCTTCGGCCTTCATTGGAAGAAGCATTTGTGATACAAAATCAGCAAGTATGCTTCTGCCTCCTTCCCTTTGTGTAAACAGTCTCTTCTCTTAAACTTGTAGAGAGCTACAAAAAGCGTTATTTGGTACTAACACAGTCTCTTCTCTTAAACTTCCGTGTTGTATTACAGATTTGATTTTCATCTGAAACATCAAATTATGTGAAAATTTTGTTTGTTCTTTGAATGCGAACTCTAGGACTAATGTGTGGTTTTGATAATGCAGTCTCCATCATAAGATTTTGCGACTTGGTCACGCCATACTGCCATAGGATGCAGGAACTTGCTGTAGATTGATTGCACTAGGATTATTGCAGACTCAAAATTTGAAATGTTTTGGGTCGATGTAGATTAAAGCACAACTTACTAAAGTGGATGTTTGTGCAATATATTGTGTTCAAGTTAACATTTAGTTATTTGAATGAGCGACTGTTTATATATGTAATTCCTAATTGTCTACCATGTTTGGTCGTTTATACTTTACGTAAATATCCGTCGAGATTAGTTCAACTACCTACACATATACGTGCATAAAACCTTGAAAACAATCATTGTTAACATTTGTACATGAACCATCATAGTACTAATGTTGTTTTCCCTTTCAGTAAGTATACAAGCAAGAGCATAAAAATAGAGTCAATTAATATAACAAGTTGTTGGTTTGAATTTTATTTAAGGGCTTTTATCTTTTAAGTTCCGAACTTTCTTTAACTAACCATGAACAAAGTTTTAACCCACGTATCAGATGCATCAAGCTTTAAGTATATGCAAAGATCTGTTCAAAAACTATCACCATTTACAAAAGGAACCAAAATCATCCCAAACTCTTTACATGATGAAACCGTGGTGGCCTTTTGATGCCAGCATTTGGTTGAGAAACGTGAGTTCTTGAGTTCGAATTGATTAGCCTAGAGCTTCTTTCTTGGTGTTGTTCACCATTAATGTATCGATCAACAACTTTATTTGATGCATGAGTTGAGCAATTAGACGAGCCTTCAGATGAAAGATTGTCAAGTCCAGAAAAATTAAAATTTTCTATTCTGTGTGCAGCGTCCACTGTAGTATCTTGAAACCATTTTTCCCTTGAAGGCCTCTCTGGAGTAAGAGCTCGGCTAGCCCAAAATATCAAAACTAAAATGGTCAAAAATACAGAGCAAGAAACCAATTTTGATAATCATCTTGTAAAATGTTTCATTGCAGCTAGATCAATGGTATTGTTTACACTGATATCCTAAACGATTACAACCGCTCATTCAAGTTTATGTTGTTAGTTTTAAGTTAGTGTTGCCCACAATAAGTTAATGCTGTTAGTTACTTGCTACAACTGCTTCATATTCGTTTGTGTTGCTCGACATAGTTGCCCTAATAAGAAGTTGCCCAAAACGAAGAAGTTGCCCAAAAAGAAGTTGCTTAGGAGAAAAAAAAATAGGCCAAACAGAAGCGTTCTTGATATTCGTCCATTATCCATGAATGTCACGAGGCTTGCAAGATGTGCATAATGCATACAAATATACGATTGGATTAATGTTACTAATTATAAAGAAGAAGTGCCCAAAAAGAAGTGCCCAAAAAAAAGTTGCCAAAAAAAATGAGTCAACTATTTTGTTGCTTTTTAGCCGTTTCTAGCTTATCTTCAAGAAAATTTATAAGAAGTTGTTTTACCAAAGTGCTTAAAAGAAAGAAGTTGCCCAAACATAACTGCCCTAATAAGAAGTTGCCCAAAACGAAGAAGTTGCCCAAAAAAAAGTTGCCTAAGAGAAAAAAAAATCGTCCAAACAGAAGCGTTCTTGATATTCGTCCATTATCCATGAATGTCACGAGGCTTGCAAGATGTGCAAAATGCATACAAATATACGATTGGATTAATGTTACTAATTTGTAAAGAAGAAGTTGCCCAAAAAGAAGTGCCTAAAAATAAAGTTGCCCAAAAAAAAAGTTGCCCAAAAAAATAAGAGTTAACTATTTTGTTGCTTTTTAGCCGTTTCTAGCTTATCTTCAAGTAAAATTTATAAGAAGTTGTTTTACCAAAGTGCTTAAATCAGGTTGATAGTTTTTAGAGTGCTTATTTAGTTTAAAAAATCATAACAGTCTTAATTATGAGATAAACAGTATTAACTCAATAGTCAATACTGTTGAGCTTATCAGCTATTTTTCTAGCTTATTTGTTAGTTTTAAAAATTTTGTTTTTATAAAAAGTTTTTATTTTCATCTTTTAATTAAGCGCGCTCGAAGAATCGACAGTTTGGATTTGGGTTTTCGTCTATAACAAGAGTGCGTTGTCTGTGTGGGGCTTCAGCTTTATAGAAGAGTGCCTCAACCACAACTTCCTGTGCGAAGTCGTGCTCAAAGTCGTTGCAGGCCATGACTTTTCTGAGCTTTCTGCAGGTCATGTATGGGAAGCGGCTAAACTGAGTGAGACGTGTGGCTAGCAGTAGAACCTATCACGAGCACTGGTATCAATATAGCCTAGCAGTGGTAACCGATAAGCCTAGCAGTGGAAACGACAACCTAGCAGTGGTAACCGATAACTTAGCAGTGGAAACGAGTAGCCTAGCAGTTGTTACCGATCACAAGCAGTAGCAGAAACAAGAACGTAGCAGTACTAAGTTTCGTCAACCAACAGTAGTATGTTATTATCATATGCTTGAATGCATGTCCATCTAAAAACCTCTAGCATGACTTCTTAATATCAAAACAGTAATAAACCAACCTTAGTTGTACCAATCATGTGCAAATACACAAAGAAACGCCATCTCTATGGAGATTTATTCAAAACCCCTATTCGTGCCATAGGCTCTGGTGCCATCACCACCAGCCATGTTATCCGTCATTTACTCGGTCAAGCTTGTTTGTATGGTTGATAGTTTCTGCATTATGATTGGCAAGCTCATCGCGGATACGTCAGCACATAAGATAAAACTATCAAATCTTCTGCCATTTATAATGACTTCTAAATTAGTCATTGTTCATTCAATCCAAGTACAGATGTCCTTTAGCTGAAACTATAAGATTGAGACAGATGGTATTAGATATTTAAAGGGCAACAAGTAGAGGTAGCAAGATGCGTGGGTTGGGCGGATCGGGTAATGGGTCAAAACAAATTTAGTTGAAACTAGCTTTTAAGTAGATTTCAAAATGGGTTGTGCAACATGTTTTGTAGATATTAAAAAATAAACATATAACTGGCTAACTCTTTAGCCATGATAATGAAATCAATATTTAAAAAAATCATCTAGATACCCAAGATCTTTGGCCTAGTGGTATGTGAGCATCCTCACCAACCAAATATAACAGCATGATACAAATTTAACAAATCATCTCCCAGATATAAAAAATTTTCACTCACCTGACAATCCATTATGTCTGTCATTCCACCATGTCCAGGAATGCTATCACCAAAATCCTACAGCAAATGACATATAAAACAAATTAAGAACATGTGCAATTATGGCATGAATCACAGAGCTTATAAGATGTAGACGTGGTGCAGCACCTTGATCTTAAAGGCTCTTTTAAATCCACTAGCAAAGAATCCTCCGAAAGGTGCAATAATTGAAGCAAAAATTCCAAGACCCAAAGCGTGCCATTGCACAGGCATAATTTCCATTTCTTTCCATGGGAACTGTAACGAACCAATGACAAAACCTTTATAATTGAATAAAGGAGCCTACCACAATCCTATACACAAAGTAGCCTGACGTTGACCAATGAGGTTTATGCGAAATTCAATTTAGCCAAGTTATACATACAAAGAATAATTATAGATCATGTTAGCCTCTAATTATTTAGATCAAAGATTATGTTACTTATTATGTAAATAATGATAGACGAAGGACCAAACTTGGTCATTAGATAGTTTATAACCGCCAAGCGGTTAAAAGTAGTTAATAGCGGTTAAAGTTAGTTAAATAACCGAATAGCGGTTATGGCTAGTTAGAAACGGTTACAAACGGTTATGTTAGTTAGTTATTGACGGTTAACATAAAGGGACACAACTCTTCATGGTGTCGTTTCATATCCTATAAATAGAGTAGAAATTCTGTAATCAAACTCAACCCTTCCAGTTTTATATATCAGTTTATAAAGGGTTCAACCCATATTTCTTGTTTCCTTTTATTACTCCTTTCATTGATGTTTTGTACATGTTGTTGTTTGGATCATTCGATCCTGGAAAACCCACACAAACCTATGCAACATTGGTATCAGAGCGGAGGGATCAAACAACACACTCAAGAATCTGCCATGAATGACGATGAAGATGAAGAAAGATCAGAGAAGACGGTTTAGACGGTTACCACCAAAGACCGGTGGTTAAACCAAAAAAAATGGCAGATTCAAGAGAGAAGAATGGAAAAAAAGGAGAAGAAGTAAACATGGTTGCGTTTTGTAACAAAGAAAGAATGAACACAGTTTGTTCATAAGAGATCGAGAAAAAGAACCAACCTTGAAACCCCGGTTCATGAAGAACCCTACAACCATGATGGTTGACAAAGGCAATGATTCCAAAGAAGAAGATGTATGAGTATGATGGGGACAAGGTCGTGATGATTTGATAATAGTACGATGATGATCAGAAGATGATAAAACCTTTGCAACAAACCAACAAAAGCCATCAAAGTATGAAGACGGTCTAACAGATGAAGATAGTGAGGCAATAACAGATTGCTATAGGAAGTTCATTAATTTAATAGTGATATGCCATGAAATTGCAAAAGTTCCTTGGGGTGAAATGCAGAAAGAAGTGGGTGAAACCAGTAAAAGAAAAGAGGCCAGGGACCCACCATGCCAGAAGGAAGATAGTGCAGTGAAAGGTGGAGCACATGGAATGAACAAGAGAACAACAAGTTTGGTGTTAGATTGGATGATGATGAATATGGACAACAAGGAAGCAGCCAAGACAACAATGACTTTGATGTCATTGCTTGAAAAGACCAGAAGGATCACTCAAGAAGGCTTTGATACTAAATCATTAGGGGGGAGAATGTTAGCCTTTAATTATTTAGATCAAAGATTATGTTACTTGTTATGTAAATAATGATAGACGAAGGACCAAACTTGGTCATTAGATAGTTAATAACAGCCAAACGGTTAAAAGTAGTTAATAGCGGTTAAAGTTAGTTAAATAACCGAATAGCGGTTATGGGTAGTTAGAAACGGTTACAAACGGTTATGTTAGTCAGTTATTGACGGTTAACATGAAGGGACACAACCCTTCATGGTGTCGTTTCATATCCTATAAATAGAGTAGGAATTCTGTAATCAAACTCAACCCTTCCAGTTTTATATATCAGTTTATAAAGGGTTCAACCCATATTTCTTGTTTCCTTCTATCACTCCTTTCATTGATGTTTTGTACATGTTGTTTGGATCATTCGATCCTGGAAAACCCCACACAAACGTGTGCAACAGATCATAGCATCCATATAGGCATAGAGTTTCTTAGGGAGCTTTATACCAGAAATTTAACCAAATATTAACAACCATATCTATCAGAGACCACATTCGTATAAACCAACTCAGCTAGAGTGCTAGTAATTGCTACTCTTGTATCGTTATATAAACATTTCTTAACTTCACCATATTGTAAATTTATGCTTGCTCAAAATTTCAGTTGTGCAAACACCATCTTCACCTTTTAGATGAATGTGACTTAACTAATAGCTGAAACTATGTACCTAAGAAGTTCAACTGCTATGATTACCCATTCAGGAAGCCATCCAGGTAAAGTGAAGTTCTCTGGTGTAAACAGAGGGCCAGGGTCGCATTGAAGCCAACCAGTTGATAGGTCCTGCAGCCCAATTCACAAAGTTAATGTCTTAAAAAATTACAATCTCACTTCATTGTCGAAAATGATTTCTTAGCCATATGGAGTACCTTTCTCGGGCATGTTAACCACTGGAAGCGACCCATAAAATTGGCACGCTACAGATGACGAACGGCACACAAATGGTTAATATGATGATGACCCATAAATCTCACTTCAATTTCTTAAAATATTAGTGTAAAAATATTTCCTACTGGTTCATGCAGTTGGAGTCGGTCAAAATACGGTGTTAAGCTTAAAACATACACATCAGTAAAACTATAAAAGCCATTTGCTAACAGTTCAGATGTAATAGAATAACCTTTTCCCATTAAAAATAAGAATTCCAAAAAGGTTTAGTACTCAGTTTACATATAAGATATAAGATTACACTAATGTGAATGAGCAAATTGAAAGAAGGGTCTGCTCACCACGAAGGCATATATAATTGTTGTAACTGATGCTCCAATAAATCCTTCCCAAGTCTTCTTTGGGAATAATTTGATCAGCGGAGTTTTTCCAAAGAAGAAGCCAAAGAAGTAGGCAGCAATATCATTGATGACAATCAGTGATGCAGGAAGAAGGAACCTGCATAATGATTGGATTGCATTTAAACTTGTGCATACTCAAATTATTTTTCATTTTTAAGAGTTATGTTATTAAGCTTTCAGCTCCATTAAGTATGAATTCCCAACATGCATGTTTTTAGAAGAGCCTTATGAGGCAAGTAAGCCAATATAACACTCCTTTAGAGTTTAGACTATAGTTGCACAGCTGATGTGACTCATGAATAATTTTTAATATGTTAACGCCGTAAAACATGGAAATAAACTAATGAACATAAGACAATCCACAAGTTTTATTACCAGAAAATCCCTTCGAAGATATTGGCGACCGTGAAAGAGGACTGTGTAAAAACCACGATAAGGATCATATGCGTCCATACATATTGGCCAAACTGATACTTGTACATCTTCTTCTTTAGTGAGAGAATGAACCATACAAAACCTGAACCACCACGATGAAAAAAGGCCAATATTAAAAGATAGCTAGTATAGCAGTTCACCAACCTGCTATATACAAGAAATAACAGGTGACCATATGATATTTGATAAGGTTGCCCACAACTTTATACAAAACCTTGTGACTGTATAGACAAGGCCCATATATCAAGCAGAAAACAAAGTGCATCAATTATGAGCCAACATTTAACCTTCAAGATATTCATGCAATCTGTCACGTTTATTTGAGCCACCAAGGATAACGCACTGCTCATAATATCTATAACAGCATTTGCCTTATCAAGACTGGTCTTTTCATGAGCTTCATTTCCAACTGAATGTTGTAGCTCATTCTCATCCAACAAAAACTTGCAGCGCATGAGAAGTCTCTCAAGAACAAAAAGAAACCCCCATCTTATGAGATTATTTCTCGACTTAAGAAGCCCACACATAAGCCAAATGGGGAGTGGAATATCCAACTCAGGGGAATAATCTTTAACAGAAGCAAGGGTGATTCGCTGCTGCAAATTCTTTATGTTTGACCATATGGAATCCCCATCGTCGTTGATTTCTGCTATAAGCATATCCCCCAACCACACATACCCATTTTCACGAATAGCAGCTCTTTCTGAATGAAGAAGAGCTGCAGAAAAACATATATAAACGATAAATATAAACAGAAGATCTTTTTAAGATAACCAAAATAAAAAGCAGGCATTGTGGCTACCATATTAAGTCTTTCACTGTTGGAGTATCTGGGTAATGCAGCAGAATTTGACCGTCTTAAGATATCTCCAATGCCTTCTATGCCAAGCTTGACAGATATATGTAAAGCTTCTGGTGCATCCGCGAGGGTGAGCAAAGAAGCTATCGGCTGAATCTCATCATTGCTATACACAGAAATTCCACTAGCTATGCAACTCTCATTTATTTCATGCACAAGATAGTCAAAAAGCACCTGATATAAATTTCTCCTGCCTTCTCTGGAGTTTGAGATCACCAGCTGTGTATGCAAAAGAACCATGGTCAAAATTATAAAATGTTCATGAAGTTCCAGGTTTTAAATGAATTTACAGGATCAATAAGTACACATGTTTATGTTAAGTGCTTGTGATAAATAAAAAAATAGAACTTGTGACACCATCTATATTTTATTGGGGTAACTATGGCCACTATGTGACAAATACTATCAAGTGAAAGCTCGACTTGAACAAATAACTACAGAACGATTGTTGAAAATCGTTAAAATTTATCCAGTGATATTGTAGAAAACCTTTAAAAACTCAAATTGTATACGTTTATTATGCACATTACATGAGGCAAAGAAGCTACTGGATGATTCAAGGCCTTCCATCAAAAGCAAATATAAAACACAACTAAGATTATTGCTAAATTTACCCTCAACAATTTTGAAAACAAACTAACAGATTATTGCTAAATTTACCCAGCCCAGCCTACAGAAATACTCATGTTGACCCATATTAATATATTAAAAAAAGGCCCTTGTATGTAATTGAGTTTTACCATTACCAGGTCTTCAAGTGGCTTGAAGAAATACCGATTTGTCAAGTTGAAAACAACATTCAATGAGCTAATACGCAAACTTCCATTTTTAAAGATAAGCTGAGAACCGTTAAGCTCATAAGCCGATAAATAATCTTAAACAAACACCCCCACTGGCCCACATCCTTCTCAGTATCTGACCAGGCTTGAACAAATCGCAACGGGGGACAATTCCCACTGTTGGATGAAGCACGAAGTGTAGCAAGAACTCTGTCTATCAATTGACATAACTAACGTCCACGTTTGATAACCAGCATTGCAGTTTGCAGCAACTCTCTCGCTTTCCTATCTGGTGAACAGCCAGTAGACTCCATATCCCCATATATTTCAGAAACCTGCCATAGACACTTTAAATTTATGCAATCCCGTAAACACATCGAACTTAATAATGATCAACTACAGAATTGTGTTGCATACAACTTCCTAATTATTCTATTGAAAGATTTACATTATCATGGTGAAGATATGCTTTTTTTTTAATAAAAGAAAAGGATTTGTTTTCTCGCCTGTAAGACTCGTCACCTATTCACTACAAGAGTAAAATAAGAAAGTAACAGCACCACATACCCATCCAGATGAAGGCCACTTATTCAAAACCATGATCACCATCTAACTTCTTGTTTCGATTTCACACTGTGGTGGCCTTGCCTTTGCGTCTATTTTTTCGTTATAACAAGCCATTACATCAATATCATCCCTTAATACGCTGTAAGCCTCGATCGCCTGCAGATAGCTGAACCGCTTTGACAGCACCATCTGCATGCTGCTTCTTAAACCTTTCCCTTGTTCAATTTTTCTGCCTGCCCCTGTTTTTGTATGCCATATGGTCAGTAATCTATAGTCGTATCATCATCAAACTCATTGTAACTTTTATGAAGAAGATATATGCAACCTAAGCACGATTCAATGTTAAGTCAAGACTTATATGACTACTAACCTTGTTTTAGAGCTTCCCTTATAATTATAAATCACAGGTAATTTTGTACATATACTTGTTCTTTCATAATCACAAGCATGTATGATTCTGTCAGCAAAATTTGGGAATAAAGTATCAAAACTTGATAGGAGATTAGAAACTCGCTGATACTCGAGAGCCCCTCCGACAATTAAGATTTGCGGCTTCTCAAATCTTGATGTCATCCGTCGATGAGCCACATTTTTTTTTACACACAACCCCTTTAACCACCATGCTGAAAAACCAATAAACATTACAAGAAAAAAGAACTGAAAAAGCTTGAGGAAGAAGAAAAAAATAATGTACAACTGACATAGATGTTGTGAAGAACAAAACTTGAGGCATAATAATCATTTTCAGGACTAATATACAACATACGTATGCAAAAGAACAGGCATAATAATCATTTTCAAGACTAATATAGACACAATCGTGGGAAACTATCAAAGCATTTATTTATCTATTAGTAGGTTTGTGTTTGATGAATGCTAAGTCGTGTAACCATAGTGTAAATGCTATGCTACTTTGTCTAAGCAAATTAAAGCCACAAGGTTGGATGTATGCCTTTGATCAAATAAGGCATGTTAACATATACAATGACACTAGCTGCTCTACAAGATAACAAACCAGTAGAGCACACAATATGCTCCATAAATATATTAAAAAAAGACCATTCTGTAATTAGACATACGCAAAACATAAAATAAACATCCCTGAGAACGACGTTAAAAAATAAGTGTAGATCCTCATAATGAGATGTACATAGCGTTTTCTATATAAGTAATAAGTAGGGTACCCCTATAGTAATGTATTAACGTTATGATGTGACTTATTACAGCAGACTCTCCAGAACAATAATATTATGCAGGAGCCGCAATAAGGACACGACAGAGGCAGCTTACTAAAGAAATGTCCTTAAGCCAACTATATATTATTAGCTGGCCCTTGAACAGAAAGCATCTCCTACTTTGGAAACTTTGGAACCATATAAAATCAGTAACTAAATAGCAAGTACAAATCTCTTGACAGTGACATAGAAAAAACAGACGAATCTTCATCGATAGCAACAACCAACTTCAAATAAATATATTTACACAGCTGACAACTAAATATTGTTCAGCAAAAACCCTTATAAAACTTTAAATGTAATCAGTAATCTTGATGCAATAAAGTTGTCCATCACTTGTTAAGCATTAAGCTGGTTGTATGATATACTGTGGTATAGATTATCACTTAACAAAGGTCTTATTGTCGTTCAAGGTTGCACATCATATATACTGTTAGCAACTAGTAAAGGTGTCAAGTTATACAGTTATAGATTATGAAGTTCCATCATAAATACTGTTTTATACAAGTGGTCATCACAGTCCAGCGAAGATAAAAGCAGCTAATAGTTAATAAATTGTTAACTTCCGATTTCAACTGAAAATACAATATAACTTGGTGCAATAATGTACCTTATCCCTTCTTTTTCTCTTGCAATAAGAAGTAAAACCTTCGGAAATAACTGAGAGAAGTGGTCTCTTACGCATTCCTGGTACAACAGAACCATGTTAGCACTTGTTATTATATGCACCACCTACATTAACATAATATAAAGCTTCTTAATTAGATTATCATACAGTGGCATTTATTACAGAACTGATTACTTAACAAACTTATTTTTGTACTGAGCAGGTTACTCAAATGAAACAATCAGTATAAACTCATAACATCAAAATATTCTCATTTGCAAGAAA
The DNA here is from genome assembly GCA_019973895.1 of Chrysanthemum seticuspe. NCBI lineage: Eukaryota > Viridiplantae > Streptophyta > Magnoliopsida > Asterales > Asteraceae > Chrysanthemum > Chrysanthemum seticuspe. Next base: position 21,793,097 of record BPTQ01000001.1, read on the forward strand.
CATAGCATCCAGAAGGTCTATAAGACCAGAATGCATATTTATATCCATATAATATTTGTTATCTTAAATCGGCAAAGTGCCAAAGTTGAAAAACTTAATAACATATTAGAAAGAAAACTGACATGTACTTGCATTGTTCAAGCATTTTCCTAGAATGCATTCTAACCATTGTCCCAGTAACAAAAGAGGATTTTCAGATATATTAAAAAAGAGACATGATCCTCTACAGTTAAGACCCCTCTATAGATCCGGTTATATCCTACATATGGTTCACAATGTTGATATCAAACACTGCGGCTACTGGACTATGGCGAGTGGTGGAACTTCAGCCAAAAATAAAATGTCCTCGTTCTCTATAAAACAACACGGAATACCTCCTTGAGGAAAAGGACAACATTATAACAATCATAATATAAGAAAAACGAACTTTTTTTAGCATCTCTGGTCTATTATAACATCAACCTTTGTTAGATTTATACCATGATCTGTAATCCTCACAATGTGCATTACGCAAAGAGTGTCAAAAAAGAATCTTGTTCTCAAACAAATACTAATACACTGAATGTGCACCTCCAAGTATACCCAAAATCCTAAGGTATGTATTGCCTTACATCAAAGAACCCCGAAACAAAAGTAGGATCAGCAAATACGTCACCTACATAATTATACAAAATATTAAAAGGTCGCCCCATCTTTAAACAAAACAAATGCCTTCCATAGATAGTTAACTCAGTATTCCTATTCTCCAAACTAAATCCGAGAAATTAGTCTAAAGGTGCGTAAGTAAATATAATTAAAACCAACCAAACAACTAGTATTTAACTTCCCATCAAACATTCCAATAACTCGTAGAATTAAAAGTGCAACTTAAAGCTTGCGTAGCTACACAAATCTTCGTTATAGTGTCAATCAAAAGAACATAACAGACTATAGTCGGTTAGTCACAAGATAAGTGACTGGCAACAGATTCAAAGATCAAGTTCCCATTCGAATAAATAAGCCACAGAAAACTAAAACAAGTCACAAGATTGCTCATTCTCGCCTTTATAATGTTTTGATCTAACTTGTCAAACCCAACATTTTCATCAAAAAGCGTCACCATGGCCATGCAGCTTTGTTGTCTGTCTCATTTAAACAACAGTTATCATGAAGGATCAAGACTCTTTATAAAACATCATTTGATCCTTCCACCTAAAGCAGTAACACCCACAAAACAAAAACACTGAATTAACAATAAAACATTTATCACTAGCATTTTTACAAACACTTGGAGTGCATCGAAGATAGCAAGCTCATATTTTTTTGTGGTATATCCAAATTGACTACATAATGTTGCAACATTAGTTCACCACGACAATTAAGGAAGTATGAAAACCTAAAAAAGAAAAACTACCTGTTTGTGAAGATCAACGGGAGAAGACATCACACATATTTGTTCAAAAAACAATTATCTAGACTTTTGAGATATGAGATATATGGGTTAGAAGGAGAGTGAGAGTGTTTGGAATCTGCAGGATAAATAGACTTGCTGCTGCCGGAAGGAATATTAGGGCTTGAAAAAATATTTGAGGAGAAAATTGGCTGATAATGGGGAAGGATTGATGTTTTCGAAAACACTTGACAGTTATGTAAAATGAACAAAAAAAACTCTTTTTCAAAAATACTCACCGCTTTTTAGTTGTCCAAAAAATAATAACTTACACATACGAGACACTTGTCACAATTTCGATGAGTTGCCCTCGGTCCATTCTCAAATTAAAAATAAAAGTGGTTCGGAAAGTGATAAGCCTCATGGCGCGCGGTCTATTTGCGTCATTTTCCCTTTAAATAAAGGTGAAGAGAAAGGTAGAATTAGAGTGAGAACTTCCCTGAAATTTGCTCCATAAAGAAGAAGGCCCACGAAAAAGAAACGTGCCTTCGTATAAGCGTCATAAACAAACTTCAATCCCTGAAATCACAATACCAACAAGGATAATTCTAAAAATAAAAAACAAATGAAAAATGAAAAACAAACCTAACTCACTTTCGTAGGAATCACAGTTGCATTTAGCGAATGCAACAAGCCTTTTAAACCACTTGGTGTCCCAAGTGGACGAGTTAAGTCTCGTGAGGCTTTATAGGGAACGCACCCACAAAGTTCATTTAAAAACTAATACAAGGTTACTGTGTTTTAAAATGAAAAAATGAAAGCAGAGGAAAGTTACGTCGTAACTCTTTTTAGGGAGTTACGCCGTAACTGGCAATATCTGGAATGAGCTGCAAAGGGGCGTAACCACTGAGATGGTATTACGTCGTAATTGGTAATGCGTCAAAAATTATGATGCTAAAAGGTTGGTTACGGCGTAATCACCAAAATGAGTTACGTCGTAACTCTGTTCAGATCAGCAACTGCAGCAGCAATTAGTTCCTCGTTTCCTGCAAAATTAGTTAGAAAACACAAAACCCAACAGAAAAGGAAATAAAACAAAAGAAATAGATAGTTCGGGTTGTCTCCCGAAAGAGCACTTTTCTTTATGGGTCTTTAAGTTAGACTCAGAGCCGCGGGGCTTCTATGGGGGCCTTTGGACGTTTCCCACTTCCACCATTCGTTGGCATTCATTCATCCAATTGTCGAGCCTTTTTTTCCTTGTAGAATTATTGATGCCATTTGTTCCAAACTTATGTGAAAGCCATGATTCTCCTCGGTCATCATCTTCAGTAATAATACTATTAGGAATGCTGATGTTGGATCTTGTACCGTCTATTGTGTCAGTGAGATGATTGCACTTATAATGCTTAACCAATCCCTTAATGATTTTTTAGTTTCCAAATTTTATTTTGTACCAATCTTCCAATGTTAACTCGACATCATGTTTCTCTCCCTTATGAGGATATATCCATTCATTAGCCTTTCTTTAACATTTTTGAGGACGAGTAAATGGTGGCCATGTTGTCACTGATTCGCTATCTTCGGTTGACATCGAGTTGTAGAAATGTTTGTTTGGATCCGGAGTTTCCTCAATGCTTTGGACACCTTTATCTTGTTTCTGCTTACAATTATCAATATTCTCTCTACTATCATTAGTAATAGGATTAGAGTGTAGAGTGGGATCCAGCGATTGGACATTAACAATGTCAACATTATTAGAAGTTTCAATTTTTTGTTTTAAATGCTCTTTCATACTAAAAGTTATTCGTTCATTTTCAGTTCCCAAAGAAATTTGTTTTTCAAAAACCTTAATCTGAGCCCTACAAGTGGCCAGAAAATTAAAGGTCTTCCAACAATTAAGTTGTAAGCTTCTCGCTTTCCCATGTCAATAACCACAAAATCGGTAGGGAAGAAAAAATTTCCAATTTTTAAAAGCACATTGTTCACAATTCCTCTCGGTACAGCCTTAGAGGAATCAGCCATTTCAATCATAATAGTTGTTTCTTTTAAATTGGTAAGTTTGATTCTTTCAAATAAATTAGTAGAGATAAGGTTTACCTAGGCCCCTAAATCAGCTAATGCGGGAATCTTAATGTTACCAATAGTGCATGGGAGAAGAAAACTTTCCTGGTATTGCTGTTTTTCAGGAAGTTGGCTTGGCAGGACCTCGTCGTCTTCAGATTTATCATCCTCTCTTAGGTAGTTAATCCCGAAAAGATCATTAGTGATAGAGGATGTGCACTGCTCTTTCTTTGCTTTATCTTGCGCAAATATGGCCTTGCAGGCAATGGCTTTAGCATTACTTGTTTCAAGGTTTTTAGCCAATTGCCCAATTTGTGTTTCGAGGTTCTTAATCGCAGCATCTTGGTTACGTAGGTTAATATTGGTGTCCTCCTTTACTTTGACCATCCATTCCTTGAGTCTATCTCCCTTTTTTTGTAGATTCTTCGATGTGTCGGTGCATTATTTCCTCAAGGCTAGGTTTAGGAGGGTTATTGTTGATTCTTGTGTAGAACCCAGGGGATTTTTCTCGATATCTGGGTCCGTTATTGTTATAGTTGTTGAAGGGGAATTCTCTTCCATAGTTAACTTCTCCGATCCTTTTAACTTCTTCGTTGGAGGAACATTCTTTAGAAGGTGGAGTCCCGTTTTGCTCAACTTGAATTGAATGCACATTTTCCTTGAGCTTCTTCATTTCTCTTCCAAGGCTTTCTAATTTGTTGTTTATTACTGCAAGACCTTCCGTATCATCAATCTTGCTTCCTCCATTGTGCCATTTGTGAGAGTGGTCTGCCATTTTTTGAATAGTTTCTAAAGCCAGAGTGGGTGTCATACTTGGAATCGGCCCTTGAGAACCAATCATTTGTCTTGATGAGATGTTCAGTCCCTTGTAGAAGACGTTCACCTTTTGTTGGCTGTTGAGATCATGAGTAGGGCATTTATATAACAATTCGCTATATCTTTCCCAAGCTTGGTATAACGTTTCATCAACCTCTTGCTTGAAGTTATGAATTTCTTCCAATTGCTTAGCCGTCTTTGATGGAGGACGGTATCTCTGAATGAAATACTTTTTTAAGATAGGCCAAGTGTTGACAGTCCCAGCAGGTAATCGATCAACCCATCTTTTTGCAGCTCCCGTAAGAGAAATAGGGAATACTCGTAGCATTATAGCATTGTGTGAGACTCTGGGAATCTTGAATAGGCTGACAATGTATTCGACATTGTCTACATGCTTATGGGCATCATCGGTGATGCTTCCAAAGAAGGGATTTGCTAGCAATTCCCTCATTAATTGAGGTTTGATTTCGAATTGAGCATCTTCTGCTACAGCTGGCCTAATAATCCCTGGTCCTTGTTCTTCTCTTGTCAAAGCCAAATATTCCTCAAGAGTGAGGTCATCGATGTTAACAACTTCCATGGTACCTGAAAACTTGAAATATGGTCGTGAGAAAAGTTTAAAACGAAATTAAAGACTTAATATCGATCCTAATATAACTCTCCGGCAGCGGCGCCAAAAACTTGATGCATGTTTTACTGACCAGGTCTTAAATTTATAGTGTCTCGCAATACCTATGGTCTACCCTAGTGCACTAACGGGCAGTGTACCCGGTCGTGTGTAGTGTAGTAAATGGTAAAGCCGAGGTCGTCCCAAGAGCTATGTGTGTTGGATTATTACTAAGTCTAGTGTCACAGAATAATAATGGTTTCGATAGGGATTTAATTAATTAAACTACTAAAGCAGAATAAAATAAGGCAGATAAAAGGTAAAGAGGGAAATCAATAGAGGAGAATGGTGCTAACCTAGTTAATCCTCCTAGCTAGTTATGTCTACGTCTACTTACTTCCAATTACTTCAGGTGGGGTCAAATTCGAGAGGACAACATTTGGTCAATTCGCCCTAACCTATCAGCAAAGATGCCACCACATGAGAAATCAGGCGCACCGTCATAAGTCCTGTTGTTCCTGGTCCCCTAAGCCAAGTCATTAAGTACCGCTACATGCTAGATTCATAATAGTGAGTGCCCGGCCATTAGGAACTTAGACACTACACCCCCCAATTCTTAAGTTCATCCAAATGATAGGTGATCAGTTGGTCAAATCGCACAAGTAGAAAGGGTCGTCAGTTGATCATATCTTACCCTTCCCATCTCAGTCCGCTCACCTAGGGTTAGTTGGTCATATCTCCTAGGCAATTGGCCTCTACCGCCATTCAAAACTACCGAACCAAGGGTGGCTACCAATGAACTATGCATGCATACACTTAGAAATAATTGTACGGAAGTAAAGTAAACGCAAACAAAACAATTAAGGAATCATAACTAGGCTAGCAACAAAAGGTGCTTAGCCGCTCATATTAATCATGCAAATCAATTCAATATTCAAATGTACGAAATACATGAATTGAAAGTAAAAGAAATATAAAACGCAAATGCTTATCGTAATGGAGTGACTTCTCCCTTGGAAACAGCTCCGTATGCTCCCCTAGACCTGCCTTGAGCTTTTTCCCACGTTCTCAGAGAGTTGTTGGTGGAATAGGATGATTAGAAATGCTGGAATTCGTGGGGTATTTATAGGCCAGATCTGGGTTACGGCATAACCAATATAGGAGTTACGCCGTAACCTTCTATTTCTTCGTAAAATGTACTAGATCTGCTGGTTACGGCGTTACCTAATGAGTGGTTACACCGTAGTCTTCATTAAACTCGGTTACGTCATAAGAGATGCAGTAGTTACGGCGTAAGTATCAGCGGCCTGGAAACTCTTTTGACCTAATGTAGTTACGTCGTAACCCTTGGGAGGAGTTACGCCGTAACCTTATGATAAGTTGGCATACTGAGTCACGCAATAGTTACGGCTTAATGTGAGAGATGAGTTACGCCGTAACTTCTTCAAAATAGCATACTGTGATAAATATTTAGATGTGTTTTCATTTTCGCGTCTCTTTAGCTCTAATGCTCGTAATTTACCTGAAAGTGAAAAACAATGGAAAACAAGCGTAAATCCATATAAATGATATAAATAACGAGCATTAATGGGGGAAATCAACACTTAATATTCAGGACTATTTGATGTTATCACTAGGTCCTGATAGTGACACTCTTTTTTATCCTACTCTGTATCAAAATTTTGTCTTTTTATGCATCATCCCCATGAGCTTCACCTGGCAGCTCTCTTACGCTACGTCCAAGGGACTTTGGATTTTGGTTTACACTTATATGCTTCATTTACTACATCTCTTATTGGATACTCACATGTTGATTGGGTTGGATGTTCTATCACACGTCGCTCCACTTCCGGTTATTGTGTGTTCTTAGGTAATAACTTCTTGTCTCGTCCTTGAAACACCAACACACTTTTTTCCATTCTAGTGCCGAAGCGAAATATCGAGGTGATGGTGGTGATGTGGCTCAAACTACTTATCTGTAATCTACTTCGCGACTTGTGAGTTACATACTATGTTATTGTCCGCTACTCAGGTTTATTATGATAATGTGAGTGCCATTTATTTGACTGCCAATCTAGTTCAGCATCACCTACGAAGCACACTGAGAAAGACATTCATTTTATACGCACCATGGTTGCTAAAAGGACATATGCGGGCTCTTCATGTGTCTTCTTGTTATTAGTACGCTATCACGAATACTCATCTAGTACAAAAGAAAAAGCGGGTCGTCCTGCTTTTAGAAACAAATAACTAAATAAGCAAGTAAAATTAGCCACTTTTCCACGTATCATCCTAGTTTTAAACTTTGTTATTAAAATAAATAAAATAAAATAAAATCTTTAGAGCATTAGGTGTCGTAACTAAATTCATCTCTCCATCACCGCCTCATCACTATAACAAACCTCCACAACTAACCCCCTCCCCCCTCACTCACAACAACCCTCAACTTACTAATTTGGGGCGCACCACTCACAACTTTATTTTTTTTAATCAAATTTCCAAATAAACTAAATTCATTTAATTAAAAATAAACATTATACAACACAATAAAAAATATACGAAACGTAAAATATACGGTAAAAAACATACATACTTTCAAAATTTAAAACACAAGTAAAATAAAAATATTAGTTTTACGCTTTTGAATAAAAAAATCAAAACACCCTTTTTTTAAACGGTACAGTTTGAGCAGGATCATTTAAATTCATATTCAAATTCAAATTCAAAATCAGATTCAAATTGGAGCGGGATGATTCAAATTCAAATTCAAAATCAAAATATTTGCCTATATATACAACTCTACAAGAAGTTGAAGTTTCACACAACTCACACACACAAAAATGTCTCGCAAAGATTTCTCTCAATAATTCCAAAGTCCACCACAACTGCCAGAAAGTACAACACAATTCCCAAGTCCACCAAAACTGCCGAAAACTACCTTTCCACAAGAAGTTGAAGTTTATTCAACTCCACCAAAAGATGTCATTCTAGTTTTCCAACCGGAAAATGTATTTGTAAACACTCCACCTCCTAACAATCCACCTGTTAACACTCCCACCTGTTAACACTCCACAGGTGGACCTCCAAAACTATCTGTTTGGGTTTAGTGAGGCTTATCTTCGTGAACTTGAGCAGAACAAGGAAAATCTTAGAGAGATTAGAGAAAACGAGGCACACGAGGAAGCTGCTCGTTTGGAACAGGAAGTCAGGGAAGCTGAATATCTTAGGCAGAACTGGTTTTACATCATGGAAGGAAAGTATTATGTTGGCGAGTTTAGAACCTCTTCGAGTGAAGAGGGTTACAACTCAGATGATTCGTATTCTTAATTTGTTAATTAAATTAATTTGGTGGTAGTTTGTATTAAGCGTATTATGTATTTGTTGTTTTCACTTTAATTTTCAAGTAATTTAGTGTTTTAACTTAAATGTTCAATGTAATTTGTGTGTTTAATTTTATGTTTGCATTTTTTTACACTAGCAGGGTACCCGCGCGATGCGGCGGCGGGTACCCTGTGACTATATTTTCTGACAATGTAATGTTATGCGGCCATACTTTTTATAAAACAATTAAATTACAAATAACAATAACTTTAGTTATAACCGTGGAAATAATTCATTTCTTGTTAACCGAAGCTACCACAAACAAAATTTTGATTCTTTCCTTCAACACAATCTCCCTTCGTCAATTCTGGAGGACCGACTGAGTTCGACCGTCATGTTGCAATGGTGGCGACTTGGTCGGCGCAATGGCGACCGAACCAGTCGACCGACCATTGCGGGCAGCCTAATGGCTTTATTTTTAAATACTTGGTTAGATTGTATATTGTGATTAAATGGTTGTACATTTTAGTGAATGGGTAAATTAAATAGTGTATTAATTGTATGTGTTGAATAGTGCTTTTTAGTTGTATTTGTGCTTCAAATAGTTTGTACGTTATGTTTTATAAATTATACTTTTTATCAAATGGGTGTTTTAAATATGACATTAATTACAAATGTTGACCAGTCAATATGTGTAGATGTTTATGCATAAAGTAATTGTACATATAGCTTAATTAGTTCTATGTGCTTAAAATCTATATATAGAATTCTTAAAAAATTAGAAGAAAGATGATCATCCCTCCATTATAAGTAGTATAGATATAGATACCATTTTTAACAAAATAATTTGCATTATTTTTCCTCCAAAACACTTCATCTTCCATGTTTAACAACACAAAATACATTTAATCTTTCATGGTTAAAAAAAAAATAAAAAAAAAGTACGCACGCAACCTCTCGTCATGCATACGAAGAGGTAGACGACGGCGGCCATGACATGCTAAGGCGGTGTCACGGCGTGGCTTGGCGAAGTGCCACGTAGGCACGCCAGATTCGAAGACAAGCCACACCTTATGCTCTTATAGTACAAAACAACTAACCAAACACCTTGTAAAGTCAACCCAACACAAACACAAACATGTCATCATCATCATCGTACAACCACCAACACTTCATAACCAACCACATAATCCCATCCATAACCAAAAACAAAACATGCTCCATATGTCTAAACCACAAAATATCAAACCCATCTTTGATACCCATCTGTTTACACGCTTATTGCAATGATTGTATCCTTAAATGGAGTGAGTTTAAGAGGGTCTGTCCACTTTGTAAAGCTAAGTTTAGTTCCTTGTTTGTTGAGATTGATGTCGAGTCTTTAAGTTATCGGACACTTCATTTGTCGAAAGATGTTAAGGGGTCGAGTAGTAATGTGGGTGGTGGGTTGAGGTTTAGAAGAAGGGATCTTGTGGCTCAAAGAAGGTAGAACTTTTGTTAAGCTATGTGGGTTTTTATTTAAGCTTATATGTGTGCTTATGAGCTTATTTGATTTGGCTTATAATAATGATCGGGTGTTTCTTTTGGGTTATTGGCACGAAAAGGCATCATACTTGCCACTTTTTATCATTGTGTGTAGCGTCTTTTTCTTTTTTTTTTCATCTTGACACCAAACCTTTTGAATTCGTGCTATTGTATGTACTTTATGACCATTTTACCATTATTTTTTTCAAATTTGGAAGGGTAAAATGGTCATTTTTATGGCTGAAATAATCGCAAAGTACACATAATAGCACGAATTCAAAAGGTTGGTGTCAAGATGGAAAAAAAAGGACACTACACACAATGACAAAAAGTGACAAGTATGATGCTTTTTCGTGCCAATAACCCGTTTCTTTTTTCCTTTATTCCAGCTTAATGAGTGGGCCTATCCCTTATTCCCTTTTAATAGGGGTCTTGAATAAGTGGTTGACAAAGACCCACAACTAATTTAGTAAACACCCCTTATGGGCTTATATAAGTTGATCATATCATAATAAACTTATTTAAGCTCACAAGTCTCAAAATAAGCCAGAAAATTGAGGCTTATGAAATATAAGCCGAAAAAACAAATAAGTTTGTAAGCCACATATAAGCTTAAACAAACACCCCGTAAGTTATTAGGGTGTTTGGGATTGGTTTTTTCAAAGTGCTTATGTATGTGATAATCACTAGGTAGACATTTGGGGGTGGCCAGGGAAAGGGTTGGAAATGGTCACGGGTTTACCTTGTTAGGCTGTGTACGTCTTAGTTAAAGAAAACCTAACTCGTTTAGAACTTTTTTTTTTTTTTTTTTTTTTTTTTTTTTTTTTTTTTTGCTAAACACCCATTATGAGTTAATCTAAAAGAATAGTGCTTTTTTGGGATCTTATTGTATTCGTTTACAAAAGCTAAATGATTGGATAGCTTAATTCATGTCTAATTTTGTGCCTAAAACTATGTGTCATTAGCTTATTGGTTTATGCTCAATTGCGTACCTTTGTTACAACTAATGAAATAGCGACACACAGATTTAGCATAGAATTAGGCATGAGTTTAGTCCTTGTAATCACACCCTCTAGATTAGTATTGTTGGTAGAATAAATGAAAATATTATGTAAAAGTGTGATGTTATAATATACCTTGATAACGATGAGAAAATAAAACGGATGAGGTTTCCCCAGGTTGAGGTTACCCGGGGACCGGGAGGGCGAGTCTTTGACTCAGATGTACGCGGTCTAACCGAAAGGTGTCCTAGTCCGTTCCTTCCCCGAAGATGTTTACCTAGTGAGGTTTGACCTCTTGTAAGGACATTTGACCATTAAGCCGTCTTGGTGATGGTTGATAGCTATCAGAAAATGCAACAAAATTTTAATTTTGATCGGTCTATAATACATATCTACATTATATTCTAGTGTTATATAGTGGAAGGGTTAGTATATTGTCTATGTATCCGTTTGAAAGACATGCTTTTTGGTTGTACATTTTAGTTTTATTGGGTGAATTTATGCAGATAATTCCATTTTTATCTTCTTGATTTAACTTTCAGGGCTATTGGGATATCAAGACAAGAATTAAATGCCGTTAACATAAGAACAAGGCCATTACCAAGGCAGAGGTCACTAGGGGAGACCGATATTCTGCAATGGCGTGTGAGGTATAGCATGTAAATATGTACAACATTGATTGATTTAGTTGCTTTGAAATTTGTTTGATGATGTGAATTTATGAATATATACTCGCAGCGTATATGAGCAGAACATGCGGGCTGTACCTTGTCCTAGCAGAAGGCCTCTCGAGCAGGTATACAACTTACACAATATTCATCATTTTCACTTGATAAAAATTCAAGCGATATTTAAACTTTATTAAAGATAGATTGTAGATTGTATATATTTAGATGATGGGCTTCTCTGAAGTAGACGATCCATTAGTCTTAATATAATTGTATTTAGAGTTATTGATGTTAACATTTTAATGTGTACTATATATGTAGGCTTCTCTAGGAAGAAACAATCACAAGGAAAGATTACTACAAAGAATAGAACCATGGATACACAGGGAACTACATGCTGTTCTTGGTGATCCGAACCCAGCTGTACTTGTCCATTTGGTCACCTCTCTCTTTTTCTCGAGCCTTGAAGAAGGTACTTCAAGACCTAGTGGTGAAAAAATCAACTATCTTGAACGTTTGCATCCTTTTCTGTCTGAACGGACAATTACATTCTGGCATGAACTCAGGTATGTGTATATGTCTCATTACATTTTTAATTGTTATTTACTTTCTCTTGGCGCCCCTGAACACTACTATGAATCATCTTGTTTTTTAATTATCACATAGGTGTAAATAAGTTGTCTTACAAGTTACAACATTATAGACCTAGCATGTAGAATTGCTTTGGAAATAAGTGTTTCGGGTCTACTCAACCTGCCTTGGCATGCTCATCGGCTCATTCAGTTACCCGTAGGATCCACATCTAATTTGTTGTTTATATCTATATTATAACTGCTACTACGTATATGTTTTTCTCTACAGATGTTTTGCAGAAAGCACATTGAACATGGAAACATATGACACGGTTGTTGAATATGTAAACTGGTGAAATTGACTGTCACCGTGCTCATCACAGCTAATGAATTGAAAAAGCTGAGGTAATTTCGAGATCAACTCAGCAGCTGCCATGAATCTGGAAGATGACATCTCCAATTCAACGATAAAAAGGGCTCTAAAAGGGTTGAAAGATCAAATGCACATAGGTTGGAAACGGGTTGGTTGAGGAAAACATTGAGCAATATCGACCAATTGAAATTGCTAATTGTGTGCGAGAGTAATAGTTTGAGAATGAGTTCTTGTATTGGAGTGAATGAGTTAATAATGGGTTCAAAAGAATGTTGGAGATTTTAATGGTTAGTGCTTGTGAGATGTCAATTCATTCACATCTTCCATGGAAGGCGCAGGGTAGGCTATTAGCGTTGCAATACTGACATTCTCAATATTGGATGATATTGGTTGCAGGTCTGGTAGATATCATACTTGACCATGTATATGTGAATCGAAGTATGAATTCGATAGGTTTAACTTATTCACTGCATGTCTTCTAATTCCAAGTACCATGATGTAAAAATTATATTATAAAGTTTCATATTGTTAAGCAACTCTTCTGCTATGATTTCTTATTTTCCTTTTATTTCAAGCATCCAGGAAACATGGTATCATACTCACTAATTCACTATCATGTAATAATAGGAATAAAAGCCGTCTCTTTTTCTTTTACGCAAAACTATTGAAATCCAAAGTGAATGTCCAGCAGCTAGTAAAAATCAAGTTATGGCGTCTGATTCATCTAGAACATTGAATTATAAGAACCCCATTTGCGGGGATCAACAAAATAAAATCACACGAGACTCGAAACACAAGATCTGCACAACTACGCAAGTTTGCACATCAGATACATAATACATTTTAATAATCAGAAACTTTTTATCCCAGCAGTACTAAAGTAAATTGTAGCTCAGCTTCCAACACGTAGAAGTAGGTGAAATCATTAAACACTACAACTTATCGTCTACCTTTACATAGAATACACAGTGTTCTTAAAAAGCAGTTCCGAGAGGTTAACATGTTTGGTTAATGTTACAAAAGCATGGCTTATTCTTCTTCTGGTTCCTCCTCTTCTTGTAGAAGGTTTTCTCTGTTGTCATGCGCCCAGAAACCGCGTACATCTATAAGCATACTTGCAACGGTTCCACCCTGTTTGCATGATAGCAAATCTGAAAGTGTGATCCTTAGAGGATCAGCTGGTTTCACCATATCCCAGATTTCGTCACGGACATCCTCTATGCATAATTCATAGTTTCCACCCTCGATCCACTTCTGGTGCACATCTCTGAATTGGATAAAGCATTAACAACACAATTAGAAGCTTCCCACATTTTATTTGATAGCTTTGAAAGTTATAGTGTTGAAAGGGTGCATTTGAAAAGTCTCATAACTTGAAAGCTAAAGTCACAATTCTGACCCATCTACTAGTATATGGTCGTTTTCGTTTATGTTTTATCTTTAGCAGGTGAAATAAAAAAAATTATAATAAATTCCAAACAGGTCAAATGGTCGACAGTCTTCTAAAGTGTAATGTTTATTGTTGACAACCTTCCACGTCACTTTATTCAAGGATATAACAATATGATTGTTAACAGTATACTTCATTGCAATCACAGGCAAAACAAAATTTATTAATAAAAAAATAAGTATTTCAAGTCGAGCTGTACGCCTGTACCCTACAAAAAAGAATCACGTTTTGACTTTTCACCCAACCCATCCAAGAAAGTACCTCTTTCCAAACCCACCCATTCCCCAACCCGTCTGGCAGTCTAACCTACCCATTTTGCAACCTCTACTTGAAAGCATTATCTTTTAGGTCATATGTATCTCATAGTCGAGGCTTGTGAACCAACTCATGTACCACAAGCAGGAAAAGTAGAGATTTCATTATTTTAGGAAGGGTATATCAGGGAGCATTTCAACTTTAAATGCTCCCCTTCTTTACTTCCAATTAAATGATATAGAGCCTGACTAAAATTAAAAAAGCAAAGATGAAAAAATACTAGAAAAATGTTACCTGAAGAGTGTGTGGATATCAGCTGTTGTGAGAAAACCCCTTCCATTAAGATCTAGACATTTGAATAGATATGTTATACCCTCTGGACTATCTTTGTTTTCTAGCGCTAGAACAAAGTCGAGGAAACTCTCAAAGTCCATCTCCCGAGCATTAGCATTTCCAGACTTGCCACGGCGCAAATGCTCATCAAAAGCTATGAGAAAATGAAAAAGAAAAGAGCATTTCAGAAATACACGGTAACTAAGAGTACCACATTGCAGATGGAATATGCATAAGAAAATCTAATATGTAAATGTATAACAAAATATTAAGAATTTGTAGGTGTATATATAAATGATAAAATGAATATAAATTGGAATATAAATTTGATGCTATAGTAGGAATTTACTACATGAAAATTGTTGTAATTTTTCTCTATATCTAAAACGAGTTTTATTATCAAATATAGTTTTTTTTTACATTTAATAAAAAGAAATTTGGTTTGATTTTCGACATAAAATTTACCGTTGGAGTTCAAAATATATTTCAATCCAAGCAAACCAAAAAAAATAAATACATGGAAGTCAGTTCTTACCCCTCTCAATAAATATATCTGTGAGTGTCCCATCTGCATATTCTCGCAGTTCCTGCTTGCTCAGCGTACCATTCATATCTTTATCAAGCGCAAGAAACACATCTGTACATAAATATGAGTAGCTCAGTTTCTATATACTGTTAATACAATAAGTTCTAGAATATGGTTACTGTATAATAAAAAAGTAACAACTGAAGTTTCAGATTTATAGAGTATCAATGCTCACCACATATACGCTGTGGGAAAACCAGTTTTCAGCCTGTTCGGTATCAGTAACTTCTTCTCGCTTTCCTATTATGATTAACAACACAAAAACGCAAGCAGTAAGAAAAAAGTTGACTTCTAGCAAAAAACGTTGCTACGTAAATCATCAGACAACTTTGGGAATTAATTGACTAAAATGGTAAAAGAAGGCTCAAGGAGAAACTTCTTAGAGCTCTGAAAAGGGTCCATGTAATGTTTTTTTTGTTAATTTGATACGGCTAATGCCAACAGAAGCACCCAGCTGACTTATTACCTGGTGTAGTTCCATGAGTTCTTGAAGACAGTTACACTACTACAAAAATAGCTTTTTAGACCGGTCCATAGAGCCATTTAGACCGGTTACCCAACCGGTCTAAAAGAGGGGAGGTCTAAAAGACGGATCACATATAAACCGGTTAGAGCACCGGTCTTAAAGAGTATTATATAGACCGGTTGTTTACATTAGAACCGGTCTATATGTAAATTTTTAAATTTTTAAAAAAAATACCAAATAGCCCATTATGATGCAGTCTCAATAAGCAATCCCAAACACCCCTTTTTATAAGCAATTTTCCAATAGAAAATGCTTATAAAGTTGGCTGTCTGTGATTGCTTATTGCAACTACTTATAACAAGCTGTTCGGGATTGCTCATCACGATCAACGGTAGGCAAATGCAAAGAAACATACACTAGCGTTAAAAGAACTTCGAAAACATATACTCTTTGTTTTAAGAGAGATCACTTACATACTCGTTTTAATTACAAATAAACAGGTTTTACAAGACAGTTACTAATGCCACCATTCTTCATCAGCAATGTTCGCTTTAGTGTCAATCATACGATCAGCTAAGCCGCCAAGGTCTTCACAATCAAATCTACACAATATAAAAAAAACATATCTAAGTTAAAAAAAACATATCAAATATTATGAACCAAGTACTGTCAAAACGTACTTTCGTCACAATATGTTACGTATGATACATATATATCAGCAATTAGTAACTCACCTCATACCCCGTTTATCAATGAAAATTGCAAAACTTGATCCAATACTACAAGACTTTTAGTCAAATGACTTCAGTAACATTTAATAAAATTCAAAATAAATTATCTTGAAAAGCAATTAGGCAACTTTTGCCTAAAATGTATAAATATTGAAACTTTTAAACTCGTATGTAAGCGTTCACCTGGAGCATTCTTGAATGATCTCTGTGGTTATTTCCAGGCCAAGGAGTTGCATCTTGCATTGTCCAACCTTCTTTAGGCACCTTTTGTGCTTTGGCTACAAGAGCATTACTCCACACCATAAATTCTTCATACTCTCTCTGTCATCAATAGTACGCTATAAGAAAACTTGCAACAAGTTTAAATAAAACATATACTTAGGACATAGTAGTGAAGCCAGAATATAACGTATAACACCAGAATATAACGTATGCTTGCTTTATATAATATAGTTGACATTTGGGTGTCAAACCTACTAACTTAGTACCTTTTGACTTGAAATCCAAGCGAATTCTGTTATACTTTTGATATTTTTAGTACTTGACATTTTTTGTACGTCCACGCAAATATATAAACCGCGGGGTAACCAAGAAGCCACCTGCAGCAACGCACCCATCTTTAGTTGCTATTAATGACATAAATATCTAAAGTTACAGATGAATATGGGTGTCTGGGTTCATATATGATACATACGCATCAGTATGTCTGCAACATGTACAGGACAAATATCATACAACAAACCGTGAAATTCACACTCCAAAGATGCATTCTCATTCTCCTTTGTGTTTAATACTGTATGTGTTTACGAATGTAAATGTTCCTGAATACTGGAGATAAAAAAGAATCAGCAGGTTAGATAATGGGTTCGGTTCAAAAGGGTTTAATTTTTTGGAGGGGTTGAAACTTGATTCATATGGGGTCGGGTTGGGTTGAGCACTTGAGCTAAAGACTTTTTGTATCCATATTGCCACCTCTTCAGAAATTATTGTACATTGAATGGTCTGTGAGCCTAAAATAGATATAATGGACCGTGTATTCTACGATCATTTTTACCATCACATGATGACTCTCCAAGGTCTTAATCCAAGCAAGTGTAATATGAATACTTTTAAGACTTCCTAATCTAACTGCAAAAATAAGAAAACGAACCTGAAATCTAAGGTTCACATTAATATGTCGAACGGTAAACTACCATATACACTGAGAAATCTAAGAGTGACAAGCATATCTTGCATAAGATGACTAATCGATTTTAATTTAAAGACATTACAGAACCACAAAACAAATAATTAGTGTAATCCATCTAACACTAATTAACCATTCAATTAATATAAGGGTCTTTAAAACCTCCCCCAAAAATCATGAACTATACTGTGTAATAGCCACCACTAAAGCATTATATTAGCATAAGAGCATTCAGAACTTGTAATAAAAGAAATTAATCGTGTAACAATCATATATATAAACCGATATTAACATACAATGAGAAAAAACATTGACTAACATCAAGCCCCATATTGGAAACTTTTTTGACTTGTGGGATCTGAACTATGCTATGATAACAAACGAATCACATAAAAGCTAAAACCGACCTTTAATGGCAGATTAGGGCTCAAACCTGATTTACAAAATTATAAATGCAATCACTGGCGAGAACTTCGACCTCGATGACTGGTGCTGACGGTTTGGAAGTGAGGATGGTCAGGGTGAAGAAGAATAAAAAGAAGGTAGGTCAATTGACTGGTGTGTGGATTTGATTTGTTGAGCGGGGAATGAAAAGAAAGGGAATAATATTTTTTGTGTCGTTGAGTTTTTTTTAAGAGATAAATGGAAAGGGATATGGGAGGAAATTTTGTGTGTAAAATCTTCCACCAGAAAATGGGAAAAATGGAAAGGAAAAGAAAATGATTATTGGTTAAAGACTAATATACCCTTATTAAAACATTTGATATAAACAGCTAAAGGGCATCGATTTAATTTAAAAAAGTTATTTTCCTTTTCCTTCAACTCAAGAACATGATTTATGATTACATTTATTTTTCTTTCCTCTATCTCACGAACATATCAAATAACACTTCCTTTTGTTTTCCAATTCTTTTTCATTTCCCCTCGCTTAAAACTCGAGAACTCAGTGTAAGAGTTTATCACCGGTCCAAATTTGTTTCGGATATATAGACCGGGTTCAACCATATTCACGGGTCTAAAAATGATTGAGTGGGTAGAAACTTTTATTTAGACCTGTGTATGTTGCAAAGGGTCTAAATGTGGGGGTCTAAAAAGACTTTTTTGTAGTAGTGTTACTAAGCAGCACCTTCTTTATACACGCCTTCCTTGTAAATTTAGTAATAAAATGTAAAAACTTAAAAACCATTCCTTGTAAATTTAGTAATAAAATGTAAAAACTTAAAAACCAATAAAAGAAGGATCATTATTCAATATGACATGCAAAGTAAGAAGCATTGCAATGACTATCATCTATAAGCGCCCGATAAGAGATACGCATTCATGATTGTGGGATTGAATGAAAACACTGAATTAAAAAGGATAAAAACTGGAACCGATCATAACGAAAAAAATCCCTCTCTAAAGTGGTGACTAATAGCGCCTCCTTCCCACAATGTTCTTAACCGATTCATCCTATTTAATTCTTTAACCTGCTCCAAGTATTGTGGCTGATTAAAGTATTATCTTGGTGTCTTTATCGCGGGACGGTGGGGATTTTAATTTACTATACTGCCGGCGAAAAAACGTTTCCATATTCGTTTTTTTGGTCGGTTACATTTATTTGCTATTGGTAGTCTACTACATCAATTTTTATTCAAAACTAGCATCAATTTTCATTCAAATATTACGGCTGGTTTGATTCTCGTATTGGTGGAAGGTCGATCATTGCCTATTTAATATATAGATCATTAGGGACGATCATTGGGTTCATGCGCTATTAATGTTATATCTTTGGTGGATTCTGATCGCTACATGGTTTCAAGTTTATTGGACGGCTTTTATAAATCGATCTAATATTTTATGGTGCGATCTGGTTTGTTTGGTGATTATAATCGAGCTAGCATACTGAAACTCTTTGGGGTTTTTTATTTTTCGATTATATCTTTGTGTGGGCTTAATTGCATAATCAAAGCCGCTTGGTTTTGGTTAGTTATTTTGATGGTGTGGTTCGTTGCTGCTGCATATCACGTGTCCATTAGTGTGTTGTTTGTCAACTACTTGTTTTATCCGAGAAGTTCGTATGATGTATGTGGGTATAGAGAGATGCAAGTCAAGTTTGAAGGTAACTTGTTCAAAAACCTCTCTTTTCTACCAACGATCTGTATTCAATTCCTACTGTTCTTGGTCGTGTGATGGAGTAAAAGAAGTTGGGGTTTAACCCTAGTGTTGGTTGTTTGGTTAAGCGCGTGTGGTACATTCTAATTAAGTTGTGGTATGTGTTTCTGTATTGTTATTTGTTGGAAGTTAAGTTTGAAGGGTCTTGTTCAAAACCTTTTGTATCATCATGTTGGTTCGATAAAATTCGATTTGCTATGGATTCCACTCTTATCAGGTTATTAGATTATGCTTCATGCATAATACTAATAGAAGTCGCAAATGGATTTGTTTTGGAATATGCACTTGGAAGTTGGGGAAACTTGGTTATGGGTTTCTTCATGTACAAGATCTGGATCGCTAAGATGACGAAGAAGACTCAAGTGTTTATTTGAGTTGTAATGTATTGTATTTTATTTTTAGTAATTGTTAGTTATTTGGATTTGTAAGTTATAAGAATGGCCTGCCATTCTTATATAGTGGTTTGGTCGTGTCCTAAGGGACTGAGATGAGGGATTCACTCTCATCCATTGTACTTCAATGTTTTTTTGGTTAATATACTTTACCATGGTGCATGATTACTCCCCTTTACCCAAAAAACTGGAACCATAAAAATATAATTGAATGACGAAAAACAAACCTCGTCTATTGGGATCACAAAAACTGGAACCATTCATGATTGTTTGCATTAGTCTCATTTAGCTCGGGTTCTGTCTACATATGTTTAATTTTGCATCAACATGTGTCTCCTGCTCTGGTTCCGTCTTATTAATTTCCGAGTTTATTTGTCAAACTCTCAATGCATCTTAATGTAGCCTTGTAAGTTTGAGGGGTTGTTAGCTTAATAAAGGCTCATTTGCCCTTACTAGTTTGAACGTGTTCAGGCCTTTCGGAAAAAAAAAAGTTTAAGCGTGTTTAGCCATTGAGTGATGATATTGAAGACTAATTCATATGCCTAAATGTGAGCATAATTTATATATCACTTTCTAGATGCTATACACACTTTCTCCCTTTAAATCTTCAGTAATAAGCTTGTCGCTCATCTTAATCTTATTTTTAGACATAATTGATGTCATACAAGTTAGGCATGAGTATCATTTACCTTAGTGATACGCTTACGCAGCGCGTTCGGCGTCAAAGGAACTTCCTTTTCGTCGAGCAAGTTTTTCAACACCCTAGGCAGTGAACCTAATTGTTGTAGTGTAGTATTAGGGTAAGCCACGGGTATTGATATCGTTCTCTAGGGGAATAGGAATGCTAGTGAGAAGTTACTACGCTAAGGTTGGGGTTGAAGAAGATTATTTTTTATCTTTTTTATATTTTTTTTAGGAAATTGAAAGGTACGAATCTCGGGGTTTGGATTTGAGGGTTGGCATTTCTACCGATTACTCTACTTTTATCTATTCTAATTAACTAAGCTAGGGGTAGTCTATGTCTATTTTGTGTGCTCGTATGATGTTTAAAAATGTGTTTACTTAGATTTTATTACTCCCTAGTTATCTCCTATTGATGGTTGAATTGTCACGTCCTTATTCTTAACGCGTTGTGTTTCTAAGGTCGTAGGGTATGCGTTTATCCCTAACTCTTTGAAGCTACCAAAGGTTGATGACTACGAAATCTCTAGGATTCATAAACTTAACACTAAGGTATTCTTTGGATGTTTAGCCTACAATTCCACTAGTAACTATATGCTAAGGTTCAACAAAGATTAATCAAGCATTAATAACACAACGAATGACCTATCGCAATACTAGGTCAATCACAATGAAGATAAGAGACAACCAATCAATATTCAATAACTAGGTTTCATATTACCTAAGCAAACACACAAGTAAATTAGCCGGACATGGAGAACATGCAAGCATACACACAATCAATTGAAGACATAATTGAATCAATGAAGTAAAACACTTATCTTGATGTAAAATAGGGTATGGAACCCTAAAATACTGTACAAGACAGCCTTGGTTCGGTTTAGGTTTTTACTCCACAAAAACTACCTACTTTAAAACTGAAAAATTCGGATTCTATATATAGTGTTACAAATTGCGACGGCGTCACTCTTTAATTGTGACGCCGTCGGGTCACCGTCATTAGGGTTTCGTCTTGGCCACGTTATCATTGTGATGGCGTCACCTTAGGCCCGTGACGCCGTTGCCTTCAGTCTCTGACGCCGTCTGGATCAAATCTAGGCCGTCTGAGCTGCGACGCCCTACTCTTTTAAAACCTGATGCCGTAACTTGTAAATAAGCAATTTGGCTACTGAGTCGTCACAAAACATGTTCCGACGGCGTCACAAATAGAACCTGACGCCGTCCCCTTCAGTTCCAGCAGCTTGAGTGTCTCGATTCTTGACTTTGGCCATTTTCTTCGTATATTCGCGCCTTTTCGTCCGAATAAGTGTCATTCCAGCAATTTGCCTTCAAGAGACCTAAAAAGTGAAAAGGAACTAAATTCAGTAGTAACGGATATAAAAGTGATCAATTAAGGGCTTAAATGACCCCTCAAAAAGGTACTTTTTAAATCCTTATCAAATATCCCTACACTTGGTATTTGCTTGTCCTCAAGCAAATGTGCTTTTAGCCAATTAATTTATAAGTTAGGGGTCATGAAGCATTAGTTTAGAACGATTCACAACACATATAAGCCCCGCAAAAGTCATAACAAGCACGGAAATTACATACTAGCACCTTACAAGGGGTGTTTGGATACTCACATCTCTCGGGTGTATATGAAATATAACAAGTTGGAAATGGAAGATACACTCATTAACCGGTCCTAGTACATAGATTACCATAGGCTTGAGACTTGATCAAACCTCCATCGCTTTGGCGTAAACACCTAGGAAAGACTATCCAAGAGGTCTTTTAAAGGGTTGTAACGTTAGGCTTACGGTAAGGAAACAAAGGGTTTGGTGGGATAGGCGATTTAGTGGTGGCAAGTCAAAAATCTTTATGTTACAAGCATGCGAAGAATGGCGTTGCTAAGACAAGACTCGACACTCTAAACTCTAGATAAATTGAAACAAAGAAACATAAATTTAAATAGATGTAGGATGGTAGCCCGTTTTTTTTTTTTTTTTTTTTTTTTTTTTTTTTTTTTTTTCATACAATTTAACTCTACCATCCTCTACGATAACATCAAAATGATAAGGATTTATAGGCGCATCCCTACACTTGAGTTTTTATTACTCTAACACTAATTTGACCCGAATTGAAAAGATCAAAACACTTGGAGTACATTATTATGCAAATAAAGGGAATTTGAATTAACGTTCCCTTCCCGTCATTTCATAAAATTTAACTTTTCCCATGAGTCTCAATCATCCCAAAACTGTGTACAAAGGATATGACTCGACTTAGCAACTTATGCAAGCAACTAGATAATTGAACTAAGGATTTAATGTGATAACAATAATGCACTAAAAGTGAGTGCATACAAGGTAGGCTAAGGCGATTTGGGTGTACCTTTGGGGGTGGATTGTAAACAATGCTCTTCATTGATATTCCGGAAAACCGAAACATCACGAGAACCGCGAAAAGGATAGGCTCTGAGGGGTTAACTAGGGGTATCGTGTACTAAAGATGAGTACAATACAACGCATGGGTGTGGGGGAATTACTCAACCGATGTGGAAGAAGTAATTATATTACGGGTATCAAACAAGGGTTATTCTAATGCCTCTTATCATTTAGTTATTCCTAACTACACAAGTGTAGTCTTACTAGCGATCTCGGAATGCATAACAAAACAAGTTCTAGAATCTATTATACTACCGGTTCACACTCTAAGCATTAAAGATGAATGCTTTAATTCCTACTAATCTAAGGGCGATCCTCACATTTTGGGTGGAATTTAAGTGGTAAAGGGTTTTTGTGCTAGTCATATAACTTCTTATCCATTAGACGCTTTATTAAGACTAATGGCCCACTCCTACATGTCATGAAAAATTTTAAATTTGGTGCCAAAATTACCCTAACCGATATTTCTCATGGTTTATTACACAAATAAAATTGGACAAGGCAAATAGTCAAGGATAAACATAGTTTCAAAGTTCCCGTTTTATTTTCCCTCCCTACAATTAAACTGAACATTCTCCCCAATGTTTCTCAAAAGTATCAAAGTTGATAATGAAAGGTAATTTTTTTAAAAAAAGAAACTAGTACTCCCCTGATTAGCTCGGTAGGATCCGTGTGAAGTGATGGTTACATCTTTCTTCAAGAAGAATGTTTGCGTGAAAAGCTCCTTCTCATCTTATGTATTTTCTTCTTGATAAATTAACCTGAACACTTGTAGAAAACAAACGAAACCTTCGCATAAAATCGAGGGTAACATAATATATATGACTCTACTAAACTAGGATATAATGCTTGTGGAATGGATGTTTAAAGATTTTCTGGAAAATTAAGACCTTGGAAATTCCAAAAATTTATAAGTAGCTCAGAAAACGAGAAAAAGTAATAAGTTGTTTCTGCTCTTCCTGACGTCGTCAGGTTGCGATCCTGACGCCGTCAGGTTATCCTGACAGAAACTGGTCTGCGATTTTCTGGAAAAAATTATGGAAAATTTTTATCTTTAGAATCTGGAAAAATTTCTTGCAAAACATCTATTATGACTCGATACAAGCATTTGACTCAAACAAACATCTATTTCAAAACTCAGCGGGTCTAACCGGTTAACCCGGTTTTAGAAACCCGGATTTTTTTGTCCCATTTTTTTGCCTGGAACCGGTCCAACCGGTTAACCGGCCGGGCCACACTCCCAACCATGGTTGCTGCGTGAACTCCTTTGCCATTTGCTCACTGAGTCTGCGTTGGGGGTAGCCTTATATAAAATGGTTTTTATCCCCTGATTTAATAATTACAACTTTTTAATGTTTATAACTTTAAAACACTCCCATTTGAAAAACCAACTATATGATGTAAGTGCCACCCATTTGAACTCTTGTTGTTTGCAATTATTCTGTGGACTTCTTTTCGGGTTTTTGTTAGTTGCACACCAAGTGTTTGAAGAAATGTTTGAGTGAATAGTGGTGTGAATTTGTTATGTTGGAGTGACCCATTTGAGTTTTTATGTAGCGAAAGCAGATAAATTAGAAGTATTAGATGTCTTGATAATGTGACTTTTTTAGACTGTTTATGGTTTAAGCCGTGGTCTTTGTCTTTCTGGAAGTAGTCTCTCTACACTTGGATAAATTAGTAGCGGTAGATGTTATCATGATGTGACTTTTCTAGACAGTTTATGGTTTAAAATATTTGTAGTGATCAAGAAGTTGGTAACTTTCCGGCGAATTCTGATAAATTTGTAGCATTAGATGATGTTATGACAGTGGAATTTTTTTTAGATAGTTTGCGGTTTAGGATATTAGTAGTGATTAAGAAGGTGGTAATTGTTGAATGGTGATATAGTTTAAGGTTTTTATGTGTTTATTTGCTTACGAGAGTTGGGTTTTATGGCCACTGTTTGTTGGTAATTGTTAATGTGTTTAGGCGTCAGCAAAATGTATTATGTATGCACGAAATTGAAACTTGGTTGTTCATAACAGTCATAAAGAAGCAAGAATTTCACTTCGATACAGATTTGGAAGTTAGTTGTTAATATATGACATAAGCCCAAAATGAAATGTCTAACCCATTTGACTTCTAGTTGGTTAGAAACTTAGAAATGATTTTATGAAGAGAAGTCGGACAAACTAGTAGGATTAGAAGTTATGATATTGGGGACTTTTTTTTAGACAATTTGTAGGTTTAGATATTAGTAGTGTTTAAAAAGTTGGTAATTCTTTAATGGTGATATAGTTTTAAGGCTTATTTGTGTTTTTTTAGGTCTATGAGAGTTGGGTTTTATGGCTACTGTTTGATTATATTTGTACTTGACGTTAGGATTTGAAACAGCCACTTATGCGTTTTGGTATTGTTAATATCTCTGTATTATGTTTGCATAGTTGAAACCACAATCACGAAAACTACTTTATTGGTTAATCTAATCATATCTCTGTTCGAAATTTTGAAAGTCAAGTTTTATATATCATTTGGTTGTTGTGTAATTATGTTTATAGTATTCGCTGATCTTATCATACAAAAAGCTGTTCATGTTCTGTCACTGAGAAATTGCTCGTTATTTACAAAATCGTCTTCTTTTAGCATCATTGATTTTCTACGGTGCTCTTCCATCTTACATATTTCTATATAAATCCTAGAAGTGCCATTTGTACTCAGTCAAAGCGAAGGTCTCGTGGACCTGTGATGGTTGCGAAGAAAGAATCTAAAGGTACATACTGGATTACAACTTTTATAGATCTCTGTAGTAAGTCAAAGTCTCATATGTTTTTATTCTGTTGTTTAGGAACAAAGCAATGAGATGGAAAGTACAAGCATACCGTTGACCTTCCTAAGACAACTTTTGGCATGGGAACAAATTCTGCTGTAAGGGAACCTGAACTACAGAAATTAATGGATGAAAATCAGGTCTTTATGAAAGTTGCTGAAAAGAATAACGGGTTAGTTTAGAAGCTCAATCGAGTTCATCTTGTCTGCTACCAACTTTCTATCTCTACTCATTTGATATTTCTTCTGCTTTCGATAGGGAAGTTTCATTCTTCATGATGGACCTCCGTATGCTAATGGTGATTTACACATCGGACATGCATTAAACAAGATTATAAAAGATATCATTAACCGGTATAAGGTATGGTTGCAACCTTCACTTTGCACTGTGATATTTGAAATGTGTGCGATAGAATGATGGACTTCGTTTAATTACTTTTGTATTGATTTACTTATACAATTGAATATGACAGCTTCTCCAAAACTGTAAAGTTCAATACGTTCCTGGTTGGGATTGCCATGGCCCACCTATCGAGTTGAAAGGCAAGTGATAGTTTGTTGCTGTGTTTTATTTTCTTCTTGTAACTCTTAGATTCAATCATGGGTAATTTTCTGTTGAATAATCTTAGTATTGCAGTCTTTGGACCAAGATGCCCCGAAAGGGGCTAACACCAATAAAATTGAGAGCCAAAGCAGCTAAATTTGCCAAAGCAACTGTGAAGGCTCAAATGGCGTCATTCAAGGTCAGTTTAAACAGCAAATTTACATAACTAATGATTCTACATAAGGTCATGTACTTTTACTTATTTACATGTAGTATCGATGTTTTTGGTTACATATTCAAACTATTAAAAATTAATAGAACATTAAACATTTTTACTGTTTTTCTACAGAGATTTGGAGTATGGGCTGATTGGGATCATCCGTATCTCACCCTTGATCCAGAATATGAAGCTGCTCAGGTAAAATGAGGCTATAGCATATTATTGTTATATTGCTCTTGTTATCATTATCATATGAATCCTTTTGGCCTTCCAGATTGAAGTGTTTGGGCAGATGGTTTTTAAAGGGTACATATATCGGGGCAGAAAGCCAGTGCACTGGAGTCCCTCATCCCGTACTGCACTTGCTGAGGCTGAGTTAGAGGTAAAGGGATTAACAGCTTCTTTGGTGAATAATAGGTTTTTTTGATTAATCAAAATTGGCAACTCTATCATAGGTTCTAGTTTTAGCTCTTCATATAGACTAGTAACGATTCCTGCTAACGCTGGTATTTTTATTTTGTGTGTGCGTGTGTACGCTTGTGAAGTTATCTACATATATAATATATTCATATGCTTATGCATACTTCCTTTCTTTCTGTATTTTATTCAGGTGTTGCCGTGAATTCCAAGTTCCAGTATGCTATTGTTGAAGTGCAGTCATGCTCACCTATGTTGCTTCATCTTCTGAAGACAAAAAGAAAAGATTTGGTAGTGCTTTACATGATGATGAAAAACCATTTTTCATTGTTGCACTGGACCTTGTGCCAACACTGGAAGCTAAATGGGGTGTGAAGCTTGTTGTAAAAAAAAACAGTTTTGGGCTCAGATCTTGAAAATTGCAGGTAACTAAAATTAAAATAAAATATTCTTCTATTAAATTTACTTATGCACATCTTTTATATTCTGTGATAGATATACACAGAATATATCACAACAGAATCAGGAACTGGGCTTGTCCACACAGCCCCCGGTCATGGCCAAGATGATTATATAACCAGATTAAAATACGGTAGAACCTTACAGTTCACTGAAGAAGCTGGAATCTTTTGTATCCCCAGTGGACGATGAAGGAAAGTTCACTGAAGAAGCTGGAATCTTTTGTGGGCTTGATGTATTAGGTGATGGCAATGCTGCTGTGATAGATCACTTGGATGAATGTTCATCAATAGTCATGGTAGAACCTTACAGGAAGTAGCATCGTTCATCCATAAATATCAACATTTTCCCAATGAGAGCCAGCCTTATGAATAGTATAATTAAATTGCCATTTATTTCATTTTTCAGAGCACAAGTATCCATATGATTGGCGAACAAAAAAGCCTACAATTTTTTGAGCAACAGCACAATGTTGAAGGATTCAAAGAGGCTGCTATGGATGCGATTAATCAAGTAGTATGGACTCCGTCTCAGGTACAAATACATATAACTGGTACATAATGTTGTTTTGATCTTCAAAACTCGAAATTGCTCACTTCCAGGATTTGATTGATTTAAGTGCATAAGATTATCATTTTTAGTTTCTGGGCTGGTTTAATGTTCATGTAACACAGAACCTGAGTTTGGAGCAATTAGTAAACCCCTTTTTATAAGCAACAGTAGGAATGATTTAGGAACACTATAAAGACCAAAATAGGATAGGACCATAGATAAGTAAAGCATTTTAATGACAGCTACAGGTTTGTATCTGTACATGTTTGCAAAACGGGTAAACGGATGAGTTTTCCCTCTTTAGGTTACCCGGGGAGGGGGAGTCTTTGAATCAGATGCACTCGGCGTTTCCAACCCTTCCATGGCTACCCACAAATGTGTACCTAGCGAGGTTTGAACCCTTGACCTCTTGTTGGTAGGTAATGTGCCTTACCACTAGTTTATAAATGATACAGAATAGTTAAGAAATTATGACTTTCCTTTGCTGCCAACTAGTTTATGCATTTTGTTGGTAGTATTCCTCTAAATTATCATGATCATTGTCATTCAGGCAGAAAACAGAATTTCTACAATGACTTTTAGCCATTCAGATTGGTGTATATCTCGTCAGAGGACGTGGGGTGTCCCAATTCCAGTTTTCTATCATACAGAGACAAAGGAACCTCTGCTAAATGAAGAGACTGTTGATCATATCAAATGTAAGCCCTAAACATAGTTGTTGGAAAGTTTGAGTTAATTTGAACTTAAATTTAACGAATGTGCATTTGAATCTTTGTGTTTGGCAGCAATCATTTCCCAAAAGGGCAGTGATGCATGGTGGTACATGTCAGTAGAAGAGTTGCTTCCTGAAAAATATCGTGATAAAGCATCAGATTATGTTAAGGGAACTGATACGATGGATGTTTGGTTTGATTCAGGTCTATTTATTTTAGTTACATGTTAAACACGAACAGCTCTTGTATCAGTTATATGCGACTAGATCTGTATATTAACCTATTAAACATACATAAACTGCAGGATCTTCATGGGCTGCTGTTTTAGAAAGTAGAGATGGCCTCAGTTATCCTGCTGATTTGTATGTTGAAGGTACTGATCAGCATCGGGGGTGGTTTCAAAGCTCTTTATTGACCAGTGTTGCAACTAAAGGTATCGTGACCATCAGTATATATTGTTAATTTAACTGATTACATTATTGTTATCATATTTTCATTATATGTGGCAGGAAAAGCTCCATATTCTGGAGTTATAACGCATGGATTTGTGCTCGATGAGAGGAGTAAAAAAATGAGTAAATCTGTGGGTAATGTTGTTGATCCACGCACTGTGATTGAAGGAGGGAAGAATCAAGAGATTAGTGGTCATTTAGCTGTGATTAAAAATCATAATATTTCTTAATAGTAAATCAAATGTTTTCTATTTGTTTCTCCAGCAAGAACCTTCGTATGGAGCAGATGTGCTTCGGCTTTGGGTCTCAAGTGTAGATTTTACAGGAGACGTTCAGATTGGACCTCAAGTCCTCCGTCAACTGTCGGACATCTACCGAAAACTACGAGGGACTTTGCGGTTTCTCTTGGGAAATCTTCATGATTGGAAAGTATGTTTTTTGTTTTTTGTTTCCAAATATTCCTCTGATATGCTTTTGGTTTAAAATACATTTAATACATTACCTTATATTGTGCTTTTATTTTGTAGGCAGAAAATTCTATTGCGTATCATGATCTTCCAGAAATCGATCAGCATGCTCTGTTTCAGCTTGAAAACGTTGTGAAAAACATCAAAGAAAGCTATGAAACGTATGAATTCTTCAAAATATACCAGGTAAAGTGTTGTTTTTACTTAATACATGGTTTCTCATTTTTTTTTTCATACTAACTGAATTCATTTTCTTTCAGATGATCTCTCAAATTTCTACTTTGATGTTGCCAAAGATCGCCTTTATGTCGGGTAACTTTTTTCTTTTATAACATAATGAAATTTGATTGATTTTATGGTCAAATTAGTTGACTTTGATATGTTGCTTCTGTTTCAGTGGTGCTTCAAGTTTTACAAAGAGAAGTTGTCAAACAGTGCTTGCAGCTCATTTGCTCTCGATAGTGAGAGTAATTGCTCCAATTCTACCTCATTTAGCTGAAGATGTGTGGCAAAATCTTCCTTTCGATTATAGCATTGGCAACACTGATATAGCCAAATTTGTTTTTGAGTCAAAATGGCCCGAAGTCAATGAAAGACGGCTTGCCTTTCCAGAAAAAGATATTGACTTTTGGGGAAATATACTTTAGGTAACTACAATTATGTCTTGTTGATAACATATCAGTAAATCAATTATGTCTTGTTGATAACATATCAGTAAATTTTGATTTTTTTTTAATAATCATCTATTGTATGAATTTGGTAGTTGAGAACTGAGGTAAATAAAGCTTTGGAGACTGCTCGCACTGGCAAACTCATTGGTTCCAGCCTGGAAGCAAAGGTGTACCTCCATAGCTCTGACGATAGCCTTGCACAGAGATTAAGAAATATGCGTGAAGCTAGACTTGATGCCGACTCTCTGAATCGCATATTCATAACATCTCAAGTATTTCCAATCATTATTTGGTAGGACTAGCAAGATGGCTGGGTCGGACGGGTTGGGTCACGGGTCACAACACAACATGTTCCAATGGAATCTTTTGGTCCATTATTTTTAAAAGCAATTAATTTGTTAATATTGACACAAAAAAACAAAAAAAATGTTACAGTATTAATCTATATTTTTGTATAACGAGTTAGGAAGCTTGCATTAAATTTAGACTTTTGTCAAATTTGTACGTGCTTGACCTGCTACTTACTAACATATAAGTTCTATCATTTGTTGTTCTTACATGTCAAAACTGTTGGACGTGTTTTTGTTGCTGTGAGTTTGATTTATTTTTAATAAACCTATTAAAGGGGCTCCCAAACTTGCACTTGAAAATAGTTCTAAATATTAAATATTAAAATTAATTGACACTTTTATTTAAAATAGTTATGAATCCACCTTAACTAACTTTCAATGTATTTTCCATTATCATGCCGATAGGCATCTTTGAAGATTCTACTGAAATAGACATAGCAGAAATTAGTGGTCCATTCAATGTGGAATTCAGTAGCAGCCTAAATTGACTGATTCATAACTAAATGAGTTTGAAATTGGCGATTGATTGAGAAATTCCACTTTTAATTTGTACAATGCTTGATAAATTCCACTACTACTCTACTCACCAATCAAATATCATAGTTTTACACTAAAGTCTATTTTGATTGGTTGAAATATCAAAGTAGACAAGTATTTGGGGACAACCAAACATACAAACATGGACTTATAATTTGGGACAGATCTAGTAGTGTTGACTTATATATTTATAAATCATTGCTTGTATTTCATTTGTTAAAAGTTTGATGATATTGGTATCTAAATTCCATTGTTTATATTGTAGGTTGAGATTCTTTCTACCTTGGAGGATGCACCAAGCGAAAATATACCATATTCTGGAGATTATTTGATTCACGGAGAAAAGAAAATATGGATTGGCATTTCACGTGCAGAAGGTTCAAAATGTGAACGGTGCTGGAACTTCTCTCCCCAAGTTGGTTCATTTCTCGATCACCCCACACTTTGCAAACGTTGCTATGATGTTATTGCTGGTCAACCACTTCCTCCTCTTGCAGCTGTCGGTTGATATGTTTGGGAGTGAAATTATTAGAAAAATGTGCCCTGTAAGTTCTAAAAAGGGGTAAAATGGTCATTCAAAGATTACGATGAACCTAGGGATAATACTTGCTACTAGCATCCCAATGAATGATTAGTGCGAAATTGGACAAACGACAATGATAACTTTTGCAATTTACTCAAACTATTATTCTCACTTTATGAATGCATTTTCTACATATTAAATGAAATACAAATATATTAACGAAATGATAATTTAGTACAAATAACTAATATGAGATATAGAGATTGAGTAACGAACATGATGAGTGTGGATGATATAATGTTATTTAGCTATGGTTTTTAATTTAATAACACTTAGTAGATTGAGATTTATTCATTATTATTGTAAAAATAATACGAGGAATTATTAACACTATTTTAACAAAAGAAGACAATCTCATATTATTGGTGTATGTAGGTCTTACAAAATATCTTACAAAAAATATTCACTCACTTAAAAAAAAAAAAAAAAAAAAAAAAAAAAAAAAAAGCCCAACGACACACCTACCACTCTAATTATGCAAAAAGCACACGTACATCTTACTCGTATAGTACAATAATGCAAAACAACCACAGCCCTACTTTTATTTGTGTGATGATAATATAGTCAATAGTCCTAGTCTTTTTAATATTAATATAATAATAGTAATAATGCAAAGATATACTGTATATATAGATAACACTTGACGGACATAAAGGCTCATCCACAACCACATATGCTACCTCACTCCTTCTCTGTGTACTTGTTCTTCCAGATCTTGTGAGAAGTACTCCTTCAATTTATATCATTTTGTAACCCAAATTAAACGCCCTTTTTAGTAATGACTTCTCATGAATACAAAGACATGATGTTTTCACCCGATGACTTTGCTCACCTCAAAATCCCCCTTGAAAACATACTATCAGCCACCGACAACTTTGATGACGAAAATATCTGCGAAAAAGATGCATTTGAAACATATTACGAAGGAAAGCTCTTGTGGTCCGGTGAGTTAATTAATATCTACGCTGGGAGGTTAAATAAAGAATCGTTTGATGGAGAACAACAGTTTTGGATGGAGGTGTCCATGCTTTCCAGTCTCAAGCACAAGAATCTGGCTTCTTTTGTTGGGTTTTGTGATGAGAATGACGAGAAGGTCACCATTATCAAGCGTGAGACTAGAGCAAGTCTCATTTGCCATCTAAGTGACCCGATGTTGTTGACATGGGTGCGAAGATTGGAGATATCTGTCGGTATTGCTCAAGCATTGAGCTACATTCATTATGATAAGTCACGTGATTTTAGCGTAATACACTGCAACATCAACAGTTCATTGATTTATTTAAATGATGATTGGGAACCCAAATTAGGTGATTTTATATGTTCCATGAAGATCAAAGCATCTGAAAGGCACCAGTCTTTCAATACTAATGAAGTACGGAGTACGGATGGATATACAGATAGAACATATATAGAGACAAAAAGTGTGAGCCACAAGTGGGCCCGGTAATGAAATTGGTATATCATAGTCATAGATTCATTACACACTAATTTGGTGTCTATGAAATCCATTCCCGTGAGCCTCTCTTTTTTCCACTACAAAATCAAATATCTATACACTTTTTCATACCATATTATATCAACCAAACATAAACAATCGTAATGATACACTTTTTCTTACCCATTGTCATTCCACATCATTCCAAATCCGATACCTATTGTCATTCCTAGCAACAAACCAAACGGGCCCTAAAAGTTGTTGGCTATAAACTTTCTTATTTTTCATCTATAAGGCTAAACTAAAGAATCTGATTGGTCAATAGATTGTTCTATATTTTTCGAGTGCTACATCAAATGGTTTCCTATTATCAATCCTTTTATACCACCAAAGGCCTTTTGGCCCAATGGTATTTGAGTAACCTATCAACATAGAGGTTGTGGGTTCAAATCTCATTAAATAAATTTGGGATATAATTTGTAAGATAAATGATGTACAGTAGGTTGTAATAAATTTGCCGCTGTAAAAAAAATCTTTATACCAATAGATCAGCTCTACTTTAATGACACTCGCAAGGACAATTAACATCTATATCTATAATAAATAGTATATATAATGTAGGAAGAACACTCTCATATTAATTATTAAGGCATTCTAAAACTTAAAATTTAAACAATATAAATATAAATGCATGTTGTACAATTACTTTATGCATTAATATATATATATTAAACATCCTTGAATTAATTTAAATATTAAAATACCCCTCAATTTAAAATACAATTAATAACCAGATGGTACAAATCCAACAAGTTATTTGAATAAATTTTTAAATACTCTACTCAAACACATTAAAACATTCCTGGAATAAAAATTAATACAATCTTTCAAAAAAAAAAAAAAAATAGTAATAATTAAATAGCATGTCTATACTATCTACTTTTAACATAATATAGTTTGCCATATTTTAAAGTTATTAAACCTAAAATTTTGTCTTCTACAAAGTTATTGTCACAAATAACGTATTATAAAAAAAAAATTGCTTGTCAAAAAATTTACTTACAGGATATCTGCCGCCGTAACATACGAGTACCATGCTAGTTTTCTTCAAACGTAGAAGCGAATTCAAGATATTGTTGTCTTACTTTTGACAAAATTGTAGTGAAGGTGTATAATGTGCGACTATTTTCACTTCAAATTTCCTTTTAATAAAAATTATGAATAAATACTGCACCTTAAAGATGTCAATGATCCTTTTTTTTTTTTTTTTTTTTTTTTTTTTTTTTTTTTTTTTTTGTCCTTGTTTTTAAAAGGATATTTACCATGGTAAATTTTTGTAAACATATAACTGGAAGTTTTGAATGAGCTATAGTGGATTTCTTGGTTAAAAAAAAATAACCAAATTGGCCTACATATAATAATACCACACGAATGGGCTTGTAGGCAGACCAATAGAAACCAAAAATAAACTAATAAAAATAACCACAAAGTAAAACTATGAGGAGCCCAGAAGCCCAAGTAGCACCTTGATATGTCAAAAACGTCTTATATATGCAATCTTCGGATATAAAATGTAATGTAACAACAACAACACGAAAAACCAATCACGCCAGAGCAAGGCATAGAGAATACAAAATACAATGTAGCACAAACTATATAATTAAGAAACTCTAAAGTCATTATGAACAATAAGATAGTAAAATTTATACAAGTGTCGCACATTGAAAATAACCAACCTGACGTTTGGGGCCATTCAAACCCTAAATTTTGCAATTAATTGATTATAGAAGGATATATTGTTCATATGAAACTATTAACGAAAAAGAGAAACTCAAATACGAATCAATTTGATATTACAATTTAGTTGAAGATGATAAATGGAAATAAAATAACTCACTAAAACATTAGAAACACACGTTAGAGGTCAACTTTCTTATCGATCGGTAGTTGTTAAGAATATCACATTATGAGAAAAAAACCATATTTAAAAAATTAATAAGCGCAACAAAACTTGGAGTTCTAGTTAGGATCTTAGAAAAGAGGACTGTTGGCCGAAGTTGCCTATATTTTTACATAGGATGGATGGGAATGATCTACTAAGAAAAAAAATAAAATTGAAAAGATTGAGAAATATTTTCAGCCACTTATTTCAAATGTAGAAGAAGAATTTCATAAGAGATGCATATTTTTTTTTAGGTGCATCTAAAATATACGACTATGGTTATTTCTAATCATTCTCATTTTACTTTTATTTCTTATTTGATCCTTACTCTATGATGGAAATTATTAAATAGTAACCCATTTATTATCACTATGGCCATCCACAACGCATAGACGTGGCATCGTTCAAATGAAATTAAAACGCCAGCTCATCATTTAATAACATTGTAGGGTTCGTACGTTGAAAAGACGTTCTTCTCTGTTTGAATCACATTTAATAACATTATTGTTGTATGATAATTTTAGATTATGGTAGTTTCTATTTATGCAACTAAGTTATGTCTTTTTAATTTCTATGTAATTTCTCTTATTTTTATATTAATGTAATCTTAAAAAATGACTAAATTTATAATGATGTGGAAATGCATTAAACTGTGTAAAGTTCAATGCATTGTGAGAGTTTATATAAATAATAATATGTTGATGTGGCGTTGATGTGACAGTGTACTGAATTTTGCATTGCACCTTGCATTGGAGATGCTCTAAGGCCATCCACAATGCATTGATGTAGCAAAGTGCAATAAGATCATTAGATGCCACCTCATAGTGTAATAGCATTGTGAGATTGCATAATATAACGAGAGTTTGTTTCTGTACACACCATTTAAATACTCTAATAGTAGGCCTTTTCTCCACTCAATTATTCATTAATATAAAAGATGTATGTTACTCCTACTTTAAGTTTGGAACTAACCATAAAAAAATTAGGCAAACTTGAATTAATATATATGATCTTCAAATAAAAAAACAAAAAAACACACAACTCTAATTTTTCTTTGACCTAAATCATTTCACCTTTTGCAGCCACCTTTTTCTCAAATGTAGATACAACCTTTAAAATTCGTCCCTTCCATTCAAACAAAAGCGAATCAAACATGATCTTATTTTCATATTCGAGGATCAAATACAAACACCCCTTTTTCTTCTCTTAACCGGTTTTCAGATCTTATTGTTTTGTTATAGATCTATAATGAGTTTGATTTTCGAATATATATTATCTTGTGACTAAATTATAAAACCAATAATCTCAGTTTTCGCAATGATATCAGTTTTTGTCGTTTTTAGGATAGTTTTTGTTTTGAGGAGATGGTTTAGGATAGTTTTTGTTTGATGTTGTTTGTTTTGGTTAATAGTATATTGCACTTCATCTTCTAGAACTTCTTTCTTTTTTTTTCTTTTCTTGAACCGATGAAGACACATATCTGGTGTCAACCATGTGGTTATTCGTAGTATTGGTTTGGTCAAATGAGATAAAATGAGACCTTGTTTTTTTTTTTTTTTTTTTTCTTTTTGTGGTTCGAACATGGTGATGGGTTTAGGATTGATTGTGGTCTCGGGTAGGCTGTTTAGATCACACAACGGCCACAGTGATTGGTTCGGACATGGTGATTTTTTTTTTAAATTTATTTATTTATATGTTTCGTTTGTGTTCTTGTTCGAACCAGATAGGTGAGGGCGGTTGATTTGGAGTTGGATTGAATATTCTGTGTATTTGTTTCTCAGATTTATTTTTTAGTGTTGGCTTGGCTTGTAGCTTGATTAGATTGTATATTGTGATTAAATGGTTATATATTTTAGTGAAAGGTGAATTAAATAGTGTATTAATTATATGTGTTGAATATTTTTTAGTTGTATTTGTGCTTCAAATAGTTGTAAATTATGATTTGTTACTTGTATTTGCTTAAAATCTATATTAAGAAATCTTATAAAATTAATAGGATGGAAGTGCTTAAATGCATTGTAAATAATATAGATAATCAGTATTTAACGCTTCATGTTTTATTCATGTTGTAAATTTTAGGGTCAATTATTAATTGATAATTTATCTCTTTAGTCTTGGTCGATTAATTATTTAACCATTTAACCTTTTTGGCAACATTTTTACCTTTTTACTCTTAACTTTCATTGACTATTTAAAAGACCGCTTTAATTTTGGATAACCATTAGACAAAATCTTTTAACTAAACTCGACAACTTTTTTAATCTATAATATTAAATGAACTATTTTATGATTACCCATTCTGACACATGATACGTCCTGTTTTGCGGTTTTTAGTTATTAAGTTTTCTTGTGTTTAAATCAAGGGGACCGTAAGTTTGTTTTGACCATTATAACTTCGTGTTCTTTTAAAAGGGTAACATGTATAGTTGACATTCTACATAGATAACTAAAAACAAAAAATTAAATTATTTACAAATTTTAAGAATAGTAATAATCCCCTTAATCCAAACACTAAAAATGAATTCATAACTTAAGCACCAAAATCCGACGTATCATGGGTCGTGTCGGATAGTCTAACTAATAAGAAATGTAATACTCCTTATTGGATATGACGTTGATACAAGCCATACAACTTTCAGTGACAATAAATAGAAAAGAAATAAAACCAACTTTATGGATATCACTTAGGATTAAAAAAGGGACGTTCAGTGGAGATCGCCAATTATACATATATAGTATATAGAGTTAATTACATAATTGGTCCTTGTCGTTTGTCGGATCTTGCAGAAAATGTCCCTGTACTTTTTTTTTGACGGGTCATGTCCTCGTGGTATGCAAAAGTTACGGGTTTGGTCCTTTGACGGTCATGCCGTTAGTTGACCGTTAACTTGGCAAACCACAGGGACGATTGATGTAACAGACAAAAAAAAAAAAAAAAAAATTACTAAAAAAAAAAGAAAAATTGTTTAAAAAAAACTGATTTAAAAAAAAAAAAAAAAAAAAAAAAAAACTTAAAAAAAAAAACGAAAAATTGTTTAAAAAAAAACTGTTTACAAAAAATATTTATTACACTTAAATTGGTGCTTATGTATAATGTCAGGGCCTAAGAGAACCTTTTTTTTTTTTTTTTTTTTTCCTTTTTTTAATTATTATACTTAAATTTTGGGCTTATGTACAACATGAGGGCATAATTTTTTTTTATTAAACTCTAGAAAATGAAAAATAAAAAAATTAGGCCCTCACAACGTGAGGGCTTAAATTTTTAATTGCGTATTTTGTACAAAAACGTATAAGAACTTATAAAACAGACGAAAACGTATAAAAATGGATAAAAATATACAAAAATCGTACAAAATACGCATTAAAAATTTAAGCCCTCATGTTGTACATAAGCCAAAAATTTAAGTATAATAATTAGAAAAAAAAAATTCTCTTAGGCCCTGACATTATACATAAGCACCAATTTAAGTGTAATAAATATTTTTTGTAAACGTTTTTTTTTAAACAATTATTCGTTTTTAATTTTAAAGTTTTTTTTTTTTTTTTTTTTTTTTTTTTTTTTTTTTTTTTGTCTGTTACATAAATCGTCCATGTGGTTTGCCAAGTTAACGGTCAACTAACGGCATGACCCGTCAAAGGACCAAACCCGTAACTTTTGCATACCACGAGGACATGACCCGTCAAAAAAAAAGTACAGGGACATTTTCTGCAAGATCCGACAAACCACAAGGACCAATTATGTAATTAACTCTAGTATATAACTAGCAGGTTTGCCCGCGCGTTGCTGCGGGGCGGCCGTGTTTATGTTTATGTATTCAAAGACCGATATATCATAGACAATGACGTGTTTGTGGTACAATGTCAAACGTCGAAAACTGTGATAAATTAGATGAAAGCTACCTACACATAACTTGTATAAATTTCGTACCAATCTTTTGTTTTTGTCTGCTATAAGAAGGCGTCTACTTATATCCATAAATACGAAGCAATTCCTTTGGATACCGTCAGCATATGCTTCTTTAAATTGAATATTATTTGTAACGGACTGAGCAATTCTTTAAATACCAAATTAATTCCTTTTTATACTATTGCTTGCTAAAGGAATTGCTTGAAAAAACAAATATATGTCTAATGCATCTAAAGGACTTTGCTAAAGGAATTGTTTGACGATATCCAAAGGGATTGGTTGTATACATATGCTTCTTTGGATACATAGCAAGAAAATTGCATTTCGTTAACAGATATACTTGAAAAAACAAATATAGTAACATGCTGCAAAGCCGCTACCAGGCAGGCTGAACAGCTTCTAAATGGCATTTAAGCCACACTTTGTATAAGTATACACAACTTTAGGCATTAGACGTATACAGACTATTATTTTGTCGACATAGCCCAGCGTCTCTAGTGTTTCAGAAAGTGTGGTTCTTTCCTGGTATCTCCACTATTGCTCCAACTCGTTGATATTATCTGCATCGTGCGCTTCCCGTGTCATGATTATCCTGCATCATGCCCTTTATCAGGTTATTATCAATGACAAAATAATTAGCCACAGTCCTTCCTGACTTCACATGATCCAAAGACTGCGACGATAGCTAATCTCCAATCTAAACTACACACCATTTGCAATTTCAAAATTCGAAAGGAAAGAGAGCAAAATAAAAATTAATGGTTAAGGGCTGTTTGGACAGATTCTGTCTAAGGGGTTGTTTGGACACACGTAAATTTATTTAGAGACAGATGAATCTGCAGATTTATTAATAAGTACATGTTCCAATCGTAGCTTTGATATGTTGTCCGGAGCTCGATCTGCTGTTCCGGGCTGAACCCGCTTCACCTGAAATGATAAAAAACACACCAGTAAGAGCTTAACCCAGTTCATAGCTACCAATATCCTGATAACAACGAAGATGATAAAAGTGCAGGTAAGAAACAAAAACCGTAATACAACAGCAATATAATTATATGATTTCGTGTTGATGTGGTTACATATATCAACCTTTATTGGCGCTAACTGATCACTTATTCTTGTGGGGATTATTCCAGCCGAATATAACAACTCTAACTACCTATGCATTAAAGGCTACACCAAAACAAAGACAACAATTATGATTAGAATAAAGTTGGAAGATTGCTCCAACTGGATTCTCAATAATCCTGTTACTGGTCTTATTTTAAAGCTAATTCCACATCTTAAATTTTTTTAAATGAAACCCAAGTTGCATAAAAACGTAAACTGATGTAGAACTCCAATGAAACCCAAGTTACATAAACCCCCTATTCACTTGCATATCACTAATGGACCAAAAAAGGACCCCTCTGTTTGTTGACCCGGCCTAACCGATTCAGCATCAGAAGATACACTCATCGGTAATGCCCGAGGACCATTTCGACTCATTCCCTTTGTGTGTGTACCAAGTTTCTTAGTCAGACTTTTAAAGTTTATTATAATGAACATGTGAGGTTCTATAGTTTATAATAAAAGAGTATCACACTTTTTTAAGCCCAATAATGCATTACCTTAGCTTATGTCCATCTCCTCCTGTTCTGGTGTAGTGGCAAATATAAAATAGCAAACCAATATCAATTGATTTTCCGTTAATGTCATCCACAATTAACTGTTCATAACATTTTGGAAATCATTTTACAAAATTAAGACAATGTTAGATAACAAACCTGATCAATCTCATTTACTTTACTGCTTGTCTTTGCTAATAAGCACTTTAGTGCTTATTAGCTTATCACTAATTATTTTCAGTTCTAAGTCCTAATTTTAAGATACTAAGTAAGTTTTATAAGAGGAAAACCTTAGTTGCTTTTTAAAAAATCTGTTTATTAAG
Source organism: Chrysanthemum seticuspe (assembly GCA_019973895.1). NCBI lineage: Eukaryota > Viridiplantae > Streptophyta > Magnoliopsida > Asterales > Asteraceae > Chrysanthemum > Chrysanthemum seticuspe. The sequence continues at coordinate 21,834,053 of BPTQ01000001.1, forward strand.
TTTAACACCCCATAAAGGGGTGTTTGACATAAGCTTATTTAAGGTCAAAAATCAGTTTTACAGGCTTTTCTTAAGTCCTCACATACCCACCGCAATATGTATTTAGCTTATTTGCAATTAGATTCATCTTAGCTTAGTCATTTTGCTCTCAAAAACTTCCCATCTGCCCACTTATTGAACTGTTTCAGCAGCTTACCATGCCTAAATGGCTTCTCTTTTAGATTTTTAGTTTGCTCAATATTAAGCCTTAGTCTCTGAAATTTGGTACTCATAATCTAGGGTAGGTAGTGTAGTTATTGCTTATTTTTATAAATTTTTATGTGGTCCTTTAGATAGCTTATTTAGATGCCAAATAGGGCCCCCTTAGGCTGTTTTGCTGCTGTAGTAGCCATTACAGCAGACTGTTAATGTTTTATTTGTAGCTTATCTTGTGCTTATTAGTTGTTCCCTTAGCTTATTTGTGACATTTTAGTGCTTATTAGATAGAGTAGGCTAGAATAGCTTGTAGTTTGCTTATTAGTGCTTATGCTTATTTGTCCCTTTTTAGCTTAGGATACCCACTTAGTTGTTTACATATATGGAAAATTAAGACCAACATATTGCAGATGACCAAAAAGGAACCCATGGGAAAGTCCAAGGTTGTTCTTTGGCTTGTCGTAAACTTGCTAATCACTCTACAATCAAGCGCTAGCTTAAGAAACTACATGATTACATCCATTAGTTCATGAAAATTGCAACATGTAACCATGTTTTGACTTTTATAAAGATGTTGAGGTGTTTGAATCTCTGTTAATTGTAAGAGCATTTACTTTTTGTCGAAATTTTAAAGTCATCAACTTTTTAGCCAAATGTCCAAGTTAAGCTTTCAAAAAACACATAGTAAATTAACCTTGTACAGTCAAATTACCTCAGTTAATGTAGGGCCCTAGTCGATGTGTATGAAGGCCGTAAACTCGGGGCAGTTAACCCTTAGATCGTAGTTGATGTCCACCTTGAGACTGCTTCACGGTCTCCTTTAGTATCCAAGTTGTTGCAATTAAGTCTAACCACTTCACAACTTGCTTCAAAAGTAGTACTTTGAGCAGTAAACCTGCCTTGAACGAACTCAAAGTATCCACTTGAATAACCATCCCCTTCTCTAGAAGCCCATGAGATCCATCACACTGAACCGTACCTAACAATAACCAATCATGTCTATAAGAACTAATGCCATACTAAACAATTAGAATTACATGAATCCACATTGAAAATATATCCAAAACACAATGACAATAGACACATACCAGACCTATTATCTAAATCCTGTTTGACATCAGACACCAAGCTCAAGTGTTTTATATATACTATCACAATTTAAGCATAAACTTGTATACGACTAAATACAAATGCTACTGGGACAAAGTCCACACATAGGTGTGACAATCCGAAACCATGCTAAAAGCTCTAATCTTTTACTCACAATTAGCCTCAAAACAACAAAAAAATATATATATAAAGTACTATTACCTTTTTCACTTTCACTATCCTGGGCCAATCTTTTTCACTTGCTGATCTTGATTTCACAGTCCGCATAAACTTGTATACGACTAACTTGACTTGAAGAAAATACACATACCTTTCATCTTGAAGAGTTTCTTGATTCGCAACTTCGGCACATACAATCCTAAAAACCAAAAATCAAAAAAAGTGTATAAAGGTTATAACCTTTAAAACATACCTGGATCACTATTCTGGTACTTTACTTCCTATAAGCTTCTTCATTTGGACAGCAACTCAAACTGATATTCTGCTATAAAAACCATGTTACTGTGATGAGCTTTTAATGGAACATTAAAATAATTCTAATCGCTTTACATATTGAGTCTACTATTATCCGCTATCAAGAGATGATCGACTAAAATCTTACTAAATAGAAATTAAAAAAAAAAAAAAAAAAAAAAAAAAAGGCTTACCAAATATGGTGCTACCAGGGTTCATAGCTACCTGGTTCTTGGCACCTTCTCCTCTAAACCGTTTGCCTCAACATAGGCAACAACAAACCATGTTCCTTGATCATTTGGTAAAATTACGATTCGACCATTTTTCCAATTACTATCACTTATGCAAAATGAAAACCCTCGTAGCTCCAAACCTCAAACAAATTGACATATGCAAAATCAAAACCCAACAGATCAAAAAGTTTCAATCTTTTATATAAAAACTGTAAAGGGTATAAATTTAAAGTCAAATAATTAAAAATTTTATTAAAAATTAAAAAACATATGATGAGACTTACTATTGCTAGCCGGATTGAAGACAACGGCGCAAGGTTCACCGGAAAACTCAAAGATATCAATGACCTCGTTAGAGAGGTGAGAAGAAGATTCAGGAGAAAAAAAATGGAGGGATGTGGGATTTATTAGAGAGTGGAGAAGCTTCTCAGTGGTATATGTTTTAAGGCGGTGGAAGAAAAGTATACGTATATCTTGCGTGCACAGTGACTTCCCAAACACACTTGAGCCAATTGTGTGCTGCCAACAAAGAAATTTGTGTACTATCACTTGTTGGCAGCCAATCAAATGTTGACACATACACATTTATACCCTGTATTTTTATACATCCCCCAACTTCTATTAGTATATATATATAATATACTGATGATGCATCAGTAGTTCCTGTTATTTTGTGTATTAAATGAATATCCTTTTGTAACCTGCTTGTTTTTGTAATAGATACACTCTCCGCCCAACCACCTTGCTCATCTAAGAATCCCTCTTGAAGATATCTTATCCGCCACCAACTACTTTGCTGAAAGAAATGTCATTGGAGAAAATGGATTTGGAAAGAGATACAAGGGACAACTCTTGTGGTCCGGTGAGTTGATAGATATAACTGCTCAGAGGTTAACTAATAAAGAATGGGATGATGAAAAAGAACAACAGTTTTGGACGGAGATTGCAATGCTATCTGGACTCGAGCATAAGAATCTTGTTTTTATTGTTGGGTTTTGTAATGAAGTTGGTGCAGAAACCATCCTTTACAAGGACATGTCCACGGGAAGGCTCGAATACTATTTAAGTGACCCCAGGTTGTTGACATGGGTGAAAAGATTGGAGATATGTGTTGGTATTGCGAATGCATTGAGTTACATTCATTATGATGAGCCTCGCGATTTTAGTGTTATACACCGGAACATCAGCAGTTACAAAATTCTATTAAATGATGACCAGGAACCCAAGTTATCAGATTTTCAGCATTCCATGAAGATAGAAGCATCAGAAAGGAACCATTCTTTCCATACTGATTCAGTTTGGTCTACAGAGGGGTATACAGACCCAACATATTTAAAGACTAGACGTGTGAACCACAAGTCAGATATCTACTCCTTTGGGATAGTAATGTTTGAACTATTGTGTGGTAGGAAATCAGTAAGTGATGATCAAGATAATAAGTATTTGGCTCCAGTGGTAGTTTTTCATTATATAGAGAAAATACTTGATGATATAATTGATCCGGATCTATGGAAACAAATAAATCCGCGATCATTGAACATTTTCGCCGAAACAGCATATGAGTGCTTGAATGAAGAACAATCGCAACGCCCAAATATGGATCAGATTGTCACAAGACTGAAGAAAGCGTTGGAACTTCAATTGGAATGTGAAAATGCTGTAAGAGGGTTTTTTCTCTTTATCTTTCAATCACAATAACTACTGTATAATACGAGCAACGTTTATTTACTTATGGCTATATTTGTTGTCATTGATGTTAAGGTACACTCATCAGTTGTGGACGAAGTTGGAGGGACATCATCCAATCATGAGGAGGTAATTAATTTTTTTTTATTTATTGTTAAAAGCCACTGAAATCTTTAAAATAGAGGAATATGTCAAAACAAGAGAAACGATAAAGAAAGATGCGAGTAGAGAGGCAGCAGAATATAATACGATGTGGTATATAATGCCCGATAGCATCTAATAGCAATTCCCTTATTTTATTTAAAATCTTGTTGTAAGTTGTAACTTACAACCAACTTGTAAGTCACTGAAATTTTTAAGAGAGAGGAAAACAGGTGATGATATATTTTTATGGTTAAATCTACTTTGCTCATTATACTCAGACGATGTTTGTCAAAACAAGAGAAAATTAAAGGATAAAGAAAGATACATGCTCAGATTTTGACAAGGGGAAGATCACATAAACGTTAAACCTTAGTAAGCCATTGAAGTGAGAAACATGCCACATAAGTCATTTAAAGTTGGTGTTTTGTTCTGTTTATAACGTGATGACCGGTGAAGAGTGATACATTAGACATGTAACTTATACTATATGGGTAACTTTAGTTAAAGTATTATGGTTACTCAACCTATATATTAATATAGATCTTGAATTTTTGGTTACAAATAAAAAGTTCTAATTAAATAAGATATAGGTGCGAGGTAAGAACCACATAAGTAGGTGCTCGATCAAAATAACTAAAATACGTGTCGTATTAGTTTTAGGAAAATGATATGCGTGAATAAAACCCTTAAAGATATGCTTAACCTTTATTTGAAGACACGTGACAATTTATAAAGGTATGCTTAACTTGTAGTTGTTATCGCCTTGCGTTTTTATTTCAAAAGCAATCCACCAAGATGAAAATGAAGTTGACTTGTATCAACTATTGTCACATATAGTCCTTATATGAAACGAACCCTGAGACCCAAGACTAAGTCTCAACCGAAACCAACCATGTCAAGAGACTTCCCATACGTTATACATTTTCTCAAGGTTGTCAAGATCGGGATCCTACCTAGGATCGTTTTTATCTTTGCAGGATCGTGATCGTAAGATCATATCGGGATCCTAAGATCCTACTATAATGTCATTCTTTAATAAACTTTGTAACATTATTCAAATATATAAATTATTGTATATCATAGACACAAAATTATATGAATGCTTAATAGAAGTATTGTCTTAAATTATGAATATGGAATGTTTAAGAAGAATCACATGTTATTTTTCAAATTAACTAAAAGCATCTTGCATAATTTTGTAGTTTTTTTGTTTGCGATTTAAGAAAAGTAAGATCGGATCGTATTTAGATCTTAAGATCCTATTGGCAAGATCGGGATCCTATAAGATCTTAAACATGTTAAGATCCTACGTAGGATCCGGATCATTTTCGCTTTATAGAATCGTAAAATCGTAAGATCCTAAGATCAGGATCGGGATCTTAACAACTATGCATTTTCTATTTAGTTCTCCCACCTATAATTTTAGTTTATAAGTGGTCCACATTAATATTACCACGTGCCACCCATCCATTGTTTCCCATGTTTAGTTATTTTCTAGTCTATAGTTTATTCCTTCAGTTTAGAAGATCATTAATTTGTTCTTTAGTTATTTAACTGTAATAACGTTGCAATTTGAAAAGGGTGAAAATTTGATCTAGTGTTTAGTCTACTAGAATATATTGTAAGAGATGTGCTAAGCTATTTATCTTTGGAGATTTTCTATCACTATATTTCAACAATCTTCACCCAAGTTAAACATGACAATCTTTTATATCTATCTTCTTTACACTTACTGTACCAGCTTTAATTATCAGCCCTTTGAAAATGACTCATGTATAAAAATATTATTGAGAGTGATACACAAGATCCGGTGTTATATGTACTTAGCTTCTCACCATTTCGTCTTTTTGATAAATATTTTAATTGATCAATCAGCCTAACTGAAGTGTTATATTATGTTAATCTACACGTATAGGGATCAGTGACCTTCGCATCTATAGGCAATGAATCCCAAGTCAGTAAAAACACAAAGTCTTTCCTCAAAGATCCATCTCTCTTAAAACTCAGCTTAGGAGATTTGAAATCAGCAACCAACAATTTTGATGAAGAAAATATCCTCAACAAAGATAAAACGATATTCAAAGGTCGTCTCTTGCGTTCCGAACAGTCCATCGATTTCGTTGGAAAGGTTTACGAATTTGATTCTGAAAAAGATGAGAGCAAAAAGTTCGGGGTAGAGCTTTCGATGCTTTCAAGTCTCAAACATAAGAATCTTGTGTCTCTTATTGGGGTTTGTGATGAGCATCGGGATGCGAAGGTTATCATATACAAGAGGGAGGCCAACAGAAGTCTTGAAAAATATCTAAGTGACCAGACTCTTACATGGATGCAAAGGTTGAAGATATGTGTTGGTATTGGAAATGCATTGAGTTACATCCATTATGATGCTGGACGCGATTTCAGTGTCATACATTGCAATGTCAGGAGCTCGAAAATTTTACTTGATGACGAATGGGAACCCAAGTTATCTGGTTTTGAACTTGCGTTGAAAAATACAATAGCTCGGAGGCATCGTTTTTTTCTTACTCATGATGTTATTGAGAATGTATACCTGGACCCACAATATAAAAAAACTGGAGGTCTAACGCACAAGTCGGATGTGTATTCATTCGGTGTTGTATTATTGGAAGTCTTGTGCGGAAAGAGTGTAGAAGATGAAAACGAAGACGATGACAATGACGATGATGAAGACAATGACGATGACAATGAGTTGAGAGAGGGTTTATTAAGTCAACTGGCCAAATCTAATTTGGATGAAATGATTATGCCGCATTTACGTAACCAGATGGACCCAGAATCACTCAAAATCTTCTCAGAGACAACATATTATTGCATAAAAGAGGATAGAGCAGAACGTCCGTATATAGATCAGGTTGTCAAAAGACTTAAGAAAGCTTTGGGGCTTCAGTTGAAACATGAGAATCCAGTCAACCTTACATCATCCAAGGTACGTATAGTAAATAATTTACTTGATCTTTTAATTTAAGACCGATAATCCTATAATAATTAATAGACGAGTGTTATTAGAAATCGAAATCTTTGAGACGAGATGAACAAATTAATTTAGGATCTATCTTAGAATTTGAATGAGAACCACCTTACATTAAAAAGAAAAGAAGAAGAAAGGAAGACAATTAATAGATTAAAATAATAATAATAATCTCAAAATCATTCTTTATAGTGGTTTTGAAAGCCTTACTTTTAACTAAAGTTGCTAATTTAACCCTCACACTCACAACAGTAGTATTATTTTTGAACCTTTAATAGATTAAAAAAATAATAATAATAATCTCAAAATCATTCTTTATAGTGATTTTCAAAGCCTTACTTTTAACTAAAGTTGCTAATTTAACCCTCACACTCACAACAGTAGTATTATTTTTGAACCTTTTAAAGTGTCAGAATGTTCTAATAAGATTATAGTATAAATGGATATTGCAACTGTTAAATGTCACAACAAGTCAATAGCTCTATGAAAGAAAATGAAAACTTATTTACAACTTTAAATAGTGTGATGCTATAATGTGCCTTTTTAAATATAAATTGAGGTTTCATATTAGCTAAACTCGACTAAAAGTTTGAATATTGCTATATCTTGAAATGAAGATGTTGAAGTCTCAACATAGGTGATGGCTTTATACTTGATTTTCGAATGTCGTAGATAACTTTTTTTTTAACATAAGGTATTAGCAGTCAACGATTTAGTCTTATAGTAAACGCTGTGAGTACTAGTTTTAATAAATACATTTTTTTCTTTTTCTTTTTCTTTTTTCTTTTCATTTGGGCACCCCTTTGTTAATATGGACCTTACCCGACCCGGCCCAACATACTTACCGTGTATTAAATTGTTGAGTTTTTCGTCTTGACGAAATAATAATAATAATAATAATAATAATAATAATAATAATAATAATAATAATAATGATCAAAGAACTATCTTGGTTTTATAATTGGGTTCGCCATTGAGTGTTAGCAACTGATATCATATGGTTTAACCATATAACCACTAATCCACTATCTGTCCTCACTATAAATGCCAATTGTACGTTGCATGTCAAGTATAAAAAAATTATTACCTTACTTAAACGTGTATGTGATTTTGATTTTACATTGTTATAATTTTGTAACATTTCATCTTATATTTCTTAGAATATAATATTATAAAACTAAAAAGTATTACATAAAACTATGATTTTCATGATAAATGTGGTGAATATGGTAGTATGAAATAAATTTTTTTATTAAAACTTTAAGGGTTTGCTAAATAGCCTTAAAGGCTACATTTACGAAACAGAGATATGCATAACTTGTGGTACATAAAGTTAGCTGAGAGAGGTTAAATTCACAAGGTTGGCATCTAAGTAAAAACAGATTCATCTTATTTAAATCGACACATCTTCAATATGTGATTATAGTTGCTTTTCATTCATCACATTATAAAATTTGTTTTCATTTGATCCTAACTCTATTATATCAAATACTATAAGAGGTAAGAGTATGGATCAAATGAGAAATAAAAGTAAAATGAGAATAATGAGAAGTAACCACAACCGCACATTTCAGATGCACCTACAATAAAAGATGCATTTTCCATAAATTTCTCCTTCTTCATTTAAAATGTGTGGCTACAATTATTTCTCATTCTTCTTATTTTATTTTCTCTTCTCACTAGATCCTTTCCCTAAGAGGTAATCATATTAGCATTAATTAAGGAAGGAATGGGGTGGTGAAGGGGAGGAGGAGAATCTTTTATATAATAAGAGAAATAAGCTTTTGTCCAAAAAGAAATTAGGTGAAAAATTCATTTGTATCGAAAGAAGAGTTCTATTTGGCCACGTGGTAAGACTCGTTTCTTATATTAGCCAACAAAAGTTAACATTGATGCTTAATTTGATCAACATCAATCATTTAAAAAAAAAAAGAAAAAAAAAACAAAACAAACTGTGCATGGCTTTGGCATTATTATTATTATTATTATTATTATTATTATTATTATTATTATTATTATTATTACATTTTTAAGTCTAAAACCTTATAAAAGAATTAAGGGTGTGTTTGGTAGGAGGGAATTGAATGAAAGAATCATATCAGATATGATTGCAAGTGTTTGGTTAAGATGTGTATATTTCAAATATGAGATTGAAAGATACATATTTTCCATACTTCATAGTACTCAAAAGGGAAAGGTATGAAACTTTCATACCTATGGATCCCACTTTATATGCAAACTCACACCTATTGTATTTATAACGACATATCAAACGCACCCTAAATTTATTTTAAATTTTATAGACTTAAAGGTTTATTTCTCAATTTTGATAAATTAATAAATTTAAATTTTATAAAAATATTCACTAGAATATATACTAAAAAACCGCATTTACATTTTGTTGTAGTTATTGATAAATATTCTTATTAACATACACAAACCATGTATACAAGGGTTCAAAAACTATAGGAATAAAAAATATCATATGTAAATAACTATAATAAGAAGGGAAAATTACATAAAAATGTATCATACTTGTCAATTTTTGTCATTATATGTAGCGTACTATTTTTTTTTTTATCATTGTGACACTAAATTTTTGAATTCGTGCTATTGTGTGTACTGGTGACCTGCTTAACCTGTTGGAGTCGGTCAAGTTAACGACCGTTAATTTTATTATTGCACCGTTAGTCCTTTTCGTCTGTTTTTAACGACCGTTATTATATTATGGCACTGTTAGTCCTTTTCACCCGATGTTTACACGTTTTCGTCCGTTTTTGCACGGTTTCGTCCGTTTTTACACGTTTTTGTTCGTTTTTGCACGTTTCGTCCATTTTACACATTTTCATTCGTTTTTACACGTTTTGTTCGTTTTTGCACGCTTTCGTCTGTTTTTACACGTTTTCATTCGTTTTTGCACGATTTTGTCCGTTTTAACACGTTTTCGTTCGTTTTTCAACGTTTTCGCACGCTTTCATTCGATTGTACACATTTTTGTTCATTTTTGCACGTTTTTACACGTTTTCGTTCGTTTTTTGCACGTTTCCGTTCGTTTTTACACGTTTTTGTTCGTTTATATATGTTTTTGTTAGTTTTTGCACGCTTTTGTCAGTTTTTACACCTTTTCGTTCGTTTTTACACGGTTTTGTTCGTTTTTGCATTCTTTCATTTAATGTCACACGTTTTCATTCATTTTGCACGTTCTTATATGTTTTTGTTTATTTTGCACGTTTTCCTTCGTTTTTTCACGTTTCCGTTTGTTCGTTCGTTTTTACATGTTTTTGCACATTTAACGTGTAAAAACGAACGAAAACATGTAAAACGAACGAAAACATGTAAAACGAACGAAATTCGTGCAAAAGCGAACGAAAACCTGTAAAAACAAATGAAAACGTGCAAAAACGAACAAAAACGTGTAAAAACTGACGAAAGTGTGCAAACACGAACGAAAACGTGCAAAAATGAACGAAAACATGCAAAAACGTGTATAAACAGACGAAAACGTGCAAAAACTAACAAAACGTGTTGAAACAGACGAAAACGTGAAACACGGATGAATGCGTGTAAAAACAGACGAAAACGGACAAAAACATGTAATATAGGGCGAATGGGACCAACGGTGCAAACGTGCAAAATGAACAAAAACTTTTAAAAATGAACGAAAACTTTAAAAACGGACAAAAACATGTTAAACCGGGCGAAAAACGTGCAAAAATGGACGAAAACGTGTAAAAACGGACAAAACCGTGCAAAAACGGATGAAAACGTGTAAAAACGGACAAAAGCGTGCAAAACCGTGTAAAAACGGACGAAAACGTGTAAAAATCGGGCAAAAAGACTAACGGTGCAATAATATAATAACGGTCGTTAAAAACAGATGAAAAGTCTAACGGTGCAATAATAAAATTAACGGTCGTTAACTTGACCGGCTCCAACAGGTTAAGCAGGTCACCGGTAGACACAATAGCACGATTTAAAAAGGTTGGTGTCACAATAAAAAAATAATACGCTACATACAATGACAAAAAGTGACAAGTATAATACATTTTTATGCAATTTTCCCAAATAAGAATGCAAAACATATCAAAGTTTCGTACGTAATATCTAATTTAAATTTTATTTATGTTTGAACTTATGCGTGCACAAAACTTGTGAGTAGTAAGTACATACGTGGTGCAAGTCATTTGGTTTAAGAACATTAAATGATCATACGTAAAAGTCATGGTTTTTTTTAACCAACCTTAGTGACTTTATTACTTTTCTAATTTAACACGATATAGCTAGCCCACATCTTTTTCTTTTTAGGGATTATGCATCGAAAGACCCTTCAACTATTAAGCATTTTTCTCTTAGGACACTCAGTTTTTAAAACTAACTTACGGGTCACCCAAGTATGTGTTTTATTTCCTTTAAACCAATCTCGTAAAGTTATTCGAAATTGCTATAAACGAAAGGAACCCGATTAATAGGTGGCCTATTAGTTACTTTTGATAAATGAGTGGCCTAAAACTAAAACAATTAATAGTTGAGTGACCTTCCAATACATAATCCCTTCTTTTTATTTTGAGGGGTGATAGACCCACAAAAAATGTTGCACAAAAGAAATCTACAAAATGATGTGCCAGTATCTGATTGGTGCATTTGGGTGTGGGGTCTTTCTCTTTTCTTTTTTGCACCAATCAAATACCTCCACCTTATTTTGTGGATTTCTTTTGTGGAACATTTTTTGTGGGTCTAGCATCCCTCTTTTATTATAGTTTTGTTTCTTCAAACAACCACAAATCACATGTAATTATTTCTTGACTTTCTTTTAAAATGGTAAAGAATTTATAGAAGGCACCTAAGAGGGAGGAATAAGTGAGACAAGAACTAAAGGTGCGTTTGGTTTGTATATAAGGTTTTGGAATTTAATATAGGTCTGAGGGAAAAGATAAAGAGATGAAAAAATGATACTTAAGTAAAGTTGTTTCTTTCATAAATTCGGATCTGAACATGATTGGATTTTATTACTATTCTTAAAATATTCATATGAAAAGCAATGAGATCAGACTAGTAAATACAGTTGAAAAAAGAAAAAGAAAAAATCAAATAACAAAAACTGATAATTAGGATTTCTTATGTAAACAAACAAACAGAAGAGAATCTCTTATATAATATGAGATTTGTAAAAAGTGATGAATCAATATGTATGACTAATAGAAATGTAGTTATCTATTGACTAATAGAAAGTCAAATTTGAAACAATTTGGTCAAACCTATCTAAATTTCATCCACCAAAAAATATGTATGAAAACACATGAGTCGCTTTTGTAAAAAAAAACTAAAAATTGAGAGATAATTGAGAAACTTTAATTTTTAAACTTAAATAAATTATATGGGCTTAAGTAAACTTATCAATATTCATGTTTTGTAATAACTTTATAAATTTGATAAACACCCAACACTTTAAACCCTATACACTTTAAATTTCTCTAAAAAAAAACTATTATCATTCTATATTAAAATAACGTATATGAACGGAATTATAAATATCAAAATGAAAGTACAATATTGAGATTGTACATATACGAACATCTCATGTTATTATCTTTTATAAGATTATGTAAGGATGTTCGCAAAAGTTTTTTTTAATACACTTTCAATAGCTACTAATGTTATTTCTTTTATAAGTTTAACTTGTGCATAAACAGATTTAAAAATTGAATACATCTAAAATTATTAATAAAAGGAATATAAATAATACAATGAATGCACGATCACACGGATTACTATGAGATAAAAACATACACACAATATTGTGCATATAGCAAGGACACATGTAATTACTCTTTAAAGTTTAAATAAGGATTTCTAGAAGAAAAAAAATTAAAAGTCATTTATTGCTATCAAACATACATAATATCTAAAAGATGAAATCAATAGTTAAATTTAAACAATATCAACCTCAACACTATACAATTTTAAAGTCAAATCTTTTGTATAACAAAAATCTATACAAAATATTAATCAATATTAATACATAATCAAAAATTTATGTAAAAATCCGGACGAGCACGGGTGTTGTAGCTATATAAGTATAAAAGATTTTACATAATGTTATAAACTAATCTTGTTTAACAACTCCGTATATAAACCCAGACAAGCTTTACTATTGCCAAAATAGAAATTTACATTTTTAACCAACTATATTTTTAAAAATAATTATGATATACAATTTCTTATCCCCAAATAATTAAGATCTAAACATATTGTGACTTTTATCAAATCACATTAATTATAATTTATGTCAAATACTCATGTGTGCACATGATTATACAACTTGTAGTATATAAAAATGAGCTTTGCACAAAGTAAAAAGGGGAAAAAAATAACAAAAGCTACTTGTCACGAGGAGTTTCCAAAAGCTACTTATTCTTAGATTCATATTCCAAACATCTATATTCTCTTTTATTCCATTGCTTAAATCTGAAAGTCTTAAATTCAAACACAACATGAGATTAAACTATCAGCCTGAAGAAAAAAAATCCTTAAATTATGGTAAATATCTGGTTGCGTTCTAGATCCCTAGTGCCAAGTCCTTGTCAACAATGGCGAATGATTTGACTAAAAATATACTCTATCCTCCCCTATTATAGCTAAGCAAACTAACTACGAATGACAATGGGCGGGTTTTGAGCGGGGCGGCCATTCCCATCTCCAAACCCAATTTGCAAACCAGGCCCCAAACCCGCACTAATTCTCATTGGGGATTTTATCGGGGCGTCCCGTTGTGGCGAGATGCTCCCCAAACCCGCTTCGATCCCCGTTTGGAATTTTATTGGGGCACCTTTTCGGGCGCAATGCTCCACCAAACACACGTTTTTCCCCGTTTATATTACTTTTACACTATATTTTAGTAATATGATTATATGCAATAACGTGAAGGATTAAAAACCCAATATATATTAAGTACTAGCTATGATAAGTTTCGACAAAATTTACATAAATAATGCTAAACCATCCCTTAAAAAACAAAACTTCCTTTAAAAATATGACACAAAATAAGTTTTTATAGCCACAATCAGATTTGTACAAAAATACTGAGAATAATGCTTTTATTATGTAAATACTAACATAACAATATATGAATATAATAGATCTATATGTATATATATGTTTCGGGGCGGGGCGGGTTGGGGATGCTATGCCCCGCTCCTCGCCCCAAACCTGCAAAAAATCCCCGTTAATTCCCCAAATTAAAACCTGCCCCGTAATCCGATAAGCATGCCTCGCCCCGCCCCAAAAACTTTAAGTTTCTTGTTTCCACATAGAGTTCGAGTTTTTTTCCATCCCTAATACTAACTAAACAAAAACAATAAAAGCGACACCTAGACCCAAACTTGATTAAGTTTTATACATTAATTGAATCTACAACGAAAACAATACCTAATTATCTTAATATGCTTAAAATTATTAACTAATGATGATGAAATATAACTAATATGCTTCAACTAATTCCCACTTCATTCATCATTTCAAACACTGCATATGTGTTTTCTTTCTTAATCTCTATTTTCAGTCTTGTCACACATCATGATCTTTTTGTTAGATGTACTTTTAGGCATTAGTTTTACGGATAAAATTCATCTTTTTAATAGTTAGCGTAGAATAAATCATTCTATTGCTTTTAAACGTTCTCTTCTATATCTATACTACTTATAATAGAAGAATGAATCTCTCTCATCATGGTTTTAAAATTAATACTTACAAAATATAAAGCCTATTATACAATACACAATGCACTATTAATGATCTTTCTCATCAATCTTAATTTTAAGACTTACAAGTCTTAAAGCTTAATGTACAAAATACAAAGCACTATTAATGTGATCAAAATATTTAATGTAGTCAATTAATTAGCAGGTCAATGAATACAATTAATGCAGTTATTAAAACACCCTTACACAAAAATTAAAAATTATCAAGCATATTGTACAACGAACTTAAACGCAATTCGTGCATTAAATGTCACTAATACAAATAATAAAGCACATTATACAAATATTCAAGCCCGAACAGGCAACGAGCCAAAGGGGCCCGAGCCCGAACGGGTACAGTCCAAACGGGGTCGAGCTCGAACGAGAACGGGCCAAACGGGCTCGAGTCCGAAAGGGCACGGACTAAACAAAATTATTGATTCCTGTAAATTTGTTGTAAAAAAGAACATAATAAACTAAAATACATGATTTACCGGGAAATTTTATTTCAGGGTACCCGCCGTCACAACGCGCGAGTACCCTCGTAGTTACTTATAAAGGGTTTAAAATCATCTCTCTTATTAACTGTTTTAAGACCATCATAAATAGAGTTTTAAGTAAATACAAGTCATCAAATATAATTTACAAGTATGTAAAGAACAAATCATTCTCATCTTAAAACACTATTTCTTACATACAATTAATACATCCCTTCACCAATAAATAAATTTCTCTAAGCACAATGTACACAAGCATGTAACACAATTGACACTCTGAAATCCAGCAGCACAAAACAAATTAACATTTGTTCACCGAAAAATTTAATCATAAAGTATCTGCCGCCGCATCGTGCAGGTACTCAGCTAGTATTTTATAAAGGGTGAAGTTATGATTTCATCCATTATTGTGAGTTAATTTATAGTTTAACCAATTACTACCTCCGTCTCAAAATTATGGTCCTCGTTTAACTTTTTCGGTCTTTTTTTTTCAACTTTTACCTTAAATATTTTTATTTGTGTTATACAATAGTTGATAAAAATTATACGAATGAAAATAATTTAAAAACTTAATCAATTCATATATATTGCATCAAGTAATATATAACATAAACAAAATTACTCAAGGTCAAAGTTGTAAGAAAAAGACAAAAAAAAAAAATCCAAAGAGGACTATAATTTTGGGACGGAGGGAGTAACATTTTTGGGCGATGTTTTATTTTTAACTTTGATTAAATGCTTTAAAGTTTTCTTGTGACATTTTTATCTTTAACTTTACATGTTTCTTTAATAATCTTACGTTTGAATGTTCATTTGATTTTTATGTATTGAGAGGCCACTAAACTATTGAACATTTTAATTTTAGGCTGCCTCTTTATCAAAACTAACTTATGGGCCACCAATTTATTGGTTTGCTTTCGTTTATACCAATTTCAAGTAATTTTATCTCAAAAATATTTGGAAAAAACGAGAATAAAGCTAAATATAATGTATTAAAACAACACAAACGAGTATTGAACTATAAAATATCAGTTTTAGCCATATTATTTAAGTGCAACTTTAGTTAGTTGAAAGTGAATTAACAGCTTACTAATGTTTTATGTTTAAATTGTTAATTTTATTGTGTTGATATGTTATAGTTAGCTTTATTCTTGAAATTATATAAATATTCGACAATAATTTGAACAAGGTTGGTCTATTGGAAAAATACATATACATGGGTGGCCTATAAGTTAGTTTAAAAAATGAGTGACCTAAAAGTAAAATGCTTAATAGTTGGGCGACCTTATGATACATGATCCCTTTTTTTTTTACTAAATTTACATGTTACTGGTTCGAATAAAGAATACTAGTTCATGACTACGGGTGTTAAAATTACAGCACCCATAAGAACCGAACTGGACTGCTTAATCTGAAAAATGAGAAAAGTTGCAAGTAGGCAATTCTAGACACGATCAATTTATGTAATGAACCCTTGTTCTCCTTCTTGATAAAGACTTCTCTTCTCTTAATATTACTCGAATCCTTACTGGCATTAATGTGGTGTTGCACAACTTCATATTGTTGCAGGGAAAGAACTTGGAACACTTGATGATTGGACTAAATGATATAATCGAGGCTACTAAGAATTTTGATGACACATACTGCATCGGGTCTGGCGGATTCGGTAAAGTATACAAAGCAGATCTTGAACATTTTGATAGCAGTGATTCCTCTTCGATAGAAGGGGTGGATAAATGCGATTTACCCAAAAAACGAAGCATGGTAGCCATAAAGCGCATTAACAATCAAGAAGGAGAACAAGGGTTCATCGCAGAAATTGAAACTCTAACTACTTGTAAGCATGATAACATAATCTCTCTTCTTGGCTTTTGTTTTGAAGGTAACCGTTCAATGATCCTAGTGTATGAGCATGCTTCGAAAGGAAGTCTTGAACACTATTTAGGAAACAGTGATACTGTGACTAATCTTACTTGGGTGCGACGCATAAAAATATGTCTTGATATTGCACAAGGGTTGAATTACATTCACAACAACACAGATCATGGCAAACAAAAGATGATACACCGTGACATTAAGAGCGATAATATTCTATTGGGAGATAATTGGGAGGCAAAGATTGCGGATTTTGGGCTCTCCAAATTCCACCCAGTAAATCAAACGGCCAGCACTATCTATACCAATATTATTGCAGGTACATATGTGTATTTGGATCCAGAATATCAAAAGCATGGTAGATTAAATAAGAAATCAGACATTTACTCATTTGGAGTAGTGTTGCTTGAGATTTTGTCCGGGAGGTTGGCCTATGATTCAGTATACACCAAGGTGAATGAGAAGGGAATTGCACCCATTGCAAGAGACCATCTTAAAAAGGGAACAATAATGGAAATTGTTGATCACAAGATAAAGGAGGAGACGGATGAACATGTCTTTTCTTTAAGCAAAGGACCCAATAAAGAGTCTCTAGACATTTTTTTAGAAATCGCATTTCGATGTATGGCAGAAACTCAAGTGCAACGTCTAACAATAGAAGTTGTCATCAGAGAACTCAAAAAAGCGTTAAAGTGTCAGGTAAGTCACAATGAAAAATTTAGATAGGAGGTAGTAGTTTCAGTTTATTTTTTACTTATCAAATCAACTTACTCACCTATGATTCATAGGAGAACCACAAGGACAACCTTAAACTGTCACTTAAAGACGTAAAGTTAGCCATGCAAGATTTCAGTCAAGAAAATATCATTGGACATGGAGATTTTGGGAAGGTTTACAGAGGAGAAGTTACTCACGCTCATGTACGTAATATCATTGTGGCAAAGCGGTTTGATAGGAAGTCTGTTGCAAAAGATGATGAATTTATGACAGAGCTGGAAGTTCTTATCGAGTATAAACATGAAAATGTCATTGGTCTTGAAGGCTACTGTGAAGAAGAGGATGAAGAAGTTATTGTATGCGAGTATGCATCCAGAGGTAGTCTTGATAAATATTTGAGTGATGATAGTCTTACGTGGGTGACGCGGCTTAAAATATGCATCGATATTGCAACTGGATTGGAATTTCTTCATCGAACTGTTTCAAGTCGAGGAATGGTATTACATGGGAACATCAGCAGCAACAACATTCTACTATTTCATGATTGGAAAGCAAAAATTACCGGTTTTGGGCATTCCTTAGTATGTCCAACAAATCATAATGCAGACTATGTCATCGAAAATGTTACCGGTAAAATCGGCTATCGTGACCCACTGCACTCGAAAACAGGCTTCTTAACGAAAGAGTCTGATATATTCTCACTGGGTGCAGTTTTATTTGACATATTGTGTGGGAAACTTTCATCCGAAAAGCTAGACGATGAGCATCTTTATTTAGCCTTTTTGGCTAAACGACACTACTATGAAGGAAAACTTGATAAGTTAGTGTTCGAGGGTATCAAAAAACAAATTGCGCCACAGTCATATATTACCTTTACAAGGATTGCCTTTCAATGCTTACATCACAGGAGAGAAAGACGACCAACAGCTGATGAAGTGGTCATACAACTCAAGAAATCATTGGAATTTCAGGTAAGTTTTTATAGTTTGACAAATTTGGTTAACTTTGATTCATATGTATCTAAACTATGACATTTAACTGTTTTATACCAGGAGGACTATGAGAAATGGGAGCCCAAATTGCCAAAAGACTATAAAGAAATAATCCAGATGTCAAAGTGCCCGGAAGTCTATTCTGCCAAAAAGAAAGAGGAACTTTACAACATTTTTTCTAAGGGAATCCTCCTTCAACAAGACAAAGTGGTAATCAGTTCATCTTGTATCTCGCTTATTTGGTGTTTTCAAGTTTTCTGTATATCTTTTCCTATTTGAGGGATAATTCAATACCACATATGCATTTACACATCATAAAAATTGAGCCTGATTTAGGTTTTGTTATATATCAGTTGTTGTCGTTCGATGGTAATGGAGAAAGAAATGAAATGGTTTCAGCGACAATGTTTTCCTACAAAAACACTTGCCCACATGAGCGGAAATATCTTTCAGAATCAAGGTTATGCTCTCTAACCCTCTATCTTTTTGTTAATATTAAGTGTTAAGCGTAAGTACATTTTATTTATGCTTTTTAATAGCTAAATATATAATTATAATCCAATCAGATCAACTTAAGAACCCCTTTGCCTATGTATTACACTTACTTATCACAATGACTTCCTGCACTTACATAAAACATACTTGAATTCCTTTGATTCCCATGCACTAATCAAACAGAGCAATAGCCCTTGATCTATAGCTCTTTTACACTTGAGACACAAACCTTCTGTATTACTAAACTTCGGACCTTGTCTCATCAAATTAATACGAAAAGTAGTCCTGTATACATACATAACAAAGGTAGTTGAGGTATGCCCCTGTTGTGGGTCCTCTGTTCTCATGACCGCAAATTTTAAATTTTCCTAGCATCTTGATAGTGTTTTTTATAATATCCATACCTTTATTTAAATAAAAATTTGTCTGGTACACTAAATTCTAATATAGAATCTAAACTCTTGTTCCAAAAAATTACGAAATTCAAAAGTTAGAAGTGTATGGAAATTAAGGCTATGACTGATTTAGATTCAAAAGTTAGAACTTAGAAGTGTATGGAAATTAAGGCTATGACTGATTTAGACTTGGATGTTTATAATATGTGCAGGTTTGAGACAGTAGTGGAGATATTAGATATTTCCAATTTGTTCATCGAAATCAAGACAAGAGCTCAATTTTTATCTCCTAATGTTGTTTATGGAGTCTATTTAGTCTTCAAACTTTGTGATTCAATAAAATTTTCAACTAAACCGATGTGTGTTAACCTAAAGTATAGAAAGGGACTTGAAAGACTACACGCATACTTCGCAACATGGAGAGACAAGGAGTGGATGATGATTGAGTTGTACCAATTCTTGAATCAGAATGAAGATGTCGTTTTTGAGTTTCTACTTGAGGGCTTTTCATCATACTATTGTGGAGAAACTGCAGTTTATGTTGAAGGCATTGAATTTCGAGCAATTGGCAAAGTAAGTTTGACATTATATCCTGTGCTTCCATTCTATACTCTTTTGTTTATATTATATAAAGGGTTAGATGCATGCCAAAAAAAAAAAAAAAATGAGAATAAGCCATGTTCTTTGTTCCATATTAAACATGGTTTGTACACAGGTGAAACAGGATGAAATCGGAAAATTGATGGAAGTTCAACAAGTCTTGAAATCAAACTTCAATGTGAATCAAGTGCAAAAATTTCCAACTAACTTTGAAGAAATAAAGATATGCAGAAACTACGACGAGTTGTTTTGGTTGGGCGAAGTCGACGAAAAGAAACTTCTTGTGCTTTCTGCAAAGGCAGCTTTATACGAATTCTTTAATGTTGATCTTTTTACTTCAAAACCATCAGCCCAGTCCAGGTTTGGTTTTATTATTTGAAACTAATTTTGTGAGGGTTCCTTTAACCGGAATAACCACTAAACTTCTGTTAATGGCACATTCACTATGTTCTCATCTATACTTGACCAAAAATTTGAAAACGCCTTACGAAAAACTAGATCTTATGATTTAAGGTCCAAATATTTTTTGTTGTCATTAGTAAAATGTTAAATATTCATATATAGATGGTCGACAAAAGTTTTACATGCTGGATTTAGTTTTCTCTTTATATGTAATCATATTATATATCGTACATGCAGATTTCCAGAGGTGATTGAGCTTTTGCCACAACAAGTATTTTATATCAACTGCACGATTAGAAGTCAAATGTTATCATGAGATACAGAATATGTATGTTACCTTGTGTTCAAGCTTTCAGAAAAATGCCATGGGCTGCATTGTCCGGTGAAAGTACGAGACATACTCCACCAAGAAAATAACGAGGCTGAATTTGTTTATTTTATAACCCCAAGCCCATCGAACATAAATGGTATCACTCGGGTTCCAAAACAAAGGGGAGATGGATGGATGGAGATTCAAGTGTGGAAATTTAATTCAACTCATGAATTCAAGGATGACTCTCTTTCTATGAATATCAAATTTACAAGTCATGAAGGAATCATGTCTGGCCTCATTGTATGTGGCCTTGAGTTCCGACCAATGTTTTCTGGTAACAGCGATGATATTCAAGGGCGAAGAGAAAAGAAGATAAGGCTGCAGGATGAAGTTCCCAAACCCACACATTCAGCCTAAAAAAGACGAAAGATGACAGAACTATGTCTGATTTTTGCTATGATTCCGCATGGTTCTGCATCCCATTCTACCTGGTTTCGCTCTAGTTATGATATGGCTTTGCATCTGGTTTGTTATGTCTTATTCTACCATGTTCCATGTGATACGCACTGGCTGTGCATTCCTTCTGGTTACGTGATGATTCTCTGCCTGATTCTTCCATGTTCCATCTGATTTACTTTGGTTCTGCATCCGATTCTATATGATTCGGATTCTGTTTGCATCTGATTCTGCTTGGGTTTCCTCTTAATTTTGCTTGTGCATATTTTTCAGTTTTATTTTGAGTTTTATTTGCCAACCTCTCAATACATCTTAATTTAGCATTTGTGAGTTTGAGCGGATGTTAGGTTAATAAAGGTTTGTTTGCCTGTAATATTTATGTAAGTTAGTTTTCTATTTAATCTCTTGTACTCTCATTTTTTTCAAACAAAATCAAGTTATGTAAATCTAATTTCTTATTGGTTAACATTCATTTCGGATTGAGCCAACCTCCGGCATCCGATGCTTGGAGAAATTATGTTGCGTGGTAGGCCATTAATGTCCACTTATTACCATGATAATTCAGGTTCTTGGAAAGAATATGTATCACCAAATGTCGGGCTATGAAGAGAATGTGACTACCACCAACTTGAAAGTTTAAGCCAAATAAGATTAATTTTTGAACCACCATACTGATAGGAAAAACTATAAGCAAGGCCTACATTTCCTTGGACTGAAATAGCACAAGCCAAACCAGAGTAGCAGTCCACTCTTGACTCACCAAGTCTAGTTCAGAGTGGCCATCCAACAAGGCTTCATCAATGCAAACAGACATCTATCTACACCAAGAGTATAGCAGCACATTCACCCTGTTATAGTCCAGCAATTAATAAATATGATTAGAAATTTTTATAAACTTCTATTGTCTAAACTTTAAAGTCCATGATATATAGATATGAAAATCCCATTCTTCTCATATATTTTAGAAAAGCTTACTCTACCCAAGTTACTCTCCACGTGCAAATTATTTTGAATCAAAACAATCCTTTTCGTTACTGTACATGAAATTTTTGTTCACTTAGGTTACTCTACTCAGATTAAACTAAGTGAACCAAAACGCAAACTAGAACTATGGGTAACATACATTTGTATTATGACAAAGAACTAGCCATAGATTTATTGAAGACCTTCGTCGATACTAGTAGCAGGCCCCTGCTCACTACCCGTCTCAACCTGGCTAGATCAGCCTTAACCGCAAAATTGACACCGGCCTCAACTGGTAAGGTTCTTTTGGTAATACCTCATTCAGAATAACCCAGATACGAACTAACCAAAAGGGCACATCATAATGTAAAGGGACTTTTGGGGCACAAAAGTCAATCAACTTCATCTCTGAGGCTAAAAGTAATTATTAGTCAACTTTTTAACATAGTAATGAAAACACTCTAAGAACAATAAATCGGTCAACCATGACAACCAAATTTACAGGCATTGAAATGATACGTGAGAGTAAAGGACAGTCTTTAAAGAACCCGCCTTACGTTTCTTGGTGCCTAGTATAATGTTACATGATGGATCACGTTTCCAGAAAGCTAGACCATTTGCGTATATCAAATGCATTAAGTCACTGAAAGGTCAATGAATTTAAACTCCGGAATCATTTAATCGGTTGTTGAATGAAATCCGACCCATCTTCATCCAGAGAGGAAAGTTGTATATCCTGTAATTTGAACAAAAAACAGTCAAGCTACCAAACAATTGTTTATCATTCCTGTAATTGACTCGTTTACTCGTGTAACAGAAGGATCAATTAAGGTGACCTTTTTTCTCTAAAGAGCTAAAAGAGCTAAAAGAGCTAAATTATTTGTTGTTTTATTAATAATCCATTCAATGAAGAAAGCTAATGGGTACCTGCGATTGTAAGAGCTGATTGGGCTGCTGATCTTGGGACGATGAGTAGGCTTGTGGTTGAGACATTCGATAATATGGCTCTTTTAGATCGAGTCTACAGCTTGACGTTTATAGTATTCCTCAATGTTCAGCACCTGGGCCCCACATTTTAGCTACACAACACAAATCAAAAAAAGGTCACGGAGTGTTTGTATTTGCATTCGTAACTTGATGATTTGATTAATGTGATTTGAAGCCACAATATTCAGTTTTTTAGTATTCAGATACACATAGCAGCTACCAGGAACTACAAAACTACTTAATTACCAATCCTTTAACCTAAACTGAAGAGACTTTTAGATGCATCTCACAAACCGTCTCTTCTTTGTGTTGCAAGATGTCATATTTTTCGTTTTATGCATTAATTTTTCAGATAACTAAAAGAGTAGAGAAAGAGTAAATTACAGAAATCTTCTCCAAATCGTAATGAATTTCGCACACAATGATGTGATCTAATTTGATTCTCTTTAAGAATTGAGTAAACCCCCAAAGTTGAAGATTTTGGCGCCAAATCCTAATTTTAGAATTTCTTAACAGTTTTGCACAATACTCTTTTTTTTTTTTTTTTTTTTTTTTACTATTTTGAGTAGTATAGAGCATTTTAGTGTGTGAAAATCATGTTAGTTAAGAGTAGAAATTCAAAAAGAAGGACACGTGTACCAAATAGGTATATTGATACTGTTTGTGATCTGAATATTAAGAAGAATATTGGTGATAAGGATGTAGTAATTGATGATTCAGTGGAAACTAGGGTTTTAAGTGATGAATTGGAGAAGAATGGCGAGGGTGGTGAAAATGTACAGAATGTGGATTCAGGGGATAGAAATGAAGCTAGTCTGAAGAATGTGGAAAAGGTTAGTAGTGATAAAATCAGTGACAGTGTAATGGATACCAAACTGATGAGCCAAATGTTGCTAGTAGTACTCCTGTGCCTGAAATCACTTTAAGTACTTCAACTATGCCTGTGAATGTACAGAAAGTTCTAATGTTAATGGAGTGAAGCCTAGTTATGCTGATTTGGCCAAAAGAAAAATGCCTAATTTTACTATGCCCAACAATGCTGATAAGGTGTTAACTAGTATTCCTACTGAGATTGATAGTGAGGGGATTGAGGTGGTTATATTTGATGATGTTATGATTGCAGAAGGAAGTAAAAAATGGGGATTAACTTTGTGTGGATATTTTGTGGGATGTGGTATGCCTGTAAATGAGCTTAGATACAATCTCAGGAAAATGTGGGCTAGGCATGGTTTTAAGGACATAATTGATAGGAAAATGTGGGCTAGAATGGATTGAATTTCATTGTTAATAATGGTCCATGGATGGTGAATAGTAAACCTCTTATTGTGCAAAAATGGGATGTTACCATGCCATTGGATAAAACTGTACCTGATAGCCTACCTTTATGGGTCAAACCTGTGCAATCTGCCTTTGGGAGCCTGGACTGTTGAGAAAAGTGACACCGGACTGAAGCAAACCCACAACTAAAATATGAAATAATCTAAAAGATGACACACGGATATAACGTGGAAAACCCCAATAGGGTAAAAACCACGGGCAAGGAAAGATACGTTTCACTATGTAAACTAGGAGTTACACCTTCTCTCTGGTTACAAGGATAATACAAATTTATATCTCTTGTAACTAGGAGATAACCAAACTCTCTAATTCTTAAATATATTAAGAGGAGAAAGAATACACTATGTGTAATAGAAAGAAATGAGAATGGAATGCAAACTCATGTTGTAAGCTTCTCTATTTATAGAGTTGCTGAAAACATTTCGTCCAAGGAATAAAAGGAAGTTATCATGCCACGTTCCTTTCTCACCAACCATTTAATTCTTTCCACTTGAAAGAATATCAACGTCATGTTTTCTAGAAGACATATATATCAACAATCTCCCACTTGAAGATTCGATTGAAGCTCAATCAATCTTCACACCGTTATCCTTCCTTGCACTTTCATGTTGCTTACGTTTCCGCTAGGCCGCATGAGGATCGGCACCATATAAACTTGTCACAGTTGATTGCTTTCGTCAAATAATCTGCCACGTTATCATCAGTATGAATTTTCTGCATATCCACGGTTCCTTCTTCCACTTTCTCACGAACGAAGTGATATTGAACTCGTATATGCTTTGTCTTTGAATGAAATGCTGGATTCCTTGCCAGATACAAGGCACTCTGGTCATCACAAAATAGAGTAATTTTCTCTTGTTTGTACCCGAGCTCCTCCAACAACATCTTCAACCATACTGCTTCTTTGCTGGCTTGAGCAGCTGCAACATATTCTGCTTCTGCTTCTGTAGTTGACATAGCGACAACTGACTGCAGTTTTGAAACCCAGCTTACTGTTCCGCCAGAAAGTGTAAACACATACCCGGTGGTTGATTTACTTCCGTCAAGATCACCTGCATAATCAAAATCAACATATCCCTTGACAGTTAAACCCGAATCCCCATAACATAATGCAATGTCAGAGGTTCCTTTAAGATATCTAAAGATCCTCTTCACAGCTTCCCAATGCTCTCTACCAGGTTCCGCCATGTACCGACTCACTACTCCCACTGCATGTGCAATGTCTGGTCTTGTACAAATCATCGCGAACATTAAACTTCCCACTGCCGATGCATACGGTACTCGAGACATTTCCATCCTCTCATCTTCACTGCTAGGACTCATCTTGGAGGATAACTTGACGTTAGTAGGAAACGGGGTTGATATTGGGTTACAATCTTGCATATTGAACCTTTGCAAGATTTTCTTCACATAATTCTTTTGTGAAAGCCAAACTTTCCTACTAACTCTATCTCGGTGAATTTGCATCCCTAGAATCTTGTTTGCGGGTCCAAGGTCTTTCATCTCGAATTCCCTAGCGAGTTGTGCCTTCAGTTTACCGATACGATCTTTGTTGGGGCCTGCAACCAACATGTCGTCAACATATAACAGCAATATGACAAAATCATTGTCTCCAAACCTCTTGTAATAAGCACAAGGGTCTGCGTGTAGTCTGTTATATCCAAGGCTAATGATGAAAGAATCAAATCTCTTGTACCAACATCGCGGTGCCTGCTTTAAACCGTACATAGATTTGTTTAACCTGCAAACCAAGTTCTCTTTTCCTTTTTGTTTAAAACCTTCTGGTTGGAGCATGTAAATTTCTTCCTCAAGATTTCCATGAAGGAATGCAGTTTTCACATCTAGCTGCTCTAGATGTAAATCATACGTAGCACATATTGCCAGAACTACTCGAACAGTTGTCATTCAAACCACAGGGGAAAATATTTCATTGAAGTCGACTCCCTCTTTCTGAGCATATCCTTTGACTACCAATCTTGCACGATACCTCTCCACCTGGTCATCACCGTTCCTCTTGATCTTGTACACCCATTTGTTTCCAATAGGTTTTCTACCTGCTGGTAGTGGCATTAGTTCCCACGTTTTATTCTTATGAAGAGATTCAATTTCTTCTTTCATTGCTTCCTTCCAGAATGAAGCATCTGAATTATTCAGTGCTTCTTGAAGAGTTGATGGCTCTCCTTCCTCTGTAAGAAGACAGTATGCAACATTGCCCTCCATGACATAATCCGAGTGCCACACCGGGCGTTTTCTTTCACGATTAAGAGTACGAGTCGTTGGAGCTTGAGACTCGGTCGTCTCATTCACCTCGTGCTGTGGTACGGCTTCAGAAGAATCATTCGACTGAAATTTCCTTTCCATCTGAATTGATGTAGTTTCTCTTGTAGTGCTATCACCTTCTTCAATCTCTTGACTTTTGTCTTCCTTAAAGACAACATCTCTGCTGATGACTACTTTGTGGGCAGTGGGGTCCCACAAGCGATACCCCTTTACTCCATCAGCGTACCCCAAGAACAAACATTTTCTGGATTTCGGATCCAACTTTGTAGTTTCTTGAGAATTGTACATCACATACACAGGACTTCCAAATATATGAAGGTCTGAATAGTTGACTGGCTTTCCCGTCCACATCTCCATCGGTGTCTTCAACTCAACTGCAGTTGAAGGTGACCTATTTATCACATAACATGCGGTATTGACTGCTTCTGCCCAGAACGATTTTTCCAAGCTTGCAGTTGCCAACATTGCTCTTGCTCTTTCTAACAAGGTTCTGTTCATCCGCTCTACCACTCCATTCTGTTGAGGAGTGTATGCCGTCGTGAACTGCCTTTTGATACCTTCTTTCCTGCAAAAAATATCAAATTCTTCACCTGTGTATTCGCCTCCATTATCTGTCCTCAAGCACTTGATCTTCTTTCTAGAATCAAGTTCCACCCGTGCTTTGTAAACCTTGAAAACTTCAACCACATCCGACTTCTTCTTGATGGGGTACACCCAACATCTCCTGGAATAATCATCAATGAAAGATACAAAATACCTTGCTCCTCCCAGGGACTGAACCGGTGCTTGCCACACATCAGAGTGAACCAATTCTAGAACATAAACACTTCTAGAATTCGATGTCTTGAATGTTAGGCGATGCTGCTTGCTGATAACACAATGCTCACAGAAAGGTAAAGAAACCTTTGTGAGGCCAGGAATTAACTTCCTTTCAACAAGAATCTTCATTCCTTGTTCTGACATGTGTCCAAGCTTCTGATGCCATGTTACTAAGTCTATGACTTGAACTATGTGAAGCAACAGATGCTTCCGCCTCCTCCATTACCTCTCCTTTCAGTTGGTATAAGTTTGCAGCCACCTTTTCACCTTTCATAAGTACAAGCGCGCCTTTTATAACTTTCATGATCTTGTTTTGTATTTCAACCTTACAACCAAGATCATCCAATTGTCCCAGAGACAATAGATTCTTTCTCAGGCCCTCCACGTGTCGCACATCCTGAATAATACGAATTGTACCATCATGCACCTTCACCATGATATTTCCAATTCCAATGATCTTTAGTTCATGATCATTGCAACTGTACACAGATCCGCCTCCAGAGATAGGTTTATATTGATGAAACCATTCTCTTCTTGCGGTACATATGAAAAGTAGCTCCCGTATCGAACAACCATATATCTGCAAATCTTTTCCTGCCTTCATTTGCTACCGCTGCTTCACAACACAGAGCGTTACCATCATCTGAAGTGCTTGCGAAATTTCCTTGAGGATTAGAGGTATTTAAACCCCGACAATCTTTCCTTAAGTGACCCGGCTTGCCACATTTGTAGCATTTAAAACTCTTCTTCCTTCCTGTTCTAGATTTACCACGATTGTGACTCCCACTGGAGTCAGGTTCCATTGACCTCCCTCTCGTCACCACCAAAGCCTCCACCTGTCTTGAACTGGTCTGTCTGTCCTCCCTATTGTTACGCCTGTTTTCTTCTTCCAGAATAGCGGCTGCAACATCATCGAAGACTAGATAGTCAGAAAGAACGTTACTGGTTAAGTTGATTATGAGTTGGTCATATGAGTCAGGTAAACTTTGAAGTAGAATTTCAGCACGTTCCTGTGGCTCTATTTTACAACTCAAAGATGTGAGTTGAGAAAATAAAGTATTCAGGTTATTAACGTGCTCAGTCACTGAAGTAGATTCCGTCATGCGCAGAGCATAAAGTTTCCTCTTAAGGAAAATTTTGTTGTGGAGCGATCTTGCCTCGTACAGTCGAGCAAGATGATCCCAAATCTCCTTTGCAGTCTTCTTCTCCTCTATGCTTGACAAAACTCCATCTGCTAATCCCAGATGAAGATTTGCAATAGCATTTCCGTCCATCTCGTCCCATTTACTATCATCCGTGACCTCAGCTGGCCTTTCGTCAATGGCCGCTAAACATTTATCCTTTCGAAGGATAGCCTTCATCTTTAATTTCCTCAACGAGAAATTATTCCCATTGAATTTTTCGATTTCAAATTTCGCCGCCATTGCTACAATCACAATCAACTTTTCGATAAAACTATTATTTGTTAATAATAATAACGAACACCTTTTGAGTGAGTATAATTTTATTTATCTTTTGATGTGGAGGGTCCACTAATTAGTGGCAACCACAGAGCATACGATAAATAATTATACACACACCCAACCTTAGCTCTTGATACCACTTGTTGAGAAAAGTTGTTGGAATTATATAACATGACTAATCATAAATATAAACAATAAACATCAAAGTAAGTGCGGAAGCGTATAGGAACATATAATGAATAATTAATTAACTAAAGAATAAAGTATGCGTACCTTTCTTGATTCTAGCCGAACAAGAATCAAATCCACAAACTAGCAATTGAGATGAACCCTAATTAGGGTTTATAGGATTATGTGAATTACCCCTTACCGTTTTGTAATTCAATCCAAGATAATAACAAAAGTATGTTATTACTAAGTTCTTGTACACACGTACTAAACCGAATTAAAGTACCGCTAGTTTTTATCAAACAAATAACTTGTTTTGTGGAAAAGACTTGGATCGACCCCTATAAGGTGTACGATCGGTTTTGGAGACAAAAACACACACAAAACAATTTTAGGGTTTAGCTAATGAGCACAAGAGATGGAAAAACAAGACCCCTAGCCTTGTATATATACCCAAGTAAACTTGATGAACAAGTTGGTCCTTGTTTCCTTTTCTTGATGGCCGATCGGTTCTAGGTATCCCTTAGGGATTCCGGAACCTTCCCAACTTTTGCAATTTGATCCTTTTCCATAAACATTTAACGACCGTTAGTCCATTACATTAATTACTTAACGTCCGTTAGTTATTTCGTTTAATAAATAAATAAATACAACATTTATATTTAATTATTAACTTTAAATTCTCATACGTAAAGTGTGCAATCCCAAAGTCTCGAGTTCGATCCTAACTCACGTCTATTAATTTATTGTCCATAAAACCAACAATAACTGCCCTTCACATTTATGGCTATGAATACTTCTTATCACAGTAGAAACACATATTCTTAGCTCTCTTTTCCTCATATTCTTGTTGAGTTAATTGTTTTCTCATTGGGGCTCTAACTGGGGTGTTTTGGTTAAGCTTGTTATTGGGAGCAGGAAAAGCTAACAATGGTGGTTTGTGACTTCCTCCTACATTATTATTATACCCAAATCTTCCCATATTTTGACCCACAAAAGATCTGTTCTTTTTCTTAATAGCCTCCAAAGTTGCTTCTTGCAAATTTGTCAAATTATATGCATCAACTAGTGTTCTAGGTCTGAACATTCTCACATACATTTCTAGGTGGCAAGCCCCCCAAATACAAGCTCACAGCATGTTTTTGACTTATGTCTACTCTAAACAAAAGTGTATCAAACAAGTCTTGATATTCTTTAGCACTCTTTTCATACTTTTCATTCTTAAGAGCAGCCATTGGATCTTCATTAATTGACCCAAACCTTTGAATAATAGCAGTCTTATACATTTCCCAACCTTGGTATAAAATTGAGCGCATCATTGCGCTCGCATCGCGCATTAGAATGATGTGTTTGAAAAAATGCAACGCAAAACCTGATGCGAGGTTGTTCCAGGATGCGGCCTAATGCGAACGCATCAGGTCGCAGCAGTGTGATGCTCGCAACGGACGCAATGTACGCATCATGTTGCAACAGTGTATTGCTCGCATAGGAATATGTATGTAGGTGACATATTTGATGTTATAACATTAAGTGGTATCAATATGCACGAGACTTATTTCATATTTAATCATTTACTTGTCAGTAATTTAAGTAGAAATATTTTATATTTTATATTTATTACACAGCGCCGCGCGTCCGTGATGCGCTCCCAACCGCATCGCGCATCACGCATCGGTCTTTTGGACCTCAAGTGCAACAGATCGCCGCACGCAATTTAAAACCAAGTTCCCAACCCACATATCCCCAATAATTCGTATAAACTGCCTATGCCAAAGTAAAGCTTTTTCACTCAAATGTACATATACAATTTTTACCTTCTCATCATTTCGGGTGTTGTCAATGAGGAATAACTAATTACACTTGAATACCCGGCCAGTGTTGTAAATATCGGTCTTGGCGGCCAACATCGGCGGTCGACAGATACGATATTTCACTTATCGGTCAACTTTATCGGTTTGGTCAAAATCGGTCAAACTCGATCAAAAGTCGGTCAAATTCGGATTTTTTTAACTTTTTATTTTTTTTATTTTAATTTTTTTAAATTGATAAATAATTATGGGCTTGCGGCTTTTATTTTTCAAGGATGTTAAACTTTTTAGTTTTTTTGTGGTTATTGACTTATTTTGTTATGATATTGCTAATATATTTTTTTTTTAAATAAATTCCTTTATAATTTATGGTCTCTGATATATCACTGATATATCACCCCCAAGACCGATATGGCGCTTGGCGATGGTCGACCGCCGAACGACATTTACAACCATGTACCCAGCCTCTCACATCATCTCCTTGAAACTTTGGAAATTCCAGTTTGTGCTGTACTGTACTGATTTGCTTGCCTTCCCATACGAGGATTCACCAACTGGTTGTGTTGTGTACCCATCGCTGTGATTGTGTTGGTAAGATTGACCAAAGATTGCCTTATTTCAGCGAGTGCACTATCCATATAATTCTTGACATTAGAATCAATTCCTTCACCTCCGGTGTTCACACTTCTTGTGGATGGTGCCATTGATGGAACTTGTATGCCACGTGTACTATTCTTGATGTTGATTGAGTATGTTACTATTTATTACTCTCTTCCCTTCCGCCAAGCAATAACTAACAACTTTTAACCGTTTCTTGGCTACCCTCAAGTCAAACAAAACTGATTATTCAACCAAATCCAGAGGATTTTAGCACTTATGCGCTGCTCTTGTGATCGCGATGAATACTTGACAAGTAGTCGGGTTTTTGAACAGATAGTACACGATTAATCAATGTACCAGTGTAATACAGTTGATTAGAATGAGAATACCAGTATAGTATTCTTGATTTATTCAATTTCTTGATCGGAAAATTAGAACCTTCGCCGGAATTTGACCGGAGAACTGAGTAGTATGAATGATATTTGGTGATAATATAGAGTTAGGAAAGGTCTCTGATACCAATTGATAGACACACTCTTAGAATTCAGTTAAGAATTGTTAAGAGGCAACATACAAGATTGGATACTCAATGAATTGAAATGAGAATCGGAATGCTTGATGTTATTAATGGTGAAAAGTAGTTAAAACGGTTACAACAGATTAACTACAATGATGATTTGTTACAGTGAAAGGTTGAAATAGAGTTTACAAATTCAAGCTATCTAAGAATGAAAAAGTAACAGCTATTTAAAGAAGGAAAATGGCGCCAAAAGTGGTTATGTGAGTTGTGTGGAAAGACTTACGTGCACCTCATGTGTGTGGTTAGAAACACACACATGCACCTCACGTGCCAACACTTCACACTTGCACTTTGACTACTATCACATGAAACCAGCCCATAAACTAAACATGATAACTCTTATGCACTTAAATCAATCAAATCCTCGAACTGAGCAATTTCGAGTTTTGAAGATCAAAACAATTTTATGTGCCAGTTATATGTATTTGTACCTGAGACGGAGTCCATACTACTTGATTAATCGTATCCATAGCAGCCTCTTTGAATCCTTCCTTCAACAGAGGAAAACCATTGTGCTGTTGCCCTATAAATTGTAGGCTTTTTTGTTCGCCAATCATTTGGTTACTTGTGCTCTGAAAAATGAAATAAATGGCAATTTACTTATACTATTCATAAGGCTGGCTCTCATTGGGAAAATGTTGATATTTATGGATGAACGATGCCACTTACTGTAAGGTTCTACCATAACTATTGATGAACGTTCATCCAAGTTATCTATCACAGCAGCATTGCCATCACCTAATACATCAAGCCCGCAAAAGATTCCAGCTTCTTCAGTGAACTTTCCTTCATCGTCCACTGGGAATACTAAAGGCAAACCGTATTTTAATCCGGTTATATAATCAACTTGGCCATGACCGGGGGCTGTGTGGACAAGCCCAGTTCCTGATTCTGTCGTGATATAATCTCCACCAATGACAACAGGACATTCTTGACCATTTATCGGGTGTGCATATCTATCACAAAATATAAAAGTTGTGCATAAGTAAATTTAATAGAAGAATATTTTATTTTAATTTTAGTTACCTGCAATTTTCAAGATCTGAGCCCAAAACCATATTTTTTACAACAAGCTTCACACCCCATTTGGCTTCCAGTGTTGGCACAAGGTCCGGTGCAACAATGAAAAATGGTTTTTCATCATATAAAACACTACCAAATCTTTTCTTTTTGTCTTCAGAAGATGAAGCAACACCAGGTGAGCATGAATGCACCTCAACAATAGCATACTTGAGCTTGGAATTCACGGCAACAGCTGAAATAAAATACAGAAAGAAAGGAAATACAGATGAGCATGTGAATATATTATATATGTAGATAACTTCACAAGCGTACAAACAAAAACAAAAACAAAAATAAAAAAATAAAAAATTAAAAATAAAAATAAAACACACACACACATACCAGCGTTAGCAGGAATAGTCCAGGGAGTGGTGGTCCAAATTGCTATGGATAATTTGGGGAGAAATTTATTGAATTATTTAGTTGGAGTACTTAGTATTTTGAAAATTGCATACATGCTCTTTGAAATATGGCCATCCTCATACTGCATGAAAAAATCTATTTGTTATTAGTATATATGAAGAGCTAAAACTAGAACCTATGAAAGCGTTGCCAATTTTGATTAATCAAAAAAACCTATTATTCACCAAAGAAGCTGTTAATCCATTTACCTCTAACTCAGCCTCAGCAAGTGCAGTGCGGGATGAGAGACTCCAGTGCACTGGCTTTCTGCCCCAATATATGTCCCTTTAAAAACCATCTGCCCAAACACTTCAATCTGGAAGGCCAAAAGGATTCATATGATAACAATAACAACAGCAATATAAGTATATAACAATGATTTAAGATCATTCGATGACAAAACATTCTTAACATACCAAGGGATCAATCTCCACCCTTCATCTTCCCTCCATTTTTATTTGATCTAATGGATGAGATTAATCTCAACAATTCAAAAAACCCACTTTCATCCTTTCAAATATTAATATATTTGAAACTGTTAATCATTAAGCGAAAAAAATATGCCATTACGAAAAGCATTTTACTATCTTTCTATAGATAGGCACTTTGATATACTTTCGACAAAAAAAATCGCGTTTTTCATGCTTTTTTTACTTTTTTTTTTTCGTTTTTTTCGAAACTGAAATTTGCATGAAAAAAATCACATGTGATTAAACACTAATTTGAATATCACATGTGATATTAGTGTTAAATCACATATGATATTACGCTAATATCACATGTGATATTCAAATTAGTGTTTAATCACATGTGATTTTTTCATGCAAATCTCAGATTTAAAAAAAAACAAAAAAAAAGACAAAAAAACGTGAAAAAACAATTTTTTTTTTCTTTTTTTGAAAGTATATCAAAGTGCCCGTCTATAGAAAGATATTTAAATGCTCATCGCGATGGTATAATTATTTTCGCTTAACGATTAACGTTTTAAAATATATATAAAATTATAAAAAATAGGTGAAATAATAAAATGCTTTTAATCTCAACCATTGATTTCTTTTTAAATGGAAGGGGGATGAGCCTTTTGGTATGTGAGAAAAGTTTAGTATGTAAAATAACTCTCCCCTATAAAAATAATATGCTATAGCCTCATTTTACCTGGGCAACTTCATATTATTTCACCTAATTATACCATCAAGGGTGAGATACGGATGATCCCAATCAGCCCATACTCCAAATCTCTGTAGACAAACAGTAAAAATGTTTAATGTTATATTATTAATCCTTGATAGTTAGAATATGTAACCAAAAACATCGATACTACATGTAAATAAGTAAGGGTGTGATTGGTTCAAACTCGGGAAAGGGAAAGGGAAAGGCAATGATAATGGTGGGGAAAGGGAAAGGGAAAGAAAAGCATTCCCCCCAATTTGTTGGGTAATGGCTCACTACCCACTATTGGGTAATGGGCCATTGCATTATACTCTACCAAGCACCTTTTTTCATTATCTTTCCCATTCCCTACCCTCTATAACCCTCTACCAAGCATGCTCTAAAAGTACATGACCTTATGTAGGATCTTTAGTTATGTAAATTTGCTGTTTAAACTGACCTTGAATGACGCCATTTGAGCCTTCACAGTTGCTTTGGCAAATTTAGCTGCTTGGCTCTCAATTTTATTGGTGTTAGCCCCTTTCGGGCATCTTGGTCCAAGGACTGCAATACTAAGATTTTTCAACAAAAAGTTACCCATGATTGAATCTAAAAGTTACAAGAAGAAAATAAAATACAGCAACAAACTATCACTTGCCTTTCAACTCGATAGGTAGACCATGGCAATGTATTGAACTTTACAGTTTTGGAGAAGCTGTCATATTCAATTGTATAAGTAATTCCATACGACAGTAATTAAATGAAGTGCATCATTCCATCGTACTCATTTCAAATATCGCAGTGCAAAGTGAATGCTGCAACCATACCTTATACGGGTTAATGATATCTTTTATAATCTTGTTTAATGCATGTCCGATGTGTAAATCACCATTAACATTCGGAGGTCCATCATGAAGAATAAAACTTCCCTATCAAATGAGTAGAGATAGGAAGTTAGTAGCAGACAAGTTGAACTCGATTGAGCTTCTAAACTAACCCAGTTATTCTTTTCAGCAACTTTCATAAAGACCTAATTTTCATCCCATAATTTCTGGAGTTCAGGTTCCTTTTGAGCAGAATCTGCTCTCATGCCAAAAGTTGTCTTAGGAAGGTCAATGGTATACTTGTACTTTTAATCTCCTTGCTTTGTTCCTAAACCATAAAATAAAATCATTTTAAAGTAAAAACAACTCTGTAAGAACTTCAGATGAGATAATTTTCCCTGACTAAAAAAAGTTGTAATCCAATATGTACCTTTAGATTCTTTCTTGGCAACCATCACAGGTCCACAAGACCTTCGCTTTGACCGAGTACAAAAGGCACTTCTGGGATTCATATAGAAATATGTAAGATGGATAGCGCGAGAGCTCAATGAAAGAGCGACGAGAGCTCAATGGAAGAGCACCGTAGAAAATCAATGATGCTAAAAGAAGACGATTTTGTAAATAACGAGCAATTTCTCAGTGACAGAACCTGAACAGCTTTTTGTATGATAAGATTAGTGAATACTATAAACATAATTACACAACAACCAAATGATATATAAAACTTGACTTTCAAAATTTCAAACAGAGATATGATTAGATTAACCAATAAAGGAGTTTTCGTGATTGTGATTCAAATATGCAAACATAATACAGAGATATTAAGAATATTAATATAATCAAAACGCATAAGTGGCTTTTCACATCCTAACGTCGAGTACAAATATAATAAAACAGTAGCCATAAAACCCAACTCTCATAGACCTAAAAAACACAAATAAGCCGTAAAACTATATCACCATTAAAGAATTACCAACTTTTTAAACACTACTAATATCTAAACTTACAAATTGTCTAAAAAAAAGTCCCCAGTATCATAACTTCTAATCCTACTAGTTTGTCCGACTTCTCTTCATAAAATCATTTCTAAGTTTCTAACCAACTAGAAGTCAAATGGGTCAGACATTTCATTTTGGGCTTAAGTCATATATTAACAACTTACTTCCAAATCTGTATCGAAGTGACATTCTTGCTTTTTTTATGACTGTTATGAACAACCAACTTTCAATTTCGTGCATACATTATACATTTTGCTGTCGTCTAAGCACCTTAGCAATACCAACTGATACGACCCGTTAAGGTTGTATCGAGATAGTAGCACCCCTTCAAGCGTGATGCGAGCTCCTTAAGAAGAGAAGAAGAATACGAGATATATTTTCTTTGACAAAGCTTGATTGATTTAAACCTTAAATAGACTCTAAGGAGATAATCTCATATAACACTAATACTTATCCTAAACAATGACACTTATCCTAAACAATGACTCACTTGACCTACTTTGGCACTTATCCAGACACCTATTTTGGCACTTATCACCATACTGGACTAGACACGACCCTTTTGGGTAACATTAGTCATCTGGCTCGGTCGTAACATTCCCCACTCCTTCAAAGTCACCTTGTCCTCAAGGTGCTGCTTCAAAATCTCGCCTCATGTAACTCCAGGATGCCATATTCTTCTTTGAATTTTAGCCTCTATCTTTTTCTCTTTTAGGCACTCGTCATTAAGACGCTTCAAGAATGGAATAAGAATATGTAGGGAATAAAGAGGGTATTGGACTTTTTGATGAACCCCTTCATTATTTTCATTTACCCCAACACGTATAACCCTAATACCTTCCAACACATCTGGCTCGTCACCATTTTGTTTATCGTCCACACCCACCACTTTCAAATCATCTTGTTTACCATCCGTTAACACCTTGGTTTCCAACTCACTAGCTTGATCTCGTGCTTCATTATCAGAGGTACTTTCTACATGAATTGTCTGCTTCACCAAATTAAGCACATTTATCTCGCCAGCACCGTCATTAACAACCTCGTTAGCTTCCAATCCCATCGTCGGCCCATCGCTGGAAGTAGCATCGAACGCATTACTCTCCTCTATATTTTCTGCTAAACTATAACCTTTTGTCTCGGTAACTCCATCAACAATTTTCCCAGTAGCAGACTTGGTTTCCTCTACAACCTTCCTTTTCTCATACACACCGTTGAATTTCGCAGCGTATATAAGCCTCAAATCAATGAAGGAGGTTGTGATTTGAGTCAAGAGAGCATCATAATGTTCTTTCAAAAGCAATCGTAAGGCTTGTTCCTCCATACTTATGAACAGTACTCTATGATGAATAGTACTCCGGATGAATAGTACTCGATGAACGGTACTCGTGAACAGTGCCGATGAGCAATAATTTTTTTTTTTTTTTTTTTTTTTTTTAATTGGAACCCTAATTTGGTAGCCCTCTCAACGAGGACTCTCAATGAAAGCACCAATTGATATGACCCGTTAAGGTTGTATCGAGATAGTAGCACCCCTTCAAGTGTGATGCGAGCTCCTTAAGAAGAGAAGAAGAATACGAGATATATTTTCTTTGACAAAGCTTGATTGATTTAAACCTTAAATAGACTCTAAGGAGATAATCTCATATAACACTAATACTTATCCTAAACAATGACACTTATCCTAAACAATGACTCACTTGACCTACTTTGGCACTTATCCAGACACCTATTTTGGCACTTATCACCATACTGGACTAGACACGACCCTTTTGGGTAACATTAGTCATCTGGCTCGGTCGTAACACCAATAAACAGTCGCCATAAAACCCAACGCTCGTAAGCATATAAACACATTGAAACCTTAAACTATATCACCCTTCAACAATTACCACCTTCTTAATCGCTACTAATATCCTAAACCGCAAACTATCTAAAAAAAATCTCTATCATAACATCATCTAATAATGCTACAAATTTATCCGAATTCGCTGGAAAAATTACCAACTTCTTGATCACTACAAATATCTTAAACCATAAACTGTCTAAAAAAGTCATCATCATAACATCCACTGCAGAGACTACTTCCAGAAAGTCAAAGACCTTCTGCTTAAACCATAAACAGTCTCAAAAAGTCACATTATTAAGACATCTATTACTGCTAATTTATCTGCTTTCGCTACATAAAAACAATCTAACCAACAAAAACTCAAATGGGTCACTCTAACATAACAAATTTACTTAAACTATTCACTCAAACATTTCTTCAAACACTTGGTGTGCAACTAACAAAGAACCACTAAACCCACTTACAAAACCCCAAAAGGAACTCCACAGACAATTCTAAACAGCAAGAACTCAAATGGGTCACACTTAACAAAATTTGTGTAAGTGATAATAGCCTTGAATCTCTATAAAGTAAGTTAATTCAAATGGCCTCCATATATGCACACTCTGGCGTTTGTTTGAAAGAAAAGCATTCCAAACAAAATTTATTATTGTATTAAAGTTGTTTGTGTAGTATATATCGGAATGAAGATAATTACGGAGTATCTTTTATAATTATTTTTTATTTAAAATAAAAAAAGAAAAAAAAGTAAATGAAATCACACCAGGAAACTATAAAAAGAAAAGGGGCAATTGCATATATATCCTTCCAAAACCTAATAATTACATATATATCCGACTTAAAATCTTAATTGCATATATATCCTCCCAAAACATTTAATATGTCATACATATCCAAATTAATTATTTATATACAATTAAAACACATAAATAAGTAATAAACGTCATTCAATTGTAAATTCACCATTATGCCCTTGTCTTGCCACTAACCACCAAAATATATCAAGAATCAAGATTCAAAAAATTTCACAAGCCTTTTCATCTCACCGAATTTGACAGAACCTTCGTAGACTTTGAATTCTTTTGTTGTCACCTAAATAAAGTAATGTTATACTATGTCAATATTAATGCAATGAGTAAGGATCCAATGAGAATATTAGTTAAAATGAGAAGAATAAGAAGTAATTTCAACCACTAGATCAAAGATTAATGGCTAGAAATGAATTATGGCAAAATAGTAAATAACAAGCAAATTTTGACTCTTTAAGTTGGTGCACAAGGGTACAAACGTAAAATTTGATCATTTTTTCCCTGATACGTAGCAATTCAACAATCAAAACTATTTATTTATTATACATGAGCTTCTATGACAGACTATTTCGTAGTAGTTAATCAGATTAGATGCATCTACTTAAAACATTATTTTTAAAGAAGAAAAAAAGCCAAATTTGATTCTTTAATTAAATGCATCTTCTTGAAACTGACGATCACCAAACGCATCCATTGGATTGTAAATAGAATCATGCATCTTGTTATATCGATGCATCTCGATTCTGAAATATAAGCTAAAGACTTGTTTATTGATGCATGAAAATGCATTATAAGTTATAGACTCATTTAGTGAGACGCATTGTTACAACGAGATACGAGATAAGATGCATCAATTATTACCTTAGTATAATTGATGCATCTTATTTGCGTATCTTGTTATAACGACGAGTCTCACTAAATAGATGCATATAGACATGATATTTAACCGGTTTCAAAATACATTTGATGCATGAATGCCTTTCGAAACGGAAAATATAACTGATGCATGGAACTTATTTTCGATCACAATCGAGAATTGAAATTGTTTTTCGAACTTATCAATCAAGCATCTAAACTCGATCCTCCATTGTGCATCTAAGCGTGTTTCTAGATTTTGACTGCATCTAAACTTGTTTATCACGAATTTATGGATGAAAAGCATTTTTGTCCAGTTTAAATAAAGCACGCATCTAAATTTGAAGACATGCATCCTTTAACGGTGATACAAATGATAAATTGTAAACTGGTTATGGATGTTTCTCGTGCATCAATTATCAATACACGTTCGTATTACGTACCAAAACATCGAATTACAGTCAAAGCAGTTACCCTCTTAATATCGATGCATCTAATAATACTGAATGAACACGATGTATAAGGATAAAGATTGAATGAAGTTGATCAATCATCCCATGAACCTATAAATGCATGTAGCCTAATTAATTCGGAACATAATCGATGCATCTGGTTATATGGATGCATCTAGTCATATCGAACCAATTCGATTAGTCATCGGATAACTCAAATACTCGGATGAACTTGATCAATCTTTGGAGGAACATATATTGATGCATCTAGTTATATAGATGCATATACCGTGTTTAGATAGTGATATTAATTTTGGACGATAATTCATATCAACCATTACATGTAGTTACGACTTGACGTTGTTGCATCTAAACTTAGTCATCAGTTTTGAGCAAATATGGATTTTACGTACGTTCCTTGATTCCTGATAATCATGCATCTAAACTAGTTAATAGTCACATTTTTATTGATTTAAAGTAAACCATGCATGCATGTCACGAACTTACAATGCATCATCATGAGATGTTGCATCTGCATTTAAATCCAATCCATATAAAATTTATGACCAAATATCTAAATTAATACTTTTAAGTGATAAGCATCTATATATGGGCATTAATTAATCAAATGGATCATAAAAATCCAACAGTTGATGAATAAGATGTGATCAAAGGGAATTTTGACTTTTAATCAAATAAGGACTGGTTTTTCTTGTTTATATGAGCTATATGGTACTTAAGTGACACAAAACAATAACAAGCAACAACTCAAACACTCTCTAAAACAGTGAACAAGGCAAATCCAAACACCACTTTATGAAACTGTTTTGATGTTTTTCAAAAGATTTCACAGATTTAGACCATGCAAATGATTAAAAACTTTATATTATCACCTAATGAGACTATATAAGCATTAAACAACAATAATAACAACATTAAATTAAGAAATTTCACTTATGTTATATTAACTGTTAAAATAAAACTTTTACTAACCACAAATTAAAGAGAACAAGTAACTGGTTTTAATGCTTAATTATACTTAACTATGACCAATAAACATGAACATACAGAGATTTAAGCTAATGAACAACTCAAACAGTGAAATGCCAAAAATGGAGAATTAAGCTTACAAGTTGGATTCCAAGTGAAAACTGAGAACCAATGCTTGAAAACACTTCTTATAGCTTCCCAAGAAGCTCTAAACCCAAGGGCAATCCATGATTAACCCTGCTCCAGCTGTGATCATCCTTTCTTGTGCTTTTTGATTTTTTACTAATTTTTTTTTTTGTATTTTTTTGTAATTTTTGAGCTTTATATCTAGAACTGATTTTATGGTTTCTAAAAGCTTAGATAAGCTTTCTAGGAGCTTATGTTGGCTTATTCAGTCCATTACAACAACTAACAACAACATTAACATAACATGAGATTTTTGACTTGAAAAATTGCACAAACTAAAATTGTAATTAAAACTTGAAATTGATGTTCAGAAAAGCTTTATTATATACTAAAAACTTAAATTACAGAGCTTGAAAGCTTAAACATGCACTAGAATTTAAAAATTAACTAATTCGACATAGGAAATTAAAAATTACACTAGTTATTCTTCTTCTCTGCTTCTCCTTCTTTCTTTATAGCCTTTTGAGACTCCCCACATGCTTCTGATCATATCCCATCAACAGTCTTGACCATTGGTGCTCTGAAACAGATCCTAGCCATCAAAGTGGATTTTGGCGCCAAAAGGTGAACAGTGACTGTTGCTTTCTTTTATTAGTTTTGGACCAGGGTGAAGAGGAGGGGGGACAAGAGGTGATGGATATTGTGTTGGGGAGGATAAAATGAGTGGGGAAGCATTAAATGAGGGGAGGCTACAGGTGGGGGGGAAAGGACAGGTGGGAGGAAGGAGAAGACTGGGAAGGGCGGTTTTATATTTTAAATCATGGGTTGGGCTTGGTTGGGATTGGGCCAAGGTTTGGGTTTTGTGTTTTGGGTTGGATAATACAAGGGTCCGGTTTGGTTTGTAGAAATAATAACACAATGACCATTCATGTAATTTCTGGATTTTGAGGGACTGGAAATGCCACTTTTCCAAAGTTATCACAAGGACCAATAGTGCCATATATGAATATTACAAGGACCATGTTTGATTATTTTCCATTTTTAAATTTACCAAGGACTATTTTTGACATTTTTCAAACTTTAGGGACTAAAGTTGTAATTTTGTAATTTTTAAACTTCAAAGGACAATTTATTACAACTTGTGAATCCCAAGGACCTTTTATGATTTTTTATAAGTTTTGGAATGACCAGGGACTAGATTTGACAACTTTTGAAACTTGGGGGACTAAAACTGCCAATTATGCAAACTTGATACGTTTTTCATCTGATTTTGGTATTTTTGCATTTAAAACACATAAAACACTTATTTGTGATATTTTTATCATTTTGAAGCATTTCTGAGTGTTTTCAGATGTTTTTGGCATTCTAAACGGTATAAAAATGATGAGTATTTAGACACTCATCAATCCCCCACACTAAGATATTGCTAGTCCCTAGCAATCTTTTATGAAAACTTAATGGATTTCATCTCTTTACCAAAAGCCATTACTTCTGGAGTAGCCAATTGTTTCAGTTCAAGTAAGAACCTTGGCACAATGATAACCAAATGATTTTGAGCAAATCATAAGCTTTCAACGGATTTGATTTGTCTTTACCAGAAGCCGTTTGCTCCTGGATTAGCCAATCCTTATGTGGGTTAGACATGGCGGACTGATTACCATTTGTTGAGTAAGTGAAAAACACTTACTCCAAAAAAAAAAAAATTTGGCCAAAAATGGGGGAATTGGGTGGTATAATTACATGATAAAATTCGTGAGAATTCCCCCCCCCCCCACTAGAAATGAATATTGCCCTCAATATTCAAAGTACCGGCGGTTATGCCGAAACATAGAACGTAAAAGGGAAATACTACGGCCATTATTTTATTTTTGATATGTATACTTTTTTTTTTTTTTTTTTTTTTTTTTTTTAACTGATTTATATACAACAGCGGGGGGTAACTCCCCCACACTAGGGTGGTACTCATGGGTGAAAACCCATGTGGTGTGTGCTATTGTTTTTGATTCCCGAGTCACTAGCTTGACTCGATCCCCGCATTCATTGGTTCATGGGGAAAATTTGTAGATCCGGGACAACCAAGGATGGAATGTCCTCTCCAAAATAGTGTTTTAATCGATGACCATTCACTTTAAAATTTGGACCATCAGGCTGAGATAACTCAATGGTACCATAAGGATATACTTTAGCAATAGTAAATGGCCCAGACCAACGGGACTTGAGCTTTCCCGAGAATATCTTCAATCTTGAATTGAAAAGAAGGACTCGATCACCAACGTTGAAAACGCGGTTCTTGATTTTAGAGTCATGAATCTTCTTTGTCTTTTGTTTGTAGATCAAAGAGTTCTCGTATGCTTGATCACGTAGTTCATTTGATTCATTCATTTGAACTTTTCTATGATCACCAGATGTCTGAATATCGAAGTTGGCATGTTTCAAGGCCCAGTATGCTTTGTGCTCAAGCT
Organism: Chrysanthemum seticuspe; assembly: GCA_019973895.1. Lineage (NCBI taxonomy): Eukaryota > Viridiplantae > Streptophyta > Magnoliopsida > Asterales > Asteraceae > Chrysanthemum > Chrysanthemum seticuspe. The sequence continues at coordinate 21,878,322 of BPTQ01000001.1, forward strand.
CAATCGGAAGATGACATGCCTTTCCGTACACTAACTTGTATGGAGTACACCCAATGGGTGTTTTATAAGCTGTACGGAAGGCCCAGAGTGTGTCATCCAGTTTATCCGACCAGGATGCACGGTTTTCGCCTACTGTCCTTTCAAGAATTCTTTTTATACCACGGTTGGAAACTTCCACTTGCCCACTTGTTTGGGGGTGGTACGTAGTAGAGAGACGGTGAGTTACACCATACTTTTGCATGACTCTTTCAAATTGGTCATTACAGAAATGCGTACCACGATCACTGATTATAGCTCGCGGAGTTCCAAACCTAGCAAAAAGATATTTTAAAAATTTCACAACAACTCGGGCATCATTGGTAGGTAAAGCTTTCGCTTCAACCCATTTTGACAAATAGTCAACAGCCACAAGTATGTATTTGTTTCCTCGAGATGATGGAAATGGCCCCATAAAGTCAATGCCCCAGATGTCAAAGATCTCACACACTTGAAGGCGTTTTGCGGCATTTCATTTCTTTGAGAGATATTTCCGTGACGTTGACAAGCGTCACAGGTTTTGACAAATTCGTGGGCATCCTTGTAAATCGTTGGCCAATAAAATCCGGAATCAAACACCTTCTTGGCAGTGTAATTTGGACTATGATGGCCCCCGGTGGGTCCAGCATGGCAAGCTTTGAGAATGTCCATAGCTTCTTGTCCATAAACACACCGTCGGATGACTTGATCCGCACAGATTTTGAATAAGTAGGGGTCGTCCCAGAAGTAATGTTTAACATCTTTGAAGAATTTGTTCTTCTGTTGGGTCGACATTCCTTTCACTATGAAGTTACCCGCATGGTAATTTGCGAAGTCAGCAAACCATGGGGTAGTAGAGTTTCCACGAAAAGAAACCGCATTGAGTGTCTCGAGAGGAAATGTTTCATTTATTTCCTTTTTCTCGAAAACATCTTGGTGAGGGTTTTCTAATCTGGACAGATGATCAGCAGCCAGGTTCTCAGCTCCTTTTTTATCACGTATGATGATATCAAATTCTTGCAAGAGGAGAACCCAACGGAGCAATCTCGGCTTTGCATCTTGTTTTGCAAAGAGATATTTGAGATCCGAATGATCCGTATACACCACGCATTTGGTCAAGATTAAGTATGGCCGAAACTTCTCAAATGCATACACCACGGCTAGTAGCTCTTTTTCTGTGGTGGTGTAATGAGTTTGAGCTTCAGTCATAGTTTTACTCGCATAGTGGATAGGCTGAAAATGCTTGGATCTACGTTGCCCTAGGACTGCACCGATAGCAAAATCACTTGCATCGCACATGAGCTCAAAAGGTAAATCCCAGTCGGGAGCAACGAGAATGGGTGCTTCAGTAAGCTTTTTCTTTAATGTTTCAAAAGCTTCGATGCACTCAGGTGAGAAGATAAAAGGAGCATCTTTTTCAAGAAGATGGGTCATAGGCCGGGCGATTTTGGAAAAATCTTGTATGAATCTGCGATAAAACCGGCATTACCTAAAAAACTCCTAATACCTTTGACGGTAGTAGGATGAGGCAATTTAGCAATAACATCGACTTTTGCTCTATCTACCTCAATCCCGTTTTTTGAAATCTTATGGCCAAGGACTATGCCTTCTTTGACCATAAAGTGACTCTTCTCCCAATTTAGACAAAGATTGGTGTCTTCACACCATTTGAGCATTTTATCTAGATGGGAGAGACATGTTTGAAACGAGTCCCCAATGACCGAGAAGTCATCCATAAACACCTCCATTGTTTCCCCGATCATGTCGTGGAAAATGGCCATCATACATCGTTGGAACGTACCAGGAGCATTACATAGGCCAAAAGGCATACGTCTGTAGGCAAAAGTTCCGTATGGGCAGGTGAATGTGGTCTTTTCTTGATCCTGTGGATCAATGGGAATCTGAAAATAACCCGAGAAACCATCTAGGAAACAATAGTACTCGTTCCCTGCTAATCTCTCAAGCATTTGGTCCATGAAGGGTAGAGGAAAATGGTCTTTACGGGTAACGTCATTCAACTTACGATAGTCAATGCAAACACGCCATCCCGTTACCAGCCGAGTTGGAATTAACTCGTTATTTTCATTTGTGACAACAGTTATGCCACCCTTTTTAGGAACACAGTGAATTGGGCTAACCCAAGGACTATCTGAGATCGGGTAAATCAATCCTGCATCAAAAAGTTTGAGAACCTCTTGTTTAATAACATCATGGATTTTTGAATTTACTCGTCTTTGATGTTGAACTGCTGGTTTGAAGTCATCCTCCATCAAGATTTTGTGAGTACAAAACTCAGGGTTGATACCCTTAATGTCGGAGAGTTTCCAAGCAATTGCTTGCTTGTGTGACTTCAAGACCTTTATGAGAGCAGTTTTTTCATCTTTACTCAAATCTCGAGCAATAATGACGGGTAATTTATCATCACCCTCAAGAAATGCATACTCGAGATGAGGAGGTAAGTCCTTAAGTTCAATCTCAGGAAATTCTTCAGTTTTATCAACTGACATGACTTCCTTGTTATGAAGCTCATTGGAAAGGAGTGGAGGAGAAGTGTCCTGATTTAACACCTTTTCACGAAGAAGAATATCTCCCTCCATATTAATCTCATTGTTATTAACGTCATCTGGAATTGAATCACTTTTGTGAGAGATTGATGATGGATCATCATTGAGCAACTTTTCAAGGAGAAGAATGTCCCCCTCGATGTCAATTAGAGCGTGATCAATTTCCCATGAAACCGAATCACTAGACAAGTATGCTTCAATCTCTTCCAAGATGAAATCACTTCCCTCAAATGGAGTGAGAGAAGGAGTAGGGTTTGAAATGATAGGTTGAGAAGATGTGGTGAGATCTTCACTCACAGAATTATGAGAATAACCAAGAAACTCTTGATAGTACTCCTCTGAAGCAACATCAATCACATCGATTCGGTTAATCGATTCAGCATCATAGTTTGAGGAGTACCTCGAAGTTTGATCGAGGTTAAAGGTAACAGCTTCATCACCCACACGTAATGTGATTTCATGCTCAAATACATCAATAAGAGCATGGCCCGTCCTTAGGAATCCTCGTCCAACAATGAGAGGAACCCGTGGATCAGCATCGAAATCAACAACTACGAAGTCAGCTGGAAAATGGAACTTTCCTACTTTCACAAATACATCCTCGGCAATGCCAAGAGGACGAGATATTGAACGATCTGCAAGCTCGAGAGTCATGCATGTAGGAGTAAGGTCCGGAAGAGAAAGTTTCTTCCATACTGAATGAGGCATCAGATTGATGCTTGCACCAAGATCGGCTAAGGCAAAGCATTCAACCATTCCTGGAAATACACAAGGTAAGAGAAATTTTCCAGGATCTCCAAGCTTATCGGGAAGCTTCTTCAAGATAACTGCTGAGCAGTTCTCGTTCAGAGGAGTTTTTGCCATCTCAAACAGTTTTTCCTTGTTGCTTAACATATGTTTGAGAGTTGATGCAAACTTGGGCATCAGCATGATAGCATCCGCAAAGCTTATGTCAAAATGTAGTTCTTGGAAAATTTGAAAAAAATTATCCATTTGATGACTGGCTTTTTCGCGGAGTTTTTGCTCATTTAACCGCGATGGGTAAGGAATAGAAGATTTGGATTTCTGGGTTTCAACCGGGATGTCATGTGAATCAAAAACAACTGCTTGTTTAGACTTGGGTTTCTGGACAACTTGAGGTTGGACATTGTTGGTACCTCCGTTATTAGTAGGAAGTTCCTTGCCCTTTGTTGCCTCAGGTTCACTTTCCACTACCTTCGGGAGAGAAGAAGAAAAGGTAGTAGGGATAGCGGGTCCATCATATGAAACACCACTTCTGGTTGTGATTGCCTTAGCATCGCCCCTCGGGTTAGCGATCGTGTTGCTCGGAATTTTTCCTGAGCCCGAGGGTTGATCATTTAAAGACTTCTTTAATTCAGCGATTTGACTGATCAACACTCTGTTTGTCTCCTCTTGAGATTTCATGAATTGCTTTAAAAGCTCATCAGATGTTGATACTAGAGGAGGTGGAGGGATATTTTGAGGCCGTATGTTTTGATTATAGCCTTGTTGTTGAAAATTTCCTTGGTTAGGATTCAAATTTCCCTGAAATTGATTTCCTCGATTGAAATTGTTTTGATTAAGGTTTCCTTGATGTTGGAAACCTTGACTTGGTTCGGGATAGAAATTACCTTGGTTTTGATAACCTTGGTTCATTCTAGGTTGGTTCTGATTCCGGTTTTGTATGCTAGGATTTTGGTTAAAACCGGGTGGTCCTTGATAGGTATTAGCACGGTAGTTTGGTTCATTTTGAAGACGGTATTGATTACCTCCCTGATTTGAAGTACCGGCTATAGCATTGGCTTCAAAAGGACTACCATCAGTGGCAGTACAGTTGTAGTATGCATGAGGGCCACCACAAGTAACACAGACCTCGACTTTCTTCACTTCACCATGTGATGGTGTCAGTGTGAAAGTGACTTTCTTTTGGTTAGCAAGAACCAAAGCCTGAACAATATCCGTGAGTTTGTCAATCTTAGCATCGGTGCTAGATGTACTCACGGGAGATGAAGTAGAAGGTCCTGCATTAGACTGAGACTGATATGTCTTTGTTCGGAAAGGGCGGACCTGGGACTTGTTTTCTATGATTTGCAAGGCTTCTTTTGTGGTCTTGCTCAAGAAATTACCTCCCGCGGAGGCATTTAAAGAGTCTTCGTCAGCTTGTCTCAGACCATTGTAGAAAGTATCCATTTGCATTGACTCGGTAAAACCATGATGTGGACACTTTCAGAGCAACTCTTTGTAACGATCCCATGCTTCCCCGAATGATTCATCAAATCTTTGAGAGAATTTCATTATCTCATTCTTAAGACTTGTAGTTCGGGATGGAGGATAGAATTCGTTAACGAACTTGGTGACTAGATCCTCCCATGTCTCAATGGAACGAGGGGGTTGTTTCTCAGGCCAATTCCGGGCTTGTCCCTCTTGAGAAAATGGGAACAGAAGAAGATTAATTGCTTCATGTGGGACATTCTTGTATTTGATGGTCGATGCAATCTTGTTGAACCATCGAATATGTGCATGAGGGTCGTCCCGCTCAAAACCATAAAATTGGCTTTGGGTTACAAGATTAAGCAACCCGGTTTTGAGCTCAAAGGTATCAGCCACGATGGCTGGGACAACAATAGCATCTCCGTAACCCTCGATGGGTGCTTGGAGAAGCTCATTCATAGGTTTGTCTTCTGCCATTACGACAGGGGGTGGTGGTGCTAGACGTTCCTCAGTCACGGCTGAAGGAGCAGAACGTCCTCTACGTCTACGAGGAATATTTGCAACCTCAGAAAGTGGACTTGTAGAGCTAGAAGAACGAGTCCGCATGCACTAAGTATAAAAATCAGTTTTCAAAACAAATGCGAGGCAAAACGACAAGTGAACTTAAACCAATAATCACAAATGAAATGGCTTCTTTGAAAAAGGTACACCAAATCACAAGGACACAAAGGCAAGTTTTGATCTTTAAGATTGGGAACTTATTAATGTTCACACCCCCAGTTGGTAGGTGTACTGCCTTGATTTGCGGTGGTTGATTTTTATGTATTTATTAAGTACCACTGAAAAGACGTAGGTATGGATTTGTGCTAAGGGTTTAAATACTTTTGACAATATTTTTGGTATCGTCTCGTTTAACCAAATCGTACTGCTTTAAGAATCACCTTAAAGAAAATACAGGATAGAAAACGTTACGATTGTTTTGTTGTTTTATATTTTGTTTGGTGTTGTTAACACTTTAGGAAAAGTGTTAATGAACTTTTTGATTACTTTACAAAAAAAAATTCAAACTGTTTACAAAAGGTGGTATATGTGTAAGTACGGGTCTGAAAATTGCTTAGAACACGCTTACAGCCTCCCCGGCAGCGGCGCCAAAATTTGATTCGCTCCAGACAGTCAAGTTTATCACACAAGCTAACCACTTGTGAATGGTCAACCGTAATAAAATTCAAACTGTCTAAAACCAATGCAATTAAAATCTGGAGAGTATTGTGTTTCCCTAGGTCGTTAAGTCCCACGGAGGATTAATGGTGTTTAACACGTTCAGATGTCGAATGATCACTAAGGATAATGATCAGTAAAGATTTTGGTGGATAATTACACTACTGATTGATTGGAATTGATTTTGGATACAGAATTGTTAAGCACAACAATCAGATTACACAAACGTAAATACGTACGTTTATTAAATTACGTAACGTATAAAATAAAACGTGAATTCTAAGAAATAAAAGGCCTACAAATATGAAAATGATATTTTTGGAATCCTAATAATAAAAGAAAATTATTGGAAAAAGAAAATTATTTTTATGACTATTGATTTAATTATTATTAATTAAAACTTATTTTTAACTATTTAATAATACCCTAAAATATAATAAAATATGAAATAAAACTAGCAAAATGAAATTATGACTTAGAAAAATCTAAAATATTATAAAACTTATTTTAAAATTGAAAATATATTTTTTACACTATTTATCTATTTATTATTAATTAATTACTATTTAAAATACACTTTAATACAAGAAAATATAAAATTAACCTGGAAAAATAAAAATTTAACTTAGAAAAATCTAAAATATTATAAAACTAATTTTTAAAATGAAAAGATATTTTTTTTATGCTTTTTAATTATTTATTATTAATTATTTAATACTTTTTAACTATTTTGAATTTTAATAAATACTAAACAAACAGAGAAAATTCTGAAACTTTTTCTAAAAATATCCTATGATGACAGAAAACTAAGAAAATTATAAAAACAGAAATTGCTTAATAATAAGCTGAAAAGAAAAATCAAAAAGCTAAATTCTATTAAATAAACGCTATCACTATTTTAAAAATGATGTTTTTGTGATTTTTATTTTTGAAAACTATTTAACTACTGATATTAAGTAACTTTAATGAAAACAAAAAATTTTAAAACTTAAAAATAAGTTATTTATGGGCTTATGATCACAACAGTTAAGCTAATGAGCTTATTTGGATGTTTTAAGCTTAAACAAGCTTCACAGCTAGAACCAAAAGTAAAATAAGATGAAACAAGCTACAAGCTACTTAAATGAAGTTAAAAAATACAAATATCAACACTGATAAGCTGGAAATAAGCAGATAAGCACTTGTGCTAAACTAGGAAACCAAACAGGCCTGCAGCCATATCTAAGAGCAATTTCAGCTTATTAAATAAGCTTAAAAGCTCAAATTAAGAACTGAGGGGTCAAGATTAGCTGGTGGGCTTTCCAAAAAGTCCAAGCTCTCACACTGGGGACCACTGGAGAGCTTATGACAAGCTTATGAAAAAGCTTGTAAATGACTGAGTACTTAGTTTAAACAGAAATGGGACAAACTAAAAGCTATAAGCAGCCCTATCAAATAAGCTAGAAAGTAAAAACTTAAGCTTGGATCTTCAAGACAGCTTGGTTGGCTTTCCAAAGAACCAAAATACACAAGATTTGACCAACTAATAAGCTCTGTGTGAGCTTATGAAAATGATAGGCTCAACTGTGCACAGGGCACTTTTTCAGAAAGGTGTTCTAAATAAGCTAAGAAATGAGCTGTTAAATAAGCTAAATAGAAATTATATAAAATACTATTAGGAAGATGAGCAACTAGATTTTGATATCCCAAAAGCTCAAATGTTAAAAACTAATATTAAGTGCTATATAAATTTATCTATTTTATTCAAAATCGACCAAACTGAAAATTTTGACTTTTTAAGATTAACTAAAAGGTTGACTATTATGAACTTTGAATTGATTATACTAACTGATTATGTTATATTAAGGTAAATTAAGACTAGATTGAGCAATGATAACAACTTATGAACATGAAATCATGATCATGGATCATAAAAATCCAACAGTTGATGAATAAGATGTGATCAAAGGGAATTTTGACTTTTAATCAAATAAGGACTGGTTTTTCTTGTTTATATGAGCTATATGGTACTTAAGTGACACAAAACAATAACAAGCAACAACTCAAACACTCTCTAAAACAGTGAACAAGGCAAATCCAAACACAACTTTATGAAACTGTTTTGATGTTTTTCAAAAGATTTCACAGATTTAGACCATGCAAATGATTAAAAACTTTATATTATCACCTAATGAGACTATATAAGCATTAAACAACAATAATAACAACATTAAATTAAGAAATTTCACTTATGTTATATTAACTGTTAAAATAAAACTTTTACTAACTACAAATTAAAGAGAACAAGTAACTGGTTTTAATGCTTAATTATACTTAACTATGACCAATAAACATGAACATACAGAGATTTAAGCTAATGAACAACTCAAACAGTGAAATGCCAAAAATGGAGAATTAAGCTTACAAGTTGGATTCCAAGTGAAAACTGAGAACCAATGTAATGCCGGATCGATGGCCAAACAATAAACTGAATAATCAAGAACAAGCAAATAACCGAATGCCCAATATGGGGGATTCTTTATTAGTCGTCAATAATAATCAGAAAAACTGAGTTTATGAAACCCTAATAGAGATTATATGTCTAACCACCAAAGGAAAGAAATCCCAGCCGAAAAATAAAAATACGAAAAAGGAAACAAATCCCAAAGTTCAAAATAAAGCATATAAGATAGAAAAAAGCCATTTTCGGCCCTCAATGATTCTGAATTGCTGGTGGTTGTGTCGTTATGTGTCCTTAACTGCATCATCCTCCCCTTCTTCGGAAAGACTCGACCTCGAGTCTGGATAAACGTCACCCTCGCCTTTATATGGTGACAAGTCAGCCACGTTAAAAGTAGCAGACACATTATAGTGACCAGGAAGCTCGATTTTGTAAGCGTTATCGTTAACCTTCTTGAGCACGCGAAAAGGACCATCAGCCCGAGGCTTTAATTTCCCAAAACGACCTGCTGGAAACCTCTCTTTACGCAAATGAATCCACCCCAGATCACCTTCTTTATATATAACACTCTTGCGATGTTTATTAGCTCTAGTAGCATACTGTTTGTTGTGATGAAGAATCTGTTCGCGAACTTGCTGATGTAACTGTCTAATATCCGTGGCCTGCTGTTCAGCGTCGCCGTTAGCTGGTTCAGTCCTAGGAATAGGTGCCAAATCAAGGCGTGTGATAGGGTTGCGACCATACACAACCTCAAACGGACTCTTGCCCGTCGTACGATTAACGGACCTGTTAAATGCAAACTCAGCTTGTGGAAGAGTAAGATCCCACTGTTTTGGGCTGTCACCACATAAACTTCGTAGAAGATTACCCAAAACTTCGATTGGTAACCTCGGTCTGCCCGTCAGTCTGCGGATGATGGGAACTACTGAATTGCAGCTTAGAACCCATTCGTGCCCATAAAGTACGCCAAAAGTGAATAATAAACTTCACATCACGATCAGAAGTGAGTGTTTTAGGAACACCATGAAGCTTAACAATCTTAGAAAAATATAACTTAGCAACTTGACTCGCATCAAATGTCTTCGAACAAGGAACAAAATGAGCCATTTTAGAAAACCGGTCAACTACGACCATCACAGAATCTTTATGGCGTTGGGTACGCGGTAATCCCAACACGAAATCAAGACTAACATCTTCCCAGGGGGCGTTGGGAACTGGTAATGGGGTATACAAACCTGCATTACTGCCATGAGTCTTAGCGAGATGACATATCCGACACCTCTCCACAATACGGTTAACATCTCTCTCCATGCGAGGCCAATAAAACTGATCACGAATGAGAGCCAAGGTCTTATCACGACCAAAGTGACCCGCAAGACCACCCGCGTGGCTTTCTAATATAATGGCATCACGTAGGGAACTAAGAGGAATACACAATCTAGCACCTCTAAATAAATAACCGTTATGCATTGAAAACTGCTGGAACGGTTCCCTAGTACATTTACTCCACGCATCCTTAAAATCAGGATCATCTCTATACAGGTCTTGGAATGTATCAAACCCTTGGACGCATACCTGCATAGTAGTAATCAATGAATGTCGGCGACTAAGAGCGTCAGCAACTTTATTCTGTGCCCCTGCTTTGTGTTTGATCACAAAAGAAAAAGCTTGGAGCAATTCGACCCACTTGGCATGTCGAGGATTAAGCTTGTGTTGCCCATGGATGTATTTCAAAGCCTCGTGATCAGAAAACAAAACAAATTCAGAAGGTAATAAATAATGTCTCCAAGTATCCAAACTTCGCACAATTGCATAAAACTCTTTATCATATGTTGAGTATTTGCGGCGAACATCACTAAGCTTCTCGCTAAAGAAGGCTATGGGCCGTGAATTCTGGCTCAAAACGCCACCAATACCAACACCCGAGGCATCACATTCAACCTGAAAAACTTCACTAAAATTAGGTAAAGCCAAAACATCCGCCTTTCATACATTCGGTGACAGGAGCTATGATTGTACTAAAATTCTTGATGAAACGACGATAAAAAGAAGCTAGCCCGTGAAAACTCCGGATCTCGTGAATCGTAGTAGGAGTTGGCCTGTTAATAATGGCCTCGATCTTAGAATCATCCATCTTAATCCCGTTACCAGAAACAATATATCCTAAGAAAGTCACTTCAGGAACAAGGAAATGACACTTCTTACCGTTAGCATATAATTTCTGTTCTCGAAGGACAGAAAACACTTGGCGAAGGTGAGATAAGTGTCGCTCCATAGTTTTACTAAAGACCAAAATATCATCGAAGTACACAACGACAAAATGACCAATGAAAGGTTTAAAAACCTGATTCATGAGTCTCATGAATGTACTTGGCGCGTTAGAGAGACCAAAGGGCATGACCATCCACTCGTACAGTCCGTCTCGTGTCTTGAACGCTGTTTTCCACTCATCCCCAGGTCTCATCCGAATCTGATGATACCCACTTCTCAGGTCAATTTTCGAGAAAACTGTTGCACCATATAATTGATCAAGCAAGTCATCAAAACGTGGAATAGGAAATCGGTACTTGATAGTGATCTTGTTAACAGCTCGACTATCAATGCACATACGAAATGTCCCGCCATGTTTAGGAACCAATAACGCAGGTACTGCACACGGGCTCATACTTTCTCTGATTAGCCCTTTGTCTAATAATTCTGTCACCTGCCTATGCAATTCCTCATACTCCGTGGGATTAATTCGATATGCAGGCTTATTAGGGATTGCCGAACCTGGAATAAAGTCTATGCAATGCTGAATATCCCGCATCATGGGTAAGCCAGGTGGAATATCATCCGGTATAACATCAAAAAATTCACTCAATAAGGGTTGAACGTGAATGGGTGCCGGGGGTGCTAGCTCGTTTGCCTCCTCAACTACTAAAGCGAACACAAGTGGGCTGATTTTGGCCACTTCTTCCAACTCAGACCGTTTAAGATAAAGGGCAGAAGCATCTTCTTGGAATTTTCTTGTATCGAGTGGAGCTAATGTAATATTCACGCCATCCTTTTGGAAGCTGTATGTATTGCGGAATCCATCGTGTTTTGTCTTCCGGTCGAATTGCCATGGCCTTCCCAAAAGGATGTGGCATGCGTCCATCGGAATGACCTCACACCAAACCTCATCAGTATACTTTTTCCCAATCGAAAACTGCACCAGACACCGCTTACTAACTTTGACAACATTCCCTTTTTTCAACCAAGTTAGCTGATATGGTTCGGGATGATTGTCCGTTTTCAATCCCAACTTATCAACCATTTCAAGTGAAACCACATTCTCACAACTACCCCCATCGATAATCATATTACACACTTTACCTTTCGAAGTACACTTGGTGCGAAAGATGTTATTGCAAAGCCAAGAATTGTCATCAATACATTGAGAAGCCGCAACATTTAAAACTCGTTGAATGACTAAAGCTTCTCCCCGATCAGCATAGACGACTTCTTCATTAGTCTCCAAGTCAGCCCCGTCCCCCTCGGTGTCATAACTCGGTTCAACTTCTTCATCGACAAATGTAACTGTTTTCTGATTTGGACAGTCTCTCGCATAATGACCCAACCCTTGACACTTAAAACAACGCGGTGCTCGAACATTACCACTCGTGGTGTTATTCGTTGCTGCCTCCGGTTTACCTTTATTCGTTGTTGAAGGTGTGGATTTCGGAGCAGGGGTGAACCGATTAACATTTGCCTTCCCTTTACTTTTATTTTGTTGTTTCTCAACTTTTAATGCTAGCCGACAAACGTCCGAATAAGTCATATAATGTTGCAGGCTCACCACATCATAAATCTCAGGTCGGAGACAACCTAGAAACCGTGCAATGACCTGCTCCTCCTCTTCAGCCGCATCACAACGCATGCACAGCCTATCAAACTCATTAATGAGTTCTTCAACTGTTAACGCGCGTTGGGAAAAATTATGATAATCCAAAAATGCTTCCTGCCTATGGTTATCAGGTAGGAACTTCGCTTTTAACAATTTTTTCATCTTTTCCCATGTCACAACTTTGGATTTCCCAGCTAAAGCCCGTTGCTTCTTTACATGATCCCACCACAATGAAGCATGCTTTCGAAGCCTAATAGCAACTAGTTTCACCTTAAGATGTTCGGGTATGTCTTTCAAATCAAAGACACGTTCAACAGTACTTAACCAATCAATAAAATCATCAGGATGTACCTTACCCGAGAATTCTGGAATTTCAACTTTCATTCCAATACCTCGTAATGGATCATCACGATAACCCCTGCGAATTTCCGGACGATACCTTCCAAAGGGATTTTCATCCTCTTAGGGTTCCCACGTGTGATCTGATTCAGTCTCTTCCTGCTGGAGTAGTTCCAGTTCTTGAATCCTCTGACTAAGGCGATCAATCTCTATGTCGAGCGGATCGGGATCGTTGCCTCGTTCGGCGTTTCTACGAGCACCACCCCCCGGGGGTCTTCCACGACGAGCACGTTCGGTCATTAGTACCTAGCAGCTCCGATACCAAATAATGCCGGATCGATGGCCAAACAATAAACTGAATAATCAAGAACAGGCAAATAACCGAATGCCCAATATGGGGGATTCTTTATTAGTCGTAATAATAATCAGAAAAACTGAGTTTATGAAACCCTAATAGAGATTATATGTCTAACCACCAAAGGAAAGAAATCCCAGCCGAAAAATAAAAATACGAAAAAGGAAACAAATCCCAAAGTTCAAAATAAAGCATATAAGATAGAAAAAAGCCATTTTCGGCCCTCAATGATTCTGAATTGCTGGTGGTTGTGTCGTTATGTGTCGTTAACTGCATCACAATGCTTGAAAACACTTCCTATAGCTTCCCAAGAAGCTCTAAACCCAAGGGCAATCCATGATTAACCCTGCTCCAGATGTGATCATCCTTTCTTGTGCTTTTTGATTTTTTACTATTTTTTTTTTGTATTTTTTTTGTAATTTTTGAGCTTTATATCTAGAACTGATTTTATGGTTTCTAAAAGCTTAGATAAGCTTTCTAGGAGCTTATGTTGGCTTATTCAGTCCATTACAACAACTAACAACAACATTAACATAACATGAGATTTTTTACTTGAAAAATTGCACAAACTGAAATTGTAATTAAAACTTGAAATTGATGTTCAGAAAAGCTTTATTATATACTAAAAACTTAAATTACAGAGCTTGAAAGCTTAAACATACACTAGAATTTAAAAATTAACTAATTCGACATAGGAAATTAAAAATTACACTAGTTATTCTTCTTCTCTGCTTCTCCTTCTTTCTTTATAGCCTTTTGAGACTCCCCACATGCTTCTGATCATATCCCATCAACAATCTTGACCATTGGTGCTCTGAAACAGATCCTAGCCATCAAAGTGGATTTTGGAGCCAAAAGGTGAACAGTGACTGTTGCTTTCTTTCATTAGTTTTGGACCAGGGTGAAGAGGAGGGGGGACAAGAGGTGATGGATATTGTGTTGGGGAGGAGAAAAGGAGTGGGGAAGCATTAAATGAGGGGAGGCTACAGGTGGGGGGGAAAGGACAGGTGGGAGGAAGGAGAAGACTGGGAAGGGCGGTTTTATATTTTAAATCGTGGGTTGGGCTTGGTTGGGATTGGGCCAAGGTTTGGGTTTTGTGTTTTGGGTTGGATAATACAAGGGTCCGGTTTGGTTTGTAGAAATAATAACACAAGGACCATTCATGTAATTTCTGGATTTTGAGGGACTGGAAATGCCACTTTTCCAAAGTTATCACAAGGACCAATAATTCCATATATGAATAGTACAAGGACCATGTTTGATTATTTTCCATTTTAAAATTTACCAAGGACTATTTTTGACATTTTTCAAACTTTAGGGACTAAAGTTGTAATTTTGTAATTTTTAAACTTCAAAGGACAATTTATTACAACTTGTGAATCCCAAGGACCTTTTATGATTTTTTATAAGTTTTGGAATGACCAGGGACTAGATTTGACAACTTTTGAAACTTGGGGGACTAAAACTGCCAATTATGCAAACTTGATACGTTTTTCATCTGATTTTGGTATTTTTGCATTTAAAACACATAAAACACTTATTTGTGATATTTTTATCATTTTGATGCATTTTTGAGTGTTTTCAGATTTTTTGGCATTCTAAACGGTATAAAAATGATGAGTATTTAGACACTCATCAATTTTCTAAACATGCACTTTTTATAAAGGAAAAATAACGATGCAGAACAATTTATTGAATAATGATCGAAAGCTTATTTTATTTATTTATTTATTTGATATAGGCTAAAATTTAATAAGAAAGATATAAGTTCACCACCTTTTTAGGATTTTTAAACCGTCTATTAGTTTATAACTAGACAAAAATACCCTTAATTCATATTTTGAAATGATTGGCTCACATTTCTTCTTATCCTTCTTATTATAAGTTTAATTCTTATTTGATCCTAACTCTTAATGCAATTATATAATATTGTTTCAGGGTTAGTGGAATATAACAGATGGAACATTTTGCATATAGAATATGAGAAGTAAAACCGAAAGGGTTCATTTGTTTTTCACTATTCTGGGTTCCTCCAAGAATAATACTCTGTTGCAAACCATACGTATTGCATCTCTTAACTGTTACTCCGTATAACGAATCATGTAAAGTGAAATAGTTATGGGAATTTTTTTATAAGAATTGAGTGGGTTTGAATGAGTGGTTCGACATCTATGACGGGAGAAGGGTATAATTGACAAATTAGAATTAACTGATAATTATCTTATATGTAGAGTTTTAAAAAATATTTTATTATTTGATTTGGATATATATGATATATTAAATGTTTGAAAAGGATATATATGTAATTATGGTTTTAAGTTGGATATACATGTAATTATATGTTTTTGAAGGGATATATATGCAATTCCTCCAAAAGAAAACGACGGGAAATATTAAAACAACTAATGATGGCTAGTATTTGTGTTTGAATATTAATATCAACTACTTACTCCAAACAATTACTCCCTTCGTCCCAAAATATAAGTCCATTTTGCTAATTTTTGATGTCCCAAAATTAATGTCCACTTTTAATTTCAACCAATCAAAATGCTTGTTAGTGGGTGAGAATTAATTTTTATTGGTTAATATTGTAAGGGGCCCACTTTTCTTAAACTTTGTGAAATATGAAAGTGAACATATAATTTGGGATGGAGGGAGTACTTTTTGAGCTATGCTAGAACCTCAAAAGGTTTTTAAAAAAAGAGACCATAAAAATTTTACAAAATAAAATCACAGAGTGAGTTGTTATATTTGATAGCTTTTGCAATAATTTCTCTCTTCTCTTTAATTAACTCAATTAAAACATAACAATTCATTTTTTGTAAATATCATGAGTAAATTACACTGATTGTCCCTTTGTTTTGTTTAGAGTGAATGTAAATGTTGTCACTAAAGGCTCTCAAGTGCCTTGCGCATGAGCATAAAATTGTCATTTCATGTTATACTTATTTTATTACCCAACACAACACACAAACAATATACTCTGTATCTTCTTTTTTCTATACAATCATTTACCTATATAACCCACTTTTCATAGCCACCATGACCATGACCATCAACTCTGGCAATAGTCATTGGTGGTCAGCCATTTTCGGCCACGCCATTGCTAACTTGTCACTACGACACTTACAGAACAACGTCACCTACTCATCTTCGCCTTTTCACATACCGTTTAATATCTCCGCATCTTCCCTTTTCTCCCTCACTTGACAACGACGCTAACACCAGAACAGTTGGACTGTCGCCTACTCTGTCATCTTTGTCAACCGATGATGCTAATAACATATTTCTGTTTTGTGTGATGGATGTGGATTTGATTTGAGTTCATATTTTCATATCTAAATAGATTTATAACTTTCATTCTTATTTGTGTATCCGTTTATTAACTTAAAGATTTGAGTTAATGGTTATGAGATGTAGGGTTGAGCATTGGGTCAAAACCAACCCGACCCGAAAACTAATTTTGTGAAAGACGTGAACCGAGAACCGAACCGAAATGACTCGGTCGGTTTCGGTATTGTGTCGGTCTGTTTGGTTTGCTTTAGATGGTTTAGGTGTGTTACAACCGCGCAGAACCGAAACCAAAAACGTAAATACATAAAATCAAAAACTGGTCCAAATAGGGTATGTTCGGTTTCGGCTGGATAGGTTCGGCTCGGTTTCAGTTTAGTTCGGTTTTCATTTGGTTTTGCTCAGGTCTAATGACATGATG
The DNA here is from genome assembly GCA_019973895.1 of Chrysanthemum seticuspe. Classification (NCBI taxonomy): domain Eukaryota; kingdom Viridiplantae; phylum Streptophyta; class Magnoliopsida; order Asterales; family Asteraceae; genus Chrysanthemum; species Chrysanthemum seticuspe. Next base: position 21,895,044 of record BPTQ01000001.1, read on the forward strand.
ATAAAGATGGTTGTAGATGGGTACAATGGTGGCAAAAGGTGGGTTAGTGGTTGATGAACAATAAAATAAGGATCGAGTGGTGCTTATGAGTGGTCAAATGTGGTTATGTAGTTGTGTGTTGTCTATTAGTTATGGAATGCTAATGATGTTTATGTAACAAATAAATAACTTGCTCACGCATTAAGATATTCATGTTTTTATTCAAGATAAATTGTGATGTTACATACTCTTACAAATGCATTTTTGGTCATAAGAAGGATGAGAAGAAACCACAATCACACATTTCAGATGCACCTACAAAAGTATATGCATCTCCTTTTAAATTTCTTTTTTTATTTAAAATGTATGGCCAAGAATATTTCTCACTCTTCTCATTTGGTTTTCTCTTCTCACTAAATCTCTTCCCATTGGTTTACAAGATTAAAGAATATAATATTGAAAAAAAATATATTTGGAATAAATTGAGAGAGATTTCCAAAGATGGGTGGTTATATCAAAAAAGAAAGGGAGTGGGGAAAAGATAACTTTACTTTCACGTGCAACGCACATGATATAATTAACGGTATAAGTAAATGAATGTTAGACTCAGGGACTATCGGTGTTATTTCTTTGTAAACTTAAAATGGTGAATGCAATTTGGAACTGTGAGGGATGATAGATACAATTATTAACAAACCATATGGACGATCCATGTAATTTACTCGAATATCTCTATATAAACTTATCCTTCCTCAAATAAACTACAAAGTTTGAGCTTATCAAAACTCCCTCATATAAGCTTATAAGCCCAAACATACAAGCTTAGATAAACACTTAATTAAGCTTATTTTACTTGCATAAAAAAGCTAAGTGGGTTAATATACATATACATTACTGAACTTTGCGAAAATATTCTCCTAAGTTAAGAAACTTTGTTTATGTTCATTTGAATTACCGATCTTTTAAAACCGGTTATATAAGTTACTCAAACTATTTTTTGACTTCTTATTGCTAGTTTACATACTTACCAGAGAAACTTATAAACATGTGGCAACTTGAATAAAAATTCTATTTTTTGACTTCTTATTGCTAGTTTACATACTTACCGGAGCAACTTATACACATGTGGCAACTTGAATAAAAATTAAACCAAAAAATAGAGTAAATTTCAAAAATCATTCTTGTAGTTTTGCCAAATTGCACGTTTAGTCTCTATCTTTTCGAAAGTACACTCGTCGTCTTTGTAAAGAACTTACAAGTGCATTCTTCGTCCCCGGCCAATAAATAACTCAATACCCTTACAAGGACCAAATTAAGTGAAAAGGAAGACGAATAGGGTAGTTTAGTAATTTAACTTTAAACATGGACCAAATTTGCCTTTATAAGTTCCTCACAAAGATGATGAGTACACTTTCAAAAGAATAGAGATTGAACCTGCAATTTGACTAAACCACATGGATTGTTTTTGCAATTTACACCGAAAAAATTATATGGAGTTTTTTTTTTTTTTTTTTTTTTTTTTTACCTTAATATCTCAATTTTCATACTTCTTTCTCATATATAGCCACCACAACAAAAATCTTCCTTCGCAACCACAATAAAAATCTTCCTTCGCAACCATAATATTTGTGGATAATTAGGCCCAAGCCTGGTTTGTGGGTTTTAGGAATTAGGGTTTTACCATTATAAATAATGGTTATCAATAAAGTTATACCTACGGGGTTTTAATGTTCTAACATGGTATCTTGAGCAAGTATGATCTTGAGAACTACTCGGTTTTCAAGCCGCCACTATTGTACCACCCTGTCACACCCACATATCTCAAACCCTAGTTTGTCGTTATTTATCAAACATAAATCTTTGGTTGCCATTATTTTTTTTTATTCCCCCTCGATCGTTTGGTTTTATTCAACTACTAGTGAAACATCGCCATCATTGTATCAACTAAACAATAACACAATGACATGTCACCAACCATCAATTGTGTCACCATCAATTGTGTCATTGCTTTTCCTTTTTGAAGCGTTGGTACCCTTTGATATAGGTCCTCACTAGTTTGGGGCTTACAAAACTAACAAGCATCGGTTTCGTTAGATGTTGCATAACGACACAGATATGGTGTCAAGGGTATTATGTCGAATTCAGGTATTAATTCCCGAGACGATTTTGTTGGTATCGAATCTAGGGTTCTTATTCCCAAGACGACTTTTGTTGGTGTCAAATTTAGGGTTCTTATTCCCGAGACGAATTTTGTTGGTTTCGAATCTAGGGTACTTATTCCGGAGACGACTTTTGTTGGTGTCGAATCTAAGGTTCTTATTCCTGAGACGACTGTTTAGGATACTTTGGTTTATCCTTCAGATACTTTGGTTATCCGTAAACAAAAAATTAGAATAGGGATACTTTGTGTTATCCCGTTTTATTTTGGTTATTGTTTTATTTTTCTTTTTTAGTTTACTACTCCAGTTCGAGCTTTCGCGATTTCGTCGCTTGAACTGCGAGGGAGTATTAGTGGATAATTAGGCCCAAGCCCGGTTTGTGGGTTTTAGGAATTAGGGTTTTACGATTATAAACAATGGTCATCAATAAAGTTATACCTACGGAGTTTTAATGTTCTAACAAATCTCAAATACTTGGAATTACCGATCTTTTAAAACCGGTTATATAAGTTACTTAAACTATTTTTTGACTTCTTATTGCTAGTTTACATACTTACCGGAGCAACTTATACACATGTGGCAACTTGAATAAAAATTAAACCAAAAAATAGAGTAAATTTCAAAAATCATTCTTGTAGTTTTAAGGAAACTAGCAGGGTACCCGCGCGATGCGGCGGCGGGTACCCTGTGACAAATTTTCTAGCGAACAAATGCTATTTTATTTTGATCTGCTTGATTTCAGATTTATGTTTTGAAAGCTTAATTAGATTGTACATTGTGGTTAAAGAGTTGTATATTTTGGTGAAGGGTGAATTGAATTGTGTATCAATTGTATGTATTGAATAGTGTGTTTTTAGTTTTATTTGTATTTGTACATCGTGCTTAGATAGTTGTATATAATTGTGATGAAGTGTATTAATTGTATGTATGTAAGAAATAATATTTTCATAAAATTAATTGGGCTTTACATAGTTGTACATTATGTTTTATAAATAGTATTTCTTAAATTATAATTTACGAAATCTTAAACTTATAAATATGTGAAAGGGTCATCCATCCATTATAAGTAGTATGGACCAAGACAAGCTTATTAAAAATTTAGAAACCCAAAAATTTATTATACAAACATTGAATAATTATATACAACCTACTCAATACGGGCCTTCCAATTTCAACCCACCCCAACAGCCTAAAAGTCCAACTCTCACAAACCCTTTCAAGACCCAACAAAATGATAAACTCTTTTATAAAACCCTAATCCGTAAACTCATAATCCACTCTCTGTGGTCATCACTTTCAGTTTAGGGTTTCACCTCATCATATTAATAATCTTTTTCATTTTTTTATATGCGTGCCTCTTAAGATCGGCTTCCAAATAATCAAAATGGAAGCATTTTGATTCATAGTTGCGCTACATTAAATCCCAATATATCTTTGTTTGTGTATTGGTTAAGGGTGTCCTTTTAGGGTTCTCATGAAAAGAATACCCTTTGTTCTACAAGAACTAATTTTATCCGAGGTGATTACACTGCTTTTATGAATCTATAATGTTTTCAATTTTCTGGAACATTTTAATGGTTCGTTCTAACTGTTTTAGTGTTTTGGATTTTAAATATGTTTGGGTTTTGAAGTATTTTTGTCTACCTCTGATTTTCTTGAGGGAAGCGTAATAAATTTTATTTTTAAAAGTTTTTTGTAAATATTAACTTTTTAAGTGTTTTTCGTTTTTGTTTTTTGGAGTATTGGCAAGAATGAGGAGAAAATATTTACATGAGAAACGATTTATTTTTAGATGAGTTTTACCATAAAGCCTATTGATATTCTGACTTGCAAATCTACTCGTTATTTGTTTACTACACTTTTTTAGTTTATGTTTAGGATAAGTTTTTAGTATTCAGTAGTTCATTGTTTCAAAGTTTAGCCTAGACTTTTTCAGTTTTTTTGGATTGTAACATTTTCTTCTTAACACTTTGTAAAATGCTTGTGATCTGGTTTTATGGCTCTTGGCTAACATTTCGATATAAATTGCGAAAAAATGGATATCATTTATCTATGTCTTGGAAGGTGGAATTTTTTTAAATGCTTACTTTTTTGATTGGTTATGGGCAAGAATGAGGAAAACATTTGAAAATGGGATCTCGGTTTATGTTTTGCGATGATAGATTTTAAATTTTTTATTTCTAAGCTTAATTAACTTGTACATTGTGGTTATATAGTTGTATATTTTGGTAAAGGGGTGAATAAAATTGTGTATTAATTATATGTGTTGAATAGTGTTTAGGAAGTCTTAAAAAATTAATATAAAGAGTATAGATTTGTGCTTTAAGTATTGTAACTAATGCTTTGTCACTTGTATTTGCTTAAAATTCTATATATGGAAATCTTAAAATAATTAATATGAGGGAAGTGCATCCCTCTATTATATAGTTTTAAGGAAATAAGTATGAATTTTCCAAAGATTTAACCTACATGTTGCCTAAATAAAATTCTCTCTCCCCTCTAACCTCCCGTAACTGCTTTTCCTGCTAAATCTCACCATGAAAATTCACAAAAAACCTTCAATTCATACACAATTTTTCTGATTCATCTTATCCTAATCCATTTAATTTTTTCTAGAATACAGATTACATAGTTTAGATGGTTTAATTTTTCCAATTTGAGTCTATAAAACCCTAATTGTTCGTTTTTTTCTCTTTTCATTTCTTTTGATGGCTAGTATTAAGCGATCAACAAAAAGACAAATTAAACCACCGGCAAGATATAATGATCATGTTACTAGTGCTGGAAGGAAAAATAAGGAGGTTTTGAGTTCTAATGGTGGTAGTGAGGGTTCTAGGGCTAATACAGTGATAATTGATGGGGAAAACAGGGGTAAGGAGGATGGAGGTGATAAGAATGTTATTAGTAGTACAGATCAGGTTGTTAAGGAAGGAATTGATCAAGAGGTAAGTAATTCTCAAAATTGTGATAATAATCCTGATGTTACTTTACCTGATTGTATAATTGATGTGGATAATGATGCTGTAAATAATGAGGTTAATAGTGATAATAATTCAGATGTAAAAGGGAATGGAGATTCTTATGCAAATAAGGTATCCAAAGACATTAAGAAGGTGTATAATAAGCTTGATTTTGTGCCTACTGTGATTAGTGAGAATGGTAATGAAATTGTGATTTTCAATGAAGATATTGTTAATAGAGGTAGTATTCAATGGAGGCTAACTGTTTGTGGTAAATTCATTGGGTACATAATGAATATACATGAATTGAGATATAATATTAGGAGCATGTGGAGTAGATGGGGGATTGATGATATTAGTATGAATGCAGATGGGACATGTATGTTCAAATTTAGGAATGAAGAAGGTATGAATAAGGTTCTTGAATCAGATACATGGTTAGTGAATAATAAACCTTTGGTGGTGAGGAAGTGGGATCCAAATGAGGGGATGGAAATGGTGGAGTAGACTAAAGTTCCACTATGGGTTAAGATGACAAAGGTCCCTTTAGAAGCTTGGAGTCATGAGGGAATAAGTGCTGTAGTTAGTAGTCTAGGGAAGCCTCTAATTATGGATAACATGACTGCTAAGAGCTGCCAATTTGGTGAAGGGAAGGTTGATTTTGCTAGATTGTTAGTGGAGTTTGAAGCTGCTAAGGGTTTTAAGGAGAAGATTGAATTACAATACAGGGATAAAGACAATGTTAAGAAAGGGTCAAAGTTTGTTACTGTGGAGTATGCTTGGAAACCTCAGATTTGTTCTCACTGCATAGTTTATGGTCATGGGCTTAATGAATGTAAAAAGAGGCCTAGAAGTGAAGCTGAGATTGAGGAAGAAAGAAGGAGAAAGATAGAACAGGAAGAAGGGGAGAAAGAACAATCCAAATTAAGTGAAAATGAGTTTACTGAAGTGATCAATAGGAGGAATAAGGGTAAAAATCAATATCAGGGAGAGAGAAACAATAAACTTGAAACAAATTTTTATGAAGATAGAAGGAAAAAAGAGGGTGGTTGGTTAAGGAAGGAAGGAAATAGTAGTAGGGATGAGAGCAATGGTAATGTAGAGAAAAGAAGGAATGATCAGAGTGATAATGGAAGAAGGGAACCAAAAAGCACTAATAAGTTTGTTGTTCTAAATCAGTTGGAGAAGGAAGATGCTGAAGTGCAACAGTTGAAAGGAAGAATGGTTGTAGATGTGTTTCTGAACAATAAAATCCAACCAAATCAGATTGAGCTTCAAACATGGACTCAAGATATGGAAGATTATTTTAAGAGACAATGGGAGATTGATAGATTAAAAGAAGCAGAAATTTTGTTTGGTACTGTGGATGATGTTTTAGAGAGCAGTTCAAGTATTACAAAAAAGGTGATTGCAGAAGAGGTGGCAGGTATGGATTCTACTGTTTTACATGAACAGTAGAGGTGGGTTGTTTAATATAAATCATTAATAATGATAGAATGTAAGATAGCAGTGTGGAATATTAGGAGTATGAATAAAAAAAACAAAAGATGTCTTAAATTTCATTAGGGATGAAAATATAAAGGTTTGTGGAATTGTAGAAACTCATTTAAAGCCTGGTACTATAAGCAAAGCTGCAGCTAATGCTTTTGGTAGATGGGATTGGGTGTCTAATAGTATACATAGTAGTACATGATGCAGAATTTTGGTTGGATGGGATAGGAATATGGTAGACATTATGGTTGTTCATATGACTAGACAAGTTATGCTAGTTGTTATTGAAATAATTCAATCTAAGCAAAAGATATTTTGTAGTTTTATATATGCTGATAATTCAGGATTAGAGAAGAGAAGTTTATGGAATGATTTAAGAGGGAAAAAAAGTGTTACTACTTGGTGGCCTTGGGTTTTAATGGGAGATTTCAATGTCATTTTAAAAGTAGAGGAGCACTCAGCTGGAGGTTCTAGGATTAAGGGGGATATGCAAGAGTTTGAGGAATGTGTGAATGATATTGAAGTTGAGGATGTCAAGAGTACAGGGCTTTTTTACACTTGGATCAAATCTCCTTCAAAACCTGATACTAGCATTCTAAAGAAGTTGAATAGGGTAATGGAAGATATGAATTTTTTGGGGAAATATGGAGATGCTGCAATGGAATTTCTACCTTTTTTAACCTCTGATCATAGCCATGCTATTCTAAGTATACCTAAGTCACTGAGGAAAAAGAAAAAGTCTTTTAGATTCTCAAATTTTATTGCTGATAAACAAGAGTTTTTGGAAGTTGTTAAGAAGGAGCGGGACTTTAAAGTGGAAGGATGTAAGATGTTTAAGCTAGTAAAAAAAATCAAGAATTTAAAGAAGCATTTAAATGGCTTAGCATGGAAAAATGGGAATCTGTTTGAGATTGTGAAGAACCTAAAGGAAGATCTTAAGAAAGCTCAAAGAGATGTGGAGGTTGATCCTTATAATAAAGAGAAAAAGGTAGTATTTTCAGAAACATTACATGCTTACAATATAGCTACTGATGATGAAGAAAAGTTGCTGGCTCAAAGTGCAAAAGTTCAATGGCTATGTGAGGGGGATAAAAACACCAAGTTCTTTTACAATGTTATCAAAAGTAGAAGGAGTACTAATAGAATTAGGAAGGTATGTGATGATCAAGGGAACTGGTATGAGGGAGACAGTATGGCAAATCAGTTTGTGACTCATTTTGGGAATTTTCTAGGGAATCATGGGGATACAGAGGATATTGAAAATGCTGATGGTTTATTTGTAAGGAAATTAAGTAATGAGGAAGCAAATTGTATGGTGAAAGATGTTATTGATAAGGAGATAAAAGGTGCTATTTTTGGAATTGGTGATGGGAAAGCACATGTCCAGATGGGTATACTGCTGTGTTTTTCAAAAAGAGTTGGGGGATTATTGGGAAAGATGTATGTGAAGCTATTAAGGAGTTTTTTCATTCTAATAAGTTGTTAGGAGAAGTAAATGCAACTCTTATCACTTTTGTCCCTAAAATTCAACAACCAAACAAGGTGTCAGAATATAGGCCTATTGCATGTTGCAACATCATTTATAAGTGTATCAGCAAGATAATCACTAATAGGATTAAAGAGTGTCTGGTGAAATTGGTTAGTTTGAATCAGAGTGCTTTTGTGCCAGGAAGGTTGATTCAAGATAACTTGTTGATTACTCAGGAATTATTGAAGGGATACAATAGAAAGGTTGGACCTCAAAGATGTGCTTTAAAAATTGATATTGCTAAAGCATATGACACAATGAATTGGGGGTTTTTGTAGCAGATTTTGACACATTTTGGGTTTCATGTGAAGATGGTTGATTGGATAATGTCCTGTGTGACTGGTGTTGCTTTTTCTATATGTATTAATGGAGACAGATGTGGATACTTTAAGAGTGGGAGGGGGCTAAGGCAAGGGGATTCTATGTCCCCTTACCTTTTCACATTAGTTATGGAGATGCTCACATTGATAGTGCAGAGAAGAGTTGAGAATAGTAACCATTTCAAGTACCACTGGGGTTGTAAGGATCTTAAGCTAACACAGTTATGCTTTGCAGATGATCTCCTTATGCTGTGTAATGGAGATTATAAACCTGTTAGTGTGCTAAAAGAGGGATTGATGGAATTTAGTGGTATATCTGGACTGAAGCCTAATATGAATAAAAGTACCATTTTCTTTGGTAGTGTTAAAGAAGCTGGAAAAACAAAAAATTCTGGATATTGTGCCTTTCAATGTGAGCAACTTACCTATGAAATACTTGGGAGTACCACTTATCACTAAAAACATTGGTGTATCTGAATGTAATCAGTTAGTGGAGAAAGTTAAAGGGAAGGTGAATGATTGGAAGAACAAGGCTTTATCCTATGCTGGAAGACTCCAACTAATTGTAGCTGTGTTGGCATCAATGCACATTTATTGGGCATCTGTTTTTCTGATTCCAAAAACAACTGTCAAAGAAATTGAAAAAGTTTTGAAGTGGTTCCTTTGGATTAGGATTCTATGAAGAAAGGGGTTGCTAAAGTGGCTTGGAAGATTATTTGTACTCCCAAGAGTCAAGGAGGTTGGGGTATCAAAAGTCTTGGTGCATGGAATGAGGCTTTATTATGCAAACATTTATGGAATGTGGTTTCTCAAAAAGAAAGTTTATGGGTTAAATGGGTCAATTCGGTAAAGTTGAAAGGTAAAAGTGTGTGGGAGATTGATTCTTAGGAAAGAAACCAATTATGAGTATTTGTAGTATTGGGTAACTCAAATGTATTAGATTTGAGTCCCCGGATCGATCCTAGCGAGGAGTGAATGGAATTAACAACTTACGTAGCGTTGTTCGGGAATTGAATGGGTAAAAAGGATAAATGATGTTTTCTAAACTACGAGGCAATGAATAGTAAAGGGAAGCAATAAAAACTACTAAATCTATGGTGCAAACAAGGAATTTAAACTAGTTATGCAAAATATAACTAAAAACGCAAATAACGTAATTGTTAAAACGTAAATTAAAATGCAAACTAAACTATTTAAAGTCCTAAAAGTGATCTAATATTTTTATACAGCTGAAAATGTGATTTAAAAATTATTTGTAATTTAAAACTAATTTTTTTAGTTTTTCTTAATTTTATTTGAATTAAAAACTAATTTTGAACAAGATTTAAAAAAAGCTAAAAATTATGAAAACTTACAAGAAAATTACAAAACTATTTTTCGAAAATCTAATCTAACTAAAAATAATTTCTAAAACTGGATTTGCATTTTTTCTGACTTTTTCTCAATTTGTTATGAATTAAAAACTGAATTAAACTAATTAAATGGCTAGAAAATACTATTTAAACTAGGAAAAATCTGAAAAAAATACTTTTTATGTCTTTATGATTTTTATAAACCTAAGAAAATTGATTTTGTATTTTTTTGACCTTTTTCTGATTTATTTGAATTAAAAGCTATTTAAAAAGGCTAAAAACTGAATTTAATGCTAGAAAAATAGTAAATGGTAACAGAAAATTATGAAAATTTACAGAAAAGTCCTAAATGCAATTGTGAATCTATGAAAATTAACAGCAACAACTAGTGAGTGCAGATTATGCTATGTGCAATGCAAACTGAAATGACCAAGCTAAATGAAATAAGCTAATAAGCTACCAGAAGCTAAAACAAACTGAATTAAGTCCAAACTGACTAAAAGCTACATATTGCAACTAAATAAAACCAGTGAACAAGCTGAAAAATAGTAATGATAAGCTAAAACATCAAACAGTCCCTATGCTGATTAAGGCAGGTTCTAAAAAGCTAAATTAAGGAACCTTAAAAGCTAAAAAGGCAATAACTAAAAACTAACTAAGCTAGGAGGACCTAAAGGAGTAATCTGAATAAGCAAATAAGCTCAAATGAAACTAATAAGCACTAACTTAAAGTATTGTGCAACATATCAAAGGGGGAAGAGAGGGCAACTTTTAACTCTTAATAAGCTAACCTAATAAGCACTACTGACTACATAAGGTGAATAAAGAAGAATTTAACCAACAAGTGATCTAATAAACTAACTTGTGACACCTAAGAAGCAAAAGTGAGCATGCAAAAGCTTATAAAAAGAACTGTGACAGCAAAGTGGTAACTAATGTGCAGGGGAGCATAAGGCCAAACAGGTAACTTTAAGCTACTGAAAAGCTATTAAGAAAATTTCTAAAAATTATAAAAAAAATAATATTTGAAATCACAAGCTAGAAAATATTTAAAACCCGAAAACTCAACTAATTTGAATGAGAATTGAGAAAATGAAAAATCAAAACTAAAATGACTTTGGTAAGTGATGATACATTTTTGAATTTTCTGTTTTTAAAAAGTTTTGACTAAAATGACATTTGATTCCTCCTAACTGAACTAGAATGTAATCACAAGCTGTAATAATGCCTAATGGAGATAGATAAACAACTAATGAAACCACAATGATGAATTATGCAACCTAAAATTTCCTAATAGGTGACTGAAATGATAATGCAGATGGATTTTGACTTTTACGTAATACCTATGCAATTTTATGCTAAGACTGGCTAATTCTAACCTAAACTAATCTACTTGAGGCAAAATGAACTACTGAAACAGTCCTAAATCTCTTACCAGCTTCTAAACCAAACACCCTCTTATGTAACTAAAATGCAATTCATCCCTTAAAAACTTGATTGAGATGAACAAAACTGAATTAAAACTGAACATTAAGCATGAAATTCTACATTAAAACTGATTTAAAACCAACAATTACTTGAAACTGATTTTACTAAGAACTTTGACTTTGTTTGACTTTTGCAAAAACTAAGGTTTAGTATGAGCTGAGATACTAATGAGCTCACATAAGCTTTATCAGGCTTATGTGAGCTTGACGTAACAGAATTAAAAGCTTTTCAAACACAGAGACAAGTTTTTATCGAATTGAAGTGACAAGGTAACAAAATTGAAAAAGTAATTTGCATAAATTCAGTTGAGTTTACAATCTTAAAACTGAAAGTACAATTATCTAACTACTGAAAACATAAAGAAGTGACAGAAATTAAAATGATCAAAATTCCTCTAATACATGAAGAATTGGACCAATGGGAGTGCTTCAATCATCCAGAAGTGCATTAAGTGGGGTAAGTTTTGGGTGTAACTGGGTAAAACGAGGAAGAAGGTGATAAACAGTAACTCTAGGTGGTTTTTTGGTTATTTTATTTGGGTGTTTGACTGGTGGGAAATAAGTGTTGACCGGGTAAGTGGTAGTAAACGGGTGTAATATTTATTTGGGAAATGGGCTTGGGCCAAAGGGTAAAGGGGTTTTATTTATTTTTTTGGACTTTAAGAACACTAAGGACCATTTAAGTGATTTGCAAACTGCTAGGACCAATGGTGTAAATATGTGAAAGGGTAAGGTTAACTTTGGTATTCTGGTACGATGAGAGTTCAAGGGTGAAAATGGTAAAATGGGAAAGTGAGGAGTTATTTGTGTAATTATGGGAAAATGGAGGGTTAATGGCAAGGTGAGGGTGAAAATGTGAATACTCTAAAAAATGATCCAAAGCTTCGTAATTTGACTTTTGAGCATCCAAATCCCATGAAACTGCATCCCGGCATCGGCTTTTGCTCTCTTCTCTCTCTCGTACTCGGTTTTCTTCGGTTTTGGCTTTCTTTTGTCTGTTTTGTCATATCCGTACCTGCACATGCATAAACTCAAGAAACCAACAAATATTAGGCATAAACGGCTCTTTTTCTGGTTATTTTGGGTCTATTTTGGTAAAGAAATGGTATGTGTTTTAGAGATAGAAATTGATGAGTCAGATAGTGGCACTTGGAAAGCTATAATGAACCTTAGAACTAAAGTCAGAACTCATATTTGGTATAAAATAGGCAATGGGAGGAAGGTGAATATGTGGTTTGACAATTGGAATGATCATGGTCCTCTTGATAGAATTATTTCCTTCAAAAGGAGGTATGAAGCAAGGCTATCTGAACAAATGAAAGTTGCTGAGATGATTGAAGATGGGAGATGGATTTGGCCTGTCAATTGGGAGCAACAGGTTAGTAATCTTACAAACTTATGTGCTCCAAACATTGATAGTGATATAGAAGATGAAGTGGAGTGGGTTGATAGTAATGAGGTGAAAGGAAAATTTTCTACTAAGAGTGTTTGGAGGATTTTTAAGGAAGATGGGAGTGAAGTAAACTGGCATAAAGTGGTTTGGTTCTCTCGATGCAACCCAAGACATGCATTTATCTTATGATTATCTATGCTTGGAAGGTTGTCTACTCAGGATAGACTGATGGCTTGGAATAATAATGGAGTGATGTTATGCCCCTTATGCAAAGCTGTTAATGATAGTCATGAGCATCTTTTCTTTAACTGCATATATTCATAGTGGATTTGGGATAAAGTTAGAGAGAAGGTGAATATGAGAATGTGGGATGTGAATTGGAGGATTGTGGTGGAGTGTATTGCTAAGGGTGGATGCAATAACTCTATTGGGAATGTCCTACATAAAATAGTAATTGCTACTGTGGTATACTTTATATGGAGGGAAAGAAATCAAAGACTATTTACTCAGATTGAGAAGGGCAGACAAAGTTTATATAATGAAATCATTGAAAATATAAAACTGCAATTGTTGAGTTTAAAAGTTAAGAAAACTGCTGCAGTGGAACAAGTCAGTAGAGAGTGGGATATTAAAATGAAGACCGTGTAAAAATTGAGGATGATGTAGTCTAGAAAGGGGAAGGTTCTTGTCTCGGAAAGTGGGAAGGTAGTGGTTCTGTTGGTGTCCTAATGGAGTTTCTTTTGTTGGTTGGGTGGTACATGTTGGATGGAATAGAGAGGTGTGAAAGATGAACCTTCTTGGTCCATCCTATGCATCACTAAAGGAGGTTAGGTGGAGTCTATTTGAGGGTACGTGTTCATGTTATAGTGATGCCTATGGTTTGTTCTGTGAGCAGTCCAGTGAGGCTATAGCTGCTGGTTTGTTCATGGTTCAATCTATAGGAAATGTAGCTATAATGGTATAGCCCCTCTTATAGTGTGAATGGGGCTATATCCTTCTTGATGATGCCTCCTCTGTTTCATCTCATTCTATTGTGGGTGTGGGCTGAATGGTTTGAGCTCTGAACTGAGATAGGAAATGTAGTCAAGAGGATATGGTATGGTGCATAAAGGTGAATTGCTAGAACAGGATTGTTAGATATATTGGTTAAAAGGATAGTCTTGAGTTGTTCTTGATACTAGTCAGTATTGTATGTTTTGTTTGTTTAGGCTGGTTTGTATCTTGGTTGTATTTCAAGAAGGATAGGTCTTGTCTATCTCTTCTCCTTGATGTGTTTGTTATGTTTTAATATATGAAATTCACCTTTTGTACCAAAAAAAATACACTCGGAATCCGCTGCCACCTGAACCCCTCTCGTACGTAACCGCCGCAATCCTTCACCAATACCAAAAATCCACCTGCTGCAAGTTGTTTTGCTGTTTTTAAGTGTCTGTCGTATGTGTATTTTGGGGTGGTTTTGTGTTTTGTTCTTCAAATCTACTAGTAAGTGTCAATGTTATTTTATGAAATGATCTTTTTTTGTGTTCATATTTTTGTTTAGTCCTGTATATTTTTTCATTGTTTTGTGTTTTTTTATTTCATTTCAGTTATGTGACTGTCTATTAAGTAGTGGTGGTGGACTGCTTGTGATTTTAGACAGGGACGGACCCATATGAGAGTCGGGTGTGGCACGGGCCACACCCAATTTTAGATCACGAAGTGTAAACTTTTTATAATAGATGTCTTTTCTGGGCCCGTGCAACACCCAATTTTTACCTAATAAATTCTTTATCGAGCAACTTTAGTACTCACAGTCATAAAAAAAAAATTATGCAACACCTTCTCAAAAATCCTGGGTCCGTCCCTGATTTTAGATGGGAAGGACTTGGTTTGAGTACTAAACAAAAATAATGAAAATAGACATGATTTGAGTTTTAAGAAGACTAAACACTGATATACTCAAATCAACATCCAACACCACCTAAAAATGCAAGTTTTAAGCTAATAAAAGTATAAACATTGATGAGAAAACATTTACTTATAAGTAAGGTGTGAGCAATAAGCAGAAAGATTTTAAACAGGTGAGGTGTAAATGACGTGACACTTCTTATTATTGCATAATCTCTAACAAAACCCACAGCTAAATAACCATACACTATCACGCGCTCTTTGAAACATGGTCATCTGGATACGCTCTTTATTGAACCATTATAACCAGCAACAAGTCTCAAGGGTGTCACTACCATCACCAATTTACATTAAGAAATTTTATCAAACAGTTGGAGTGCAACTCAATCACATCGAGAAATATATTGTCACTTGTTGTAATGGCTAATGATACACGTCATCTCCCTCTTTGTTCCTTCTCTTGTTTATGCTGCGAAAACAGTGACCGGACTTTTTTCGGCGATATTCCGGTCACCAGAGCTGCAGTTCTTTCTTGAACCACTCAGGTATTATAAATATGATGCAGGATTATGTGAGGACAGGTGAATATACCACCTTCTTGTTCTGTTTTTGAGGCACATGTACCGCATTGTGCTGTTAAGGTGTCTTGTAATTCATTTAAATAATCATGTCTTAGATGATTTTTTGGCCCTCAATGGAGCTGAAATGTATGATTAATGTTGCTTTCTTTTTTAGGTTCCTACTATGCCGCGGTTATTGAGAACCAAGTAGATTTTGCTGGACGCGTAGTGGTTGATGTTGGTGCTGGAAGCGGCATACTATCAATGTTTGCTGCGCAGGTGTTACTAATGTATACCTAGAGCGGGTGTTTAGATTTTCATTTTGGAATCCTCTGATTATCGGGACTTGAAATTGTAATAATCGGTGTTTAATGCTTGGATATCATATTCTGGCTCCAAGTGTATAGAGATCAAAACATATTTTGTTAACTAGTTTTGTACCAGCTACTTCAAAACCAAACAATCATGTTTTAAATTAGAGTTACTTATGTATCTCTTTTTTGACCCAATCTTGGAATCTTTGTATATCCATTTCGTAAAGCGTACATCCAAACACCAACACAGTATCATGTACTCTTATTCATAAGTAACTTATAGTTAAACATATTCACACATGTATCGACAAATCATATAGTTTCTCATCCTCTTTCTTTCTTCTCTTGTTTAGGATGGTGCAAAACATGTTTATGATGTAGAAGCATCGGAAATAGCTGACTATGCTCAAAAGCTTATTGCTGGGAATCCTCTCTTCACAACGAATTACGGTTAGTGCCCTTTGTACAAGCTTGGTTGCTTATATTGTTGGATGCTTATCATTTGGAGGTATTCTTGGCATCGTCATGTAGGTTATCAAGGGCAAATTGAAGACGTAAAATTGCCTGAGAAAGCCGATATATTGATCTCAGAGCCTATAGGTAAGCTCACCATATCATGTTCATATTGTCTTATGCAGGTTTAGTTGACGACTTGACGAATAACAGATTACTTGTTTATGCAATTTAGTTGGTAAAAACTGGTCATCTTTTTTTTACAGGCACATTGTTAGTGAATGAAAGAATGCTCGAGTCATATGTCATTGCAAGAGATCGTTTTCTTGTCCCTAATGGGAAAATGTTCCCTAGTGTTGGAAGCTGATTCTATCTTAATGATGCATTCCAATGTCATCATGATCAAAAGGCGCCTTTTGAATTTTTTATGCGATGGGTGATATATAATGAAAATATTGCAGCTATTTCTTTAATGTTAAACTTTCTATGCCTTGAATGAAAAAAAAAAAGTAAAGTAACTCCCAATACCGTCTTCCACGGGTTATGGGTCCCAATACCGTCTTCCACGGTGTATGGGGGAGGTTAAGACGTAGACAACCATACCCCTATCTAAGGTAGAGAGGCTGCTTCCGGTTCTACCAAAGGTAGAAAAGGACCTCCGGCCTTGCAAGGGGTGAGGATCGAACCCTTGACCTCTGTCTCCAGAGGCAAGGGTATTAACCACTTGATCCAACCTTGCTGCAAGACAATATATAATGAATTCTATGCCCTGAATGCATATTAGCAAATGTTTTAAACATAATATATGAAGTCAAAGTGATATCTTGTACTTGGCATATATGTACGTATATGCCTTTTGACGTAGGCATAATGGTATCTCTGTGTTCGTTTTATTTTGTAGAATTCACATGGCACCATTCAGTGATGAGTATCTCTGTGTTGAAATTGCAAACAAGGTATGATCTATTTTATTGTTTGTGATTCATTTTGTATTGTGTGTTAATGCTTTCTTGTTTTTTATCTCATTTATCCTTGGACAATTTATAGAATGTTCAATGCTGGTTCTCTTGAAACATTTAGACATTAGAGTAGATCAAGAGTATTTTGATTATTATATGCAGAAACTGAAAGTGTTCTGATCCTTGTTTGTGCATGCTCGCCCTGTTTTGGAAGTAACAGAACTATTATGGGGTTGATTTGACAGCTTTACACGGAACTGCATTTCATGGATATTTTTCACAGGTTTGCCTTGGCTGCATTAATTACAAAATAACCCAACATATTCTAAATTTTCCATAATGTTAATTTTAACACGAGGTTTACGAGGACTTTAATGTTTAATGCGCCTTCTGTTTGCAAACAACTATTTCAGGTTTCTTGTATTGTCGTATTGATGATCCGTGATCGGTTTGAACCCTGATAGGATTTCCGCAGTGTCCTTTTTTCAACTAAGCTTTATTATCAAACGCTTAATTGTACACAGGTATTGTGATGCTCTAAATATCGGCCATAACAAATGCACCATAACTTAGATAAAATTACGAAAACAGGTTGCAAAAAGCTTAGAAGTGTTAAACTTTTGAAGATTAAAAGATTGGGGGATTAAGAATTAAAGGACCGGAGATTAGAGACTCAAGATGTATGTATATAAAAAAAAATTAAGAGTAAATTACACCGTTCGTCCCTGTGGTTTGCTCCAAATCACACCGGTAGTCCCTGTTCTTTTTTTTTTTTGCTTTTTTGCTCCCTGTGGTTTACATATTGCACGCTGTTAGTCCTTATCACTAACTGTCGTTATCTTTTTCGTTATCTCAATGGCACCGTTAGTCCTAACCAAGCGATCACTTGCAGCGTTAGTCCTTTATACTAACGACCGTTAATAACTCCAAAATTTTATTAAAAAAAAATCTTTTCTACGCGGTTTTTATCGTTTTCGCCCGTTTTCTTACGTTTTCATGCGTTTTTGTCCGTTTATATATGTTTTCGTCTACTTTTTCTACGTTTTTCTTACGTTTTTGTCCGTTTTTATACGTTTTCCTTACTTTTTTTACGCTTTTGTCCGTTTTCTTACGTTTTTGTCCCTTTTTATACGTTTTCCTTCGTTTTTTTTTACGCTTTTGTCCGTTTTTCTTATGTTTTTGTCCGTTCTTATACGTTTACTTCGTTTTTTTACGCTTTTGTCCATTTTTCTTACGTTTTTGTCCGTTTTTATACGGTGTAATTTAAAAAAAAATGACGTTTTAATCTGATTTTTTTTCCGATTTAAAAAAAATACATTTTTTTTTTAATCTGATTTTTTAAAAAGTTTTTTCCGATTTAGCAAAAAATTGCGTTTTTTTATCTGATTTAAAAAAAAGTTTTTTCCGATTTAGAAAAAATACGTTTTTTTAATTTGATTTTTAAAAAGTTTTTTTCGATTTAAAAAAAATTACGTTTTTTTATCTGATTTATAAAAAAGGTTTTTCCTGTTTTAAAAAAAACGTAATTTTTTAAAAAACTTAATTTTAAAAAAAGTTTTTTCCGATTTTTTTAAATCAGATTAAAAAAAAAACTTATTTTTTTTAAATCGTAAAAAATTTTTTTAAAAATCAGATTAAAAAAACGTATTTTTTTTTTAAATCGGAAAAAAAAAAAATCAGATTAAAAAAAACGTCATTTTTTTTAAATTACACCGTATAAAAACGGACAAAAACGTAAGAAAAACGGACAAAAGCGTAAAAAAACGAAGGAAAACGTATAAAAACGGACAAAAACGTAAAAAAAATGGACAAAAGCGTAAAAAAAATGAAGGAAAACGTATAAAAAAGACCAAAACGTAAGAAAAACGGACAAAAGAGTAAAAAACTAAGGAAAACGTATAAAAACAGACAAAAACGTAAGAAAAACGTAGAAAAAGTAGACGAAAACGTATATAAACGGACAAAAACGCATGAAAACGTAAGAAAATGGGCGAAAACGATTAAAACCGCGTAGAAAAGATTTTTTTTTAATAAAATTTTGGAGTTATTAACGGTCGTTAGTATAAAGGACTAACGCTGCAAGTGATCGCTTGGTTAGGACTAACGGTGCCATTGAGATAACGAAAAAGATAACGGCAGTTAGAGATAAGGACTAACAGCGTGCAATATGTAAACCACAGGGAGCAAAAAAGCAAAAAAAAAAAAAGAACATGGACTACCGGTGTGATTTGGAGCAAACCACAGGGACGAACGGTGTAATTTACTCAAAAATTAATAAGAAGGAAGTATTAGGCCTAATTTCTAACAGTGTAAAGATTCACTGGGGAGGTATAGGGTATTTATAATATCATCTGTAAGATTATTCAATGCTATCTTAAGAGAAAAAATATGCAAGATTACACTCCTGAAAATTACTAGAATATGGCATATATATTCAAATGCACAAGTTATCAGGGGATCAAAATTACGGAATTCACTAGTTTTTTCTTTAGTTTATTTAATGGCCTTTTGATGCTGAATTTTGCTCTTGTCATTTCTCTTTCACTTGTCTAAAGTATGGTTGTGTTTGATACTGTTTGCAGCCAGTAGTTGATGCTTTTGATCCAAGGCTATTAGTGGCGCTTGCGATTTCCCTTATCATCAATTCTACTACTGTCAAGGTATTGCTCTTTGTAATTGCTAATCATAGTAGATAATGTTACCCTCTGTCCTCCTTGAAGACTTCAACGATGTTCTTTTAAAAGATAACTATGTTCTAACGTGAAGCTCAGAGCTAAAAGCCTAAAAGATCTTGGTGCTATTATGCCGAGACAACTCGATAGGGCTGAACAAAGGTTCAAAACCGATCTAATCCGGCAAAAACCGAACCGACCCGAGAACCGATTTCGTGAAAAACATGAAACGAAATCGAACCGAATATGATCGGTTCGGTTTGGTTTTGTGTCGGTTCGGTTTAGGTGTGTTTTTTTCGGTTATGGGTCGAACCGAACCGACCCGAAACCAAAATTAGGAAAAACATGAAACCGAGACCGAACCAAAAGGCTTTCGGGTCGGCTCGGTTTTTGTCGGTTCGGTCGGTTTTGTCGGTCCGGTTCGGTTTTGGGTCGTCCATGCTCAGCCCTACAACTCGAGCTCATAAACATAATAAAATCGTAATATAACCTAAAAAGGATATTTATTCTTGATTCATGTCACTAAATGAAAATACACATCACAATTGTTGTATAAATGTCATTTTCAGGAAGAGAACTTGTACGAAATCAACATTCCTTTGAAATTCACCGCTTCTGTTGGAAGAAGTATACATGGTTAGGCATGTTGGTTTGATGTTCGATTTAATGGCAGGTATAGTTTATATGCTTATGAATAATGAACATGAATTCTATTTTATATGGATCAAAACAGGGTGGTTTTTTGTCGAAAGAATGATTATAATCATTTTAATATTTAGTGTTAAGTATGATTAGAAAAACAAGTACAATGCATAAAATTTTTACTTTTGGCAACTTTTAACTTGTTTTTTATCCTTTAAACACATTTGACCCGTTTGTTTTATGACTTTTGACTTACTAATTTTGTTTCTACAATAAATGTTTTGACCTACAGCACGGTACAGAGGTGGCTGACAACGGCTCCTGGTGCACCTACGACTCACTGGTACCAACTACGCTGTGTTTTGTCTCAACTCATATACGTCATGCCCGGGCAAGAAGTCACTGGCCATCTTCACATGATTGCACATAGTGCTCAGAGTTACACTATTAACTTAACCATGTCACGTTCGTTGTCAAACTGCTATTTTCGTTTTTCTTTCATTTTGCAAGTGTATTACGCCTATAGTTTTTTTTTTTTTTTTTTTTTTTTTTTTTTTTTTTTTTTTTTTTTGCAAAAGGTGAATTTTATATACTCCCTCCGTCCCAAAATATAAGTCCATTTTTTATTTTTCAAAGTCTTTATGTTTCGACTTTGACCTTAATTATTTCTTTTCGTGTTATATAATACATGATAAAAAGTATACCAACGATAATACATTTAAAGCACAAATCCATTTATATATTTTGCATCAAGTATTATATAACACGAAAACAAATAATTAAGGTCAAAGTTAGAATAAAAAGACTTAAAAAAAAATCAAAATGGACTTATATTGTGGGACGGAGGGAGTATTACTTTCCAAACTTTACAACGTAAGCATAAGAATCACAGGTTTGACATACCAAACTAGATACAAATACAAAAACAAAAACTACACGAACCATCCAATAACTGACAAAGCAGCAAAGGAAGGAAGTTTGGTACTACTATTCTCTGATAACATTCCTCACATAGCATCTCTTTTGAACATATCAAACATCATCTGAGTTCACCTTTTATTGGCACCATACCATCTAACTACATTTCCATATCATCCCCCACTAAAGCCATTAAACCAGCACCCACAATAGCAAAGGAAGGGAAGATGTATGGCTTCGTTAGGAACCCAACCATTCTAGTCAAGGGCTCTTCTAGGAACTCTACATTTCCTCTCTATAAAAGGCTTAAAGTTCCTAGAAACACTCACCTTGAGTGAGAATCTACATGCCCCCTTGATGGTACACTAAAAGGACCAAGTAGGGTTATCTTGCATCCCTCACTATTCCAATCATCCCATGTACCACCCTACAAGTTCATTCTACCCTTCACATTAAGGAAACCCACTTTATGAACCATTTTAATACTTAGAATTACTTGAATAATACTAATCTGCAATTACCTCCACCAAGGCATAGAACAGATTAGCTTGATCTTATAAAACCAAGTATTCAATGGTCCAAGGTAAAGGGCCGTCTTATGTGATGAACTTATCAATACAGAGTTTACAAAAAGCTTATGAAAAGCTCTATAAGGTAATAAAACCAGAATTGCAGCGTACACATGAAATCAACTACTGTCTCAAACACTCCATAATACATCCAATTACTTCCTGAGAAACTGTTATTCTCATATCCAAACACCCCTTTATTGCTGAAGAATTGTTTTTGTAGAATCATCAGTGTGCAATACTTCTTTGCCCATCAGTAGAGCCTTTGATACAATGTTCATCTGTTGGGATAAAGTCTGACCGAGCCAATGGACAGTCAAAACAGTTTCCAAGCATATGGAAGTTTACAATTCTAGTCTAATTAGGACTCCTTATTTGTTAAGGACTATCTTGCTTTATTAGAATTGTAGTAGGATTAGAAAGCAAATTCTAACACCTATATATACAAACCGAGCTGTGGTTTGTTATTAGAGCATTTAATATCAGTTTTTGTAAGCAAGTAATTTTCTGATTAATTGGAGATCTTATTCCAAGTTACTGTGTTATTGGTTTCTGTTTGTGAACTGCGATCAGTTGTGGGTCTTGAATTGGTATCAAGAGCAAGGTTCCAAGTTAGTCGATCACTAAAGGGTTCCAAGTAGTCGATCACTGAAGGTGTTCCAAGTTTAGTCGATCACTAAAGGGTTCCAAGTAGTCGATCACTGAAGGTGTTCCAAGCTTAGTCGATCACTAAAGGGTTCCAAGTAGTCGATCACTGAAGGTGTTCCAAGTTTAGTCGATCACTAAAGGGTTCCAAGAAGTTGATCACAGAAGGGTTTCCAAACAGAAGGGTTTCGAACACAAGTCGACTAAAGGGTTTCCAAGAAGTCGATAAAGTTTCAAACTTTAACTTGGTTTACTTAGGCAAGAAGTAAAACAAGCGTGTTCTAGGGCTGGAAGACAATCCAACTACACCGGTAACTTACAAAAGGCGTTCAAGAAGGATGGTGCAAGGCGAGTCGAGTCAACCACCAATTGAACATTCTAAAACGGCTCTTCAATGTCCAATGTTAACAAGCACGAACTATAACATATGGGCAATAAGAGTGAAAGCGGTATTCCGAGTCCATGGAATACTCGATGCATTGGAACCAGGGGAAGGAACACAACACTACAAGAATTTTGTCGATTACCCACATACCTAATTTGTGGGTAAAAGGCTTAAAACCGTGGGTAATTGGCTAACACCCACGAATTTCCCACGCAAGTCTTTAAATGGGTAAAACCTCCGAGGGTAATTGTTTACCCACAACTTTTCCAATTTGTGGGAAAATTTACCCATGACGTGTTTGGTGGGTGATTATGTTTTTTCATGGGTAAATATTCTATGGGGTTTTTGTGTCATATCACGAAAATACCCATACGTATAACCGTGAGTAATCCGCGGGTAATATTATCCACAAATATCATGGGTAAATAGTCTTGTATCCGGATCTACCCATTATAATTTGCACATGCTTTCAGGTAATAAGCAACATAACATGTTTCTAAATAAATCATTTCATATGAACCTGTATAGTATAATAAGATAAAGATTCCAAAAAGAAGTACTAAAATGAATTGTATTCAATTAGTCTCATATTTGAAGTACACCGTATAATATGATCATCCAATATTATTTTAGAACATATAATCAAAGATACATAGCTATAAATTATTACTCCGTAGTTCCAAATGCATTAACAACATATGTTCTTCACGAGCCATAAATCATGTATTCTTGTTGTTGGGGTGTTGCAGACACAGTCTATCCCTTGTGGTTTTCACTTGTTAGTCTTCACTTAGAACCATCTATCTTTATTATAACCTGCGCATTATATAACTATACATTATAATAACCATTAAGGGACGAAATTATAATTCAATTAAATAAGACCAAAGTAGTTGAATTTACCAATAAATCTCTTCATTCCAAGATGTATGTGATCTAAGATACAACAGTTTTTGATCCCCCAATCTTCTAGCCTGCAAATTAGTATGAGTGATTAAAGTCGAGAATCTAGATAACCAAATTCATGTCCATTTCAAGTGTTTCCTACCCATGATGTTTAAATAACATTAATTAAACATATATAATAAACAGAATCATATACAATAAACTTGTGAATTTTGAACCAAAATGATTAATTGATTATTCCTTTCAAGAAAGATGGATATACAGATGGATACACCATTAAAGATTTGCCACACTCATTGATACCCGCTTCCTTCCTTTTTAGAATTCTAAAAAATAAGATACACTTTGTATTTAGCCTGAATCAAAACCACCGAAAGTTTGACTCCAGTTCATGTATTGCCTCTTTATATAACCAAAACATACAAGATCGATATGTTAGTAGCACAAATAAACTTACAAATTTTCAGATTTGAAGTTAGAGTAGTGCTTGAGATAGATCAAAAGCTCTACCTATCGTGTTCGAGATGAGACGAATTCAATATTGGTGATTTGTCATGCACCATTGAAAAGGTTGAACAAGATCGTTCAAGAGTTGGTTAAAAATGTGAAAACTTGATCTCATTAGCAAGTAATGCCGTGATATGTGGAAGGTGAGGGAATTCAATTTTGAAGTTTTAAAATTTGAAGTGTTTTAGTGGGCTTTAATTTTCTGTAATTCATAAAAGCGGGAGTTTTCCCTCCACAATATAGCAAAATGAATTTATTTTTTTCGTAGTAGTATTTTATTTAATATGAATAGAAATATCATACGGGATATATTTAGCTTTACCAGGATTTGAAACATGAAGTATAATGTTTTAAAATACAATGAATATAAACTATAAAGTATATAAAAAAATTACAATTTACTTTTATAATTATTCAATCAATCAACGGTATCCAAACCGTCTTTTGATTTTTGGAGCGATGAGCGGTGAGCAATGAGCATTTTGATTTTTAGTAGTCGTTTGGCAAAGGAACGGTGAACTTTGTTATTTTTTAGGAATGCTCATTTTTCCAATGCTTCTTTAAAAAGCTGTGAGCGATGAGCTGTGGCTACTGCTCACAGCTACTGCCAACAACTCACTGCTCCTGCCCACTGCTACTTTTACCAAACACACCCGATATGTAGACAGCCTTACCCATACTCGAAGGTAAAGAGGCCACTTCCATAGAATCTCGGACCATTTTTACAAAAAGTAAGGATCGAACCCTCTCCTTTATCTATAAAAAAGAGAGTTTTTTTAAACTTATCCAACTCTTATTATTATTATTTATTATTAAAAACTCAATTAATCGATAAACCCGAACTCCCTTTATGCACAACATTACAAATATCTAATTAAAGCATCGGTTTGTCTTATATGCAACAAATACAAGAGATCATACACATAGCAACAACTCGTGTAAATGTGTTGTTGGATAAAATGGTTTTGTTAGCGAAGCACACGTGATGTGTTGTGGGACAACATACACCGCAAAACATTTATATGAGTGTGGCTTGAATCGTTTCCAAACGAACATTTTTTTTTTTTAAAGATGACCTATTCCACACATCTATATGCGACCTAATATCTCAAACCATATTTATTTGAGAAAAGATATTTAATGGGTCTCTCACGTGTCACTAGATATGCCTTGAGTAAAACTTGCATTTTTTAATTAACTACCAATGTAGAGATTTTTTCAATGGTAATTATGCGTGTTTTTAGTTAATTGATACAAAATTACATCATTAAGTACCCTAGAAACAAATCATGTGTATCTAGTTATCCACAAATTAGCCACGAAAATTACCCATGGGCGTGATGTTTGTGTCTAATTCGTGGGTAAACAGAATTCACCCACGATATTACCGATACATTTACCCATCAGTAGTTGAATTTGTGGGTGATTGGAGGGAAACGCTTTTGCGCAAAGAATTTACCCACGGATTACACATAAAAGACTATGTTGTGGGTGACTCTGTGGGCAAACTTGCGGGAAATTAGTGGGTAAACTCGAATTGTTTACTAATCAGCTAATCATGGGTAATTTATGGGTAATGTGTGGGTGAATACCCATGAATCAAAGTTTGTGTGTAATTATCGTGGGTAATCAACAGGATTCTTGTAGTGCAAGTTGTTGCTAAGCAAGATCACATGGCAGTTGCGTTACTTTTCCAGGCGATTCCAGAAGAACTTGTTTTTCAAGTTTCACAATTCAACACAGCCAAAGAAATCTGGGGAGCTTTGAAGACCAGGTATGTGGGTGTTGATCGGGTTCGAGACGCAAGGTTGCAAACCTTGGAGACGGAATTCGAATCTTTGAAGATGAAAGTCAACGAATCAATCGATGACTTTGCGGCTAGGTTGGGCAAAATTGTAACTGAAGTAAATAGCTTGGGAACAATTTATGAAGACAAGAAACTTGTTAAGAAGCTACTTGCATCCGTTCCGGATAGGTATGTTGCAATTGTTGCCTCAATAGAACAATTTGCTGACTTGAATACTATGTCTTTTCAAGAAGCAATTGGAAGGTTGAAAGCTTTTGAAGGAAGAATGAAGGGTGTTGACACCACTTCTGAAGATCAAGGCAAGTTGATGTTCGGAAGGGCTGAAAGATATGATAAGAAAGGTCGAGGAAGGAATTCTTCTGGTGGCAACGGTAAAGGTCAAAACTTTTCTTCTCAAAACAAATCTCGTGGTAGTGGTCAAGCTAATAACCACAACCGTGGAAACCAAAACAACTCCGGGAGCAAGACGGATCAAAAGAAGAACAAAAGTCGAGACCTTCCAAAGATTCAATGCTTCAGATGTGATGAATATGGTCACTTTGCTTCTAACTGCCCTGAACGACGTGAACAGAAGCAAAAGCATGAATCAAACCTTTTGAAAACGGAGGATGATGATGACCCAACACTTTTTATGATGAAAAGCGTTCAAGAAGTAGTTTTCTTGAATGAAGAAAAGATTATCCCAAACCAATTGAATACTAAGCCAAACGAGGAAGACACTTGGTATTTGGATAATGGAGCAAGTTATCACATGACGGGGATCCGAGAATACTTTTCGGAGTTGAATGAGAATATCTCCGGTAGAGTGAAGTTTGGTGATAACTCCTACATCGAGATAAAAGGGAAGGGTTCGATAATCATTGAAGGGAAAACGGGTGAGCAACGGTTAATCACTGGAGTCTATTACCTACCCAAGCTAAAAAGCAACATAATTAGTCTTGGGCAAGCTACCGAAGGCGGATGTGACATTCGTATGAAAGGTAACCTTCTTACTATGCGTGACTCAGATGGCAAGCTTTTGATGAAGGTTCCTAGAACAAGTAATAGACTTTACAAGATTAAGCTTCAAGTTGGAAGTCCGGTGTGTCTCAAAGCAAAGATGGAAGATGATGCTTGGTTATGGCATGCTAGGATGGGTCACATTAATTTCGAGACGATGGAATTAATGGCAAGGAAGGGCATGGTTGAAAAGTTGCCAATAATTCATCAAGAGAACAAGTTGTGTAAATCTTGCTTGGTAGGAAAACAAACCAAGAAGGCGTTTCCTAAAGCTGCAAAATTTAAGGCAACACATCCTCTTCAACTTATACATGCCGACCTATGTGGACCAATTTCTCCACCATCCATAGCACGAAACAGGTACATATTTGTTCTTATTGATGACTTCTCACGGTTTATGTGGACTTTTACCTTGAAGGAAAAAGGTGAGGCATTTGAATACTTCAAAAAGTTCAAAGCTTTAGTTGAGAAGAAGTCGGGAAGCAAGATTATAACCCTAAGGACCGATAGAGGAGGTGAGTTCACTTCAAAAGAATTTACCAACTTTTGTGAAAACGAGGGTATAACAAGACATCTAACCACTCCCTACACACCGCAACAAAATGGAGTCGTGGAAAGGCGAAACTGCACTCTTATGGGAATGACTAGAAGCATCTTGAAAGCACGAGACGTACCAAACTAAATGTGGGCTGAAGGAGTTAGACACGCTACATTCTTGATTAATAGAGTTTCAACTCGAGCTCTAGTTAATCAAACTCCATACGAGGCTTTCAAAGGAAAAAAGACTAACTTGGAGGGTTTGCGGGTATTTGGATGTGTGGCTTATGCAACAGGAACAAAGCCATAGTTACATAAGTTAGACGACAGGTCAACACGACTCATTTACATCGGAAATGAGCCAGGTACAAAAGGTTTTCGACTGTTCAATCCAAAACTAAATAAGATAGTGGTATGTCGTGATGCGGAGTTTAATGAGGAACTTGGCTGGAAGTATGTTGCTGGAAGCGAATCACACGAGCTAAACCCAGGTATGTTTGTCATAGAATGGCACGGTTCTATTGATACGGGTTGTGGATTTGTTAACCCAGGTGTGACCGATGAAGTTGAGGCTGAAGATCAAGAGGCTGAAAATCATCATGATGTTGATGAAAATCAACCGGTCAATACCGAACAAGAAGTTCAAATCGAGGCGGGTAATGACCCTAATCCTGTGACGGAAACTCAACCAATTATGAGGCGTTCTTCAAGGGTTTCAACTAAGCCAACTAGATTTAAAGACTTTATTATGGGGTCTAGTTCAAGAACCTCAGTTGCTAATGAAGATCAAAATCTACTTTTGATTGAAGATGATGAACCAAGAACGTTTCAAGAAGCAAAAGTCTCAAGCAAGTGGATGGTTGCTATGAAGCAAGAGATTGAGTCTATCGAGAAGAATGATTCATGGGAATTAGTTGAAGCTCCGGTTAATGTTAATCCCATTGGATTAAAGTGGGTGTTCAAAATTAAGAGAAATCCGGATGGTTCAATTAATAAGTTTAAAGCTCGGTTAGTAGCAAAGGGTTATGCTCAAAAAGAAGGAATTGACTATGACGAGGTATTTGCGCCCGTAGCACGGATTGAAACGGTGCGTTTATTGATCTCATTGGCCGCAAAAGAAGCATGGGAGCTACATCATCTGGATGTAAAGTCAGCGTTTTTACATGGAGAACTAAAAGAGCGAGTGTTTATTACACAACCGGAGGGGTTCGTGAAGAAAGGAGAAGAAAGGAAGATCTACAAGTTGAAAAAGGCGCTTTATGGACTTAAACAAGCACCAAGGGCGTGGAATACAAAACTTGATAGAGAACTCAAGCAAATGTCTTTCAAAAGATGCCAACACGAACAAGCGGTGTATGTGAAGAAAACAAACAAGTCAATCTTGATTATTGCGGTCTATGTAGATGATCTCTTAGTAACCGGTTCGAAGCTTGGCGAAATTGACAAATGCAAGAAAGGTTCGATATGAGTGACTTGGGAAAGTTAAGCTATTATCTTGGCATTGAAGTAAAGCAAGAGGATTCGAGTATCTCAATAAGTCAAGAAAGCTATGCAAAGAAGATCTTGAAAGATGCTGGGATGCATGAAGCGAATTCTACTCAATGTCCATTAGAACCTGGAATGAAGTTAAGCATGGACAAGGAAGGAAATCCGGTTGATGCAACATTATATAGGCGACGAGTTGGTTGTCTAAGGTATTTACTACACACTCGACCTGATTTATCTTATTCGGTTGGTTTGGTTAGTCGTTACATGCAAGAACCAAAAGAATCACATATGGCAGCTGTGAAACAAATACTAAGGTATATTCAAGGTAGTTTAAATTTTGGAATACGATACAACCAAGAGAAAACCAAGGAGTTAGTGGGGTTTAGTGATAGTAGTTTTGCTATGGACCAAGATGATGGTCGAAGCACAACTGGGCATGTATTTTATCTAGGTAAATCACCTATCACTTGGTGCTCACAAAAGCAAAACACGGTGGCTCTATCGTCTTGTGAAGCCGAGTTCATGGCTGCAACTTCAGCCGCGTGTCAAGGGATATGGTTACGTGGATTGTTGAGTGAAATAACCGGAATGGAAGAAAGAGTGGTGGTCTTATTTGTTGACAACAAATCGGCTATTGCACTTATGAAAAATCCAGTCTTTCACGGGAGAAGCAAGCATATAAACACACGTTATCATTTTATCCGAGAGTGTGTTGAAAGAGACCAAGTACAAGTTGAGTTTGTAAGAGGTGATTTGCAACGTGCTGATATTCTGACGAAAGCTCTCGCAAGGATTAAGTTCAAGGAGATGCAAGAGTTACTCAGAGTTGAAGACCTACCTATCTCGAGTCAGAAATTAGGGGGGTGAATGTTGGGATAAAGTCTGACCGAGCCAATGGACAGTCAAAACAGTTTCCAAGCATATGGAAGTTTACAATTCTAGTCTAATTAGGACTCCTTATTTGTTAAGGACTATCTTGCTTTATTAGAATTGTAGTAGGATTAGAAAGCAAATTCTAACACCTATATATACAAACCGAGCTGTGGTTTGTTATTAGAGCATTTAATATCAGTTTTTGTAAGCAAGTAATTTTCTGATTAATTGGAGAGCTTATTCCAAGTTACTGTGTTATTGGTTTCTGTTTGTGAACTGCGATCAGTTGTGGGTCTTGATCATCTTGATATTCCACCTTGACTGAGTAGCATACACAACCCTTGAAGGCTTTGTTTTCAGGCTTAACAATCTAAGTCTCATGATTTCTTCAAAAACTTTATAAAGTTCTTCCACACCTCTTCTTTCATCTTTAAACATCCTAAAATTTCTTTCTTGCCATATCTAGTATAAACTAGCAGCCAATCCAAGCCTGTAAACAATACTATCAATATTGTTACCATGGGATTGATTGGCAAACCAGCTTACAATCTCATTCCAGTTGTCAGTATCACATCTCATTCCCAACTTACCCAAAACTCTTTCACAAAAGGATTTAGCATATTCACATTTGAAGAATAGATGTGTATGAGAGTCTAGATCATGGTGGCATAGTGAGCATACCACCATATCATATGAAACCCAATTCTTTAGTCTATCATGTGTCGTAAGTCTTTTTTGCACTGCTAACCAAATGACAAAGGCATGTTTAGGAATGTTCTGAGAGAACCAAATCACCTTATACCATGTAGCTTCCTCAGTTGAATTGATTAAGTCCCCACATGCTTGCTTTACAGAGAAATTACTCAATTGCCCATTCATCTTTTTCCACATCAAATTATCACCTCTGGACTCATCCAAAGTAGGATCTTGTAACTAAGTAATCATAGGGAATCTTACATTCCATTCTAAAGGCCAATTCCAACTGTTATTCACCACCAAATCATGGACATTTAAATCATCTGCAAGCCTTGCATCACATATATCTCTATATGATACAAAATTGCTTAATACTCCAATATTGCTCCAATTTTCAAACCATAAAGATGTTGTCCTTCCATTACCTATCTCAATTACCATATGTCTCCTTACATCGTGTCTTTGTTTCAGAATATTCTTCCACCCCCAACTATATGTTTTTTCCTCATTAATAGCCCATATCCTTCTCCCCCTCAATTTATATGTATTTACCCATTTAACCCAAAGAGAGTTTTTGTCCATTGCAATGTGCCACAGGTGCTTGATTATCATAGCCTTGTTCCAAGTACATAAGTCTTTCAATCCCAATCCCCCATACTGTTTAGGCTTACAAAACTGACTCCATACCACTTTTGCTTTGCCTTTAGAAGTATTTCCATGGTTCCACAAGAAATTATTAAGAAGCCTGTTAATGTCTTCAATCACAATGATTGATAGGAGATATACAGAAGCCCAATACACATGTATTGACTCTAAAACTGAAGCTACAAGTTGCAATCTCCCAACATAAGTCAGGCACTTGCTTTTCCAGTTATCAATCCTAGCTTTAATCTTATCAGTCAATATCTTGCAATCTTTAACACCAAACCTCTTAGTAATTAGAGGTACTCCTAAATACCTTACAAGAAGCTTTTCAACTCTAAATGGAACCACTTCTAGAATGCTTTTCTCATCCTCTTCATTCACACTCCCAAATACGACTGTACTCTTGTTAAAATTAGGAATCAAACCTGAGCCAAACTCCTCTATAGCATCTTTGTATACTTTGACTGATTCTTTATCACCATAACAAAACATAAATAAATCAACAGCAAAGAACACATGT
This sequence comes from Chrysanthemum seticuspe, assembly GCA_019973895.1. NCBI lineage: Eukaryota > Viridiplantae > Streptophyta > Magnoliopsida > Asterales > Asteraceae > Chrysanthemum > Chrysanthemum seticuspe. The sequence continues at coordinate 21,926,695 of BPTQ01000001.1, forward strand.
GTGATTTTGAGATTCTTGCATCCAAAATGGTAGTTGAAGTTTTGACTTTCTTCCACTTTTTGTTTCACAATTAGATTCAAAACTTCCATTACAAGGGTAAATAGGTATGGAGAAACAGGATCACCCTGTCTCAAGCCCCTCCCACCCTTGAAATATCCAGCACTTTCACCATTAATGCACACAGAGAATGTAGTAGAAGTAACACACTTCATTATCCAGTCCACCATTCTATCATGAAAATGAAAACCCCTCAGAATGTCTTCCAAAAACTCCCAATTCACTGTGTCATATGCCTTTTGAATATCAATTTTCAAGGCAACTCTCTTGGGACCATTCTTATTGTCATAACCTTTGAAAAGTTCTTGAGCCAAAAGGATATTATCTTGTATGTGTCTATTAGGTATAAAGGCACTCTGGTTCATGCTAACCAGATTATCGAGAGATCCTTTCATTCTATCTGTTATTATCTTACTTATACATTTGTACACTACATTGCAACAAGCAATGGGTCTGTACTCAGATACTTTTGAGGGAGAATTGTTCTTAGGAACAAGAGTGATCACTGTAGAATTAATTTCCTTCAATAGCTTGCCAGTCTCAAAAAAACTCTCTAACTGCACAACATACATCTTTTCCAATTATACCCCATGCTTTTTTATAAAATTTATAGGAAAAACCATCAGGTCCAGCAGCTTGGTTATCGTTAATTTGGAATATAGCCTTCTTTATTTCCTCATCACTAACATTCCTCACCATTTCATTAGCTTCTATATCAGTCAGTTTGTTCACCAAGAGGTCTTTAATGTCATCAATCCTATCCACAGGATTAGCCACTCCCAAGAATTTTTGAAAATGATTAACAAATTGTTCAACAACTGCACTCCCTTCATATCTATTTCCCTCTTCATCATTAGTAGCTACAATTCTGTTCTTGTGTTGTCTGCATTTGACAGTGGAAAAAAGCATTGTTTCTGTCACCAAAGCTTAACCATTTTACCTTAGCTTTCTGTTATAACAGTTGTTCCTCATCCTTTAAAGCATCTACATACTCTTTCAGTCTGATATAACAGTTGTTCCTCATCCTTTAAAGCATCTACATACTCTTTCAGAGCATCACATTCTTCCTTTCTGAGCTTTACATCATTAGGGTCTCTATCAATTTTGATTTGAACCTCTTTAAGTTTCTCCCTAAACAGCACTACATTCTCAAAAACATCCCCATTCTTCCATGTCAGCTTTTTTAAATGCCCCTTTAGACCTTTAAGCTTCTTGACTGTCTTAAACATATGGCATCCATTACATTGATCTATCCAATACTTTTCCACCAAAGGTAAGAAATCTTTTATCAACAACAAAATTAGCTGATTTAAAAGGTCTTTTCTTTTTCTGAATAACTTTTGGGATGAAAAGTAAAATTGGGGAGTGATAAGATATTAAGTAGGGTAAGAAAACAACATATAGTTGTGGGAACTTACAAATGACCTCTTCATTACCCATAGCCTTGTCTAACTTTTTTAATATTCCTGCATAATCACCTTTTCTTACTTTATGAAATTTTTTTGTCCATGTATAAAACAGGCTATTGCTGGAAATGTCTTCAAGTTCAACTTGGTTAACACAATCTTTGAACTCCACCATATCATTTGTCATATGTGATCCTCCAGCTGAGTGTTCATTAGGATTAAGAGTGACATTAAGATCACCAAGCAATACCCAGCAAGCAGTCCCAACAATTCTCTTGTAGATACTCAAATCCTTCCATAGTATTCTCCTTTCAATTCCACTATTGGCAGTATACACAAAAGTGCACTACACTGTTACATTGCCATCCACTAAATCTATTTTACATAACATAGATTGTTTGGCACGGAGAGGGATCCTCTCAAGTTGTATGACACAACTTGACTCAAGTTGGCTAATTATGAGATCCAATGGCTCAAATCATAAGAAGTTCTTTTGATATGAGCCATTTGATCAAATCCAATGGCTCATAATTCCTTAACTTGAGTCAAGTTATATTTACAACTTGAGAGGAACTCTCTCCGTTTGGCACTATGCACAATAGACACATTCACTTCATCACTGTGCCAACCAATCATTATTCTACACTCCTTGTCACATTGGTTCATGTTTGATATCCAATTACAGGTTCCAAAAATACTATCCCCAGTTTTCTGAAGCTTTCTATTCTTAACATGGGTTTCCAAAACTGCACATACTAACAATTTTTCATCCACAATAAATTTATGTATTTCAAAGTTTTTATCAGTGGTACTCAAACCTCTGATATTCCAGGCCCCTATTCTGCAATCCATAACCATATATTCAAATCCTTTCTTGCCCCTCCAATACTCCATTATCCATCCCATTCAATTCATTGTCTTTCATACTCTTTGCTATACCATTAGTCTCCTCATATACATCAGTCTCTTCCGCGGGTTTTGCTACTTGTTTTCCTTTGTTTTCCAATACTTCCATACTCTTTTTGTAATATGCATACATGTGAATATCCCATTCTTTCATGTCTTCATCTGTTGGAACTTGGAACTTTCCTTTGGCTTAGAAAAACATCAACAATTTCTTTATTTCTTAATTCTTGCAGCTCATCTGGTTATTAATGTCATACATTTCCAAAATTGAGTATTTGTTAGATGTTCTTTTCATGGTTTCTAATATTTCACCATGTACAGACCATGCTTTCCTGTTAGGACTAATACTTTCCTTTGACTTTGCTTCTTGTGTTTTCTTTTCAGGACTTTTGTTTCTATTGCTTTGGTCTTCTTTGTTCACAACATTCTTTTGCTGAAACTCATATTTTGCAACAGGTTTATCCCTATTGATTCCATGTTTACTTCCACCAAACTTAGTAGGTTGAGGGTTGTGTTTGAAATTTGGCTTTTTCACTCTATTATCCATTCCACCCTTCCTTCTAGTATTGACATCAGTCATCAGTAAACCCTTCACAATTAACGTCTTCAGCCTTATTTGCTTCACTCACTCCATTAGTTATTTCCTCATTTTTATTAGTTGTATCCACATTCTTATTCTTACCACAGTCTTGGGATGCATGACCAAATAAACAACATGTATTGCATACAGATGGTTTCCAGTCATAAAGCACCTTAATATTCTTTCTAAGGATATCTTCTTTAAGCTGATTTCTGTACACTACCTCCACTGACTCTGGCAATTCATTTTTTGCAGATACTTCTACTAACACTCTTGCATATCCCACTTTCCCAATTCCAGTTTTACACATATTGGCAATGACACTATCCATAACCATAGGCTTCCCAATCCTACTAGCAAGTGCACTAATCCCCTTAGTTGTCCAGGCTCCCAAAGGCACATTGCACAGTTTGACCCATAAAGGTAGGCTATCAGGTTCGATCAGTTTTATCCAATGGCATGGTAACATCCCATTTTTGCACAATAAGAGGTTTACTATTCACCATCCATGGACCATTATTAACAAAGAAATTCAATCCATTCTCATTGTGAAAATTCATGAAATAAATTCCATTATTGCTATCAATTATGTCCTTAAAACCATGCCTAGCCCACATTTTCCTCCGATTATATCTAAGCTCATTTACAGTCATACCACATCCCACAAAATATCCACACAAAGTTAATCCCCATTTTTTACTTCCTTCTACAATCATAACATCATCAAATATAACCACCTCAATCCCCTCACTATCAATCTCAGTAGGAATACTAGTTAACACCTTATCAGCATTGTTGGGCATAGTACATTTGTCACAGTCCTTTTCCACATTCTTCAGACTAGCTTCATTTCTATCCTCTGAATCCACATTCTGTACATTTTCACCACCCTCACCATTCTTCTCCAATTCATCACTTAAAACCCTAGTTTCCACTGAATCATCAATTACTACATCCTTATCTACAATATTCTTCTTATTATTCAGATCACAAACAGTATCAATATACCTATTTGGTACACGTGTCCTTCTTTTTGAATTTCTACTCTTAATTGACATGATTTTCACACACTAAAATGCTCTATACTACTCAAAATAGTAAAAAAAAAAAAAAGAAGATTATTGTGCAAAACTGTTAAGAAATTCGAAAATTAGGATTTGGCGCCAAAATCTTCAACTTTGGGGGTTTACGCAATTCTTAATGAGAATCAAATTAGATCACATCATTGTGTGCGAAATGATAAGATGAATTGATTGGTGCTTACAGAATTAAAATTCATTACGATTTGGAGAAGAAATTGAGCGATTATTGTGATTTTAGGAGGTGCGAAACTGATCCTTAAATGTGGTGTTTGTTTTCAGTTTTGGTCCCTAACTGCTGATCTTTTGCTGCCAACATCGAATCTAGTTACGTACTTGAGGGACCAAAATTGAATTCAACAAGTGCATTGAAGAACTATTTATATTGGCAAGTGATGATTTCTGCATTTTTACTAAACCACAAGAAAGATTTCTGTAATTTACTCTTTCTCTACTGTTTCAGTTACCAGAAAAATTAATGCATAAAACGACAAATATGACATCTTGCAACACAAAGAAGAGACGGTTTGTGAGATGCATCTAAAAGTCTCTTCAGTTTAGATTAAAGGATTGGTAATTAAGTAGTATTGTAGTTCCTGGTAGCTGAATATGTGTATCTCAATACTAAAAAACTGAATATTGTGGCTTCAAATCACATTAATCAGATCATCAAGTTACGAATGCAAATACAAACACTCCGTGACCTTTTTTTGATTTGTGTTGTGCTGCTAAAATGTGGGGCCCAGGTGCTGAACAAGGAGGAATACTATAAACGTCAAGCATCTAAAAGAGTCATATTATCGAATGTCTCAACCACAAGCCTACTCATCGTCCCAAGATCAGCAGCCCAATCAGCTCTTACAATCGCGGGTACCCATTAGTTTTCTTCATTGAATGGATTATTAATAAAACAACAACAAATAATTAGCTCTTTTGGTTTTCTCCTAAAATACCCATGATCATATTTTTTTGACAAGATTTACAGGTGGCACTTATTTTTTAGTGCTTTGAACATACTAGCTTTTTTGAAAGTAGAAAATAGATAGTTGAGATCAATATTCATGCACCTTATGAACCAATTGGGTCAAAAGGGTGCCCATTTATCATGTCTATTAGAAAATGCTTTCCATCATGTATGCATGAGTCTATTACAAGACTGATTCTTCCCTTGACTTGTTAGAGAAAAAACGTCACCATAATTGCTCCTTCTCTTACATGAGTAAACGAGTCAATAACAGGAATGAAATCAATTGTTTGGTAGCTTGACTGTGTTTTGTTCAAATTTATAACAACCCGTAAAATTTCGGATTATTATAATAATATTTATCACGTCAGAAATTGACAGATGCCGATATCTAAAATTTAAAAACGAGAGGTCATCTCGTTTCTTTAAAAATAAGACACCGCACACACGGTACTTTTCCACTAAGCACTACTACACAAAGTATTATTTGAGACGGTATTTAGATACGGTTTAATAAAAACCGTAGCAAAAAACGTTTTTTGGCACGGTTTTACTTAAAACCGTGGCAACTAATGCTCATTTGGCACGGTTCAGTAGTTTGCTCTGTAATCTGATACGGTTTATTTGTAAACCGTGGCAAATAACTATTTTCTGCTACGGTTTCTTAGTAACCGTAGTAATTGATTTCTTTTCTGCTACGGTTTCTTAGTAACCGTAGTAATTGATTTCTTTTCTGCTACGGTTTCTTATATAACCGCAGCAAAAAAAAACAAATTCAAAAACCACTCCCCCATTTACTGATATCAAATCAATTGAGTTTTTTGTCCTTGTTCGAAATGTAAAAAATTTGTACCCTTTACTGATATCAAAGCAATTGAGTTTCATTTGCACAAATACGGTTTTGTCCGTAAATATACTTGTTGGTCAGAGCATGGGAATCACTATTTGATAATAGCACATCAAATCATGTATCAAATACTAATGAAAACAATGATTCTTGCATTTATGATGAACATGAAAATTTAAAAGAGATGTTGCATGATTTAGAGACTAATGATGGTGATTTGATCAAGAAGATTTACAACAAAATTGTTTGAAGATGCAGAGAAACCAGCGTACGAAGGTTGCAAGAATTTTTCCGTACTTCCAGCTGTTTTGGAGTTGTTAAAGTTGAAAGCAAATAGTAGTTGGCCGGTTCTTTTGGACTAAGCTCATATGGAATCAACCCATTCAGAAACATGAGCAACGTTATTTTTGTCTCGAGCATGTTTATCGTAAGAGAAATTTGTGTCGTTATGCATGCATGAGATGTTAAACAGGCGAGTTTAGATGATTCGAGATGGTATCGTTATACATGACATGATGGTATCGTTATGCATGCATGAGATGTTAAACAGGCGAGTTTAGATGAGTGCCAAATACCGTTAAGGTCCGACTAGGAATGTAATGTAATGAGTCTTATGTTGATAGGACATAACCGACTAGCACCAATAGGACCTAAGTAGTTGAAAGGATACTTGGTATCGTTATACATGAGATGTTAAACTGGTGAGTCGAGATGATATCTTAATACATGAGATGTTACACGGATGAGTTATGTGATATCGTTATACATGATTTGATGATATCGTTATACATGAAATGTCAAACAAATGAGTCGATATGATATTGTTATACATGAGATGTTAAACGGGCGAGTTGAGATGATACTTTCTAATGAACAAAAAACGAACAACAACAACAATAACACATTAAACAACAACAAAAACTAGTAGTTCATACGAAGATTTTTTATGTCATCTAAAAGCTCGTGGAGTATTGCACCTGACTCATATGCGTGGTCCTCGGGATTCCTTACAATTTTCAGTGTTGCCTCCAACATCTTTATTTTTGTCTCGAGCATGTTTATCGTAAGATCTTTGACCTTGCAGTCTGATCACTTTGTTTGTTCATAACTACAAGGTCCCTAAGAATAACTTGGTTTTGGTTGTGCAGAACTGTAAAGTCCCGAAGAATAACTTGGTATTGGGTGTCCAATGGCATGACGCTATATGTGAAGGTGTGATTTTGTCTATAGCGTTCCCTTCTATTCATGCATTTGATTATGATTATTGTATGACTAATTCCACGCGCCTATATATTTTCCGAAAGCAGATGTATTAGGGACGTGATGTTTTATTTTTGACAGGGGCACTTTTGGGAGTTAGCTACTCCATGTGTGTGCCATACACTTTTGGGAGTTAGCTACTCCATTTACTATGATTTATTATGATATGATATGAAATGATGTGAATTATTTGTTTTGATTGTTTTAGTCTATTCATGTAGCATGTTTAGGCACTTGGGCATTTCCTTGACAACTCTTTTATTTCTTCATAACCCTTTGATTATTCCTTAATACCCTATTCAGTCCTTATCTTAGTTAACATCTTGTTCAACAGGTTTTCGTTAGGTTCATTTCGCTTATTCATTTTTGACTTATTGCTTTTCATTATTTATATATGCTCACTGAGCGTTAGCTTCCCGAGTTTTCTTTTTCATGCGGCAGGTATTAAGCGAGATGCTGGGATTGAGTGATGAGAGTATGAGCTTTTAGTGGACCGACCTAACCATAGTTTTCCTTGTCATTTGGAATTAGATCTAGATTTATGTTTTGCTTATTTTATTTTCGTTTAAGGATTTTAGCAGTTTTGTATTTCCCTAGAAGATTAATGGTTTCACGACTTGTAGTTATTTATTTAAGACTTCCGCTTGCGTTTATTATGTTTTGATTGACACCATGATGTGACGTTTTGACCCTTGTCGGGTTGGGGTGTTACATATCGACTCATCCATTTAACATCTCATGCATAACAATATCATATTTTAATCATTTATAATTAATTTAAATAAATTTTTTATCATTTATAATTAGTCTACATAAAATTTTAATCATTTATAAAGTAATTTAAATTATTTATAAATAATTTGAACTATTTATAAGTTATTTATAAGTTATTGCAATGTGTCACATTATTTGTAACTATTTTATAAGGTTATAAATAGCGTGAGGCGTGGCGTGGTGGTACTTTACGGTCAAAGCGAAGCTTTTGCGTTTATAAAGCGTGACATAAAGCGACACAAAATATGAAACTATTTATATATTTATATCATATTTTATAGATATCGAGTTTATAAAAAAACTGGCATAAAACGATATAAGAGCATGATCAAGCTTCACGCCTTTACGAGCCTTTTAAACCATGCCCACACTTAAGTTTTGCCCAAAACAAAACTCCCTCTCCTCAGCTTTTCACAACTCCCGCCTAAGTTTTTACCCAAAATCAAATCCTCCCTCCACCCATCTTTTATCCTTGACCTAATAGATCTCACATCCTCTACCTTATCACATACTAATTTCTTAATCTATCAAAAATCCCTCTCGTCTATGTGGTCAACAGGAAGCCATCATTAGTCACCGTCCACCAGTCATCGTTCAAACCATTGACGTCAATTTTCAAGTTCATTTATACATAAATTAGGTACTTTATTGTATTATAACATAAATTTGGTAATCAATTTGAAGTGGTCATGTGTTAACTTAGTGATTTCATAATTTTTTATTTGAAATGCTTTCTTTGGACCCGGTCAGTCCACTTTTCTATTATTGTATATAAAACATGGACTTGCCTTAAATAAATTGTTGATTGTTATTTGAAATGCTTGCTTTGGACCCACTGAAGCTTGAAGATGTAATGGTGTTATATGTTATACTAATTACTTGTATTCGAGGTTGATTTATCGATCATTATAATATACATGGTTTTAATATTGATAAATCATGCCTAACTTGTCTGTAATTTTTGGAACAGATTATGTAATGACAAAAGACAGAAATGGGATTGCTTAAACGTCGCCGCCGTATCACGATACTGACTATGATGATGATTGTGGTATGCTTCTGTTTTTTTAGTCTTTCGTTTAGATAATGTTGTGTATGTGTAAAGTAGAAATGTTGATGCTAATGTTAGGTGTTTTAACTTTTACGAGTTGTGTCAATTGCTGGAACTTCTGAAATTTAGATATGCATATGTTCACTATAGGTAACCCATTTGATTAATTTGAATGTTACTGATGAAATGAATGTCTGTTTGTGACGAGTTATGTAACTGACTTATAGCATGGTACCAATGAAGTGAATGTACTGTTTGTAACGAAAGTGTTCCTAGAGTTTATACATTTATAACTTATAGTAGCGATAAACATTAAACATATATTTTTCATTTTGAAAGCGCATATTTAGAAGTCCACTTACTCGCCCGTTCTCTGTCTTAAGGTTTTTTTATAAAAGTATATTTAATGAAATCCAGTTATGCTCATGGTTGTTATAGCCTTATAATTTTCAGCAAGTGTTACTTCACTTATGTTCCTTTTTAGGCATTTGTTGTGTAACTGACGTGAAGCATGATATTGATAGAAAGATGAACATGTAACATACAATAGCTAATATTATATTTGGAGGGTGGTGTCTAGGCAATTGATGTGTGTATGGTTTTCGTGCCGATTTTACTGACTCGAAGGACTGAAACCTCATCAGCTATATAAAAAATAAACATGGAAAATACATAAATTTTCACAGATTAAAAAGAGAGAACTTTATAGTTATGTGTTTGAGGTTGGCGGCTACAAATGGTATGTTATCTCTATTATTAGAGCGTGTACTAGGATGGGCAAAGTCAAGACTTGTTATATATTCGTCATATGGCGTGATTCTCAACTATAACGACAGATTTGGGACGCCATCAACTTCATCAAACCCATCTCTTTTGGCCAGGTTACTCGAAGGCAATGCATAATAATAAGACTTCACAATAACGTAATGGTGTATGACCATTTTCAACAGGGCTCTATGCCCTTTTTTGTAGTAGTGATATATTTCTAGTAACATTTGAGCAGTTCAAAGTTTTTTGGTAATTAGAAAATATGACTTCTTATTTCGTGGTTTGCACTGATATTGAGCTTTCTTAATATATGACAGGTTGGGTGTGGTATTGAGGATAATGCTCATGCAGAATGATCCTAAATGTGATGAAGTTGTTGAGAGACTTTGTAAGATTTGCGATTTCAGCTCAGGTATGTATTAAGTCATTAATTTCCAAAAATTTGTCTTCTTTTTGCCTAACTACGAATGATGATTATAAGATATTTTTTTACGTTATGCAAGTTCCTTGATTTTCATAACCAGCAATACTTGGGAATGTATTATGTGCTTTAAAACTGATTTTCTGAATGTTTAACCAGATATATATGAATTCCATTTTTCTTTATCCAATTGTGGTGATTTGCTCTTAAATATGTGTGCTTCTTAATAGCGTATTTGGCATGTCCCATTTGAATGCGGTAACTGAATTCTAACAATTGCCAAACACGGTGGCTTTTCTAATAATTTCCAGATGCTGGTAACGCATTGCAATTGTTAGAGTTCTGTTATACTTTTGGAAAGGTAATGCTAACATCATATGTTCAGCTGATTCCATATAAATATGAAATTATAGTATTTTTTTATATATGTAGTTAACTATTATGATTCCCAATTTTCAGATTCTAGATGTGAAAAAAGGACTGGCAGAACCAGTTTTGAGAGACCTATTCAAGGGTTGAAGTACACGCCGTGAGAAAGTAATACAGTTTCATATTCAGTTGCTGTCGGTTATACAAGAGGAATCAGACTCTGAATCTGAATCAGAGTATGTCCTATATTCGTATAAAGTAATCCAGTTTCATATTCACTTAATCATTAGAGTGGTGCAGTATTTAGATCATGATCTATATTCGTATAAATGTATCACCTTTCAGGTCCTTGGATTAGATCCTGCTAAATTATCACTAGTCTAACTAGCAGGGTGTGCAAAATAGTTTGCTAAATTATCACTTGAAAATAGATCTAGCATAAGAATTAATACCATTTTATGAAGCTTATGTTGCAAGACTTAGTATATAAGTGTTTGTTCAAGACTTTGATATATCTCTATTTGTTGTTACAGCTTTGGGATGACACACGCATTCTAAAACCGTTGGAGATAGACTCAGTGGCCAATATGACGTTGAACGAGTTTTGTAGGGCCGTAGTTCATCCCTTAGATACAACGGCTGCTCAATAGTTAACGTTTTATATTTTCATGATGATGACGTTTAAGCAATTGTAATGGATAACACTTTTTCCCAACTCGGATGTTGCGTTCGTTGATGTTTATATAGGATGTTGAATTTGTTGAATATTGTTTGTGTATGCTGGAGTCCTGTTTGGGTCTTGTGGTAGTGTTTGGTTGCAGGTTTTGGAAAACAAAATTTAATTATTTTTTTTATTAAAGAAATAAATTTTGGTGCGGTTTAATAAAAAACCGTAGCAAACAAGAAAAGTATACGTGGTTAGTAGTGGAGAAATTTGCTACGGTTTGATAAAAAACCGTACCAAATAATCATTATTTGCCACGGTTTAAAACCGTAGCAAAAAACGATTTCATTTTTTGGTACGCTCATATCTGCCACGGTTTAAAAACCGTAGTAAATGGCCTTAAAAACCGTAGCAAATGAGATTTTTGTGTAGTAGTGAAGTATCCTTATAGTAAATATGAATTTATTATCCTCTGAGTTAAATTTAAGCATACATAAGCTTAAGCTATTATTTCGGGAAGTTATCCGGCACACTGCAGCACGCAGTACCACACAGAACTAAAAATAAATACTGAGATAAGTAAAATATACATTTTTATCATTCATTGATAATCTAAGAAAGAAAACGAGAGGTCATCTCGTGAATTTAGAAAATCACGGCACCACACGCATACCGACACCAAATTTGTACGGCAATCAGTTATAATCAAATCTCTACGTAATAATAATGTTATATTATTACGTTTAAGAAACCTTTTCCAAAAACATAATTTCTATATTTTTCGGGTACCAGAATGGTACGTTTATCCGTAGATTCGTCAAAACACGGAGTACAGCTAATACGTAAGAAATAATAAAACAAACAAATTCAGCCCCACTCACAAACGTTCCATCACTTTCACTTTTCCTTTTTCTGACATGCTACCTTCGTCCCTCCCAAGTACAGTAAAACACAAAAGAAGAAATTCTTCCTTCTTTATCAAAGTCAAGCATGAAATTCATCCCTGCCACCACCTATTTTCGACCAGCTCTCATCCCTAAGGATCACGCGGATGAGTTGGAAAGGGGAGAGTAAAAGCGACGGAAGCAAGGAAGAGGAGACATCAATCTGAAAACCAAGAAAGTAGTAGTACTCCTCTGTTCCACCTATTTATAGCTGCGAAGAGTTTTTCACAGCACCATCGTTTCCTCCCATTCAATTGAAAATTAGGGTTTCTGAAAAATTAGGGATTCTTGAAATTGAGAAGGGGGTTTTGCTATTTGGATTGTAGGGAGTCCGTATCAAGTACCAATTCGCTCAATTTCAAGCAAAGCCATGCTCAATTGAAGATTCCTCGTGTTTGGTTCATCACACATTCGACCCACTATTGTAAGATAAATGTTATTATGAACTTGATTGTGAATCTTATTATTCATTCGAAATTAATAAATTTTTTTGTGATGATGTCAAATGGTGTTTGTCGATCGTATATAATTATGATACGAGTAATTGTTGTTGTTGTTGTTAGTGTGTGGTGAGCCTACAAAAGACTTGCACTATAAAAATTAGTATTGGCTTAGCGTGTTTCAGCTCATTTCCAAAACTCATTCGAGATCATATTCGGCATACATGCCTCGCCTTATTTATGTTGTAAATTTATTCATAGGCTTATTAGTGTTTAGAGTTGAACGAGAATTTAACACCTCGAAGGGTGTGATTGTCGCTGGTCCTGTCCGACTTGTGCAACTCATAAGCAGCAAGGGAAAAGTAAGCATAGAGTCTTGCTACATATGGGTAGTACCCAATTGCCGCGAGGCAAGACTCGGTTTGAGTTTCCAGGTTTCCTGTAATATCAATTCTTAGGTTGTAATCACTATGGCATTTGGAGTCTATTTTCACTATTGTAGTTTGGTGTACAAGTGAACCCTCACGAGTTTTGTTGTGTCTTCAGTCACAAGGGTGTTTGGTTTTCTTTTGATCTGCTGTTAAACAGCCCCAAAAAGGGTGCGTTTGAACCTATCAATCAGTCCCTAACGGATGTGTTTTCAGCTCCAAATAGGGTGCGTTTGTATGCTGATTTCCAGCCCCAAAGTAGGTGCGTTTACCGCTGATTTCCAACCCCAAATAGGGTGCGTTTGTATGGTGATTTCCAACCCCAAATAGGGTGCGTTTGTATGGTGATTTCCAGCCCCAAATAGGGTGCGTTTGTATGCTGATTTCCAGCCCCAAAGTAGGTGCGTTTACCGCTGATTTCCAGCCCCAAATAGGGTGCGTTTACTGCTGATTTCCAGCCCCAAAGTAGGTGCGTTTACCGCTGATTTCCAACCCCAAATAGGGTGCGCTTGTATGGTGATTTCCAGCCCCAAATAGGGTGCGTTTGTATGCTGATTTCCAGCCCCAAAGTAGGTGCGTTTACCGCTGATTTCCAGCCCCAAATAGGGTGCGTTTACTGCTGATTTCCAGCCCCAAAGTAGGTGCGTTTACCGCTGATTTCCAGAAATCAGCCCCAAAGTAGGTGCGTTTACCGCTGATTTCCAGCCCCAAATAGGGTGCGTTTACCGCTGATTTCCAGCCCCAAATAGGGTGCGTTTACTGCTGATTTCCAGCCCCAAAGTAGGTGTGTTTACCGCTGATTTCCAGCCCCAAATAGGGTGCGTCATCTGCTGATTTCCAGCCCCAAGTAGGGTGCGTTGTCCGCTGATTTCCAGCTTCAAAAGGGTACGTTTGTTTACCAACTTTCTGCACCAAATGGGTGTGTTTGTTTTGCTGCAATGCAGCCCAAAGAGGGGGTGCGTTGGCTTGTATTTGGTCAATAAGAAGCCCCGCGGGGGGTGTGCTATTTTGTCCGCGATGCCCCGACTTATTCATCATATTCCTTGCACGACCCATTTCCAATTATTTGCAACGCGACCCTTCCATAAACATCGCGACATACAAATTTCAACAACATAACAAGAGATAATATTTGAACACAATTATTAAAACAAGTAACTTTTAATATCGCAATCTAATTTAAAAGGTATAATACACTTTTAAACAACATGAAATCATAAAATCGAAAACATACGTTCCGACTATTAGAAACCGGATAAAACATACAACTTTGACATTTAGCCCAAACCGGATAAATAGAAAATTATAGTCGGGTCATGCCAAATTTTCTATAAACGCATAACTTACTTTACAATTTGAAAATGAAACATACTTATGTTGAAGACTTATATACAAAACTTTCTAATAAATGTAAGATGAGTTACACATGAACTCTTCGAGACGTGATTATTATCGAGAAATATCTCTTTTGAAAACCTACATTGTGTTTTACCAATACAAAATGTATATAAATTAAGTTAAGACTTAATTTCCCCTTTACAATAAATACATTTATTGTTAAACAAATATTAGAGACACATGAAATGTATTTGAGGCTTACATTAGTTTTCTAATTACAAATGCATGCACGTCAAATTATACTTTCTTCCAAATACATTTATTTTAACTAGTGGTAGCGACAAGAAGATATATAAATACACCTCCTTCATTCATGATATCCACTTAATCCGATAATGTACATACCTGTCGTACATCGTCATTCGGTTATCATCAAACTGAAGCCTCGTTCATCCTTGATATCCTTTTCTGCGTGTACCCTTCCATAAGCCAATACACTCAAACTTTTAAAAATATATTACCAAACTTAAATAAAGCCACACAAGCAACAACAACAACAACAACACAAACATTTAAAATCTTATAAACTTTATCGAGTCTTAAACATGAATTAAAGACTAAATTGCCGTACTAAATTAGGTTGCGTGTCAGAGGCGTGCACTATCACCACTTGATTTATTTCACCTCATGCTGCAAATTGCAAAGGTGAGTTTCATAGCCCCTACTTTTACATGCTTTCATAACAGTTTTGGGGGAGAATATATGCTCATTTTACTTAAATGATTTTACTGAAATGGTGCATTTCCATGCATACTATGTTTTATGATTGATATGTTTACCTACTATACAATTGAATGTTTTCTTGTTAATGTTACATCACACATAGATGTTTTACGGACCATACCAAAATGTTTGACTTAGAATATTACGCAGCTTAGCCTAAGTTCTTAGATCCCAAAATGCCCTTTTCATGAACCGTCAATTCCTGCTGGAAGTGCGAATGTTATCAATAGATCTATTGGGGTGACTCCCCTGTTCGGTTGGCCCCGCATGGGTCAAGACGAAACATATAGCATGTCGAAATCGAGTGTATTGGGATAAACACTCGCCATGGGCCCCTTATTTGTATGACTACATTTTGCATACAGAAACTGTCGTATCTTCGGTTGCATGAACTTAGTGCTAGCGTAATAGATTCAATATATGACATTATATTCGTTGTAATGTACATATACCCTACTTATGGTCAACTAATGAAATTCTTTTATTTAAGGTAAACATAAATTTTTATGACATTATGCATGACGTAATGATCATCAAAACCAAATGTTAAATGGTATACTGAAATGCCATTTAAATAAACCTATGAACTTACCAACTTCGTGTTCACACTTTTTAGCATGTATCTTCAGGTTTTGAGGTGATAGCTTATCTTGGAGGCGCAAGGCAAAGGCATGGCATGGTCATAGACGACTCTGATTTATGTATTGGGACCACATTTTGATAATGGGCCATTTTCCGCACTAATCAATAATGTAAATATTGCTTTCAAGAATGAATAAAAGTTTCTTTATGAAAATCAGTTGTTCTATGCTTATGTTGTGATATCAATTTAGTAGCACCCCAATACTTGTGTGCTTCCGCTGAGCCATTTTGGGGGTGTTACAAAATTACAGGATTTACAACTTTCCTCTCTGGATGAAGACGGGTCGGATTTCATTCAACAACCGATAAACGACTCCGGAGTCCAAATTCATTGACCTTTCGGTGACAAAATACATTTAATATACACAAACAGTCTAAGCTTTCTCGGAACGTGATCCATAATGTAACATTATACTAGGCACCAAGAATGTTAGGCGGGTTCTTTAAAGACTGCCCTATACTCTCGTGTATCATTTCAATGCCTGTAAATTAGGTTGTCATGTTTGGCCGATTTATTGCTCTTAGAGTGTTTGCATTCTTATTGTTAAATTTGACTAATTATAAATTTTTAGCTTCGAAAGAAAGTTGACTGTCGTGCACATGAAACTTAACTATATGGTGTGCCCTTTTGCTTGTTTTGTATCTGGTTTATTTAAAGGATTTCTGAGTGGGTGAAGTGGTGTCAAAAAAATAGGACCAGTTAAGGCTTGTATCGATTATGTGGTTAGGGCTGATGTAGCTAGGTTGAGACTGGTAATGATCAGATAGCAGGGCTACTAGTATCGAGGACGGTCTTCAATAAATCCACGGCAATAACTATTATACAACTCTGGTTTGCTTTCTAGGTTTTATGATCCAACACTATATTAAGAAGTTATATATTTTACTGCCTAATCACAAGATGTAAATATGCCAGAAATCTAACTAAAGCTTTTTCTTAGTTTGTGACCCAATAAACCTAATTCCACAAGTTGGGTGCTCCTTTATGTAGCTATTGCCATGCAAGCATCGAACTATTGGGTTAATCCCAATCGACCCAACCCAGCGACCCAAGTCAACACCCATTATGACCCGGTCAACAAAAGTCAACAAAAGTCAACCATACGAAAAGTCAAAAGACTCAGTTATAGAAAACGGTTACACAGCAGTTATAAAATAACTGCTCTATACCCTGAACCGACACAATGGTTCATATGTACCGTTTCATTTAGTATATATACTTCGAATTCTAATGTAAGAAACATGATGACAGATTTTGTACAATGATGACTGAAATAATAAGAAAACTTTCTTGATTCAAATCGTTTATTGTTATTTGGTATATCGTTGATTAAAGATCCATAAAAACGGGCCAACAATTGGTATCAGAGCCACAATCATCATATACCAATTTTTTTTTGTTTCCTGTTTCAGAATCAAAGAACAGTTTTGTTTCGGAAATTCTTTCTGCAAATTTAAAATCGAACACAAAATCACAAAAGATCATTTTTTGTGTTTCTACTTCTTGCAAGAAAATCTTTGTCAATAGACAAACATTAACATCGAAACATTTCATCTAATCCCAAAGGATCATAAACGATTAAAAAATCGTATATCCCTTTGATTCAAAAACAAAAAATACAAATACCAATCCGATAACCCAGTCATCAGTTAGGGCACAAATTAAAGATTCGAATTAGAACAAACACACCTGTTCTTAAACGGAATCAAGCCTAGAAGGATCAATTGAAAACCCCAATTGATTCATTAGCAAACTCCAATCGTAAAATACTCACGGATCAGAAAAAGCCCCAAAATAAGCCGAAACCCTAGGTTTCAAATTGGAGGGATAGCAGTGCTCGTAAAGAACACCATACCTGAGAAAGTAGAAGGGGCAGTCATAAAACACAGCCATCAAAAGAGGCCAGTCAACCGTCGTCTTATTGGAGAAGAAAGAAGAAGATCGTACGTTATCTTCTTAAGAGAGAGAGAGAGAACTGAAAGACAGTGTCTCAGAAAAAAAGAAAAGAATACGCGTGTGTGTTTTTATCTCAAAAGAGATAAGAAACAAAAGGGTTATAAGGGACGCGTGTATACAGTTTAAGGGCCACTCAAGGATATTTATTATTAGGGCATCGGGTTAAACCATCAACCCCTCCAGGTTCCAAAAGATTTCAAAACCACATTTCATTTTTTTTTACTTTATATATTTTGATATATATTGTTTTTTGATAAGTTATTTTATTTAAAGTTAATATCTTGTCAAAATTTTAGAAATATAATAACCTAGTATCATACTGCTTATTATAATGATTAAGGATAGTTTTGGATTTAAAAACTGGTCCCGTAAAGTTTTTTTTAAAGCCTATCAGGCAAGATACAAAAAAAACTCGCTAGATATAGAAATTTCGACACACCTAGTGTTAAAAAGTTTTTTTTCAATATATTTAAAATATGACGAAAGGAAGTGGAAATAAGGAACCTAGTACTAATTTTACAAATAGTACACCCCAATTTCAATGCCCAATCCTAAAGTCCGCGAATTACTCATTATGGGCAATTCGAATACAAATCATTCTCGAAGCGAATGGTTTATGGGAAACAATTGAGCCGACTGAAACAACTCAACCCGATAAAAATATGATCAACCTGGACTTAAGGAAGATCACAACAACGAAGGTGGAAATAACCAGAAAAACATGATCAACCTGGAAATAAGGAAGATCACAACAACGAAGGTGGAAATAACCAGAAAAACATGATCAACCAGGAAATAAGGAAGATCACAACAACAAAGGTGGAAATAACCAGAAGAACATGATCAACATGGACATAATGAAGATCGCAGAAGAAAAGGTGGAAATAACCAAGATCAACATGGACATAATGAAGATCACAGAAGAAAAGGTGGAAATAACCAGATCAACATGGACATAATGAAGATCACAGAAGAAAGTGGAAATAACCGAAGGAAAATTGATCTACCTGAATATAAGGATGATCACAAAAAATTAAAAGCTTATATGTTATAAATAACTGCTCTATACCCTGAACCGACACAATGGTTCATATGTACCGTTTCATTTAGTATATATACTTCGAATTCTAATGTAAGAAACATGATGACAGATTTTGTACAATGATGACTGAAATAATAAGAAAACTTTCTTGATTCAAATCGTTTATTGTTATTTGGTATATCGTTGATTAAAGATCCATAAAAACGGGCCAACAATTGGTATCAGAGCCACAATCATCATATACCAATTTTTTTTTTGTTTCCTGTTTCAGAATCAAAGAACAGTTTTGTTTCGGAAATTCTTTCTGCAAATTTAAAATCGAACACAAAATCACAAAAGATCATTTTTTGTGTTTCTACTTCTTGCAAGAAAATCTTTGTCAATAGACAAACATTAACATCGAAACATTTCATCTAATCCCAAAGGATCATAAACGATTAAAAAATCGTATATCCCTTTGATTCAAAAACAAAAAATACAAATACCAATCCGATAACCCAGTCATCAGTTAGGGCACAAATTAAAGATTCGAATTAGAACAAACACACCTGTTCTTAAACGGAATCAAGCCTAGAAGGATCAATTGAAAACCCCAATTGATTCATTAGCAAACTCCAATCGTAAAATACTCACGGATCAGAAAAAGCCCCAAAATAAGCCGAAACCCTAGGTTTCAAATTGGAGGGATAGCAGTGCTCGTAAAGAACACCATACCTGAGAAAGTAGAAGGGGCAGTCATAAAACACAGCCATCAAAAGAGGCCAGTCAACCGTCGTCTTATTGGAGAAGAAAGAAGAAGATCGTACGTTATCTTCTTAAGAGAGAGAGAGAGAACTGAAAGACAGTGTCTCAGAAAAAAAGAAAAGAATACGCGTGTGTGTTTTTATCTCAAAAGAGATAAGAAACAAAAGGGTTATAAGGGACGCGTGTATACAGTTTAAGGGCCACTCAAGGATATTTATTATTAGGGCATCGGGTTAAACCATCAACCCCTCCAGGTTCCAAAAGATTTCAAAACCACATTTCATTTTTTTTTACTTTATATATTTTGATATATATTGTTTTTTGATAAGTTATTTTATTTAAAGTTAATATCTTGTCAAAATTTTAGAAATATAATAACCTAGTATCATACTGCTTATTATAATGATTAAGGATAGTTTTGGATTTAAAAACTGGTCCCGTAAAGTTTTTTTTAAAGCCTATCAGGCAAGATACAAAAAAAACTCGCTAGATATAGAAATTTCGACACACCTAGTGTTAAAAAGTTTTTTTTCAATATATTTAAAATATGACGAAAGGAAGTGGAAATAAGGAACCTAGTACTAATTTTACAAATAGTACACCCCAATTTCAATGCCCAATCCTAAAGTCCGCGAATTACTCATTATGGGCAATTCGAATACAAATCATTCTCGAAGCGAATGGTTTATGGGAAACAATTGAGCCGACTGAAACAACTCAACCCGATAAAAATATGATCAACCTGGACTTAAGGAAGATCACAACAACGAAGGTGGAAATAACCAGAAAAACATGATCAACCTGGAAATAAGGAAGATCACAACAACGAAGGTGGAAATAACCAGAAAAACATGATCAACCAGGAAATAAGGAAGATCACAACAACAAAGGTGGAAATAACCAGAAGAACATGATCAACATGGACATAATGAAGATCGCAGAAGAAAAGGTGGAAATAACCAAGATCAACATGGACATAATGAAGATCACAGAAGAAAAGGTGGAAATAACCAGATCAACATGGACATAATGAAGATCACAGAAGAAAGTGGAAATAACCGAAGGAAAATTGATCTACCTGAATATAAGGATGATCACAAAAAATTAAAAGCTTATATGGTGGATTTAACCAGAAGATGAATCAAGAAGACTTAAAGACCTACGTTACAGCGATTGTGATTAAGGGGGAGAATATTGGGTTAATCCCAATCGACCCAACCCAGCGACCCAAGTCAACACCCATTATGACCCGGTCAACAAAAGTCAAAAGAAGCAGTTATAGAAAACGGTTACACAGCAGTTATAAAATAACTGCTCTATACCCTGAACCGACACAATGGTTCATATGTACCGTTTCATTTAGTATATATACTTCGAATTCTAATGTAAGAAACATGATGACAGATTTTGTACAATGATGACTGAAATAATAAGAAAACTTTCTTGATTCAAATCGTTTATTGTTATTTGGTATATCGTTGATTAAAGATCCATAAAAACGGGCCAACACGAACAGCCTGCTGAAAAAGCTTAAGATTGACGATACATCACCGAAATCAAGTTCAGGTGTCATGAAAGGTACATTGTGGTATCTATATATGAGTGTTATAGTACAGAGTGATGAGATACTTTGCATTTAGAGAGCAACTTGGTTGTTCGGAGGCCCAAAGGATGAGTTTGGTACAACTCTTATTAGCTGTCTTTTTGAAAAATTCCTTTATAGAAAATGAGGTTTTCTACCAAAGGGCTTCTAGCTGGTACAAGTATTTTATTTTGTTTCATTTTTTGTAAATGGTAAATTTGTAATGTATATACTGTGAAATCGTTAGTTTAATTTGTCTCTTCTAAAGATGATAGTGATAATGATTTTGTAAACACATCTCACTGAAGAGGGAGCTAAACTCTCTTTGTAAAATCAAGACCTCCATATGATAAAACAACCATGAAGTGGTCACGCTAGCTTGAGTCTGTGTGCAAGTAAATTAAAACATAGTTTTTATAATTATCCGGGGCAACAAATAGACTAAATAGTTCTTTTACAATGGCCGAAACTCAAGGCCACCTACAATCAGGCCAGACATAGGTCCTTCAAGACTTGTAAATTTCATATTCATAGAAAGAGAGTCATCCTTGAATTCATGAGCTGAGTTAAATTTCCACAGTTGAATCTCCATCCATCCATCTTCCCTTTGTTTTGAAACCCGAGTAATATCATGTATATTCAATGGCTTTGGGGTTATAAAATAGAAAAATTCAGCCTCTTTGATTTCTTGGTGGAGTATATCTCGTACTTTCACCGGACAATGCATTCCTTGACAGTTTTCTGAAAGATTGAACAGAAGGTAGCACACGTATTGTGTATCCGGTGACAGCATTTGAATTTTGATCGTACAGTTGATATGAAATACTTTTTGTGGTAAAAGCTCAATCACTTCCTGAAATCTGGATGTACGATATAGATTACACAATTACTCAACAAAGTCAAAATTGAAGTCAAAATTGTCAACCATCTATACATTATTCGTCAATATCTTACTCGGAAATAAAGAAAATTAGGACCTTAAATACTTGAATAAGCATAGATGAGCACAGCCTACTTTAATTTGGATAAGTTTTTGGTTGAAGAAAGTCGTAACAAAGTTAGTTCAAAAAAGCAAACCTGGACTGCGCTGATGGTGTTGAAGTAAAAAGATTCACATTCGAGGATTTGTATAAAGCTGTCTTTGCCGAAAGTATAAGAAGCTTCTTTCCATCTACTTCACCCAACCAGTACAACCCATCATAGTTTCTGGATATCTTAAATATTTCTTCGAAGTTAGTCGGTAGTTGTTGCACCTGATCCGCAACAAAGTTTGATTTCAAGACTTGGTTGACTTCCTTTAACTTTCCGATTTCTTCATGTTTCACCTGCAAAACAGATCATGTTATGAATATGCAACATTAGAACAGGAGCTATTTTTTTCCATGCATCAACCCCCTCTATACAACATAAACAAAAGAATATACGTAGTAGTATAAAACAAAGGAGTATTTTAAAACTTACATTCTCAATGGCTCGAAATTCAATGCCTTCAACACAAATCGCACCATCTCCACAATGGTACGATGAAAAGCACTCAAGTAAAAACTCAAAAACAACATCTTTGCTTTCATTCAAAAATCGGTACAGCTCAATCATCATCCATTCGTTATCTCTCAATGTTGCAAAATATGCGTTAAGACTTTCGTGTCCCTTTGAATAATTTAGGTCAACATACATGGGTTTACTTGCAAAGTTTCTTGATTCACAAAATTTGAAGACTAAATAGACCCCATAAACAACATTTGGAGATAAAAATTGAGCTCTTGTCTTGATTTCCATGTGCAAGTTGGAAATATCTAACATCTCGGCTACTGTCCCAAACCTGCACATATTATAAATATTCAAGTCTAAATCAGTCATACCCTTTATTCCCATACAATCCTACTTTTGAATTTCGTAATTTATTGGAAAATGAGTTTAAATTCTATATTAAAATTTATTGTATCAAACAAATCTCTATTTAAATAAAGGTAAGAATATTATCAAAATATTGTACATGAGAACAGAGCACTCAAAACAGGTAAAATTATAGTTCCCAATCATAGAGTGAGTATTAAATATATTTGTCATGCATTAAAAAGATACTTAATTAAAATATACTTCTATTATCATTGCATATGTATGCTTATGACTCAATACAAACAAAATTATTAG
This sequence comes from Chrysanthemum seticuspe, assembly GCA_019973895.1. Lineage (NCBI taxonomy): Eukaryota > Viridiplantae > Streptophyta > Magnoliopsida > Asterales > Asteraceae > Chrysanthemum > Chrysanthemum seticuspe. The sequence continues at coordinate 21,949,895 of BPTQ01000001.1, forward strand.
AGATAAGGTAGAGAAAACAACCTTGATTCTGGAAGAAATTTCCACTCATGCGGACAACTACTTATGTAAGAAAACGTTGTCGCTGACACCATTTCATTTCTTTCTCTATCACCATCGAATGACAACAACTGTTATACAAAAAAATGAAATTAGACTCAATGTTATGATGTGTAATATAATGCATGTGTGATTATGAACAATCCTTCAAAAGGTAAAAGATGCATAGAACACCAGAAATACAACATAACATAGATATGGGAATGAACTGATTACCACTTTGTCTTGTTGAAGGAGGATTCCCTTCGAAAAAATGTTGTAAAGTTCCTCTTTCTTTTTGGTAGAATAGATTTCAGGGCACTTTGACTTCTGGATTATTTCTTTATAGTCTTTAGGCAATTTGGGCTCCCATTTCTCAAAATCCTCCTGTATATATATTAATCAATTGATAAACTCATGTTTCATATCAGTTACATTCTTACGTATTATAAAACAGTTAAAGGCCATAGTTTAGATAAATATGAATCAAAAGTTAGCCAATTTTGTCAAAATATAGAAACTTACCTGAAATTCCAATGCTTTCTTAAGTTGTTTGACCACTTCATTAGCTTTTGGCCGTCGTTCTCTCCTGTGATGTATGCATTGATAGGCAATCCTTGAAAATATTATAAATGATTGTGGCTCAATTTGTTCCTTTATACCCTCAAACACTAACTTATCAAGTTTTCCTACATGATAGTGGTGTTTTGCCAAAAAGGGTAAATAAAGAAACTCATCATCTAGCTCTTCGGATGATAGTTTCCCACACAATATGTCAATTAAAACCGCACCCAGTGAGAATATATCAGACTCTTTAGTTAAGAATCCTGTTTTCGAATGTAGTGGGTCACGATAGCCGATTGTGCCTGTAACATTGTCGATGACAAAGCCTACATCCTGATTTGTTGGACACACTAAGGAAAGCCCAAAATCAGAAATTTTTGCTTTCCAATCATCAAACAGTAGAATGTTGCTGCTGCTGATGTCTCTATGTATTACCATTTCTAGACTTGAAACAGTTCCATGAAGGAACTCCAACCCGATTGCAATATCAATGCATATTTTAAGCCGCATCACCCACGTAAGACTATCATCGCTCAAGTACTTATCAAGACATCCTCTCGATGCATAATCATAAACAATTATTTTCTCATCCTCTTCATCACAGTAGCCTACAAGACCAATGACATTTTCATGCTTATACTCCATAAGGATTTCCAGCTCTGTCATAAATTCAGCTTCTCCTTCAGAAGACTTCTTATCCAACCGCTTTGCAGCAATGATTTTATCTCCATGAGCAGCTACTACTCTGTATACATTTCCAAAACCTCCATGTCCAATGATATTGTCTTCACTGAAGCCTTTCGTGGCCAACTTTATGTCTTCAAGTGACAGTTTGAGGCTGTCCTTGTGGTTCTCCTGCGAATCATTAGATAGTCAGTCAATTTTATAAGTTAAAAACATAATGAACTACTTGCTATCTAAAATGTGTTTGTGAATTTTAGGTTCTCAATTTATAAAATGATTAAATCATTAAGTTAGTAAATTTTAAGATTAAAATAATAAGTCACAAAAAGTTAAGGTCTAAAATAACTTAAATGGGAAATTGAGTGATAATTTGAGGATTAAAATAGTGTCTACACAAAGTATAATGTATGAAAGGTCACATACATGATGAAGAGTATGAGGAGATTATAAAGTTACATTTTAGATCCATTACTTACCTGAAATTTTAAAGCTTTTTTCAGTTCGCTGATGACAACATCTATTGATGGACGTTCGACTTGAGATTCTGCTATACATCGAAAAGCGATTTTTGAAAATATGTCCAAAGACTCTTTATTAGGTCCTTTACTTAAAGAAAAGACATGTTCATCGGTCTCTTCCTTTATCTTGTGATCAACAATTTTCATCAGTGTTTGCTTCTCAAAATGATGTCGTGCACTTGGTGCAATCCCGTTCCCATCGACGTCGGTGAAAATACGATCATAGGCTAACCTCCCAGTCAAGATCTCAAACAATACTACTCCAAAAGAGTAAATGTCTGATTTTTTATTTAATCTTCCAAACTTCTGATACTCTGGATCCAGATACATATTTGTACCTGCAATCGTATTGATATTGAGAGTGCTGGCCTCTTGATCTACTGGGTGGAGTTTTGAGAGCCCAAAATCTGCAATTTTTGCAGTCCAATTATCACCCAATAGAATATTCGCGCTCTTGATGTCACGGTGTATCATCTTTTGTTTGCCATGATTTGTGTTGTTGTGAATGTAATTCAAGCCATGTGCAATATCAAGACATATCTTTATGCGTTGTACCCAGGTAAGATTGGCCATTTTATCGCTACTTCCCAAATAGTCTTCAAGACTTCCTTTAGAAGCATGCTCATAAACCAGGATCATTTCACCGTTACCTTCTGAACAAAAGCCAAGTAGAGAGATTATGTTATCATGCTTACAAGTAGTTAGAGTTTCAATTTCTAAAATGAACCCTTGTTCTCCTTTTGGATTGTGAATGCGCTTTATGGCTACCGTGCTTCGTTTTTTGGGTAAATCACACTTATTCACACCTTCTATCGACGAGGAATTACTGCTATCAAAATGTTCAAGATCTGCTTTGTACACATCACCGAATCCGCCTGACCCGATGCAAATTGCGTTGTCAAAATTGTTGGTAGCATCGTTTATATCATTTAGTGGAATCTTCAAGTGTTCCAAGTTCTTCCCCTGCAACATTAGGGAGTTATGCAGCAACAAATTAAAAAAATTATGATTGACCAATGTGAGAATTACACCCAAAAGCAATGTGACAAGACTGAAGATACATCTAGCAAAAATATCAATACATGTGACAAGAGTGAAAATGAAGATTGAGAGATAAAGAGGTGGCAAAATAGTCAGGCCAGGTGAGCACGTACCACGGGTTAAATGGGCACGAGCCCAAATGGGTACGAGCACGGGCTAAACGGGCACGGGTCAAACGGTCATTTGCTATATGAATCTCTTTAGAAAACACCCAAAAGGACTAAACAAATTCCTCAAACATAACATCTCATTTATTTTTTTAAAACTAAATATATTATATCTATATAAGTTTTTCTTTAAAAATAATTTTAAAAACAATTATAATGTTCTCCAATTGTAAAAAAATATGTGCCCGTTAATGCCTATTTAACTTTTAAATGGGCAATACATGCCCATTTAAAAAAAATGAGGTCTAAATATGCCCAAATCTTCTACAAAATTGCCCAAATTAACCAATCTTTTTCATTTTGGACACAAATTATCACCTCTAACATACATATCCCGTGTTTCAAATAGTGAATGTATTAAATGAAATGAATGCATGTTTTCATGGCTGCGCATTGTGGCGGCACACATATAGTTTCAAGAGTAAATTACATCGTTCGTCCTTGTGGTTTGCGTTGACTACAAACTATCGTCCTTTGATCGAAAAATGCACCATCCATCCTTAACTAGCAAGCGTTATCCGTCGTTCGTCCTTCCCTCTAACGGCCGTAACTAACACCTCGTTAAGTCACCTAACTTGAAGGTATTTTGGTCTTTTCGTCTTTATTTTTAACTTCTATCTTCTTTTATTATCTATCTTTTCACACAAGCAATCACAAACACGTTCTAATTCCTTCATATATACACACTTTCTAATTCCACCAAGCCATCACAACACTCTTTTTATCCTATAATTTTTCTTATAATTTTTGTTTTTCTTAACATACAAATTGAAGAACACTTGAAGATCTTCGACCTTTTTCCAGTTGTTTCCAGATTTATCCAAAAATATCAAAACAACCATAATGTTTTTTCGACCACATTTTCTTAGACCCATCTTATAAAAGACCCTAAACATCACTGATGTCCCATGATCTTGACTTAAAATTATATGCTCTTGATTACACTATATATTTTGATTCTTTAAAAATCCAAAACAAAATTATGTTGATTTTTCAATAACCCAATTATACATCTAAAATTTTGACTATTAAATCTACATCAAACACACCCTTACACAAACGCTTACCCTCTTTTCATCTTTTATTAACCTCTTTTATTTCATAGTTTTTACACAACACTTAAGTATAGATACGGAAATTGGGGAAAACACATACACCATCGCACTCACACGCGCAGATCTGGGCGTTTTCTGTCGTTTTGGGGACGTAGCACGAATCAGATGGTGGGATGTGTTGAGTTTTGTGAATGTGTATGTGTGTGTGTGTGTGTGTGAGAGAGAGAGAGAGAGAGAGAGAGAGAGAAAGAGAGAGAGAGAGAGTAGATTGGGTGGTTACGTTGTTTGCAAGTGTGTGCACAAACATGGGTTATAGGTTAAAAAATTTTTGTTGTTGAAGATGATTGTGGTGGTGGTTGTGGGTTTATAATGGGTAGAAAAAGAAGATGATAGTGATACGGTTATCCTTAAGGAGATTAAACGTAGTTAGATTTTGTTGTTCTTGTTCATGATGATGATGATGAGTTAAAAAGGATGATAAATTATGGGTTTGAATTTTGTTGTTGTTGATGTTGTTAAAAAGATATAGTGGTGATTAGTGTTTTCAAATATGGGTTTGAATGTGATATATGGTTTTGAATTGAGTGTTTTGATTTGATTTAATTTGATTTTTTATGTGTTTTAAATATAAAGCGATGGTGATGGGTGGTGATGAAGATGAATAAAGGAGATGGTGGTGGGTGGTTATTGTTGGAGTGAAAGGATAGATAATGAAAGAAGATGAAGTTGAAAATAAAGGCGAAAAGACCAAAATACCCTCAAGTTAAGTGACTTAACAAGGCGTTAGTTATGGCCGTTAGAGAGAAGGACGAACGACGGATAACGTTTGCCATTTAAGAACAGACGATGTATTTTTTCCGGTCAAAAGACGATAGGCTGTAGTCAACGCAAACTACAAGGACAAATGGTGTAATTTACTCTAGTTTCAATATCAACATGTAGAAGTTATAAACTTGTAATGTTGTTATATTTTAAAACAAAGTAGAAAAAGACTGAAAGAAAAGTACGATGTTATGTGTGTAGTTTGGTCTCATTTAGTTGTAAGGTTGTGTGTAACTCAGGTGAATTTAAAATCTTATTAACCCAATAATAATAAGGCTGAATAATTACTCCCTAGAATAATTAAAACTTGGGTTAATTAGCTTAAAATAAATTACTTTATATATGGTTTAAGTATTTTATTATACGTGGTTGAAGTTTGAAACTCGATACTTTACATAAGGTTTTAACTATCTTCTCAACCATTTTATCGGCTTTTTCTTCATCATAGCCTTATAAATGATGGAACAAGATTCTCTCAAGTTCAATTTCAACTTGATAGATCAAGTTAGTGTTGTTGTGTGTGGGATTTGAATTAAAATAAAATAAAAAGAGGAGTGATAGAACCAAAAAAAAATCTCACAAAAATTCTCATAAAATGAGGTGTCACTTCTTAATTGTCTAAATCTAAATCAAAGAGAAGAGAAAGAAAGTATAGAAAAATACACCAATTAGAGATTGATACCTTATTTTGTGGTTCTATCACCACTCTAAAATAAAAGTCTCACTTGAGAGGGCTCTCTTTCTTTTCCTCCTTACAAAAACCTCAATTTGATCTATCAAGTTGAAAGTGAACATGAACATATATTTAGCTATCCAAAGCAAAATTGACATAACAATGGTGCTAGTTTATTAAAAATATATATATATATATATAGTTTTTAATTCTACATTATTTGTATTTAAAAGTTCACTGGCCTAAATTAAGAAATAATATTTGTTATGATTCATGGTTGTATATATAGGAGCGATGTAGGTTCCATAAATGTATGAATGAAAATTTTATAATTATGTTAAACCATTATCCATTTGTTTACAGGGGATGGTCGTCGGGGATCAAACGCAACTGGATGTTTATCCTAATTTAGGTTGCTAGGTTTTGTTCCTGTTAGGCTGTTAGCTTAAGAGTTTATTTACTTTTGTTCTCCTTATTTTTGGATGACAAACTTTTAGGGCGTGCTTGGTTAGGGGGTTAAGGGGGGTGGGGAATGGGTAAGGTATTCAAAAGGGCCCATATCACAAATAATATTGTGCTTGGTTAGGGAAGGGTAAGGGATTGATTACCCCGTTCTGGGTAATGAACCATTATAGAATGAATTGAGGGGTAAGGGATTGATTACCCACCTCACTCATTCCTTTGCATTCCTTTCCCTTTCCTTTTCCCTTTCCCTTTCCCCACTTTGAACCAAGCGGGCCCTTAGTTCTTTTCTTTTACTTTTTATTCCCCTCTCTCTTGGAGGTTTGTATCTCATGATGACATCGGTTTATCTTCTTGGGTGCGTTTTATACAATTCTTTTCCATTTTCAGAATTTAAAAAAAAAAATCCAAAAATGAAAAGTCAAACCCGCTAAGGTTGTGTGGATTTAAAATACCCCAACTTTCACATATGTGTCAAGGTTTATAATTTAATGACATGACTAATTTATAAACTTTTTAAAAGCTCCACCATAGTGCATGCTCTATTTATACAATCAAGCTAAATGGGCACATTTATTATACAGCCATATTCACCAAATTTATTAAAAAAATCTTATACAATCAAGGTTATCTGAAAAAATCTTAGTTTTATTTTTTATTTAAAAAAAAAAAAAAAAAAAAAAAAAAAAAAAAAAAAAAAAAAGCCTTTAAGATATGATACAATTTCTTTGGTGAGTATATAGTGGCTATAATGTAAACAGGACAATAACAGTTGGTTGGTTTAAAACATACAATTGACTTATTTGTAGAATTAAAAAATAGTATAGCGAGGATATAGTGGTTAAATAACCCAAACAATAGAGTAACTCTTTTTTATTCATTAGGATAATCGGCGTTAAATTAAAAGTTTAAGGAAAATATTTACCTTCAAATGATCTGATGATATGGCGTCAAATGCATTTCTTGGAAGTTCCTAATATGATATTTGCAAGAGAATAGGAAATGAGTTGAAAAATATAACAATTATTGTTACATAAAGATGACAAACAAAGTTGATGTTCTTACTGGATTTTCATGTTTCCGTTGAAGTTCCAATGCTTTCTCAAGTCTTTTGACAACCTGATCTATATATGGGCGATCTGCTCGTTCCTCTTTTATGCACCAATATGCTGTCTCTGAGAAGATTTTTAATGATCCTGGGTTCATCTGTTTTCGTAAATGAGGCATGATCATTTTATCCAAATGAGATTTGGCCAGCTGACTTAATAACCCCTTTCTCAACTCATCTTCATCTTCATCTTCGTCTCCGTCTTCATCTTTGTCTTCGTCTTTGTCTTCGTCTTCATGTTCGTCTTCTTCTTCATCTCCTGCACTCCTTCCGCATAAGACTTCGAATAATACAACACCGAATGAATACACATCTGACTTGTGGGTCACACCACCAGTCTTTTTATATTTTGGGTCCAGGTATACATTCCTAACAATATCGCGGGTAAGAAGAAGACGGTGCCTCCGAGCTACTGTATTTTTCAATGCAAGTTCAAAACCTGATAACTTGGGTTCCCATTCGTCATCAAGTAAAATATTCGAGCTCCTGACGTTGCAATGTATGACACTAAAATCGCGTCCAACATCATAATGGATGTAGCTCAATGCATTTCCAACCCCAACACATATCTTCAACCTTTGCATCCATGTAAGAGTCTGGTCACTTAGATACTTTTCGAGACTTTCGTTGGGCCCCTTCTTGTATATGATAGCCTTCCCATTCTCCCCATCATAAAACCCAATAGGAGACACTAGATTCTTATGTTTGAGACTCGAAAGCATCGAAAGCTCCACCCGGAACTTTTTGCTCTCATCTTTTTTAGAATCATATCGGTAAGCATTTCCAAAGATATCGATGAACTGTTCGGAACGCAAGAGACGACCTTTGAAAATCATTTTGCTCTCATCTTTGTTGATGATATTTTCAATATCAAAATTGTTGGTTGCCGATAACAAATCTTGATTGCTGAGTTTTAAGTGAGATATATCTTTGAGGAAAGACTTTGTGTTTTCGCTGACTTGGGATTCTTTGCCTATAGATGCGATGGTCACTGATCCCTGTATGTGTAAATTAACAGGATGTAACACTTGAGTTAGGTTGATTGATCAATCAAAATATTTATTAAAGAGACGAAATGGTGAGAAGCTTAAGTACATATAATACCGGGTTTTGTGTATCACTAAGAATATTTTTATGCATGAGTCATTTTCAATGGGCTGATAATAATGCTGGCACAGTAAGTGTAAAGAAGATAGATATATAAGATAATCATGTTAACTTGGGTGAAGATTGTTGAAGGGTATCTTTGGCAAATGTAATTGTTGCTGAACAGAGGATGATGCTGAAGATTGATATTATAAAAAGAAATTATTTTTATAACCTACATGAAGTAGTCTTTGCTTTTCTAATATTATGATACTTTTTTATAAGTTTTGCCTGTCAAACAAATATCATTATTTACGTAGCTTATTTTCCTGAAAAAAATAGCTTAGCAAATTTCTTACAATATATATAATAAAGTAGTAGGCTAAACTTTAGATCAAATTTTCTCCCTTTTCAAAATGCAACGTAATTAAAGTTAAATAATAAAAGAACAAATGAGTGATCTTCTCTAAACTGAAGGAATAAACCATAGACTAGAAAGTAACTAAACATGGGAAACAAAGGATGAGTTCTAAACTAAAATTATGCATGCATACACACCTGTTGTATTTTGTATAGGTGGGGGAACTAAATAGAAAATATATTTGGTCTTCACTTCCTGAAACGTATGGGAAGTCTCTTGACATGATTGGGTTCGGTTGAGACTTGGTCTTGGGACTCATGGTTCATTTCACATAAGGACTATACTATATGTGACAATAGCTGATAGTTTGATACTAGTCAACTTCATTTCATCTTGGTGCATTGCCTTTGAGATAAAAACGCAAGGCGATGTCTCAACGACTACAGGTTAAGCATACCTTTATAAAAGGGAGTTATTATAAATTGTCACGTGTCTTCACCTCAAGGTTAAGCATAACTTTATAAATTGTCATGTGTCTTCATCTAAAGGTTAGACTTATCTTTAAAGGGTTTTATTCACCAATATCATTTTTCTAAAACTAACACGACATATGTATTTTAATTATTATTTTGAGCCAACACCTACTTGGCTACTTATGTGGTTCTTACCTCGTGCCTATATATTATTTAATACTAAGATATATTTGTAACCAAAATTCAAGATCTTATATTAATATAGGCAGAGTATGTGAATGTGACCATAATTCAACTAAAGTTATATATAAGTGACATGTCTAATTTTTCACTCTTACCCGGTCATCATGTCATAAACAGAACAAAACACTAACTTTTAATGACTTATGTGCAGGGACGGAGCCAGGAACAAATATGACCGTGTGCACAAAATCTTTTGAACCGTAATATTGGAAACACATTTCGAAGGACCGGGTGCATTTAAGATGCATTTAGGAAAAATCGATGTTTTTTTCAAAAATTAACACTACATCGTAAAAATCCATGGGGTTCCCGGACACCCGCGGGAACCCCCTAGCTCTGTCCCGCTTATGTGGCATGTTTCTGAGTTCAATGGCTTTCTAAAGTTTATCGTTAATGTGATCTTTCTTTGTCGTTTTCTCTTGTTTTGACAAATATCGTTCGAGTATAATAAGCATATAAGATTTAACTAGAAAAATATATCATTACCTGTTTTCCACTTTAAAAAATTCCAGTGATTTACAATTTACAAGTTACAACAAGAATAATACCTTCTCATGATTGAATGATGTGCCTTTAACTTCGGCCACAGCTACCGAGTGTTCCTTTAACATCATAAACACAGTAATAAGTAAGTTACAGCTATCAATTATTATTTTTATTAATAACACAGAGTAGTTATTATGATATAGAAAGAAAAAGAGGAAAAACCATCTTACAACATTTTCACGTTCCAACTGAAGTTCCAACGCTTTCTCAAGTCTTGTGACAATATCGTCTATATTTGGGCGTTGTGATCGGTCTTCATTCAAGCAGTCACAAGCCGTTTCCACGAAAACATTGAATGACTCCGGATCCATTTGTTTCAAAAGAACCGGATCAGTTAAATCATGGAATAGTTTCTTCTTATAGTGGAAAATGGCCGTTGGAGCCAAATACTTATTATCTTGATCATTAATTACTGATTTCCTACCACACACTAGTTCAAACAATACTATCCCAAAGGAGTAGATATCCGACTTGTGTTTCACACTTTTAGTCTCAATATATCTTGGGTCTCCATACCCATTCACATAAAGAGGTGTATTAGTATGAAATGAATGGTGCCTTTGAGACGCTTCAATCTTCATGGAATGTTCAAAGTCAGATAACTTGGGTTCCCAGTCATCATTTAAGAGAACTGTGGCACTGTTGATGTTCCGGTGTATCACACTAAAATCCCGCCGCTCGTCATAATGAATGTAACTCAATGCATGTGCAAGACCCACAGAAATCTTCAATCTTTGCACCCATCTCAACAACATTGGGTCACTTACATAATTACTGAGCATTCCCCTGGTTTCATCATACTTGGTAATGATGATCTTCTCATCTTTTTCATCACAAAACCCAACAAGAGAAACCAGATTCTTATGCTTGAGACTCGTAAGCATGGATATCTCCGTCCGAAACTCTTGTTCTGCTTGATTCCTTTCCTTATTAAACCTCCTAGCATTGATATTAAACAACTCACCGGACCACAAGAGCTGTCCCTTGTAAATCTTTCCAAAATCACCTGTGATGATGACATTTTTGTCATCAAAGTTGCTGGTGGAGGATAGTATGCTTCCAAGGGGGATTTTTAAGTGAGCGAGATCGTCTTGAAGTGAAGACATTATCTGTTCATCAAGTAAAAAAGTGAATTAATACACAAGATAACACAATAAGAGAGTTCGATGAAGTGCCTCCAACGTGTTTGATGAAATTCCTGAGCCTTTACTTGTATGTTATATTGATCTTGAATTTGATTCTAAATCTGTATATAATTTCTACTTTATAGCTATCATCATATTATGTTTGTGGATAAAAATTAAAATAAGATCCTTTTATAGTTTAGGAAGTGCATGGTCTTATAAACTTGAAATGTTTTGGTTCTTCATGTTGTCCTTCAATAGCTTGGTTTCGAGATTGCCTAAAAAGTTCAGGAAGTGATGTTTGTTAGTGATTTCATGTTGAAATATAGTCTGGGATAATGCAGTTAACATTTGCTCCTGTGGTGTTTTAGAAGCATTTTGGTCCTAATTAGATGGTGTAAGTATGTTACTACATGGGTGATATATACTTTGCATAGTGATGAGTGGAGTTCGTCCATTTTAGGCTATTACATGTTCTTTGTCTACCGATGCAGTTTTGAATGGATACTACGGAATGGAATTGTCTTGTTTGGTTCCCTTATTGCATTCAAAGACATGTTTTTGTCTTGCGGGTGACAATTAAGGGCAGGTTGCCTACATAAGATATGTTCATAAAGTGGCCGGTATCTAGAAAAGAACTATGGCATGTGCTTTGTGTAATAGTAAATTGTTTAATTTGGCATTATACTTTATTGTTTGATGTTGATATTTGGTCATCTGAAGTTTGAAGTTGTTTCCAAAGGCATATTTTTGTAGCTGCTGCGGGATACTTTATTTGGTATTTGGCAAAATATGAATTGGAAGAATTTTGAGAATGTTGAAAGGAATGGAGAGACATTGTTTGATGTTGTATCGGATAGTTTAAAAGCCAAACTGTTGACTTTGAAATTGAAGAAACTATCCCTTTGTGTTAAAATTTTCAGAAATATGTTGTATCATCTCATGGTTGATACTAGCATAAAAAAAAATTAGTAGAGATGCTGATAGTATTCTGAAGTTTGAGATGTATGCAAGGGTTGAATATCAAGATGATTGTCCAACTTGTGAATGAAACACATGAATATGTTCGATAGTATCATGCAGTACAAGTATTAGTGATAAAGTAAAATATAGATCTACAAGTTTAATTATTTCCATCCTATGTAAAAATATAGTCAATTTTTGCTATGCTTATTAATGTTTCAAATTAGAAAGCCCGAGCTTGGGCTTAAGCCCGACCCAAAAAGACTGAAAAAGCCAGGCCAGAAGCCCTAGTCTGACCCAACAAGCCTAAATGATCCTTATATTTTCCACCAAAGCCTGGTCGTCTGGCTTTGGGCTTAGGTCTGACCCAACAAGCCTAAAAATATATAACAAAAAAGCCTGAAAAAGTTCTAGCTTGGGTCGGGCTTAGCCCTGTTTGGCCTGGTCCAGATCATTTGGGCCAAAATAGGCCTAATATTTTGGTTAGGCCCGACTATCCCGGCCCAGTATTTTTAAGGCCCGAGCTTTTTGAATTATAAAGCTCGGGCTTTTTTCAGCCCGAACTTTTTGTGCACCTCTATTTCAAATATCGAATTCGAAATCCTTAACCATTGCTGGTCGATAATAAATTAACATACGATGTTTGTTCTTAAGTTATATAGCGAGTTATTTCACTTACATTTATTATCTGTGACTAAATTCTAATATCAAATTGATTTGTGTTTGAGTTTCTCCTTTTCGTTAATAGCTTTAGATGAGCAATATTTCCTACTATAATCAATTAATTGCAAAATTCAAATTTAGGGGTTGAGTGGCCCCAAAATTCAATTTTAAACTAAACTGTGATAGGTTGGTTATTTTCACTATGCGATACTTGTATAAATTTTACTATCTTATTATTCATATAATGACTTTAGAGTTTCTTAATAATTTGGTTTGTGCCACATTGTATTTTGTCTTCTCTATACCTCTGTTGTTACATTGCATTTTGCATATGACCATTGCATAAGACATTTTTGGCATATCAAAGTGCTACTTGGGCTCATGATACATGATAGTTTTACTTTGTGGTTATTTTTATTAGTTTCTTTTGGGTTTCTATTGGTCTATCTGCAAGCCCATTCGGTATACTGTTATTATATGTAGGCTAATTTGGTTATTTTTTATTGGGAAAACCACTATAGCTCATTCCAAATCACAATTATATGTTTATAAAAAAATATTCTTTTATCCAAAATAAGATGACATCTCGAACGAGCAATTTTTATTCATCCCTTTTAGTAAAAAGAAATTTTGAAATGAAAATAGTCACACATCAAAACCTTCACTACAATTTTGTCAAATGTAAGACAACAATATCTTGAATTCGCTCCTACCTTTATAGAAAATGTTGATCGTTGATTTAATGGTATCCACTATGGTAGCTTCTAAAACTTCTTAAAGAGGTTTAAAATTTGTGAATTATAGTGGACCGCCATTTCAATCCTATGTGAAAAAGTCTATAATCTTGAAGAGGTCTAACCTTTTTCTTTTCTTTTTTTTTCTATTTATTTTTTTTTTGAAAATATTGATTATGTTTACCGTTTACGATACAAAAAGCTTTATTAATAGGTCATCCATAGTAGTAATAGGTTTATGACACCAAAACTTTATATGACTTGATGATGTATTAATCGTATAAACATTTCTAATAGTTTATTATAGTGGATACACTAAGTAAAATTTGTTCAATACATCAAATATGTATAGGTATATTGGTATAAAAGAATTAATAATAGAAAACCATTTGATGTAGCAATCGAAAAAAATAGAACAATCTATTCACCAATCACGTTCTTTAGTTTAGCCTTCCTGACTCGTGAGCAATAAATAAAAAATAAGAAATTTTATGGCCAACAAAAATTAATGTTTTAAAAAGATATAGGTAAGTACTAAAAGAGCTTTATCGTTTTATCCTAAGTGTAAAAAGAATCAATATGTGCTACAGGCGAGTGGCAAATTTACCTTAATCAAGGTTGCTTAAAGCTTTTCACCGATGTTCAAATCACAACACCTGCGTTTTTTGTGCTTTAAGCTAGTTTCTAAGCCGTTGCTTTTATATAATTCATTTTTAATTAAGAAAAATTAAAAGCTTACAGGTGGCAGATTGAATAACGTGAATTTTAATTATTACCTTAATAACCCACAAAAATATGTAAACTGTTTTTATCACATACTTCATGAGTTAAAAATGATTACAAAACTTGGATATAAATAAAATTCTCACTATCATTTATATTCATCAGTGATTAAATGTTGATAAAATATAAACTTATTAACCTTATACTACATGCATGTAAGTAAAAGAGGGATATAAGAACTGAGCAGATATGGTCTCTTTGGTCACCTTGAAAAATCTTAACTTGCTTTATATTAGCATTGCATATATTGGGAATTCATATACAGTGAGGTCCGAAAGACATCATATCAAGTGGCTATTAATTATCTATAATCAGGTTTATATATGGGGTCTAGCTAACGTGCAAACTGATGTAGTGAAGATGTATAAATTAAAGAAGAGGTCTTACAGGCATGTTTTCGTGTGCGAGTTCCAACGCTTTCATAAGTCTTGGGACAATCTCATCTATATCCGGGCGTTGCGATCGTTCTTCTTTCAAGCAGTCATACGCTATTTCAGCAAACATGTTGAATGACTTCGAGTCCATTTGGTTCCAGAGACCCCAATCAATTATTTCATTGAGTTTCTTCTCACGATAATGGGTAATGGCCACCGGAGCCAAATACTTATTATAGTCGTTGGCTATTATTGATTCCCTGCCACACAGGAGCTCAAACATTACTATTCCAAAGGAGTACATATCAGACTTGTGGCTCACACTTTTTGTCTCTATATATGTTGGATCTGTATATCCATCCGTACTCCGTACTTCATTAGTATTGAAAGACTGGTGCCTTTCAGATGCTTTGATCTTCATGGAACATATAAAATCACCTAACTTGGGTTCCCAGTCAGCATTTAAATAAATCAATGAACTCTCGATGTTGCAGTGTATTACGCTAAAATCGTGTGACTCGTCATAATGAATGTAACTCAATGCTTGCGCAATACCAACAGATATCTCCAATCTTCGCACCCATGTCAACAACATCGGGTCACTTAGATGCCATCGAAGACTTTCTCTGATCTCATGCTTGATAATGGTGACCTTCTCGTCATTCTCATCACAAAACCCAACAAATGAAACCAGATTTTTGTGCTTGAGACTAGAAAGCAAGGAAACCTCAGTCCAAAACTGTTGGTCTCCATCAAAACATTCTTTATTTAACCTCCCAGCGTAGATATTGATTAACTCGTCGGACCACAAGAGCTGTACTTTGTAATATGTTTCATATGCATCTTCTCCGCAGATATATTTGTCATCAAAGTTGTCGGTGGCTGATAGTATATCTTGAAGGGAGATTTTTAGGTGAGAAAGGTCGTCATGATTGGATGAAGACATTATGTTTCTGTTTTATCAAAGAGAGTTTGGGTTACAAGAGGATGTGAAGGAAGAAAGAGGTTATTTAATTAAAACAAAGAGTAGTACCATGTGATGCGTGTATGTATTATGTATAAATAGGCAACCTCTTACCCACAGTCCTCTTTTTTTTTATCCTATTAGTAGATCCACAAATTTTGCTATGGCAATTAATATTTTAACATAAGGTTTTATTTAACAATTCTATATCCATAACAACCGTTGACACTGAAATTAAACACCGATTTTAACAAAAAAAAACAAATGAGTTATTTGTTGACGTTCAAAATTCAACTTTATGGGTTGAATAGTCCCAAGAGCCAAATTTTTATGCAACTGCAAAATCTTTCTTAAGGTTTTCTTTTCACTAATAGACCATTTATAATCTCAAAAATTAATAACCATTATCAAGAATATTTTAAGGCTAAACCTATTAACAATTTTCCAGGGAATGAGAGTTAACGAGTGAAGACCATTTTTAGATAAAATAGGGTGTTGATATTTTCTTACATGCTGTCTACTAATTAAATTGCAAAATGAGCCGGGGATGATGATAATTTAACTACTACTTGACCACTTCTAATTAAAGTCATACAAATTTAAATAACAAAAAACTATACGGTTAGATTCAAGGCATTCAAGGCATCTAATGAACAATAACGTGCAAACATATGTAATTACAATACTTAATTGCACAAATACTTATAACAACTATTAGTATATTTGATCAAGTAAATGTGAGCTAAAGAGGGTGTTTAGGTTTTGCAATACAATAGAAGGTGTCATGACTAAATCTTACTTTAGTGACACTTACAAAAAGTAGGTGCTCGTTGAATATAACGAGGTTGTATCGACACTTTTTCTGTACATGTGCTTAGTGTAAATGAACTTCATTAATACTTGGTAGCTACCTGGCTTTCAATATAAATGACTAATTAAGCCATGATGTAGATAACTGAAAAAACTAATCTTATTAACTGTTCGTATGTATCATCATATGCTTTTTTACTCATTTAATTTGCAAAACCCAAGTGTGTTATTGTCACTGTCAAAACTGTAATTTTTTACGTAACAAATATCATGGTAATCTAAATCATTTGTATCATGCGAAAATCAGAACTTACGTATACTTACATACCAGATTAGAAATAAAATTTTGACTATTTGGTTAAGTTCCATGGATATAAGCTGTCTTCTCAAACATCAATAAAGTTCCAAATTATAGAGATGTCTTAAACTAAGAAATCTAGTTGATCCCATTATCTTATGTGCATCACATGGAACATGTTAGCCACTGAATTAAAAGAAATTGTTAAATTACATAGGCATTAAATTCGAGATACTGATGTTACTGCACACAATTTTAATATAACATTTTTTTAAGGAAAATGATTGTTGTGCCTACTAATCATGCCTACAAATGAACCTAATGATTTTATTGATTGATTTAATAAAAATGATTGGTGGAAATTTAGAGAGAAAAAAAAACTTAATACAATTATACAAGTGATTTATGCATTAAGCATATATTTAGACATGTGTTGTAGGTCTAAATAACATAACTCTTTTTTTAATAGGGTCACGTGGTTTAAAAAAGGGTAACATGGATTAACAAGAAATACAATTTACACATAACATGTTGGGCAAGTTTATTTGACTTTGTAATAGGTAACATGGATTAACAAGAAATACAATATCTCAAAATCGGACGAGACCAGCTAAAAGCCCAACCGTTGTTCCAGCAATCCCGAACTACACAGTCTTGATTCAAAGCAAGACGGTAAATACGGGGGAATTTGGTTTTTAGAGATGAGTCGCCAATCCAAACGTCATGCCAGAACTTAGTTGACATGCCATTACCCACCTGTTTTCGAAGAAAGGATAGAGGGATAATCGCTTTTTCATGCATAGTGTTAATGGACTTTACAATTCTTCCCCACACACTGTGATCACGAACATGAGGATAGAAAGAGTGATCGATTCCATAATCACCATGAATATCTTTTATCACAAGAACCCAAAGAGCATTAGGGTTTTGAAAAAACCGCCACCTCCACTTTTGGATTAGAGCCTGATTAAGAGAGAAGAGGCTACCAATACCAAGCCCTCCATTATCTTTGGAAGCTAGAGTAGAGTTCCAGGCAATCCACGGAATTTTTTTTCCGTCCGCATTACTTCCCCAGAATTCCCCACAACACTTTGACTCTATTAATTGTTCCTAACTCAACTTTGTCGATTGAATGGTCCCAAAAGCCAAATTCAAACTAGAATGAAATAGGTTAATACATGTTTAATTTATTGATGCGATGCGTGTATGACATTTTTTAATATCATAAAACAAAAACTTATTATTTTGTTCATTTTGTTACATTGTCTTTCCACCATTCATAAGTGCATTAGTTCTTACGGTTAGTGTCAAAATACCACCTATTTATCATGTTTATTAGATTGTTTGTCCGAGGGAAAAATAGTAACACAACATGGACCGTCAATACAATTTTGTCAAAACTGAGACTTCATTTCAAACTCACTTAATTTTTGTTGTTTTGATTTCCCTCGTATCTTTTCCATTAGAAGAGTTTTGATGATTTCCTTTGTGCATATGATTGAAGTACTGTTTGATACTTACAGGGTTGTCTCGAGAGTAAAGATGGTAAAACTATCGCTTTAGGTCTTTGAATTTGAAAGGCCTCCAATTTTTATGTCTCTCGTACATAGCTAGGCCTTCGTTTTCAGACACTTGCTATTTTTGGAACTCATGTGTATATCGTTAAGTTTTGTGGCTATGCAAGCCTCATATTTTTGCTTTTTAAGCCCTTCATGTTATCAAATAGAGGCCAACCAACGTATATGAAAGTATATATCTTTAGTTTTCTATGAAATAAAGTATTAAAATAGAAACGTTTTGAGTGAAAATGCCTCATTTTTGAACTTCGCTTTAGGCCTCCGCAAGGCTTGAGATGCTCATGGGTACTTAATATATCAATTCTACAAAATTGCTTGGTAAATTAGTATACTATGGGAATATATAGTTCAAAAGTATTAATTTCATTTTCTACATATAGCTTTGCAGGATTTTTTGCATATGAGATAAAGTCGAAAGATATGAACAGGTGAAAATTTTGGTAAACGTACATTGTTAGCAATTTAGTACTCGTAAATTTTAATTGTTAGGCCATTAACAGTTATAGACCTGTGTTACATTACCCAACTTGTAATTATCATCCATTGCTTGTATTTTGTCATTGGGGCTAAGTATATCAGCATTGTCAAAAGATTATGGTGTACTCTCTAGCGACATATACGATCAGTTGATATCATATGGTAAAATGCACGGGTCAAGGACAGTGGATGAAAGCAAAAGTAATGAAATACGCGAAAGTACGCAACTAATGTAAAGCACTATCATTGTAAGTTAACTTATAAAAGGCCAAGATTAAAAGGAATAACCCTAACTTCTCTCTCTCAAGAGGCGATTTGGAGAAAAACTTAAAAAACCGATTGGTTCATCTTGCTCCATTAATCGTCAATAGTGCTTCATTAATTGATACCAATACTGCATGCATTAAAGTTATGCATTGGTTTTTGAAGCTATATTCCTTGCTACGTGAATCTAATTGAATAAACTAATAGTATTACGCCACTTTTATTGACTATCAGTCAATTATTCGTGGTTTTCCTATTCGTTTTAACTGGTCGATCATCCTCCTATCCTATCATTCTTTTTAACGTTTTTGTATTATGGGATAGGATCGATTTCTTTGTGGTTTAAACCCTAACGCTTCAATTAGGGTTTTCTTGGTGTACATCTGCTGGTTGATTGGTACTTGGTTGGGGTGATTTGGTTCGGTAGGTTGAGGGTTTAAGAGAGATGGAAAAAGGTTTCTTCAACAAGAATAGTGCTCGTAAGGGCACTAGAGATGTGGGGTCTTCTACTAGTTTGGCCGATCAAACTAGTGGTTCGCAAACTATTGATGCACCATCTAACTTGGCCGATCAAGTTGGGTTGCAAACGGATGATGAACTTGATGCACGGTTGAATACAGGCAATGACGATGGTAGTACTGGTCAGAACGAGAGTCTTGGTGATCATATTGAATGTGATGGGGCTGATAACGTGAATAAGGTTAAGGATAAGGTTGTTTTGGATGATTTGGAGCAAAGTCATGATACACCTGCTTCTGATTCGGCCTCTAATGTTTCAAAACAGCCTAATGTGGAGCAATTGATAGCTAATGCGCATCAGAAATTTGATGACGCAATGAATAAAATTGGCAGTGATATTGCTAAGATGGCTTCATCTTCTGATGTGAATAATTCGAGTGGTATTGGGCTTCAATTTAATTCGAATTGTACTAATGTTTATTCTGCAAATACTCCTCCGTCGAGTTTTGATGTGGCTATGCAATCCCAGATGTATGGTACTAATCATAGTGTTACTTCTGATCCTAAATCACCCAAGGTTGTTACTACTTGTGGTAATGGAGTTAAGTCGGTTTCTTACGCGGGTGTTGCTTCTAATGAATCCCAGAAACACATGTCTAATTTTCGGAGGTTAGAATGCAGCAAAAAGAAGGATGATGTTGACCTTTCAGTCCCAATGAAAGTGGTGGAAGAGGTGAACCTGAGGTTTGAGAATACTCTCTACGGATACTTCCTTGGTCAACGCCTTGCTTTTCCTGTTGTTGACTATTATGTTCGCAATATGTGGGCTAAGTATGGTTTACAAAAGGTTATGATGAACGCTAAGGGATTCTTCTTCTTCAAGTTTAATTCGAATAAAGGCGTCGATGATGTTCTTGATAATGGTCCCTGGTTGATTCGTAATGTTCCTATTATTCTTAAACCATAGACACTGAACACCAACTTGCTTAAAGAGGATTTGACTAACATTCCGGTGTGGGTTAAATTCCATGATGTTCCATTAGCTATGTTTTCTGATGACGGACTCAGTCTTCTTGCTACATTGGTTGGTACGCCCAAAAGGTTAGATGCTTGTACTAGTCAAATGTGCAAAGAATCGTGGGGCCGTAGTAGTTTTGCTAGGTGTATGATTCAAGTGAAGTCGGATGAGGTTCTTAGGGACAGCCTCACTGTCGAGATTCCTTTACTTGATGGTACGGGTTCGACTATTGAGAAGATCCGTGTTGAATATGAATGGAAATCGCCTAGATGTGAGAAATGTCGGGTATTTGGACATACTTTGGTGGATTGTCCTAAGGTTGTGATTCCGACTGCTCAACCTCATAAGAATGTAAGTGATGGTTTTCAGACTGTTGACAATAAGAAGAAGGGAAAACAAGTTGGGCCGAATCCGGGTCGAGGAGGTTCTACTAAATCTGTGGTGGGCAAGCATTTTGAATATCGGCCCAAAAAGCCTCCTCCTGAACCCAAGAAAGTAAATGTCAGTAAGAAGATGGCTTCTGATGTGGCTAGTACGAGTGGAACCAGGATCACTACGTCTAATCAGTTTGATGCTCTTAATATGGACGCTACAGATGTGGATACTGGTCGTACAATGGAGGTTAATAAGGATGAGTTGATTAAGACTGGTTCTACATCACATGTACCGCTTGTGAGTGATTCAATGGGAACAATGGATGTTGGTTCTACTCCCATAGTTGAGAAAATTGGTAAGCTCGAAAAGCTAATTATTGATGGGAAAGCTACTCTTGTGGATGATGATGGTCAACCTATTCCGTCTACCTCTTCTACTCAGAGAGTTAACCCTTTTTCTAAAGTGGGAGAGATTGAGGTGTCTGATTCTGAAGATGAGGTTGTTGCTAACCCATTTGATGAGTCTGCTAATATATTTGGTGGTGGCCAAGAGTTTGAAGATGAGTATGATGACTATGACTTCGATGACTATGCGAAACAGGTTCGTGATCTTTCAGGGAATTTGGATGCCTTTAATGCCATGTATGGCACAAAGTTTCAAGGTCCTAGGAAGTTATTTTATTTCGTTGTCTCATATGTTATCATTTGAGTAGTGGTTTGTTTTCTTGTTTAGAGGATAGGAAGTATCTTGTTATGTAAGCTTTATGCCTATGTAACGGGCTGAGATATGGGATTTCACTCATATCCATTGTACTTAAACGTTTCTTTGGTTAATACATTTACCAGGGTGCAGGATTACTCCCCTTTACCCAAAAACTTATAAAAGGCCAATGACTTATATAAACTAAGATTTTTTTATCATCTCATAGACCATTTTCTTTATTTGGAAGTTTTTTTCTTCAACTGCGTGACTACTCGACTCCAGTTTTATTTTTTGCTTGACTTCACTTTATGGAAGAAAAAAAAATCGCGAATTCTAAAGGCTGAAAATCAAGTTTTTTTTTTTTTTTTTTTTTCATTAACTCACTTATAAATGCGTCTGTATGTAAGTTATGCATGGATTTGAAATACTATAAGCACGTATGTCACGTATTGTAATTCATGATAAACATTGAGGCTTCTCACCTATTGTCCTATTGGGTAGTGGCATGTGAGTGAGTTCATCAAACAATATTTTTTTGGTTGATCTCTAGATCGTATTATTTGTGAGATATTGCAAGATATATGCAATTTAGCCGTGTCAAAATTTTCGTACGAAAAAAATATGTTGGGTTAGTTGCGATTTAGGGGGATAATTTTAATTGACATAGAAAGTTGGATGAAGGAAAATTATCATCATGTATAGGTATAAAGACATGGTGTGTTTGGTAAAATACTTGTAAGCAATAGAAGTGAGCTATGAGCAGTAGTCACAGCTCGTCGCTCACCGCTTACTGCTTACTGCTTCTTAAAAAAGCAATGAAAAAATAATCTTTCTTAAAAAATAGCAAAGCTCACCGCTCTGTTGCCAAGCGAACATTAAAACCAAAAAGCTCATTGCTCACCGCTCATCGCTCCAAAAACCTCCAAAAAGTTCCGCGCCAAACATAGCCACAGTCTTCGCGTTTTGATAGCCTAATCCCAATTGTGTAATATGAAGATTCATGTTTAAATACTTACATAAACGAACCACTCAATAGTCTCATAGTAACAAAAAAACATGTAACTATCAGTATAAGATGTATGAGGTCTCAAGTTCAACTCCAATTCATTCTAGGTGCAAAAAACCGTGAAGTGACAACGCCAACTTTTTTAAAAGAGATGACTTTACTCGTTTTGAGTATGTGTGGCGCTAGCTTCAAACCCCGTATATTAGTCGGATAAAAGGTCAAAAACCATGGTTAACCCAAAAAAAGTACTTACATAAATGAGCGACGTTTCTCTCCTTAAGTGTAAAAATGGACATGATTTTTAGGTCTTCTACACGGCTGCAAAATCAATATACCGCAAATTTTTCCTCTTAAATTTAAACTATCATTGTTATCATCAATATAATTGTGAAGATTTGTATATGTTGAACACCAAGGTACATTATATTCAAGTGTTATTATTACACCCTAAAAATATATTTGTTTTCATAAACTATCTAAAGAAGAATTATTTAAATTAATCATGGGGTGATGGTGATACTTAAGAAGATTCAACTTGTTGGATTAGTTACATGTTGTCTACTTCCAAAATGAGCTGGAGATGGTGATACCATGATATATAATATGCACAGTTTGCGGTGACCAATTAAAATAAGAAGATTCTACCCTTCAAGTATATATATTAAGACTATAAAATACGATTAACAATAATAAATATATTGATTGTAATATAATATTATCATCCAGTGCTTATATTTTGTCGTTGGGGCGCACTTCTAATTATATGAGCGTTGACAAAAGATTGCGGAGTAATTTGATAAAATGCACGGGTTAAGGAGAGTGGATGAAAGAAAAAGTAATGAAATACGCTAAATTACACAACTAATGTAAAGCATTATCATTGTAAGTAAACTTATAAATACGTTTGTGTTGGAAAATTTAGTGCACTTGTGGGATTAGTTCACACCTTGTAATGGGTTAGGAGGTACGGAGTGTACACCCATAAGGTCCATGAACACCCTGACTCTTATAGTGGTTTGTATTGGGAGTGCTAGTAGAAAGTACTGCTTGTGGTTTCCACTGATAAGCAGTGTTTCCACTGAATCAGTGTTTCCACTGAATCAGTGTTTCCACTGAATCAGTGTTTCCACTGAATCAGTGTTTCCACTGATAGTGCTATGAAAGTACTGATGATAGTACTGCTTGTAACGGGCTTTGACCTATTCAAGTGGCAGTTACAACTGCATAATGACCACGTTTAATTGGTCATGTAACCACTAACGGCTATAATGGGGATAATTATGAGGCTATTAATGGGCCGATTAATACTCATAATTCCATTCGAATAGCTAAGAGTATTTTCCTATAAATAGGATATCTGATTATGCATGAGAGATACACAGAAAACACAAAACACTTATTAGCGCAAGGGTTATAGAATTGTGCCTAATTCCATAACTGCATTTGGTCTTATCCCAAGTAGATATTCGTGTAACCCAGGCATTAGGGTCGAATAGTTTACTTTGGAAAGTGATCACACGATTCCAAGTGATATCCGGTAACCACCTAGTGGTATTTGTTTCTGCTGACTTGTTGCTTGTTTCTGCTGAATTGATTATCTTACCCTGTTCTGGGAGTTACACCCCAACAATCAAAGTAAACTATTTTGTGATAATCAATGGAAACTGCTGCAATGAAACACATGGCTTCAAACTTTGCTAAGCTGGATAAGTTTGAAGGGGTGGACTTTAGGAGGTGGCAGAAGAAGATGCACTTCTTGCTGTCAAGCATGAGTGTGGTCTATGTGCTGACTACTCCAATTCCTGATGATGGGGATGATGCTACGGTTGAGCAGATCAGGAGGAGGAGCAAGTGGGAGAATGATGACTACATATGCACAGGTCTTATTCTGAATGGTATGTCTGATTCTTTGTTTGATATTTATCAGAACTCTGAATCTTCCAAAGAACTGTGGGATTCCTTGGATGCCAAATATATGGCTGAGGATGCATCAAGTAAGAAGTTCCTTGTTAGTAATTTCACAAATTACAAAATGACTAATTCAAGACCAGTTATGGAACAATACAATGAACTTCTTGGAATACTTGGAAGGTTTACACAACACAATATGCACATGGATGAAGCTATTTCAGTCTCTTGTGTTATTGATAAACTTCCTCCTTCTTGGAAAGATTTCAAGCATATCTTGAAACATAAGAAAGAGGAATTAACTTTGGTTGAGTTGGGCAGTCATCTGCGCATTGAGGATTCTCTCAGGGTGCAGGATAATGACAAGCCAAAGAGTAGCAATGCTGCTGGACCATCTGTTGTCAATATGGTGGAGCATAACAACTCCACCAGGTACAATGACAACAAAGGCAAACGAAAATATCATGATAACACAAGGGCATATCCTAACAAGAAGGCAACACCTACTTGTTGGAAATGTGGCAAGACTGGTCACATTAAAAGGGACTGCAAAGGTGTTAAAATTGGTGGTAAAGCCAATGGATCAGGCACTAATGGTTCAGGGAGTGGTGGTTCAGCCAACTCACTGAATGGTCAGAATATGTTTAATAAGCCTTTTTAGATTTATTATGTTACTTATGTATCTGTATATTTTTATGTGCAGGATGATGATGTTGCGTGGTGGGTTGACTCTGGTGCAACAGTTCATGTGTGTAAAGATAGAAGCTGGTTCAATACTTATGAGTCACTGAATGATGGTTCTATTCTTCACATGGGAAATGAGTCAACAGCCTTGGTGCATGGTCGTGGTTGTGTAGATCTTAGGTTTAGTTCAGGAAAGATTGTAACTTTGTTTGATGTTATTCATGTTCCTGATATCAGGAAGAACTTGGTTTCAAGTAGTATTTTGAATAATCATGGTTATAAACAAGTTATTGAGTCTGATAAATTTGTGCTTTCTAAGCATGGTGTTTTTATTGGTTTTGGTTATTTATGTAATCAAATGTTCAGGCTTAATATTTCCACTGATAGTGTATTTATTTTCACTGATAGTGTTAATTCAGCCTGTGTGACCACCACTAACCAGACTGACTCTACCCTATGGCATGCTAGACTTGGCCATGTTCATTATAAGAGAATGCAAGATATGTCTAAGGATGGGTTGATCCCAGCATTTGACATGGACACTGAAAAGTGTAAAACTTGCATGTTGACCAAGATTACCAAGAAACCTTTTCAGAGTGTTAGTCGTGAGACTAATCTCTTGGAGCTTATACACAGTGATCTGTGTGATTTGCATGCCACTCCCTCTTTGGGGAACAAGAAGTACTTTGTGACATTTATTGATGATGCTTCTAGGTTTTGTTATGTTTATCTGTTACATTCCAAGGATGAAGCATTAGATAAATTCAAAGTGTTTAAAACTGAAGTTGAATTACAACTTGGGTCTTTGATCAAAAGATTAAGGACTGATAGGGGAGGTGAGTACTTGGATACTCTGTATTTTCATTCTGTTGGAGTAATCCATGAAACAACTGCCCCTTATACTCCTCAGCAAAATGGTATTTCTAAAAGGAAAAATAGGGTGCTGAAGGAGATGGTTAATTCCATGTTGTCCTATTCAGGACTAAGTCAAGGGTTCTAGGGTGAAGCTATGTTAACAGCTTGCTATTTACTAAATAGGGTTCCCAAAAAAATGAACAAGGTTACCCCTTATGAACTCTGGACTAAAAGGAAACCCAACCTGAACTATCTCAGGGTCTGGGGTTGTAGGGCTGTTGTAAGACTCCCTGATCCAAAGCAAAATACTTTGGGTGAAAGAGGCATTGACTGCATCTTTGTTGGATATGCTGAGCATTCCAAGGCTTTTAGGTTCTATGTTATTGAACCTAATGAACATGTTTCAGTTAACTCAATAATTGAATCAAGGGATGCAGACTTTGATGAGAATAGATTCTCATCAGTCCCTAGACCAAGTTAGAGGATTCCTAATGGAACTCATGACACTGGTGTATCAGAGGTCCCTGATGATGAACCATCAGTGGTCCCTGATGAGGTTGTAGTTCAACAACCTGAACCTGTGCTCAGGAAAAGCAAAAGGGTCAGGACTCCAAAGTCATTTGGACCTGAGTTTCAACTATACTTAGTTGAAGGTACCAGGGATGAGGTCTCAGACCAATACTCCTATTGCTTCATTGTTGAGGATGACCCCAAAACATTTGAAGAAGCAATGAAGTCCCAGGATATTGCTTTCTGGAAAGAAGCAATTAATGATGAGATGGATTCCATCATGGGCAACAACACTTGGGTGTTGGTTGATCTACCACCAGGTTGCAAACCTCTGGGTTGCAAATGGATTTTCAAAAGGAAAATGAAGGTAGATGGAACTATTGAAAAGTTCAAGGCTAGATTAGTCATTCAGGGCTTTAAAAAAAAGTCAGGTATAGACTATTTTGATACTTATGCCCCTGTGGCTCGTATCAGTACCATAAGACTGGTGATTGCTTTGGCATCTATTCACAATCTGGTTATTCATCAGATGGATGTGAAGACAGCTTTCTTGAATGGTGAATTGGAAGAGGAGGTTTATATGAACCAACCACAGGGCTTCATCTTGCCTGGTAATGAAAACAAGGTGTGTAAACTGGTTAAGTCTCTTTATGGACTTAAGCAGGCACCTAAGCAATGGCATCAAAAATTTGATGAAGTGGTTTTGTCTAGTGGTTATGTTCTTAACCAAGCTGACAAATGTGTATATAGCAAATTTGATGATTCTGGTAAAGGAGTCATCATTTGTCTATATGTTGATGACATGCTGATCTTTGGCACTGACCAAAATCAGGTTGACCTGACAAAGGAATTTTTGTCATCAAGGTTCTCCATGAAGGACATGGGGGAGGCTGATGTTATCCTTGGTATAAGGATTAAACATGAAAGTAAAAGAATTTCTATCTCTCAGTCTCATTATATTGAGAAGGTGCTGAGGAAATTCAATTACTTTGATTGTACTCCAGTGAGTACACCTATGGATACTTGTGAGAAGCTGATGCCTAATCATGGCAAGGCTGTATCTCAACTTGAGTATTCTAGGGTAATTGGTTGCCTAATGTATGCCATGACTTGTACAAGGCCTGATATTGGTTTGCAGTGGGAAAATTGAGCAGGTATACTAGTAGTCCTAGTGCTCATCACTGGCAAGCAGTTCAGAGGGTACTAAAGTATTTGAAGAGAAATATGGATTATAGTCTCTCATATACTGGTTACCCATCAGTGTTGGAAGGTTACACTGATGCAAGTTGGATCAGTAACACTGAAGACAATTCGTCTACCAGTGGCTGGGTATTCTTACTTGGTGGAGGTGCAATTTCTTGGGCATCCAAGAAACAAACTTGCATCACCAGTTCAACAATGGAATCTGAATTTGTGGCCTTAGCAGCTGCTGGTAAAGAAGCTGAATGGTTGAAAAACTTGCTTCTTGAGATTCCATTGTGGCCTAAACCTATAGCACCTATTTCTATCCGATGTTATAGTGCAACTACATTGGCTAAGGCTTATAGCCAGATGTACAATGGTAAGTCTAGACACTTAGGTGTCAGGCATAGTATGATTCGTGAGCTTATCATGAATGGGGTGGTATATATAGAGTTTGTTAGATCTCAACAGAACTTAGCTGATCACTTGACGAAGGGTCTGGCTAGAGACTTGGTTGTAAAGTCTGCTAAAGGGATGGGTTTAAGTCCAACTTAGTCACTGAATGCTAGGACACCCAACTCCCTCCTGAGGAAACTTAGGAGCTGAGTTCAATGTGGAAAGCTGAACATTCAGTGGACTGGGGCACATGTTTTATATTACATCCCAAGGTTGTGCTCAGAACCTGCTGAAAGGAGGATGAAGTCTTTACTTCTTAATGGTTATTTTCTTTGAAAAAGTGCTTGGCAGGAGCATGAATAAAGAGGAACCACCTATGTAAATGTTGAAGTTTTGCTACTTCAGGAAGCTTTTGGACTTTTAGCTTTTACAACATTTATGAATTTGGATTTGGATATGGACACATGGCTTGTATAGTGTCAGGAGCTTTTAAGTGTTTGAAAACTTGTGTGTACTTTATCTTCAGGTATTCAAATGGGTTGAAGGGTTCAATTCTTAGAACACCCTGATTCTCGAATATTTGAACGTGTAATTTACTAAGATGGAAATTCAATCCTCAGGACATTTTCGTTTATGCACATGTTTTGCTTGATGTTTATTTTCATGCAAAGGAAGTGAACTAAATTTGGGGAGGATTGTTGGAAAATTTAGTGCACTTGTGGGATTAGTTCACACCTTGTAATGGGTTAGGAGGTACGGAGTGTACACCCATAAGGTCCATGAATACCCTGACTCTTATAGTGGTTTGTATTGGTAGTGCTAGTAGAAAGTACTGCTTGTGGAAAGTACTGCTTGTGGAAAGTATTGCTTGTGGTTTCCACTGATAAGCAGTGTTTCCACTGATAAGCAATGTTTCCACTGATAAGCAGTGTTTCCACTGATAAGCAGTGTATCCACTGATAATGCTATGAAAGTACTGATGATAGTACTGCTTGTAACGGGCTTTGACCTATTCAAGTGGCAGTTACAACTGCATAATGACCACATTTAATTGGTCATGTAACCACTAACGGCTATAATGGGGATAATTATGAGGCTATTAATGGGCCGATTAATACTCATAATTCCATAGGAATAGCTAAGAGTATTTTCCTATAAATAGGATATCTGATTATGCATGAGAGATACACAGAAAACACAAAACACTTATTAGCGCAAGGGTTATAGAATTGTGCCTAATTCCATAACTGCATTTGGTCTTATCCCAAGTAGATATTCGTGTAACCCAGGCATTAGGGTCGAATAGTTTACTTTGGAAAGTGATCACACGATTCCAAGTGATATCCGGTAACCACCTAGTGGTATTTGTTTCTGCTGACTTGTTGCTTGTTTCTGCTGAATTGATTATCTTACCCTGTTCTGGGAGTTACACCCCAACAGTTTGTATGTAAGTTATGCATGGATATAAAATACTATAAGCACATATATCATGTATATAATAATTAATAGCACAATTGAGCGGCCTTCAACCCCATAGTAATTCCACGTAATTCAATTACATTGACGGATGTACATTGGTGTCGGTTGTGACATGAGCAACACCCGATTTTAGATCACGAAGTGCAATTTCTTTAGAAAACCGTCGTTTTGTGGTATATATGTGCAACCTCCGATTTGCTACCTCCGTTTTTAATGGGCTAACTCAACAGTTTTTTTCTGCACCAACTTTTTGTGTGCAAAACCTTCTCGAAAATCCTGAATCCCTCGCCGAATACAAAGCATTGTAATTCATGATAAACATTGAAATTAATAATAAGAAGAAAAAAAAACATACTTGAGGCTTCTGTCCTGTTTTCCTATTGGGTAGTGGCATATGAGTGAGTTCATCAAGCAAGATGTTGTTGGTTGATGTCCAGTTCGAAATATATTCGAGATATTGCAAGATATATGTGATTTAGTCATGCCAAAAAAATGTATTTGATTAGTTGCGATTTGGAGGGATAATTTGGTTGACGTTAGAAAGTTGGCTGAAAAAAATGATCATCATGTATATATAAAAAGACTGCCTGCGCGTTTTCATAGCCTAATCCCAATTGCATTATCCTAAGATTCACGTTTAATACTTACATAAACGAGCAACATTTCTCTCCTTATGTAAAAATGGATATTATATTTAGGTCTTCTACATGCTGCACAATCAATATACCAATCATCATTCATTTAAAATTAAGTAATCATTGTTATCAACATTGTAATTACCAAGAGTTGGATTTAACCCAAATACGACTAAATTGCCGACCCTACTTTTGGTAAGATATTTTATTAGAACTCGATCTAAAAATGAAAATTACTTAAATGAAAATTATAAGTTGACACATTATTATACAAAAATAACCATAAATTATTGAGGTTACACACAAGTTTAGTTGACATTTTTATTTATTAATCGTAGTGAATATTGTACGTGATTTTCACTTGAATACAACAAAACACTAACCAAAAAGTCGAACATGCTTCTATCATAGTTTTGTAGTAGTAAACTATAACTAATTCCGAAAGGTAATTTATTACTAGAATATCGTAAAATAATTAAGAAATTCTTTTAGGTAAAAAAAACTAGATTTTTATTGAAATTGCAACATCAACGTAAACAGAATATGGGTGTAAACCTCTAATTTTCATATTGTATGGGATTTTCACTTAAATACAACAAAACACTAACCAAAAAGTCAATTTTTATTCAACGACAACATGCGTTGTTTATGATTGTAAGAAGAGAAATGATATTTCTTCCTACTAAACATTCTTACTTATTATCCTACTTTCAAGATCCTCACATATGAAAAAACTGACGGTTGAGATGAAGTGAGATAATTAGTGGAATACATGTGTTATATTTTCATGTGGGTAGTAGGATAAGTAGGTACAAAGAGTGAGGATATAGCAATACTCTTGTAAGAAAGAGAAAAAGTCAAAAGAAACATAAGAACATGTAATCAAATTCTTTATAGGCAAAAATGCATATATATCATTCCCAAAGTGAATAATTGCATATATATCCTTTGTATAAGTTTTTTATGCACATAGTACAATGGTTTTTATGCATGCTTTGGATATATATGCAATTTTACATTTTCGAGAGGATATATATGCTTTGATTTTTATGCATGCTTTGGATATAAGCTATTAGTAAATGTAGATCTAATAAAAGCTTCCAACTAGCAGTAGAATAATTTCATTAATTAGTCATTTCATATGTCATTAGATGCTAATTTATATTTACATCATTTGTTGATATTGTGAGTACAATTGAGCATCCATCACAACTTCTTGTAAGATGCATAGAAACTCGCCAATGCATGTCACATTCATCAACCATAGACATTTAATCTGAACAACCACAACCATCAGTTATTTCCTCATGATTTTTTACATACGATAATCTATATAGAGGCAACATCTACCAACCGTCATTTTTTTATCCAATTAGTAGATCTACAATTTTTTCTATGGTTGTTAATTGATAAATGCTAAATATTCATACAAAAGCCTTCTACAAATGTGTCTACTCACAGAATGCTGACACTTGTCAAAACTAACGGTTTGGATGCAGAGAGAGAATAAGTGAAAGAAAGCTATATAATATTGTTGTGTGTAGTAAGATTTGTAGGAGGAAATAGTAGGAGGGTATATCAAAACTCCTGTTAATTTGTTTACATATATTTTTATTACAATTCTATATCCATAACAACCATTGATACTAAAATCAAACACCAATTTCTTTTAATACCTGAGGAAGTGTGACATTTATGATAGTATTCGGTTTTTTTCTGGTTAAACAGTAGAAGTTCTAATTGTTTAGCTTGGCATGATTGGCTAAAAAACCTTTGTAATTTTTTCTAGCTTATTGCTGGAAGCTTTTTCTTTTATATATATATATATATATATATATATATATATATATATATATATATATATATATATATCTTTTTGCCGTCCAAAAAAAAATTCTTTTAATACCTGAATGAGTTATATTGCTGAGGTTTACATGTAATCAAGTTGTTATTTAAATTACGTTGTCTTTGAGTTTCTCTTTCTCTCATTCCTACAACACTTTAGCTTGTTGAAAAGCCAAAAAGTCCAAGCTACAACGAAACAGGTTAATATATGTGTTGTTTACTTAATTATTAAAGCTACAAGTTTGTAAAACTTTTATGCTACTACATGTTTGTCATTTGACACAAATTTGTCAAAACTGAGATTTACCTATTTGTCATTGGATACAACCTTTGTTTCCATAAACTATCTATCAGAAGAATTATTTAAGTAAATCATGTGAGAGTTGGTGGTAATAAAAAATTAAAATGTTAGTTTTGTCACATCTAGTCTACTTGCAAAATGTGATACATTAACAACAACATGATCGACCTTGATATATAGCAATCATAGTCAACTATTACTAAATGATATAATAAAACCATAAAACAAGGTTAATATTTTTATAGATTATGATTCAAGGCATCCAATGAAGACAATTTCACGTTAACTTATTCAATTTATATTTATATTTGCTATGATATATAAAATGATATGTACTTACCACTGATTATATATGAAGCATTAATTGTTTTCGCCTTTTTCTAATTCTAAAGAGAAAAAAAAAACATGTAAACCTTCTTTCAATACAATACAATCCAAGTTATGAAGGTATAGATTAAGAATATGACATTATCATTACCTCATATATTTTGTTGAGGCTTTGGGATTTCATTATATATTAACAAAGTTAATCGTTGTGTTTACTAATGTTGTGTAAATGTGGTGAAATAATTGACCCTCCTACTTAACATGTATAACGTAGTAAAACATGTGTAGGTAAATGACGAGGTAGATAATGTTCAAATCGTCATTGTTTTGAATGATAGTCTATGGTATAAAAATTAATAATAAATTATAAAGACGGCTTTAAGTTATTAAAAAACATTATTGCAAGTTAACTTTTCATTTCTTATAAGCAAGTTTAGTATAGTTTGATTTAAGAAGGAAACTTATATAAATGCAAGCTAAGCCATCCTAACGATTGTAAGTTGGCACGTTATTGTGAAAAAATAATCATTAACTATTGTAAGTTCACACACACAATTTTAGTTGACTTTGTTTTTTATTAGGTGATTACAAATCTTGTTTGCAAGTAAATACCATCATACTGCATTAGGTATATCACTCTTTTACGGTAAACATTTATTTCAACATTCGATGAGGGTTTGAGAAAATAAATCATTTATTCAATACAACTCATGGGTAAAGGTTACTAGATCATATGCTCCTTATTGCCTTGGGTTAGGCTGTTGGAGAAGGGTAAATTGACACTCAAAAGAGATTGACGTGGCCTGAGTTTCACCGGCGTATGGCGATTTAAACATTTTGATCGTAAACTTCAAAAAGTATCATTAAATGTAACAAATTTTTATAAAGTGTTATGATACGCACATTTTGATGTGTTGTCAGGTTAACAATAGTAAAACGTGTATGTGTTTTTCTTGTATGACAACCCATTATAACGTGCACATTTAAATTATGTTGTATTTGAGTTTCTCTTTCTCTCTTCCTACAACACTTTAACTTGTTGAAAAGTCAAAAAGTCCAAGCTACAGTGAAACAGGTTAATATATGTGTTGTTGATGTGAGCTAAAACACAAATCATTTTATATCTAAAAATATGCTAAAACGGACTAATAACCATGAAATATGTCAATTTATATTGCAAATATGTTGGATTTGTGTTATTATGTCTTGCAGGTACAAGGGTTTGAAAACAAAGCAAAAACGGTGATTTTCGGATAAGTTTCAACGATATTTTGGCGTTTTTCGAGGTTCAAACGAAGTCGTAAAAATTATCCTAGCATACCATTGGGAAGAGCACGGAATATCGAGTCAAGTGGTTATTTTATTTGGAACATCGAGGAAGAGAAGAAAAATTGAAAGATCAAACGGAGCTCGAACGAAGATTATTTTATTGATAATATCTGAAATTCGGATCAAGTGAAAGAGTATTAAAAAGAATTAAAAGGAAAACATTTAACACAAGCAAGAGGTCAAAGGGTTCTAATCCCACTCATGACAATATTTATTTTTGTTACATGCTCATCACACGTCAGCAGCAATCTGAAGCCCAATATGTTTTCAAGCCCAGTGATCAGATCAAGCCCAGCTGCTGTTATCTCTGCGTATGCCCAAAGAGAAGAATTTTAAGCCCAGCACAGCCTTCGCAGCTTCTGTAGCCCAAGTCCAGAAAATTTGATGAGTAGCCCAATTAAATGAAAGTAACAATATATGAAAATTGCATACTAGCGAGTGCTATCCAACCTCTCAAATTAATTTAAGGCTGCGCGTGTACAACTGCACCAACCATCTCACTCTCACCCACTAATTTTGATCCAGCCAATCAAATGTAGCCACATGGAGCCTTGGTCGGAAAGAAAAAGGGTATACTAGGTGACATCAAAGAGAAGGATCGAGATATCACGGGGCTATAAATATAAGGCTAGCCCCAATGAGGGGATTCAATCCCCCTCTTTTTTCCTGCCACGTCAGCTTTCTCTCTCCGACGACCTTCAGGCGATTAGGTGCCCCAGTAAGGGCGACCAAGTTCAAATTTTTTTTTTTTTTTTTTTTTTTTTTTTTTTTTTTTTTAAAAAAAAAAAAAAAAAAAAAAACATTTTTAACATAAAATAAAATTTCATTAATAATTAAAACGTTACATAATTCAAATAAAATTAAACCTTCCAAGCAGAATGGTCCCTCAAAATCTTCCAACAATGCTCCAAAACAAACGGATGACACACACTACTTGGTATTCATCACACGCTCGTGTATAAACGGTGAGGTCATTCTCACCACTTCCGTAATTCCTGACAGCATTGTTGTAAATGGCACAAAATTGACCAACTCTAGGACGAACCCTATTTTTCCACTTTGTAACGATAGAGTTGTACGTTCTTTCTGCACCAACCTCCTTCTCAAAGTAATCAATGACTTTCAGCCAAAATCCTCTAGCATTTTGGTTGTTTCCGGTTACACTATTCTCGGATACATCACACCAAGCGTTGCACAAGGCGATCTCATCTTCTTTGGTCCAAGGCACCGAATCATTCTTGCCTTCTTTCTCGACAGCCTTCTTCTTCGCCTTAGTAGCTCGTTTCTTTGGTTTAACCGGTGACGTCTCTTCTCGACATTCTTCTTCTTCTACGTCATCAAGGTTGATCGAATCGTGATACGATCCATGAGCAGAACCGGTACCCGAACCGTGATACTCTTGAGCCGGATAACCCGATCCGGTTCCAGCATAAAAATTAGGATTGTTGTACAATTGGTCATCAAAATCAAAACCCTCAAGATTAATACGGTTAACCGGAGAATATTCTTGATAGTTTGAATATGAAGACGTTGATGAATCCATTGTTGGACGGTACACAGATTCGTGTGACCCATACATAGATTGGTTGCTTCGACGGGAGTAGCTTTGTTGTTGTTGTTGGTAGTGGATGTTTTGTTGCGGTGGAACAAATGGACGATTCATACTAAATGGATTGTTAGGGTGTTGTTGTGGAGCTTGTTGGGATGGATATTCGAAACCAGGGGG
This sequence comes from Chrysanthemum seticuspe, assembly GCA_019973895.1. Taxonomy (NCBI): domain Eukaryota; kingdom Viridiplantae; phylum Streptophyta; class Magnoliopsida; order Asterales; family Asteraceae; genus Chrysanthemum; species Chrysanthemum seticuspe. The sequence continues at coordinate 21,985,502 of BPTQ01000001.1, forward strand.
TTGGAAATTGATTATTGGTGAGACACCGGTTAACCGGAAATTCGGATCCGGTGTTAAAATATGCGGGACGTTTTGTGACAAACGGGATTTTCGGCCTTTGGTTGGTGGTGTTTTCTTAGACATTTTTTATAAAGAGGATTGTGAGATTTTTGATAGAGATGATTGTGAGATTTTTGAGTTTTAGTGTGTAAGATGTTGTGAGATTTGTGATGAGATTGTAGTTGTATTTATAGGGTAAAAAGTTTTTTTTTTTTTTTTTTTTTTTTTTTTTTTTTTTTTTTTTTTTTTGGATTGCAACGGAAACAAGAAGAGGATAGCTTTGGAATTGTCGATCGGTGGGACGATCGAATTGGTGAAAATGGGAGGCGATCGACATTGTCTTGCAGTGGGGCGATCGACATCTAATCGATCGAATACAAGGACGATCGACAATGATTTACCTTCATTGGGGCTAGCCTAACTTCATCAGATCCGAGGACTGACCAACACATTAATTTACATGCACTTCTTTATTTAGAGCGCTAGGTACAGTGTGGTGTCGTGGGGTGGTGCCATAGGAAAAGTGATGCCACTTCAACACTTTTTGCCTATGACACCAGTTTTTTCTATAACACCAAAACACCCCTCCCTGGCATAACACCAGTTTTCTGATGCCGTCGTGCATATATATGTATATTTTTCATTTTTTTAAAAATTTTATTTCATTAAGAATGAGAAAACTAGTTAAATCTTAAGAATAAGAACTAGTTTTTATTTTAGTTTTAGTTCTCTAATTTTTTGATTATGGTCCAACGGAGACTTTAAAAGCCCAGCCCAACATATATCCCCTACTCTCAACAGTATAAACGCATTAATACAACTTTACTCAAATTCCAAACCATCAACACTACCTTTTTCTTTCGTCTTCTTCCTCCCAAGATCCAAACCTGCAAAACACACACAAAAAAAAAAAGAAAAAAAAAAAGAAGAAAAAAAATCACAAAACCTCCAGCACTTGCCAACACAAACACAAAACCTCACACAAAACAAAATACCCACTTGAAAATCAAAAAAATAAAAGAAAAATCCCACGGCGTGGGCTGGTGGTGGCGGCGCGAGAGGGTTTGGCGCGAGGTCCGGTGTGGTATGTCGTGTCATAGGGTGGCGCCGAAGCCCATGGCTTGAGCCATGGCGCACCGTACCCGGGGCTTTTATTGTAGTAGTTTTAATTTTAGTAGCTTATTGCTTAAGCTTTTAATTTATTTTTAAGAATTTATTGTACTCAAAAAAAAAAAATTTGCTTATTAATGATAATGATGTTTATGGAGTTTATTTAAGTGCTTATTTCCTTTTCATCTCTTTCTTTCTTTTCTTTTTTCTTTTTCTTATCTAAATAAGCCATAATAGCTTATTAGCTTTTTGTGGTTTATTAGATTAGCTTATTTTGGTTAAGCTTTCTTATAGCTTTTTCATTTTAAGCTTTTTACATATCTTTTTTTTTTATCTTGAATAAGCTCAACCTTATAGCTTATTTTTAGATATAAAAGACTAACTTTTTAGGTAAGCTTTTCACATAGCTTATTCAATAAGCACTTTTTATTTTTAGTTTCTTTTCAAAAACTCTTTTATTTACTTAGATCTATTTTCCCTTACAAACTCTTTTTTTTTTTTTTTTTTTTTTTTTTTTTTTTTTTTTTTTTAAATCAAAAAGATTTAATCTTTTATATTTTTTAGTACTTATTTATTAAAAAGTTTTAATCTTTTTAGCTTATCTTTAGCTTATTTTTGTCTTTAACTTGTTTATTTAGATCTAGTCCTTAAATATATCTAACTCGCGTTTAATCTTCGGATTTGAACAACTTAGTTTTGGGTGGATATAGGTTCTAATCTTTAAGCTTTTTCTTTGCTTATTTTGTTTAAAGTTTAGTACTTTTTAGATCAATAAGCTTTTCCATAGCTTATTTGATCCATAATATTGCTTATTTGTCCTAACCTTTGATAAAATTGTGATCTTTCTTAGTTTCTCATCATTTTCATCCTAAGGCGAGGAGCTTAAGGGTTTTATAAGCTTACTTATTAACTAAAGTTTAAAGCGTTTTAGTCTTAATAAGCTAATTAGTTAATAAAGTGACAAACTTTATTAAATATCTGGTTTTATTAAAGCTTATAAAGAAGTAAACTTTAGGGTTTGATAAGTTTATAAAATCGGGTGGTTTTATGCGTCTCGTATTGTAGATCGGGTTCTATTCTCCTTACTTTCTTTTTTAGCTTGTAGGAAAATGATGTTTCTTGAGCTTAATATGATTATCTTTGTTGGTTTAGTTATGACTATTAGTGAGTAGATTTTTATTATGCTTGTTAAGTGATTGGTGAATTGTGAAATTAAGTGTGGAATATTAGAGATTATTAATTGGTAGCCTTCGGCTTACTTGGTTTGATTTTTAGAAACTTTAAAGGGCATAAGCCATTAAGGATGTTAACTATTTAACCAAGTAGATTTTATCTAGATAAAAAGTAGGATTTTCAATATAAACCAACGTTGTGAGAAAAATCTACTTTCTAAACGGATAATTAAAGGTTGTTAATTAATAATTTCCGGATTAATCGATGATTTGATTAGTTGGTTATTTTAACGGGAAAAAGCCGTTGGGATAATTAATTATTTAAAGTCTACTAATTTTTACCTCGAAAAATAATTGTTTTCAATATAAGCCAATGTTGTGAGGAAATAATTTGTTTCGACGGTATTAATTACATAAGTGCTTTTAAGGAGAAATCCATACTTAATGAACTTTTCACCACACTTGACAAGCATAGCTTTTTATCATATATTGTTGGTCGGTATCTATTATTTGCTATTAGTTTAATTTTTATCTCACTTAAAATAGTGGCTTTATTATTTAGTATAAAAAGTTTTAAAATTAGCCTACAAAACCAAACAAAAAACAAAACGATAATCAAGCATCATTTAAAACGAACAAACAAAAACATAAAATTCAATTCATCTTTCGCCAAGGAATACGACATCCGGAAGGTTGATTATTACTTGTCCTCAAGTAGTGATTGATTCTTAATCGGGAAAACAAATCTTAAAACCGCTTCGACTACACACGAATCAGTTGTTTACTTAATTATTAAAGCTACAAGTTTGTAAAACTTTTATGCTACTACATGTTTGTCATTCGATACAAATTTGTCAAAACTGAGATTTACCTATTTGTCATTGGATACAACCTTTGTTTTCATAAACTATCTATCAGAAGAATTATTTAAGTAAATCATGTGAGAGTTGGTGGTAATAAAAAATTAAAATGTTAGTTTTGTCACATCTAGTCTACTTGCAAAATGTGATACATTAACAACAACATGATCGACCTTGATATATAGCAATCATAGTCAACTATTACTAAATGATATAATAAGACCATAAAACAAGGTTAATATTTTTATAGATTATGATTCAAGGCATCCAATGAAGACAATTTCACGTTAACTTATACGCTATGATATATAAAATGGTATGTACTTACCACTGATTATATATGAAGCATTAATTGTTTTCGCCTTTTTCTAATTCTAAAGAGAAAAAAAAAACGTGTAAACCTTCTTTCAATACAATACAATCCAAGTTATGAAGGTATAGATTAAGAATATGACATTATCATTACCTCATATATTTTGTTGAGGCTTTGGGATTTCATTATATATTAACAAAGTTAATCGTTGTGTTTACTAATGTTGTGTAAATGTGGTGAAATAATTGACCCTCCTACTTAACATGTATAACGTAGTAAAACATGTGTAGGTAAATGACGAGGTAGATAATGTTCAACACGTGTTTGTTCCTTTTGCTTTTGACACTTTTGGTTCCTTAGCCCCTGAAGCTGTGCGCTTCTTGGATCGGGTTCGTAAGATTGTTCGCAGCAATATATCGGCCCCGAGGGGTCACGATTATGTTTTCAGTAGAATAGGGTTTGCTATTCAGAAAGGGGTGGCGGCGCAGCTTGTTGCCCGCTTACCTACCACCTTGATGTAAATCCCAAATTACATTAAATCAAAAAAAAAAAAAAAAAAAAAAAAAAAAAAAGAGTCTATATTATAAAAATTAATAATAAATTATAAAGAAGGCTTTAAGTTATTAAAACACATTATTGCAAGTTGACTTTTCATTTCTTATAAGCAAGTTTATTATAGTTTGATTTAAGCAGGAAAATTATATAAATGCAAGCTAAGCCATCCTAACAATTGTAAGTTGGCACGTTATTGTAAAAAAATAATCATTAACTATTTTAACTTCACACACACAATTTTAGCTGACTTTTTTTTATTAGGTGATTACAAATCTTATTTGCAAGTAAATACCACCATATTGCATTAGGTATATCACTCATTTACGGTAAACATTTATTTCACCATTCGATGAGGGTTTGAGAAAATAAATCATTTATTCAATACAACTCATGGGTAAAGGTTACTAGATCATATGCTCCTTATTGCCTTGGGTTAGGCTGTTGGAAAAGGGTAAATTGACACTCAAAAGAGATTGACGTGGCTTAAGTTTCACCGGCGTATGGTGATTCAAACATTTTGATCGTAAACTTCAAAAAGTATCATTAAATGTAACAAATTTTTATAAAGTGTTATGATACGCACATTTTGATGTGTTGTCAGGTTAACAATAGTGAAACGTGTATGTGTTTTTCTTGTATGACAACCCATTATAATGTGCACATTTTAACACTTTATAAATTTTGTGACAATTAATGATATATTATGCAGATTACGTACGAAAAGGAAACTTTAAATAGAGTCCGTTGCTATTTTATGGCCTGAACTACTTTTTAACGTAAATGTTATGTCATTATTACTTATGGGCTAATGGGAATTTTCAATTTTTATTGATACTTCAAGCTACTAAGTACACTATTGCAAGTTGACTTTTAATTCGTTTATTTATTGGCGGAAATTTCTGTCAATTCATGAAACATGACCCTAAATTTACATTGAAATAAATAGGCATGGGTTAAAGGCATGTCAACGCGTCTGAGGTTCGAGTTAGTTAAGTGTTAGATATGTCAACCCGCCAACACGTTTAATTACATAAATCATTAAAAGAAAAGAAAAAAATACTTAAACGTACACATAATTAGCAGAAGTCGTAAATATATAGCTTTCTTGTACCCTCATTAATTGGATTTGTGATTTTTACTAAAGATTTTTGGAAGTTTATACGTGGTTCATATATGTTTTTATCAATTTAATCAGCATATAATATTAGTACATAAACTAATTGTAACATTAACCTCTCGACCTATATATCAATCCGCTTAAGATATTTAGTTAAAAATGAAACACGGTTTATAAACGGATCATACATGTTAAACATGAGTGGATTAGGGTTGAAATTCTTGACACAATTAACAAATAGCCGTTGTGTTTTAGGTGACGTGATGCGGATCCTTCAAGCCACCTACGTGAAGAAATTAACCCAAACATGACTAAAGATTTTGGTAAGATATGTTATTAGAATTCAATTTAAAAATGAATATTATTTAAATGAAAATTGTAAGCTTATTTAAATGAAAATTGTAAGCTGGCATGTTAAAATATAAAAATAACCATAATAGTTGAAAGTTCACATTTTTTTTTGTTTTATATGGTAGTGCATGTCCATATTCGAGATATTGATGAGTAACATGTTACCCACAATTTGAATATACCATTTTTTTAATGAGTAACATGGAATAACAAAAAGGGTCACTCGGATTAACAATATAAGCAAGATTTAAATTTAGATTGATTCAATTAGAATTGATCCTTGTAAACCATAGGAGTCGCCTTACTATACGGCGCATGTTTCAACAACCTACACGTGACATGTCAGGCATGCTTAGTTGACTTTGTATTCTATTGTTCTAAAATCATACATATATGGGTAGGGTATTGTTTATGAGTGGTCTTAGGAAATCAAAATTTAAATTTTCATATCTGAACTCAATATTTTCTTTAATTAGAGAATCCCAAGCTTTTGTTGCTCACCTACCCCTTAATTAGTGATTAGAGAGTAGTTGTCTAGTTAAATCATTCACATTTTATTATGATTATCTAACTATAAAACTACTGTATTGATATTTAATATTTATTTATGAAATGATCAAGGAGTTCTTTTTGACAAAAATTGGTTATTGTTCAGTTGAAACATCAACTTTAACGAAATTGAGATTTGGTTGTGAATCTTTCATTTCCATACATTACAGTACGTTACATTAGAACTAGGGATGGCAGTGGATCATTATATGGATCGGGTAAAGCCATATCTACATTCGTATTCGTTTAATTTTCCATCTTCCATATACATATCCATTTACGTTTAAGTTTAAAGAAAACTTATTCGTCTGAAGAAATCCTGATTTCTAATCAAGTTAAAACATAGATTGTTAGACAAATTTATCGGTTGCATAATAAACAATGTTCCAATATACTTTAAAACTCTAAGTTATACCAATTAGTCATGAGATAATAATATTTTTTTTGAAATAGTCCTTGATTTTTATTTTATTAACGGAAAAAAACCTAAGCCAAAATCTGAGGCTTCACTAACCCTGTAAACCTATAGAACTAAACTACTACTATTACTAAAAAATATGGATTGTTTCGCATGAGATGGTTGATCTTGGAGATTGAAGTTGTCGTGATTTGAACCCATAATCTCTCATGATTTATCACAACATACCACTTATAAGATAAAAGTTGTTTAGCATAAATGTACAATGTTTCAAATAATTGCATGTAACTAATCCATAAATGAAGGATTTCCTTTTGGGCAAAACACCAATCTTGGTTAAAAACTTGAGATGAAACATCAACGTGAATTGAATTCCACAAGAATACAAGGGTAGAAGATCTTATAGTAAGATTTAGCTGTAAATCTTTCACTTCCATGAATTATTAGACCTGTAGTTGATTACAGTAGAATAGTGGCTAAAAAGTTTTCTTTTCAATGAGTTGCTTTTAATTGTAAGAAACAGAAAAAATCAGAAAATACAATAACATGTACATATCTTTTAAATAAATTGTTATAAACTAAATTAATGCTGGAATATTCACCAACTAGCTACATAATATTTATATTAAATAGTCATCGCAAGTGTCAATAATTAGATGCAAATATTTTTTTTATGTCATTTGTAAAGTTCTTAATAGTTCTTTAGTGATTAATGAAGGGATAAATAATTAGCATCTTGAGAAACTTTGCATCTTACGAAATTTGTGTAGAGTAATAACTTCAGCACTAGTAAGCTTCTTTAGAATTAATTTTATCAACCCCATAATTTATCTAAAAGTTTTAATTATTGATGTACCTGAATTTACAAGAATATCAAGTTGCTCCCTAAACATGTTGAAACTTTCAACATTGTATTTAATTGATCGTAGACTTGTATATAATCCTAATTGGTGCTTATCATGACTTTATTAAAAAAATATACCAAAGTCGTCAGTGCAGAGATCATCGGTTAATTTTTCATAACTAAAACTTCATAGATGCTTGTCATGATAAAACATGACATTTAAAATTCTTTGTTTCTTTTATGTTGAAAGAGTTTACTGAACTCTTCTTGCTTACTCAACGAAAGAAGTGCATGATCGTTTAGTACCTTCAACGTATGACAGAAGTACATGATCAATAAGTACGTCATCAACTTCATTCAGATCCGGTCAAACATTTATGTAAGCGCTTTGAACACGACGTATAAAAAAGCTAAATAAAAGTTGATTTACTAGTTCAATAATTGGATTCATTAATATTAATTTCTTTTAATAACATTAATTTGTGTGGGAACAATTTATAAACCTCAAAAGCTTTATCCATAGTCGGAATAGGCTCATGATATAAAAAGCTTTTTGAATCATTGACATTATTTCAAGTGGCTTTTTTATAAACCTTTTGATAGGTTTACCATAGTGGATGCTGTGAATTTGTAATAGTGATACATTAATTAAAGCATGATAGACCATGATATATGATAATCAAAGTCTACGGTGTCAAATTAGAATAACTAGACCATAAAACAAGACTAACATTAATAATTATAATGATACAAGGCATCCATAGAAAACAATAGCATGCTAACTTATTCTATTTGTTAATACAAATATCGTCATTAAACGTTATTTATATTTTTGATCTTTACCTAAGTTTTGTTAACGACAAAAGTAAATTTAATTTTATAAAGCTCAAAGTTTGTCAAGTTTAATAGATATTAAACAAGCTTTTTCAAATAATATCTTCATCACTCAAGCATTTACATTGTGATTAATCATATCTTGATATGACTCTAAACCATAATGTATGATAGTAGTTTTTAAAATGTTTTAGATTCTTAAAAACTAAACATTACATATGTATTTACATATTTCTAAAAATAGAAAAACAAACACATGACATCATGTGATGCATCATTGAAATCCTTGAAAGATTTTACTAGATACTTTGTGTAGATTTAGGCCCTACATATCTTACACAATCTTGCATAGATATGGTTGACTTTGGTAAGATTTTGAGATCTTGCTGTCAGACCTCGGCGGCACCAAATGTTAACACGGGCAGAACTCTTTCAAGGGTTCCGTAGTCCGTGGTGCTTGCTAATGTTTTAGGCTATAAATAGCAAAGCCAAACCAAGTAGTTTTTCATCCCTTTCTATCATTCTCTCATACATTCCTTCTCTCTAACCTTTTTTACTCAGTTTCATATCATATTAGTGATCTCTTTTGTAGCAAAGACGATCAAGGCACATTCAAGCTTCAACGAGAAGTTGGAAGTCTTGTTTGTTTGTTGTTGTATGATCTTGTGTTGATTCATACTTCATTGTTGTACCAAACCATTATAATCTTGTGAGTGTGAGTGGTTAGTATTTTAGTCCTTAAAATACATTGTGTGTGGGAGTGGTTGTACCCTTGAAAAGAACTCGACATCTACCTTAGTGTCAGAAATAGTATGTAAGCGAAGTGTAAAGGTTTTCTCTGCCGGTGAAAGGAGCTTTTTGACTAGTGAAATTAAACTCTCGAGTGTGAGACTCGGGGAGTGGAGTAGGGCAAGGAAAAAGAGTCCTTGTAGACCGAACCACTATAAACAACTTGTTGTAGTTTGATTGTTTCTTTCCTTATCTACTCTTTATATATTGTTTGCATATTTCACTAACATATCTAAGATCAATATCAATTGACCTTTCAATAAGTTTCAAAACAAAGTTTTTAATCGGTAAACTATTCAAACCCCCTTCTAGTTTTCCACACTATTTACAATTTATATTTACTACAATACACATAATTATATCTATTCACCATTTATTATGAAAATCTCATAACCTTCTTTGAATATAATAAAATCTATGTGAGAAACTTTTAGATTATGGAAATGTTCACATATCTATATATTGAGGCTTTGGAATTTCCCTTTTTATACTATATGAATGTGAAACACAATACTATCGAAACTAATCTATGTAGTTATCAATGTTGTGCAACTAGGGTGGAAAGATTAATCATCCTACTAAACATGAATGCATAGCATAGTTATACATGTATTGTTAGATGATGAGGTACATGATGCTAAAACCAACATGCTTTACATGATATACGTATAGTATAAATTAAAATAAATTATTAGGAATTCTTTTGTTATAAAGACACGTTATTGCAAGTTGAGTATTTTTTTTAGTCACTAGCATTTTAGGAGTTTTATTTAAGAGTGACAATTGTTTAAATAAAAATTGTTAGTTGGTACATTATTATAGAAAAATAACCATAAACAATGTAAGTTCACACAATATTAGTTGACTTTGTTTTTTATTTGGTAATCGCAGTGGTTGCCTATACGAGTGAATAGCCAATTAGAATATGCTTTAAAACTCAAGTCATACCAATATGTCATGAGATAATAATTACTTTTCAAACAGTCTTTCATTTTTATTTTTTTAATGAAACAAACCCAAACCAAAACCCGAGGCTTCACTAACCATGCAAACCTATAGAACCAAACAACTACCATTACTTAAAAATATGGATTGTGTGGAAAACTAGAAGGGGGTTGAATAATTTTGCCGATTTTTAGTTAGTTTCAAAAAACTTTAGATTCGTTAATATGTGAGATCTTAAGGATGTAGAGAAAGTATGATCTAATGATAAAGCAAGTAAATACAGTAAAGCAAAAGGATTGAAATGACACAACCGATTTATAGTGGTTCGGCTACAAGGACACCTTCCTTGCCCTACTCCACTCCCCGAGTCACCTACTCGAGAGTTCAAGTACTATGTCAACAAACTCCTTCACTTGGCGGAGAAGCCTTCACAACGTTGCTTACACCTTTTTCCGGTACGAAACTAAATACCGAGTCCGTAACACGGTGGACCAAACCAACACGACTATTACACAACAAATATGTGAAATATCAAATACAAGATCTTCGCTACAGAAATCTTGCGGAGGAACAAATCAATCAAGGACCCCTTGCTTGGATGACTTGTAGAATGCTCGTGATCTCGCCTTAGAGAAGGACCTATATGAGAATCACCAAAGAAAGAAAGAAGGAAGTACTCTCTAGATCAAGTGATCTTTTGTTAGAAGAGAATGAGAGTATATGAGAGAATTTGTAAGAAGAGGGGTGAGTTAGAATGAAGAAATGGCTCTCTATTTATAGGCAATTTCTGTCACTGTTCCCCAGATCCCACGGATCCCTCCCACTTGGGATCCTTCTAGTGTAATCCTAAGGATCCGTGGGACGCTCCACTTTGCCCATGGGTTTTTTGGTTATGGGTCATGGGTTATGAGTTGGTCCATGGGTTTTCCTTAGATTCAATGTATCTAATGAATACATTGTATCTAGTCGGGTATGGGTCAATGGGTTATGGATATGACCCATGGGTTGTGGTTTTTACCCATCCTAATAAACTATTACAACAAATGATTAATTACAATATTTTTGTATTTAAATGGCTATATGTAAATGCTTTACAAAAATAACATGTATCCTTATAATTGTATTTAAGATAACATTATATTTGTTATCAACAAAACACAAAGAGATCACAAAATATTAATAAACGTTTTTACGGTTTATTTGTATTAACAATCTCCCCCTTTTTGTTGATGACAAAACATAATGTTCTGATGAGTAAAACTTAAGAAATAAAAGTGTGGAAAAATTAGTCCACGTATCGCTTACTCCCCCTTGACGGTAGCTCCCCCTAGTTTGGGGCGTCAAGTGAAGAAAAATAATAAAAAAAATCCTACAAAGAGAAAGGTTAGTAAGATGCTTAAATAATCTTGTGATTGACGAGAATCAAGATTGGGAGCCAAGGTATGTAAACAAGGCCTTGTAATAAAACAACAAAGTGTAGTGGTATTTATGCCACCTACAAGCATGTAAAAATAAGAACAAGACTTGTTCTTGAAAATGACTTCAAAATAAAAAGTATTAAAAATATAAAATAGTAGTAATGATTCCTTCCATGCTTGCATAAGGTTATGGATGGAGGTTTGGATGAGTAATGGTATTGATGCGATCAAGGATGAGATTGAGTATGAATCGCATTTCTTCCCTAACTTCTATTGCAATTTCCCTAGTGGATTGGCAATGTTCACAATGTAAGTGATGTGGGTAATGAGTACGGAAATCTTGCGGGTTGTTTTGATTTGTGAGTTGCGGAAGTTGTGGTGGAAAAATAGGAAAATATGGATCAAAGTCCGAAATGATTGGAAGTGGTGGTGGAAAAGAACCTAGATGTTCTTGTAGTTTAATGGGAGCTAAAGGTGGTGATGTTTCAAGATCATTGAATATTGTGTTTGGAGAAGTTGGAGGTGTCAAAAAGGCTATTTCTTTTTGCTTTGGTTGTTGAGATCTTGTTGGAGTCGTAAGGAGTTCCAAAAGAGTGATTTTAGGTGGTGAGTGATTTGGTGATAAAGTTGGTGTACTCGTTGGTGATGAAGGAGGTGCTATAATGGAAGCATCTTGTGGTGAGTTATTTGATGGTGATGAGCCATATGATGATGGTTTTCCTAAGCAACAAGATCGGATGTTAATCCGTGCGGATATCTTAGAGTTTGATTGTGGTATTTTGGAAGGTGGAGGTACAAAGGTTTGGGTTTCATGAAGATGATTGTTTGTACTAGGTGATTCATCTAAGTTGTAAGAACTTGTGAATGACATGGTGTTGTTTGTGTGTGAAGATGAGATGAATTATGCAAGCATTTTGGGAGTTCTATATATAGAAAAACAAAGCATTGTAATGAATGCTTGACCCAAAATGTGGATTAAAATCTAATGATTAGATATGAATTTAAGGCATGTGATCATGAGAACACAAGCATTAAAGAACATACTCCAAAAAATAAAACAAATGTGGATTTTTCATCCAAAGTGAGAAAAATAGAAGGTAAAAACAGCTTCTGTCTCACGGATCCCACGGATCCTTCCCTTGAGGGATCCGTCCAGCATAAAGGCTGGGATCCGTGGGTCTGGTGATCCAGGCAGCACAAAATTTTCCTTTTGGAAACATTTTTACCTAGTGTGTGCCTATATGCAAACTATTTGGAGTTGCGGTTATCTCGACTCCTAAGAAGAAAAGAAAAATAAACTAGAAATGAAAAAGCATACTTTTATGTAAGATAACCCGAAAAACACATACTTAGTACTTTGAGTACATAATTTAGTGTTACCAATGCTCCTAATTCATTGTGGTTTAAATGAATGTACCTGAAAACACATATTAGTTATGTGTCCCCTTTAGCATTCAAAAGATATGAGATGCAATGAAAACGGGTTTTTACGTTGTATTAATAATAAAAAAGCGATTTGTCCTAGACGTGAGAGGTTGCTTTTGTGAAATTGATACGGGAAGGAGTATCATTTTAGAAAGAATTTTGAAATACAAACGTTTTATCCTTTTGAAAGAAGGATGTGTATGTAACTCGTACTTATTTTGAAAGAAAATAAGAAAATTATAAGTGAAAAACTTATCTTGGGTTTTGAAAATTCCCATATTGTTTGTGATTTGTGCGTGAAATAGAGATCCTAGACTCAGAAAGAAGAAGGCTAGTGTTTACATACCTTGTAGAGTCAAAAAGTAAGTTACGACGTTTGTTCCATGAGACCAAGACCAAGACGAAGTAGGTTGAATTGTTCCCGCTTCAACGATTTGGTGAGGACGTCGGCTATGTTGTCTTCGGATGCTACCTTTTCAATAGAGATGTTCCCCTTTTGAACATTGTCTCTTAAGAAGTGATGACGAATCTCTATATGCTTTGTGCGAGAATATAATACCGGATTCTTGCTTAGATCTATGGCACCCTTGTTGTCACATAGAATGGCTATGTCACTAAGATGAATGTCGTAGTCGACTAACGCTTGTTTCATCCACAGTGCTTGTTGGCATGCTTTGCCGGCGGAGACGTATTCGGCTTCGGTTGTTGATATTGCTAGTGCCGTTTGTTTCTTAGAAAACCAAGATGTTAAACAACATCCCATGAAAGTACATACCCCACTTGTACTTTTTCTATCAACGTAATCACCTGCATGGTCAGAATCTGCATATACAATTGTTTCTACTCCCGTGCCCTTAGGATACCATAATCCTAATTGTGTTGTACCCTTAATGTATCTAAATATCCTTTTTACGGCTTCTAGGTGTGATGTTTTAGGGTCTTCTTGAAACCTAGCACAAAAGCAAACACTAAACATGATATCCGACCTACTTGCCATGAGGGAGAGAAGACTACCTATCATGCCACGATATTTAGTATTATCGACGGATTCGCCGTCTTCATCTTTTGTGAGTTTGGTGTCGGATGACATTGGTGTCCTAATTGGTTTCGACTCTTCTAGACCGAATTTCTTTAACATCTCCTTTATGTATTTAGATTGATTAAAGAAGATACCATCTTCTACTTGTTTGATTTGTAGACCAAGAA
>BPTQ01000001.1:21999546-22080352 GCA_019973895.1 Chrysanthemum seticuspe
TTTCGCCGCCATTGCTACAATCACAATCAACTTTTCGATAAAACTATTATTTGTTAATAATAATAACGAACACCTTTTGAGTGAGTATAATTTTATTTATCTTTTGATGTGGAGGGTCCACTAATTAGTGGCAACCACAGAGCATACGATAAATAATTATACACACACCCAACCTTAGCTCTTGATACCACTTGTTGAGAAAAGTGACACCGGACTAAAGCAAACCCACAACTAAAATATGAAATACTCTAAAAGATGACACACGGATATAACGTGGAAAACCCCAATAGGGTAAAAACCACGGGCAAGGAAAGATACGTTTCACTATGTAAACCAGGAGTTACACCTTCTCTCTGGTTACAAGGATAATACAAATTTATATCTCTTGTAACTAGGAGATAACCAAACTCTCTAATTCTTAAATATATTAAGAGGAGAAAGAATACACTATGTGTAATAGAAAGAAATGAGAATGGAATGCAAACTCATGTTGTAAGCTTCTCTATTTATAGAGTTGCTGAAAACATTTCGTCCAAGGAATAAAAGGAAGTTATCATGCCACGTTCCTTTCTCACCAACCATTTAATTCTTTCCACTTGAAATAATATCAACGTCATGTTTTCTAGAAGACATATATATCAACATGGACAACTAAGGGGATTAGTGCACTATCTAGTAGGATTGGGAAGCCTATGGTTATGGATAGTGTCGCTGCCAATATGTGTAAAACTGGAATTGGGAAAGTGGGATATGAAAGAGTGTTAGTAGAAGTATCTGCAAAAAAGGAATTGCTAGAATCAGTGGAGGCAGTGTACAGAAATCAGCTTAAAGAAAAGATCCTTAGAAAGAATAGTAAGGTACTTTATGACGGGAAACCATCTGTATGCAATACATGTTGTGTATTTGGTCATGCATCACAAGACTGTGGTAAGAATAAGAATGTGGATACAACTAATAAAAAAGAGGAAGTAACTAATGTAGTGAGTGAAGCAAATAAGGCTGAAGACGTTAATTGTGAAGGGTTTACTGATGTCAATACTAGAAGGAAGGGTGGAATGGATAATAGAGTGAAAAAGCCAAATTTCAAACACAACCCTCAAACTACTAAGTTTGGTGGAAGTAAACATGGAATCAATAGAGATAAACCTGTTGCAAAATATGAGTTTCAGCCAAAGAATGTTGTGAACAAAGAAGACCAAAGCAATAGAAACAAAAGTCCTGAAAAGAAAACACAAGAAGCAAAGTCAAAGGAAAGTAGTAGTCCTAACAGGAAAGCATGGTCTGTACATGGTGAAATATTAGAAGCCTTGAAAATAACATCTTACAAATACTCAATTTTGGAAATGTGTGACATTAATAACCAGAATGAGCTGCAAGAATTAAGAAATAAAGAAATTGTTGATGTTTTTCTAAGCCAAAGGAAAGTTCCAACAGATGAAGACATGAAAGAATGGGATATTCACATGTATGCATATTACAAAAAGAGTATGGAAGTATTGGAAAACAAAGGAAAACAAGTAGCAAAACCCGCGGAATATATGGTTATGGATTGCAGAATAGGGGCTTGGATGGTATGGATAATGGAGTATTGGAGGGGCAAGAAAGGATTTGAATATATGGTTGTGGATTGCAGAATAGGGGCTTGGAATATCAGAGGTTTGAGTACCACTGATAAACAATCTGAAATACAGAAATTTATTGTGGATGAAAAATTGTTAGTATGTGCAGTTTTGGAAACCCATGTTAAGAATAGAAAGCTTCAGAAAACTGGGGATAGTATTTTTGGAACCTGTAATTGGATATCAAACATGAACCAATGTGACAAGGAGTGTAGAATAATGATTGGTTGGCACAGTGATGAAGTGAATGTGTCTATTGTGCATAGTGCCAAACGGAGAGAGTTCCTCTCAAGTTGTAAATATAACTTGACTCAAGTTAAGGAATTATGAGCCATTGGATTTGATCAAATGGCTCATATCAAAAGAACTTCTTATGATTTGAGCCATTGGATCTCATAATTAGCCAACTTGAGTCAAGTTGTGTCATACAACTTGAGAGGATCCCTCTCCGTGCCAAACAGTCTATGTTATGTAAAATAGATTTAGTGGATGGCAATGTAACAGTGTAGTGCACTTTTGTGTATGCTGCCAATAGTGGAATTGAAAGGAGAATACTATGGAAGGATTTGAGTATCTACAAGAGAATTGTTGGGACTGCTTGCTGGGTATTGCTTGGTGATCTTAATGTCACTCTTAATCCTAATGAACACTCAGCTGGAGGATCACATATGACAAATGATATGGTGGAGTTCAAAGATTGTGTTAACCAAGTTGAACTTGAAGACATTTCCAGCAATAGCCTGTTTTATACATGGACAAAAAAAATTCATAAAGTAAGAAAAGGTGATTATGCAGGAATATTAAAAAAGTTAGACAGGGCTATGGGTAATGAAGAGGTCATTTGTAAGTTCCCACAACTGTATAATATCTGATCACTGCCCAATTTTACTTGTCATCCCAAAAGTTATTCAGAAAACGAAAAGACCTTTTAAATCTGCTAATTTTGTTGCTGATAAAGAAGATTTCTTACCTTTGGTGGAAAAGTATTGGATAGATCACTGTAATGGATGCCATATGTTTAAGACAGTCAAGAAGCTTAAGGGTCTAAAGGGGCATTTAAAAAAGCTGGCATGGAAGAATGGGGATGTTTTTGAGAATGTAGTGCTGTTTAAGGAGAAACTTAAAGAGGTTCAAATCAAAATTGATAGAGACCCTAATGATGTAAAGCTCAGAAAGGAAGAATGTGATGCTCTGAACGAGTATGTAGATGCTTTAAAGGATGAGGAACAACTTTTATATCAGAAAGCTAAGGTTAAATGGTTAAGCTTTGGTGACAGAAACAATGCTTTTTTTCCACAAAACTGTCAAATGCAGACAACACAAGAACATAATTGGAGCTATTAATGATGAAGAGGAAAATAGATATGAAGGGAGTGCAGTTGCTGAACAATTTGTTAATCATTTTCAAAAATTCTTGGGAGTAGCTAATCCTGTGTATAGGATTGATGACATTGAAGACCTCTTGGTGAATAAACTGACTGATATAGAAGCTAATGAAATGGTGAGGAATGTTAGTGATGAGGAAATAAAGAAGGCTATATTCCAAATAGACGATAACAAAGCTGCTGGACCTAATGTTTTTTCCTCTAAATTTTATAAAAAAACATGGGGTATAATTGGAAAAGATGTATGTTGTGCAGTTAGAGAGTTTTTGAGACTGGCAAGCTATTGAAGGAAATTAATTCTACAATGATCACTCTTGTTCCTAAGAACAATTCTCCCTCAAAAGTATCTGAGTACAAACCCATTGCTTGTTGCAATGTACTGTACAAATGTATAAGTAAGATAATAACAGATAGAATGAAATGATCTCTCGATAATATGGTTAGCATGAACGAGAGTGCCTTTATACATAATAGACACATACAAGATAATATCCTTTTGGCTCAAGAACTTTTCAAAGGTTCTGACAGTAAGAATGGTCCCAAGAGAGTTGCCTTGAAAATTGATATTCAAAAGGCATATGACACAGTGAATTGGGAGTTTTTGGAAGACATGCTGAGGGGTTTTCACTTTCATGATAGATTGGTGGACTCGATAATGAAGTGTGTTACTTCTACTACATTCTCTGTGTGCATTAATGGTGAAAGTGCTGGATATTTCAAGGGTGGGAGGGGCTAGAGACAGGGTGATCCTGTTTCTCTATACCTATTTACCCTTGTAACGGAAGTTTTGAATCTAATTGTGAAACAAAAAGTGGAAGAAATTCAAAAATTCAACTACCATTTTGGATGCAAGAAACTCAAAATCACACATGTGTTCTTTGATGTTGATTTATTGATGTTTTTTTATGGTGATAAAGAATCAGTCAAAGTATACAAAGATGCTATAGAGGAGTTTGGCTCACGTTTGATTCCTAATTTTAACAAGAGTACAGTCATATTTGGGAGTGTGAATGAAGAGGATGAGAAAAGCATTCTAGAAGTGGTTCCATTTAGAGTTGAAAAGCTTCTTGTAAGGTATTTAGGAGTACCTCTAATTACTAAGAGGTTTGGTGTTAAAGATTGCAAGATATTGACTGATAAGATTAAAGCTAGGATTGATAACTGGAAAAACAAGTGCCTGACTTAATGTGGGAGATTGCAACTTGTAGCTTCAGTTTTAGAGTCAATACATGTGTATTGGGCTTCTGTATATCTCCTACCAATCACTGTGATTGAATAAATTAACAAGCTTCTTAATAATTTCTTGTAGAACCATGGAAATACTTCTAAAGGCAAAGCAAAAGTGGCATGGAGTCAGTTATGTAAGCCTAAACAGTATGGGGGATTGGGATTGAAAGACTTATGTACTTGGAACAAGGCTATGATAATCAAGCACCTGTGGCACATTGCAATGGACAAAAACTCTCTTTGGGTTAAATGGGTAAATACATATAAATTGAGGGGGGGGGGGGAAGGATATGGGCTATTAATGAGGAAAAAATAGATAGTTGGGGGTGGAAGAATATTTTGAAACAAAGACATGATGTAAGGAGACATATGGTAATTGAGATAGGTAATGGAAGGACAACATCTTTATGGTTTGAAAATTGGAGCAATATTGGAGTATTAAGCAATTTTGTATCATATAGAGATATATATGATGCAAGGCTTGCAGGTGATTTAAATGTCCATGATTTGGTGGTGAATAACAGTTGGAATTGGCCTTTAGAATGGAATGTAAGATTCCCTATGATTACTTAGTTACAAGCTCCTACTTTGGATGAGTCCAGAAGTGATAATTTGATGTGGAAAAAGATGAATGGGCAATTGAGTAATTTCTCTGTAAAGCAAGCACGTGGGGACTTAATCAATGCAACTGAGGAAGCTACATGGTATAAGGTGATTTGGTTCTCTCAGAACATTCCTAAACATGCCTTTGTCATTTGGTTAGCAGTGCAAAAAAGACTTACGACACACGATAGACTAAAGAATTATGATACGATGGTATGCTCACTATGCCACCATGATCTAGACTCTCATACACATCTATTCTTCAAATGTGAATATGCTAAATCCTTTTGGGACAGAGTTTTGGGTAAGTTGGGAATGAGATGTGATACTGACAACTGGAATGAGATTGTAAGTTGGTTTGCCAATCAATCCCATGGTAACAATATTGATAGTATTGTTTACAGGCTTGGATTGGCTACTAGTGTATACTTGATATGGCAAGAAAGAAATTTTAGGATGTTTAAAGATGAAAGAAGAGGTGTGGAAGAACTTTATAAAGTTTTTGAAGAAATCATGAGACTTAGATTGTTAAGCCTGAAAACAAAGCCTTCTAAGGGTTGTGTATGCTACTCAATCAAGGTGGAATATCAAGATGAACATTGTATTAAAGGCTGTACTGATGGGCAAAGAAGTATTGCACACTGATGATTCTACAAAAACAATTCTTGAGCAATAAAGGGGTGTTTGGATATGAGAATAACAGTTTCTCATAAAGTAATTGGATGTATTATGGAGTGTTTGGGACAGTAGTTGATTTTCATGTGTATGCTGCAATTCTAGTTTTATTACCTTACAGAGCTTTTCATAATCTTTTTGTAAACTCTGTATTGATAATTTCATCACATAAGATGGCCCTTTACCTTGGACCATTGAATACTTGGTTTTATAAGATCAAGCTAATTTGTTCTATGCCTTGGTGGAGGTAATTGCAGATTAGTATTCTTTAAGTAATTCTAAGTATTAAAATGGTTCATAAAGTGGGTTTCCTTAATGTTAAGGGTAGAATGAACTTGTAGGGTGGTACATGGGATGATTGGAATAGTGAAGGATGCAAGATGACCCTACTTGGTCCTTTTAGTGTACCATCAAGGGGGCATGTAGATTCTCCCTCAAGGTGAGTGTTTCTAGGAACTTAAAGCCTTTTGTAAAAAGGGAAATGTAGAGTTCCTAGAAGAGCCCTTGACTAGAATGGTTGGGTTCCTAACGAAGCCATACATCTTCCCTTCCTTTGCTATTGTGGGTGCTGGTTTAATGGTTTTGGTGGGGGATGATATGGAAATGTAGTTAGATGGTATGGTGCCAATAAAAGGTGAATTCATATGATGTTTGATATGTTCAACATAGATATTATGTGAGGAATGTTATCAGAGAATAGTAGTACCAGACTTCCTTCCTTTGCTTCTTTGTCAATTATTGGATGGTTCGTGTAGTTTTTGTTTTTGTATTTGTATCTAGTTTGGTATGTGAAACCTGTGATTCTTATGCTTATGTTGTAAAGTTTGGAAAGTAATACTCCCTCCGTCTCATAATATAAGTCCATTTTGATTTTTTTTAAGTCTTTTTATTCCAACTTTGACCCTAATTATTTGTTTTCGTGTTATTTTAATACTTGATGCAAAATATATAAATGGATTTGTGCTTTAAATGTATTATCGTTGGTATACTTTTTATCATGTATTATATAACACGAAAAGAAATAATTAAGGTCAAAGTCGAAACATAAAGACTTTGAAAAATAAAAAATGGACTTATATTTTGGGACGGATGGAGTATATAAAATTCACCTTTTGCAAAAAAAAAAAAAAAAAAAAAAAAAAAAAAAAAAAAACTATAGGCGCAAGACACTTCAAAATGAAAGAAAATCGGAAATAGCAGTTTGACAACGAACCTGACATGGTTAAGTTAATAGTGTAACTCTGAGGACTATGTGCAATCATGTGAAGATGGCCAGTGACTTCTTGCCCGGGCATGACGTATATGAGTTGAGACAAAACACAGCGTAGTTGGTACCAGTGAGTCGTAGGTGCACCAGGAGCTGTTGTCAGCCACCTTTGTACCGTGCTGTAGGTCAAAACATTTATTGTAGAAACAAAATTAGTAAGTCAAAAGTCATAAAACAAACGGGTCAAATGTGTTTAAGGGATAAAAAAAAAGTTAAAAGTTGCCAAAAGTAAAAATTTTATGCATTGTACTTGTTTTTCTAATCATACTTCACACCAAGGTTGTAAAAATCGCTAGGCGCTCGTGAGGCGGTTGGGTAGGGCCTGGCGATTAATCGGTTAGGCGGGGATTAATCGGGGATTAATCGGATTGCAATTTTTATAGTGAAAAATTTTCAAATATAAACATAGTTCTAAGTTTCTAACATAAAGTTACAAACATCGGGTTATTGACCGATTAATCGGTCCGTTGACCGATTATTGACCGATTAATTGGTCCGTTGACCGATTATTGACCGATTAATCGGTCCGTTGACCGATTATTGATCCGATTTTGACCGATTAATCGGTCCGTTGACCGATTATTGACCGATTTTTGACCAAAACGATTAAATAGGCCGATTATGGAAAATCGGGGCGGTTAATGGCCGATCAGCGATTATGCGCCGATTAATCGGCCGCCTGGACCGATTTTTACAACACTGCTTCACACTAAATATTAAAATGATTATAATCATTCTTTCCGCAAAAAACCACCCAGTTTTGATCCATATAAAATAGAATTCCTGTTCATTATTCATAAGCATATAAACTATACCTGCCATTAAATCGAACATCAGACCAACATGCCAAACCATGTATTCTTCTTCCAACAGAAGCGGTGAATTTCAAAGGAATGTTGATTTCGTACAAGTTCTCTTCCTGAAAATGACATTTATACAACAATTGTGATGTGTATTTTCATTTAGTGACATGAATCAAGAATAAATATCCTTTTTAGGTTATATTAGGATTTTATTATGTTTATGAGCTCGAGTTGTAGGGCTGAGCATGGACGACCTAAAACCGAACCGAACCGACAAAACCGACAAAAACCGAGCCGAGCCGACAGCCTTTCGGTTCGGTCTCGGTTTCATGTTTTTCCTACTTTTGGTTTCGGGTCGGTTCGGTTCGACCCATAACCGAAAAAAACACACCTAAACCGAACCGACAGACACAAAACGAACCGAACCGACCATATTCAGTTCGATTTCATTTCATGTTTTTCACGAAATCGGTTCTCGGGTCAGGTCGGTTTTGAACCTTTGTTCAGCCCTATCGAGTTGTCTCGGCATAATAGCACCAAGATCTTTTAGGATTTTAGCTCTGAGCTTCACGTTAGAACATAGTTATCTTTTAAAAGAACATCATTGAAGTCTTCAAGGAGGACAGAGGGTAAAATTATCTACTATGATTAGAAATTAAAAAGAGCAATACCTTGATAGTAGTAAAATTGATGACATGGGAAATCGCAGGCGCCATTAATAGCCTTGGATCAAAAGCATCAACTACTGGCTGCAAACAGTATCAAACACAACCATACTTTAGACAAGTGAAAGAGAAATGACAAGAGCAAAATTCAGCATCAAAAGGCCATTAAATAAACTAAAGAAAAAACTAGTGAATTCCGTAATTTTGATCCCCTGATAACTTGTGCATTTGAATATATATGGCATATTCTAGTAATTTTCAGGATTGTAATCTTGCATATTTTTTCTCTCAAGATAGCATTGAATAATCTTACAGATGATATTATAAATACCCTATACCTCCCCAGTGAATCTTCACACTGTTAGAAATTAGGCCTAATACTTCCTTCTTATTAATTTTTTTTATATACATACATCTTGATTCTCTAATCTCGGGTCCTTTAATTCTTAATCCCCCAATCTTGTAATCTTCAAAAGTTTAACACTTCTAAGCTTTTTGCAACCTGTTTTAGTAATTTTATCTAAGTTATGGTGCATTTTTTATGGCTGATATTTAGAGCATCACAATACTTGTGTACAATTAAGCGTTTGATAATAAAGCTTAGTTGAAAAAAGGACACTGCGGAAATCCTATAAGGGTTCAAACCGATCACGGATCCTCAATACGACAATACAAGAAACCTTAAATAGTTGTTTGCAAACAGAAGGCGCATTAAACATTAAAGTCCTCGTAAACCTCGTGTTAAAATTAACATTAGGGAAAATATAAAATATGTTGGGTTATTTTGCAATTAATGCAGCCAAGACAAACCTGTGAAAAATATCCATGAAATGTAGTTCCGTGTAAAGCTGTCAAATCAACCCCATAATAGTTCTGTTGCTACCAAAACAGGGCCTGCATGCACAAACAAGGATCAAGAACACTTTCAGTTTCTGCATATAATAATCAAAATACTCATGATCTACTCTAATGTCTAAATGTTTCAAGAGAACCAGCATTGAACATTCTATAAATTGTCCAAGGATAAATGAGATAAAAAAACAAGAAAGCATTAACACACAATACAAAATGAATCACAAACAATAAAATAGATCATACGTTGTTTGAAATTTCAACACAGAGATACTCATCACTGAATGGTGCCATGTGAATTCTACGAAATAAAAGGAACACAGAGATACCATTACGCCTACGTCAAAAGGCATATACGTACATATATGCCAAGTACAAGATATCACTTTGACTTCATATATTATGTTTAAAACATTTGCTAACATGAATTCAGGGCATAGAATTCATTATATATTGTCTTGCAGCAAGGTTGGATCAATTGTTAATACCCTTGCCTCTGGAGACAGAGGTCAAGGGTTCGATCCTCACCCCTTGCAAGGCCGGAGGTCCTTTTCTACCTTTGGTAGAACCGGAAGCAGCCTCTCTACCTTAGGTAGGGGTATGGCTGTCTACGTCTTAACCTCCCCCATACACCGTGGAAGACGGTATTGGGACCCATAACCCGTGAAAGACGGATACTTTTTTTTCATTCAAGGCATATAAAGTTTAACATTAAAGAAATAGCTACAATTCTTTCATTACATATCACCCATCGCATCAAAAATTCAAAAGGCGCCTTTTGATCATGATGACATTCGAATGCATCATTAAGATAGAATCAGCTTCCAACACTAGGGAACATTTTCCCATTAGGGACAAGAAAACGATCTCTTGCAATGACATATGACTCGAGCATTCTTTCATTCACTAACATTAGGTAGGGGTATGGCTGTCTGTCACAATTCCCAATTTCCGGTCATTTTGCAAACTTTAAAATTTTTTACTATTCATCTCGGGGATTTACTATTCATCATTTTACTATTCATCATTTTTGAAGTCGATTTGATATTTTGAAAGGTTATTTCAAAATTTTACTATTCACAAAACACTATTCATTCCCGGAGAAAAATTTATATTCATGATTTTTATTCATCATTTTTCGTAAACTAGGTTTACGAGTATCGAATTCGCGTAACCGTGAGGATTAAGTTGCATATTCATGAAACATCATTGAAAACACTTCATATAGACTAGAGTTAGTCTACATATCATCCGTAATATCATTTTCATATTAGTTCATGCATGGGTTTGCATATTTCAGTAAAGTATATTTTTCTATTAAATAAACGCTATCGCACGATCATTTATTTTGAATAATTGATCTGACACTTCCAAAAATTATCCTGATATATTTTTATACTCATTTTAAGACTATAAAAATTATATTACTAGTTTACCCGATGTTCTGAATTTATTTTGGTATATAAATTGTTACATATATTTTTACGACGGTTTCGTAAATTCTATTCGATAATTACTATTTCACACAATAATAATTTTACGAGAAATGTATTTTTATAAATTTTTATGACTTCAATATATTTTGTTTTGTTCCGTTAAAATCGATTTTAACTAACGCTACTCTCAATAATTAATTATATGTACCAAATATACATTATATACAACTTTAAATGTATTTAGTCATAAAAAAAATACAAAATCCTTTTTCCCTAGACCTCCTTGCCGACCTTCCCTCATGAGTCACCTATTTTTATAAAAATTTTGACTAATTATGTACACATATACAATGGTAGGCTAGATATTTACAATATACAAATATTATACTAATCAAAATAAACATACAAACACATATTCTAAGGTGAAACCAAAGCAAAAACCCTCTCTTCTTCCTCCTTGTGGTCGGCCAAGCATGAATCCAAGACCAAGATCATTATTTTTTTCAGGAACAAGATCATCTAAGTACACTTGTGTGTTACAAAAGGGTTTTATTTATTAATCTCAAGGTTTCACTAAGGTTTCATTCATCTTTTTTTCACTAAATCATCCAAGTAAGCTTACATATTATTTTTCATAACTTTCATACTCATATACTTGATCTATTTTATCATTCTAGTACAAAAATATGCAATTATTATATGTATTCATACAACTTTTTATTTATTTTTCTACTTATTAAGAGTTTTAATCATCTTATAATTATTCCCATGAAAACTTTCAATGTTGATGAAGTTTAGGAACCCATGACACCCTAAGAAGGTGTATGGTAGGTTTAGAATAGTTTTGGTGTTGATTGGAAGGGTTTAGTACAAGCTTTGAACTAGAAAAATCATTTTCGACAACATATAATTAAGGGCTGTAACGTTTTGTAAAATCTGGAAATTTCAGTAGGTTAGGGATTATTTTGGTCTAGATATCCAGAAAATAGATTTAAAAACGAAACCGTGGCCGCTTGAATGGGTTAAAACGGGTTTATAACGAAGAAGTTACGCTAGTTTCAAGTTTAACGACGAAAACTATTTTCTAAAAATGTACATGCTGTTAAGGGTTTTTCTAAGGAAAAAAAAGAGTTTTTAACGTAAACTAGAGGAGTCGACTTATCAAAAATATATTAGTATATATTAACACGAAACCAAGGATATATAAAACGTAGAAAACGAGCTTATAATGACCGATATACAAGCATTTGAAAACCGATGTTCACAACTTATTTCCATCAGCTTTTACTAAAATATTTCTAGGTGTTTAAACTATCTTTTCGGGTACCCATGTGTGGAGCCGTTTTTCTCAATGATCGAGTTGGTTTTGGTAAAAAGGTATCTATGAGTAAAAGTTAGTTCACCTAGCCTATTTTCCAAAATGTCCAGCCATTCGTCAAACGGATTTATAACGAGTAAATTATGACCTCACAAACTTTCCCGAAAACTACCCATAAACTACATTTTTAGCTCGACTACCTCACTTCACCATTATTTTTCTTTATGATCGGAACTCGTATGGATATAAGTTCAGTGTTACGACTTTTAGATAATGTTACAAGCTTTCTAAAATCATTGAATTTGTTTCCTAACACTCGATATTCACTATTTTACGACTAGCTTTTCGAGGCCACTTAGCCACTTTCACGAATTATCAAAGTGCATTATTTTACGACGAAAAACTATAAATTCTTGTTTTATTTCTAAACGACTATCGTGGGATGTGGTTTCAATATATATAAGCGTAAAGTATTTTATAACTTAACAAGACGTTATAAACTTATTTTTTTGACGATCAACTTTATTTTCAAATGCAGAAGTGGTATGGATATCATATGAGTTTGCATACACGACATTGTTTCATCACTTACTTTAGAACATATCACTCATATTAGGTTGCAGATAGAGATTGCACCTCATTTCAGTGTATCCACTTTTGTCATCATAATTTTTACATCAGGTGAGTTCGTAGCCCCACTTTTACTATTTTAATTGTTTTATAAACTCTTCGGGGGAGATACATGCTCAACTACTTGCTTTCACTTTACACTTATATGAACTTAAATAACTCTTGTTTCACTACTTATGAAAGTAAGTAGATTATGCCCGAACTAAATTGATCACTATGTTATGAACACTATTATTTGAACCTTTCGACATATGTATTTGAACTCTTTTAAATTGATTTGGACCTTCTAACATATATGCGAACACTTTGAACTTGATTTGAAGCTTTTGGCATATAGTTGAAATCTTTTAACTTGTAAAGGAACATTTTGATATGTTTTGAACTCTTTGACTGTTTTGAACTTTTGAATTCGACTTAAACTCTTGAACTTAATTACGAACTTTTGAATCAAACCTTTGAACTTAATTACAAAATTATGACTTATTTGAACTTAATGAACAGTATGTGCTATGACCTAAAAGTCTCCCTATGTGAACGGAGCAACACTATAAAGTCTCCCTATGTGAACGGAGCAGCACTATAAAGTCTCCCTATGTGAACGGAGCAGCACTATAAAGTCTCCCTATGTGAACAGAGCAGCACTATAAAGTCTCCCACGTTCGGAGCAACATTATAAAGTCTCCCTTGTTCGGAGCAGTCTTTATTTATTATATACGTGGTGCTATATTGTGACCTACTATGACAACGTATACTTGACTACTAGACATACATATTTTGACAGTGGGTTGTGAACACACAGGTTGAAAGTTTTGTATGGGCGGAACTTGGAACTGAGTGGATTTACAATGCCTTTGCTTTGTGGACTATTCTCAATGACCAAAAACTTTGCCTTTGCTGCATGAACGTTTTTTAAAGGTTTTTCATGACAACACAAACTCTATGAACTCACTCAACCTTTGTGTTGACACTTTTAGCATGTTTTATCTCAGGTATCTAAGGCATTCACTTCATGGCATGCATATGGACTTATCATAGAGTCGCTGAGCTGACGCGTCTGACATATTTTTTTATGCACTTAACTGTCGTTTGATTGTAACAAACTCATTTTTGGTACTTTGGAAATCTATTAGGACCTATGTTTTTTAAACTCTGATTATTTTACTTAATCAAACGATATTTTTAAAACGACACTTTAGGTCGTTCGATATAACTGTAACTTTGATGCTATGACTGTTATCCCCCAGGTATTCCATTCCGCTGCAAAACAGGTAATTTGGGGGTGTGACAGATTGGTATCAGAGCATCGGTTATAGAGAACTAGGTTGCATCATTGACCCTAGACTATAACTACATCATCATAGCATCCCATCATATCATTATAAGTGCATACTCATTATACACGCGGCATTATACGCACATTATCAGTTGACTCAACACCACACATCATATGAGTCGATTAGTCCAAGCATTGCATAGTTACTCCTAAATTATACATAGCCTGATCACCTATGTCAAATTCAGGAAGAATCACGCAATGAAGGGAGTAGTAGTCTCATATGTGTAAGCAATTCCGTAATCGAGCCAAATTTTCAAAAGATTTTCTTCAAACCACTTGTTTTCAGTTTGATCTGAGTGACAGTTCTTGTTTGATGAGTTGCAAGGATCAAGCTAGAATCAAGTTGTTACTCAAACCGTTTTTGCCTAATCTCATGACAGTTCTTGTTTGATGAGTTGTGAGATTAAGTAAAAATCGGTTACCTAAAAGTCTTTTGAGGGTTTTGCTCGAGAATGGGAAAGCTTGCCTCATCAAACCTAACCATAAGAGAGCACGTCTTTAGAATGGGATATAGTCACGATAGCACAAGAACATACCTAGTTGGATGAGAAACCCATGAGCATGAGCATTGACATAATCATTTAGACCATACGCACGAGCATAAACTTTTATAACCCTTGTCAAGGATCGAACTGTAGTTGTCAATAATTGAATCATGAGGACGTGATTTCTCTAACAGGGGAAGAATGTCACAATTCCCAATTTCCGGTCATTTTGCAAACTTTAAAATTTTTTACTATTCACCTCAGGGATTACTATTCATCGTTTTTTAAGTCGATTTGATATTTTGAAAGCTTATTTCAAAATTTTACTATTCACAAAACGCTATTCATTCTCGGAGAAAAATTTATATTCATGATTTTTATTCATCATTTTTCGTAAACTAGGTTTACGAGTATCGAATTCGCGTAACCGTGAGGGTTAAGCTGCATATTCATGAAACATCATTGAGAACACTTCATATAAACTTGAGTTAGTCTACATATCATCCGTAATATCATTTTCATATTAGTTAATGCATGGGTTTGCATATTTCAGTAACATATACTTTTCTATTAAATAAACGCTATCGCACGATCATTTATTTTGAATAATTGATCTGACACTTCCAAAAATTATCCTGATATATTTTTATACTCATTTTAAGACTGTAAAAATTATATTATTAGTTTACCCGATGTTCTGAATTTATTTTGGTATATAAATTGTTATATATATATTTACGACGGTTTTCATAAATTTCATTCGATAATTATTATTTCACACAATACTTGCGAGAAATGTATTTTTATAAATTTTTATGACTTGGATATATTTTATTTTGTTCCGTTAAAATCGATTTCTAACTAACGCTACACTCAATAATAAATTATATGTACCAAATATACATTATATACAACTTTAAATGTAATTAGTCATCAAAAAAAAATACAAAATCCTTTTTCCCTAGACCTCCTTGCCGACCTTCCCTCATGAGTCACCCATTTTTATAAAATTTTTGACTAATTATGTACACATATACAATGGTAGGCTAGATATTTACAATATACAAATATTATACTAATCAAAATAAACATACATACACATATTCTAAGGTGAAACCAAAGCAAAAACCCTCTCTTCTTCCTCTTTGTGGTCGGCCAAGCATGAATCCAAGACTAAGATCATTATTTTTTTTTCAAGAACAAGATCATCTAAGTACACTTGTGTGTTACTAAAGGGTTTTAGTTATTAATCTCAAGGTTTCACTAAGGTTTCATTCATATTTTTCACTAAATCATCCAAGTAAGCTTACATATTATTTTTCATAACTTTCATACTCATATGCTTGATCTATTTTATCATTCTAGTACAAAAATATGCAAGTATTATAATTATTCATACCACTTTTTATTTGTTTTTCTACTTATTAAGAGTTTTAATCATCCTATAATTATTTCCATGAAACCTATCATTGTTTATGAAGCTTAGGAACCCATAACACCCTAAAAAGGTGTATGGTACGTTTATAATAGTTTTGGTGTTGATTGGAAGGGTTTAGTACAAGTTTTGAACTAGAAAAATCATTTTCGACAACATATAATTAAGGGCTGTAACGTGTTGTAAAATCTGGAAATTTCAGTAGGCTGGGGATTATTTTGGTCTAGATATCCAGAAAATAGATTTAAAAATGAAACCTTGGCCGCTTGAACAAGTTAAAACGGGTTAATAACGAAGAAGTTACGCAAGTTTCAAGTTTAACGACGAAAACTATTTTCTGAAAATGTACATGCTGTTAAGGGTTTTTCTAAGGACAAAAACGAGTTTTTAACGTAAACTAGAGGAGTCGACTTATCAAAAATATATTAGTATATATTAACACGAAACCAAGGATATATAAAACGTAGAAAACGAGCTTATAATGACCGAGATACAAGCATTTGAAAACCGATGTTCACAACTTATTTCCATCAGCTTTTACTAAAATATTTCTAAGTGTTGAAACTGTCTTTTCGGGTACCCATGTTTGGAGCCGTTTTTCCAAATGATCGAGTTGGTTTTGGTAAAAAAAGTATCTATGAGTAAAAGTTAGTTCATCTGGCCTATTTTCCAAAATGTCTAGCCGTTCGTCAAACGGATTTATAACGAGTAACTTATGACCTCACAAACTTTCCCGAAAACTACCCATAAACTACATTTTTAGCTCGACTACCTCACTTCACCATTATTTTTCTTTATGATCGGAACTCGTATGGATAAAAGTTCAGTGTTATGAATTTTAGATAATGTTACAAGCTTTCTAAAATCATTGAGTTTGTTTCCTAACACTCGATATTCACTATTTTACGACTAGCTTTTCGAGGCCACTTAGCCACTTTCACGAATTATCAAAGTGCAGTATTTTACGACGTAAAACTGTAAATTCTTGTTTTATTTCTAAACGACTATCGTGGGATGTGGTTTCAATACATATAAGCGTAAAGTATTTTATAACTTAACAAGACGTTATAAACTTATTTTTTGACGATCAACTTTATTTTCAAATGCAAAAGTGCTATGGATATCATATGAGTTTGTATGCACGACATTGTTTCATGACTTACATTAGAACATATCATTCATATTAGGTTGCAGATAGAGATTGCACCTCATTTCAGTGTATCCACTTTTCTCATCATAATTTTTACATCAGGTGAGTTCGTAGCCTCACTTTTACTCGTTTAATTGTTCTATAAACTCTTCGGGGGAGATACATGCTCAACTACTTGCTTTCACTTTACACTTATATGAACTTAAATAACTCTTGTTTCACTACTTATGCTAGTAAGTAGATTATGCCCGAACTAAATTGATCACTATGTTATGAACACTATTATTTGAACCTTTCGACATATATATTTGAACTCTTTTAAATTGATTTGGACCTTATAACATATATATGAACACTTTGAACTTGATTTGAACCTTTTGGCATATAGTTGAACTCTTTTAACTTGTAAAGGAATATTTTGATATGTTTTTAACTCTTTGACTGTTTTGAACTTTTGAATTCGACTTAAACTCTTGAACTTAATTACGAACTTTTGAATCAAACCTTTGAACTTAATTACGAAATTGTGACTTATTTGAACTTAATGAACAGTATGTGCTATGACCTAAAAGTCTCCCTATGTGAACGGAGCAACACTATAAAGTCTCCCTATGTGAACGGAGCAGCACTATAAAGTCTCTCTATGTGAACGGAGCAGCACTATAAAGTCTCCCTATGTGAACGGAGCAGCACTATAAAGTCTCCCATGTTCGGAGCAACACTATAAAGTCTCCCTCGTTCGGAGCAGTCTTTATTTATTATATACGTGGTGCTATATTGTGACCTATTATGACAACGTATGCTTGACTACTAGACATACATATTTTGGCAGTGGGTTGTGAACACACAGGTAGCAAGTTTTGTATGGGCGGAACTTGGAACTGAGTGGATGTACAATGCCTTTGCTTTGTGGACTATTCTCAATGACAAAAACTTTGCCTTTGCTGCATGAACGTTCTTTAAAGGTTTTTCATGACAACACAAACTCTATGAACTCACTCAACCTTTGTGTTGACACTTTTAGCATGTTTTATCTCAGGTATCTTAGGCATTCACTTCATGGCATGCATATGGACTTATCATAGAGTCGCTGAGCTGACGCGTCTCACATATTTTTTTTATGCACTTAAATGTCGTTTGATTGTAACAAACTCATTTTTGGTACTTTGGAAATCTATTGGGACCTATGTTTTGTAAACTCTGATTATTTTACTTAATCAAACGATATTTTTAAAACGACACTTTAGGTCATTCGATATAACTGTAACTTTGATGCTATGACAGTCTTCCCCCAGGTATTCCATTCCGCAGCAAAACAGG
Source organism: Chrysanthemum seticuspe (assembly GCA_019973895.1). Lineage (NCBI taxonomy): Eukaryota > Viridiplantae > Streptophyta > Magnoliopsida > Asterales > Asteraceae > Chrysanthemum > Chrysanthemum seticuspe. The sequence goes on from BPTQ01000001.1 coordinate 22,017,753, forward strand.
TAATTTGGGGGTGTGACACTGTCTACGTCTTAACCTCCCCCCATACACCATGGAAGACGGTATTGGGACCCATAACCCGTGAAAGACGGTATTGGGAGTCATTTTACTTTTTTTTCATTCAAGGCATAGAAAGTTTAAAATTAAAGAAATAGCTACAATATTTTCATTATATATCACCCATCGCATCAAAAATTCAAAAGGCGCCTTTTGATCATGATGACATTGGAATGCATAATTAAGATAGAATCGGCTTCCAACACTAGGGAACATGTTCCCATTAGGGACAAGAAAACGATCTCTTGCAATGACATATGACTCGAGCATTCTTTCATTCACTAACAATGTGCCTTTAAAAAAAGATGACCAATTTTTACCAACTAAATTGCATAAACAAGTAATCTGTTATTCGTCAAATAAACTTGGATAAGACAATATGAACATGATATGGTAAGCTTACCCATAGGCTCTGAGATCAATATATCGGCTTTCTCAGGCAATTTTACGTCTTTAATTTGCCCTTGATAACCTACATGACGATGCCAAGAATACCTCCAAATGATAAGCATCCAACAATATAAGCAACCAAGCTTGTAGAAAGGGCACTAACCGTAATTCATTGTGCCAAGAGAGGATTCCCAGCAATAAGCTTTTGAGCATAGTCAGCCATTTCCGATGCTTCTACAACATAAACATGTATTGCACCAGCCTGAACAATAGAAGAAACAAAGAGGATCAGAAACTCTATGATTAGTCGATACATGTGACATCACATTTCTCAATAAGAGTACATGATAGTGTGTTGGTGTTTGGTTGTAGGCTTTATGAAATGGAAATATAAAGATTCCAGGATTGGGTCAAAAGGAGAGATACATAAGTAAACTCAATTTTAAACTTGATTGTTTGGTTTTGAAGTATCCGGTACAAAACAAGTTAAAAAATATATTTTGATCCATATATACTTAGAACCAGAATATGTATATCCAAACGTTAAATACTGATTATCGCAATTTCAAGTCCCGATAATCAGAGGATTCCAAAATGCAAATCTCAACACCCGCTCTAGGTATTCATTAGTAACACATGTGCAGCAAACAATGATAGTATGCCGCTTCCAGCACCAACATCAATCACTACCCATCCAGCAAAATCTACTTGGTTCTCAATAACCGCCGCATAATAATAGGAACCTAAAAAAGGAAAGCAGCTATAATCATACATTTAAGCTCCATTGAGGGCCAAAAAAAATCATCTGAGACATGATTAATTTTAATGAATTACAAGACACCTTAACATACATTTCTCGATGTGATTGAGTTGCACACCAACTGTTTGATAAAATGTCTGCCTGTAAAAATTGTCTGTGAAAAAATGAGCTTATTTCATGCTGTATCTAGATGACCATGTTGTTGGCCTCAATGAGTGGATCTATGGCCTTTCTAACTTATGTCAAAATATACCAAGTAAAATTGAAACAAAGATTCTGTAAATGCTTTTGTATTAATCAATATGTCATCATATCTGTTTGTGTACAAATGCTATCTATACTACTTATAATACACAAAGCACTCTCTCTCTTCATTAAATTTCAGACTTGAAAGTGTTAAAGCATGATGTACAACACATTAAAGCCCAAAAATTCAGACTTACAACCACATATGCATTATATACAACACATTAATACAAGCTTCTTGACCAAACAATTAATACACCCAATCACCAATTAATACAAAATGTAAAGCATAATGTACAAATCTATACTCAATTATTTCCGGCAATAAATATGACTCCGGCTACTGTTCCGGCTACTTGTCCGGCGAGTGTGGAGGCTGCAAAAAAAATTAAAAAATGTTAGATCTAATTGGTCCATGGTTCATCAGCAAACAAATTAATCTAAACGCGTGAAATCAGATTCGACCATTCATACCAAAACTAATCCTATCCAAGACTCAACCCAAGACCCTCACTATCACTCCTCAACTCTCCTTCTATCAACAAAATAACACGAATTGAATAAAAAACGATCTCAGATCGATTCAATTTTTTTAAATCTTTAAAAGATTTTTGAAATTGAACGAATATCATCATAAATCCATGCTTGTGTCACTATCGGAATATAAAGACAAGATTATAACAACTATGTTATATCTTTTCTTAAGTTCGTTCAACAACAACATCAAACTGAAACAACACAACAAGAGGTAAACCTACCCGAGACCATTTTATTGATCTTGAAGAAGTCTTCTTTGAAACTGAGACGTCAAACAAGATACAGGTTGAGATGACTGAAGGAGACTCTAGCTTTTTTTTTTTTTTTTTTTTTTTTTTTTTTTTTTTTTTTTTGATAAGATGATAACGAGATCGGTTAATGTCAATTGATGTTAATGGATTAGAAAAGTAGTAGCAGGGAAATATGTTAGGTGAGATAAGAAGTGTGGTAGGCGCATATGAGGATGAGTGATTTGAGGTTTACACACGTTTAGGTTAAGTAAAATAGGTGTATGAAAGTTTTTTATAACCGGACTGTAGTTTGGGCTTCAATCTAGCTGGATTGGGTTTTAATATCAACATGGGCTAATTGAGTTTGTATAAGAATTGCAATGGGCTGAGTTGAAAAACATGGTCTGGGCTTTCGAAGGGAATTGTCAAAGCTTATTACCCGAATTTTATCTTTTGGATATAAATTTATGATAATCTATACTACTTATAATAGATTAATGAATCTCTCTCCTCATGGTCTTAAAATTAAGACTTATAAAATACAAATTCTATTGCACAATACACAATGCACTATTAGTGATCTTTCTCATCAATCTTAATTTTAAGACTTACAAGTCTTAAAACTTAATGTACAAAATACAAAGCAATATTAATGTGGTCAAGATATTTAACATAGTCAATTAATTAACTGGTCAATAAATACAATTAATGCAGTTATTAAAACACCACTTACACAATGAATACAAATTATCAAGCACATTGTATAACCAACTTAAACACAATTTCTGCATTAAATGTCAATAATACAAATAATAAAGCACATTATACAAATATTCAAGCCCGAACAGGCAACGGGCCAAATGAGCCCGAGCCCGAACGGGTACGGTCCAAACGGGGTCGAGCCCGAACGGGCACGGTCCAAACGAGGTCGAACTCGAACGGGCACGGGCCAAATGGGCACGGGTTAAACAAAATTCTTGATATTCGTAAATTTATTGTAAAAAAAAAAACATAATAAACTGAAATACATGATTCACCAGAAACTTTTACTTCAGGGTACCCGCCGCTGCAACGCGCGGGTACCCTGCTAGTCTATTTATAACAATCAAATGGGTACAATGAAAAGTTATGTCGAAATTAACCACATATCTAGTCTTAATGTTTACCACTCCGTTTTACAAGCAGCTTGTTCATTGCTAACTCATGTTCAATATCCGGTATAGTTGTATAGTTAATTCGTTACAATTCACGTCGTTAAGTTTATATATTAGTTTTCGATATTCCTTAACCGTTTATTAGTTTCTGATATTCCTTATTAGTAACCGTTTACGTCTCATCACTAATTTCAATAGTCAATTGTAATTATCTCGTTATCACTTTGTTTATTTCGACATTCCACGTTAACAATAATTTACGACTTATAACATTTATCCAGTCTTACTTGCATTGAACCCGTAACCCATTTTACTCATATAGTATATCCAAAATATAAACCAAGACAAGGAAAACACCAAGTGAACATCCGGGTCAAACCCGTCCCGACTACAATTTACCACATCAAACGCACCCTAAAGTGACCAACACAGTAATATCAAACACGACCCAACTTGACTTGTGCCCAGCTGATCCAAACTAATACCAACATGGGTCATTAGACCCGACCCAATCAAGCCAACAATACAACCATGGGTCTTAGACCCGACTCGTGACTGACCCGACAAAGTCCACTGACTCGACTCGTTGAGTCCACTCGACTCACTGAGTCAACCCAAGAACCCAAATAAAACATCAAACATATACTAGATCCGGGTTCAGTCGGATCTGACCCGACCCGATTTACCCATCCAATTCAGACAACAACACTATCAGTTTGTTATACCCCACGACTCATGTAACCAAAAACATTTCATCATATCTCTTTACCGAATTAACCACACGAATAATCAAAATAACTTTTTTATAATTTTTTTCAACCATAACTCGTTTTTATTATCCTTGTACCCACGAAAACAATAACACAATAATATATACGTATACATGTACAATCGGTAAAATAATAAAATGATAAGAATATGGAACGGGTTGGTGGTGCCTTTCACGAGTACAACTCGTGACCGAACCAAGCTAGAACCTGTTGCAAACACCTACTATGAAAACCCTAATCATTCGATTCTTAGATTTTAGATTTAGGGCGCGTTAGACTGTATTGAGGCATGTGTGGCACAAAAATGTAATCACAAGGTCTTGATCTACAAGATGGGATAGGCGGTGTAACAAATGGAGGTGGCCGGAATTTGGCCGGAGTCCGGCGATGGCGCCGGAACCCTATGAGGTTGGCCGGAATATTAGAGAGAGAGAAGTGTTGTGTGTGTGTTTTATAGAGAGAGAAAGTGGGGTGAGAAAATGAGAAGAGTGGGAAGGTGTGGGGTATTTATACTCCCATGAGGGACCCAGCATGTATAATCAAAACTACAAGGGGCGGCGGGTAACTATCACAAGGACTAGTTATGTAACTTTCTAAAACTTTTGATATATTATGTTCGGGACTCGTTTAAACTAGCAAACGAAGGATTCGTGACTCGGGAATTACACCAATGTTCTCAGAATATTATTTCTAATAAAAATAACTATAAATACGTATCGCATCTCAATTTAGAGGGAACAATCACTCTAAATGTCGTTTCTCTATTTATGACGCATCGAGAAAATTATGAGTTGTCACAAAATATTATAGGTTTTAGGGGTAATTTAGTTGATGTTACAAACAAATCTCCGATTCGGCCCTCTCAAAATAAATTCGCCCCCCCCCACCCAAAAAAAAAGTTCAAGTTTCGTCTATGTTTGTACGAGTATGTAACATCACAATTTATCTTGAATAACAACACAGATATCTTAATGCGTAATCAAGTTGTTTATTTATGACATAAACATCACTAGACGAGTACCCATGCATAGCAACGGAATTTTATTGTCAACGATCGTTTAGTGATAAAACAAATTTTATGGGTTATAAAAGAAAAATAAGAATAGTTTGAAGATTTTGGGACTAAACATAATCTTTTGAAACCCGGTTCGACCCAGGTGGGTCAACCGGTTGAACCATTCCGGTCGAAAAACGGGTCGATTTAAACCAAGTCAACCCGATAGGTTTGGTCGAAAACAGGTCAAATTAAACTGGGTCAACCCGCCGGGTTTGAAGCGTCCTGGGTCAACCCGGTTTTCGATGTGTATTAGTAGTTTCGTTTTGAAATATATGTTTTCAACATTTTTTTTTTAGTTTCAACTTTTCAATTTTTACTTTTTGGTTTTTTCTTTATATATAGTATAACGGGTACCAGCACGTTTTGGCGGCGGGTACCCTGTGACGATAAACCGGATAAATAGATCTCGATGAGACCTAATTCCACCAGTTTGTATCGGTTTCAACTGATCCTCTTTGGTTCGTTTTCGGATGGCTTTTATTGGTTAGCCGAACCGGTGGCGACACCGGTTCCTCGTTGAACCATTTGGTCTGGTCGGTTTACTTATTTTATATCTTTGATAATGTTGTTGCTTGAATAAATTGTACATTGTGAAAATTTTATTGTACTTTTTAATAAAGGGTGTTTTAATTGGTTGTTTTTAAGTTGGTAGATATGCTTTTATTTGGTTGTACAATGTGAATAATTTATTGTACTTTTAAGTAAGGGGGTGTTTTAATAAAAGTATTAATTATACTATGCATTTCTCTCACCTTTGACTTTCAATGTTTGACCATATACTCATTATATGTAGTATAGATATAGATTAGCATTTCATAACTAATCGACAACACACAACAACATAACCACATTTGACCACTCATAAACACCACTCGATCCTCATTTTATTATTCATCAACCATTAACCCATCTTTTGCCACCATTGTACCCATCTACAACCATCTTCATCATCATGTCATTAGACCTGAGCAAAACCAAATGAAAACCGAACTAAACCGAAAACTGAGCCAAACCGGTCCAACAGAAACCGAACCGGCCCTATTTGGATAGTTTTTTAATTTTCTGTATTTACATTTTTGGTTTCGGTTCTCCGCGGCTGTAACACACCCAAACCATCTAAACCGAACCGAAAAGACCGAAACAATACCAAAACCGACCGTGTCAGTTCGGTTCGGTTCTTGATTCATATCTTTCACAAAATCGGTTTTCGGTTCGGGCCAGGTCGTTTTGACCTAATGCTCAGCCCTACATTTCATATACTTTAACTCAAATCTTTAAGTTAAACCAAACACATATAAACGAATACATAAATAAGAATGAAAATCCCAAATGTTTTTTAAACATGAAAATATGAACTCAAAAGAAATATAGATCCAATCACATACTAATCACACAAAATAGAAATATGATATTAGCATCATCGGTTGACGAAGATGACAGAGTAGGCGACAGTCCTACTATTCTGGTGTTAGCGTCGTTGTCAAGCGAGGGAGAAAAGGGAAGGCGCCGAAATGTTAAATGGTATGTGTATAGGTGAAGGTGACGTTGTTCCAGAAGTGCCTTTGTCACAAGATATCAATGGTGTGGCCGAAAATGGCTGACCACCGATGACCATTGTTGGATTTGATAGTTGTGGTCATGGTTGTTATTGAAAGTGGGTTATACATGAGAAAGAGGTATATTGGATATAGATTGAGTGAAGGAAAAATATGTAAATGGTTGTATGGAAAAATGATACCCCATTCGTTAAATTATGGTTTTCAAACAAAAAATACAGTGTTTGGAAAAAAAGACCATTACACACCTCAACCAATTAAACATCCAAAGTGATTGGAACACTCAAATAATTGATTTGGACACTTAGAGACAAATATATTAAGCACAATGTGAATTTTGTACAATAAGTTAAGGATAATTAAAGTGTCTTAAATAAATTTTAGAAATGTGGAAATCACTACTAATTAAACATCATCCCCACCCACTAAACTATCTTTATGTTGATTGTAATTGAAAGTGAAAAATTATTTCAAAATAGAAAGGTTGATAATAATATTCAGACGAGGGAGTATTTGTTTGCGTGTTAGGTTGGCTGATAATATAAGGGCTCGTTTGGTTGGTGAGTTTTGAATTTAAGATTGATGGTGAGTTGTTGTTTGGTTTGTGTGTCTGGCGTTTATATAAACTAAAAAACAAACTAAAAAACCCCACTAATTAGATCACACGTACTCACAAATTAAAAAACATCACTTTATCTTTCAACACATGTTTATTAAAACTAGTTGGATACCCGCGCACAGCGGCGGCGATAAATATAGTTATATAATAAATATAGTAAATAAATTGCTAATCCAACTCACCTCGCAATTCCCTACCCGCTTAGTGAATTCATTTCACAACACTCCAAATGTATATGCGTTAGTTGTATGTGTTTGGTTGGGTTTTCCGTATCTTCCCGTGACATCATTATTCCCGCATATAAAAAGAACTTCACAATCTATTTCCCGTCAAACACTTTTCCAAAAGTAAATGATTTTGATAAATAAAGTTTGTATTGATTGAAATAAATGTTAAAGTTATAAAAATTTGAATCAAAATAAAATAAACCTTTTAAAAATGTAAAAACTAAAAACTCATAAAAATATATCAAAATGGATGTTGAATTAAAGAACTCAAAATTTAAAAAAATATGATGAAATTAGATCATAAAGAAATTAAACGATTTAAAAATATTTAAATTTAAAAATAAAGGTGATTAATTAGTTAAAAAGTGACATGTGTCACCCTATTATTGGAGCTTCTTATTTTAGTTTGTTAGAGCTCCTCCTTTTTGTTATTTTTTAGTTAGAGAAGTGACACATGTCACTCAATGATTGGAGATGTATAGATACCCCACTAATTAAAAATCACACCACTCACAAACTAAAAAACAAATAATAAAAATATCCAAAATACACGGTTGCTGAAAGATGAAAATTTTACCTTTGGCTGAACTTCTTTCTTCCTTGCCAACTGCTCACACCAACCATGGTTGCTGCGTGAACTCCCTTGCCATTTGCTCACTGAGTCTGCGTTGGGGGTAGCCTTATATAAAATGACTTTTATCCTCTGATTTAATAATTACAACTTTTTAATGTTTTTCAACCATAACCACCACAAATTACCAGAATTCATCACAATCATCATCTTTCAATCCATCAATCTGCATCATAATCATCACAAATCACTCAAACGCATCACAAAATCATCATACACCATAATCAATCAACACATCTACTATTCATCTTCTTCATCATAACTGCTAATCAATCATGCCTGAATCAACATCAAGTTCACTCAATCGAACAACACAACCACTTAATGATATCTCATCACCACTTCATCCATTGTACTTTCATCCCAATGATCATCCTGGCATGATACTCATATCAAGAAAACTCACAGGATCAGAAAACTATGGCACTTGGAAAAGATCCATGCTAATTGCTCTTAGTGCCAAGAATAAGGTGAAACTGATTAATGGTGAATATGAAGAACCTCCTACATCATCAGAACTGAGAGTACATTGGGAGAGGGCTAATGACATGTTAATATCATGGATTCTCAACACAATTTCTGAACAGATTGGCAATCATCTCACATTCATCAATTCTGCATCTGCTCTTTGGAAAGAACTTCTTGATCACTACTCACAACTGGATGGACATAGGATCTATCAACTTGCCAATGAAATTGTTGATCTCAAACAGTTAAACAGTTCCATTGAAGTGTATTATCAGAAGCTTAAAGGTTTTTGGGATGAACTTGATGCAATTGAAGCACCTTATGCATGCACCTGTAAGTGTACATGTGAAAATGGGAAAGAAAATGGTGAAAGGGAGCAGAGGAAAAGGCTAATTCAGTTTCTCATGGGCTTGGATGATAGCTACACTAACATCAGAGGTCAAATCTTGTTGATGCAACCAATGCCTCATGTTTCTAAAGCCTACAGCATGTTCAGACAAGAGGAGAAACAAAGGGACACACCAAAAGCAACCATACCTATCCCTACTGCATTGAACACATACATAACCTATTCTAACCAATCTACACAATCAAGAAACACCACATCACCAACTTCCAACCAAACTGACAGAAGAAACAATTTCAAGAAAGGGGTGTTTTGTGCTTACTGCAAGAAAGAGGGACACTCAAAGGAAGAATGTTTCAAGTTGCTTGGATATCCTTCTGGTCATCCTCTACACAACAAGTATCTCACACCATCTCAAAGAGCATTACAAGGGGCTAGAAACACAAGGTCTGTTCACATGGTCTCACATGATCCACTACCACAAATGGAATGCCCACTGGATCAACCAGCACCCTCTACTTCCACCAACTCAGATGATCTTGTCAATGCCAGAATGGATCAGCTGCAAAATCAGCTCAATCAAGTGTTACTCATGATGCAGAACAACATACCAAACACTTCTGATTGCTCTACAACACCACCTATGGCAGGTATACTCTCCTTCAAACACACTATTCATATTCCTTCCAAGCTCACTGGTGTGCATTCATTCAAAACTATTGCTAGTATTCATTCATTTATTGCTTCAAATGTCACCAAACACACACTCCATATCTGGATCATTGACAGTGGTGCCACATATCACATTTGCATCTCCCTTGCACTTATGCACAACACTATCACCCTTACCACACCAATTATTGTCTCACTACCAAATGGTCACACCACTAAGGTATACATCACTGGATCTGTCAAACTCAGCCCATCCCTCACCATTCACAATGTACTCTACATCCCAACATTCACCTATAACCTTATATCCATCAGTCAGTTGCTCTACAAAACCTTATTCTCAGTCACTTTCACACATAACAAGTTTACCTTTCAGGACCATAATGGGAACACAACTCAAGGAACACTTCATGGTGGACTTTACCTTCTCAACTCTACTTCAGCTCCAACAACATCACATGCTGTTTTCTCCAACTCAAGCAAATCCCACTTGTGGCATGCAAGACTAGGCCATACTCCACTTTCTACCATCAAGCAAATTTGAAATTTCTCTTTTCCTGTATCATGTAATTCAGAAACAAAATGTACTATTTGTCCCTTAGCTAAACAACACATTTTACCCTTTCCTGTTAGTGACTCACATGCAAAATCAAAGTTTGATCTTATTCACATGGATGTTTGGGGTCCTTACAGACATTGTACTATCAATAAATGTACATATTTTCTCACAATTGTTGATGATCACTCCAGAGCCACTTGGACTTATCTCTTACCAAATAAACACCATGTTCTGTCTACCTTCAAAGTCTTTTATCAGTCCATATTAAATCAATTTCAAACATCTATCAAAGTCATCAGAAGTGACAATGGCACAGAATTCTTAAACTCCTCATTTCTTGAATTCACTCAATCAAAAGGCATCACACATCAAACATCATGCCCATATACACCTCAACAGAATTCTAGAGTTGAAAGAAAACACAGACATTTACTAGAAATGGCAAGAGCTATCCACTTTCAAGCTAATTTTCCAAAACATATGTGGGGTTATAGTCTTTTAGCATCTACTTACATCATCAACAGGCTCCTAACTAAAGTACTCAATAACCAAAGTCCATATGAAATCCTCTACACCAAACCACCACCACTAGATCACCTGAGAATTATTGGATGTCTAGCTCATGCTTACCATTACACCTCAGACAAATTCAATCCTAAATCCATCCCCACTATTCTCATTGGATAGCCTCAAAATCAAAAAGGTTACCTCCTCTATGATCTCAACACCCACAAAGTCATCACAAGTAGAAATGTCCTCTTTGATGAGACTAAATTCCCCTTCCACACCACACCAAAACCTACCGGTACTTCATCCACTCCATCTACAACAGACACATTCTACACTCCTATAATACCATCACCATTCTTCACTTCAACACCTCCTACACCTACCACTGAACCAACAGAACCAATACCAACAGGCTCTTCTACACCTCTTTCAACCACCTCAACACCACTACCAACTTCTACACCAGAACCTTTACATCAACAACAACCACCAACAACCACACCACCATCATCTACCTCAACTCACAATCCATCAACAATCACACCACCAGACTCTGAACCACCACCCATGGTCACAGATCTAGTGCCACCACCTCCTTCATCTACCCAGTCCATTCCCATTAGAACTTCCACAAGACATAAACAAGTCCCTACTAAACTTCAAGATTACCACTGTCAACTTCCAAAATCCAACATTCATCACTTCACTACATCCAAATATCACTACTCTCATTATTTAAGCTACTCTAACCTCAAATCCCATTCTCTACACCTCATACTTTCCATTGACAAAAACACTGAACCAACCACTTATTTACAAGCATCTAAACAACCAAAATGGGTTGAAGCAATGAATAAAGAAATACTAGCATTAGAAGAGAATGACACTTGGGAACTCACACAACTACCTCAAGGAAAATCAGCCATTGGAAGTAAATGGGTATTCAAAATCAAACTCAAAGCTGATGGATCCATAGAGAGATATAAGGCCAGGCTTGTGGCAAAGGGTTATCACCAGAAGGAAGGAGTTGACTACCATGAAACCTTTGCTCCAGTTGCTAAAATGTCAACTGTCAGAACACTTCTCTCCATTGCAGTCAGTCAACACTGGATCATTGAACAACTAGATGTCAACAATGCATTTCTACATGGTGATCTACATGAAGAAGTATACATGCATGTTCCACAAGGCTACAATCAGACACTCCTACCTAACACAGTCTGCAAACTCAAGAAGTCTCTCTATGGTTTGAAACAGGCTAACAAGCAATGGTTTGAAAAGCTCACAACCTTTCTCATTTCTCTTGGTTTCACTCAGAGCTATGTGGATACTTCCTTGTTCACTCTTAAAAAGGATGGTCATTTAACATCTCTCTTAGTCTATGTAGATGATATTCTCATAGCTGGCAACAGTTCTCACATCATTCAAATAGTCAAATAGAAACTCAATGACAAATTCAGCATCAAAGATTTGGGCCCACTACACTATTACTTAGGCATTGAGTTCTTAAGAAATGATAAGGGATTAGCCATGACTCAAAGGAAGTATGCTCTTGAACTCATTACTCATGCTGGCTTATTGAACACAAAACCTTCTGCAACACCCTTAGATCCAAACAAAAGATTAACAAAGGATGCTGGTGATATCTTACCTGATCCATCTCTTTACGGAACCTTAGTTGGTAAACTACTCTACTTAACCATTACCAGACCTGATCTTGCTTTCTCTGCACAAGCTCTTAGTCAATTTCTACAGGAACCTAGAACCACTCACATGAAAGCATTAATTAAGGGTCTCAGATATGTTAAGTTATCTCTTGCTCAAGGTCTCTACTTTCTAGCTCACAACACCCTGTCCCTTTTAGCTTATTGTGACAGTGATTGGGCTGCTTGCCCTTTCACAAGAAGATCAGTCACTGGAAATGGCATTTTTCTGGGTTCTAGTCTTATTTCATGGATGTCCAAGAAACAAACTGTGGTTTCAAGGTCTTCTACAGAAGCATAGTACATGGCACTAGCAGATACTACTTGTGAAATTACTTGGTTATCATGTCTACTCAAGGAATTTCAAATCTCAAGTCCAACTCCAGTTCCTATCATGTGTGATAATGCTTCAGCCATAGCTTTAGCTTCTAATCTAGTTCATCATGCTAGGACTAAACATATTGAGCTTGATTGTCATTTTGTTCGAGACAAGATAAAGGCTGGCCAAATCTCTCCTAAATTCATCTCTACCAAACACCAAGTTGCTGACATACTCACAAAAGGTCTCAACAGACCTCTACACTATAATTGCCTATCCAAGTTAGGCATGTGTAATCCTTACACACTGCCAACTTGCGAGGGGGATGATGATACAGGAATCATAGCTGGATCCAAACACTCTGCAAACTGTATACACAAGTCTCCACAGCAACCACACAAGATGAGACTTATGATGAACCAGAGCATGTCAAGATGTTATGCAATGTAGTTTCTGTATAGCTTGTATATAGTTAACTAGTTAAGCATAGTATGTAGTAGTATATATGTTAGACTTGTCTTAGTTATGTAACAAATTCATAATGCTTTAATGCAATCCAATTCATTTTTCACACACAATATATTTTCTCTCATTTCTTTATACTTGATAACTATGAGAAAATAAAACGGATGAGGTTTTTCCAGGTTGAGGTTACCCGGGGATTGGGAGGGCTAGTCTTTGACTCAGATGTACCCGGTCTAACCGAAAAGTGTCCTAGTCCGTCCCTGCCCGAAGATGTTTACCTAGTGACCTTTGTATTTTTATAACAGATAAAAAAAAATTATATGATTCGAGGTTTGACCTCTTGTGAGGACATTTGACCATTAAGACATCTTGGTGATGGTTGATAGCTATCAGAAAATGCAACAAATTTTAATCTTTATCGGCCTAAAATACATATGTACATTATATTCTAGTGTTATATAGTTGACAGTTTAGTATGTTGTCTATGTATCCGTTTGAATTTAAAAATGTACTATATATGTAGGCTTCTCTAGATTCTGATATCTTCAAGTTAACAACTATCATTTGCAGCGAAATTATGTTTATAATTTATTAATACTTTTAGGATTCTATGGGAAGAAACCGTTACAAGGAAAGGTTTCTCCAAAGAATAGAACCATGGATACATCAGGAACTAAATGCTGTTCTTGGGGATCCAAATCCAGCTGTACTTGTACATTTGGTGACATCACTCTTTATCTCGAGCCTTGAAGAAGGTACTTCGAGAGCTGGTAGTGAAAAAGTCAACTATCTTGAACACTTTGCATCCTTTGGTGTCCTGAAGATTATTCTACCATAAAGAAAAAGGATCTTTACAATATCTTTTCTAGGCGAATCCTCCTTCAACAGGACAAAGTGGTTTATTTATCTTTTACTTTTTTATGTAAAGTGTTGGTTTGTGGGAGTTAAAACACACGTAAACGACTAGAAGTGTGTGAGCCTATGGGGGCACACACGTTAAACACAAGAGTACGTGATGAACGAATAATTACTTGAATATATAGACCCGTTTATGCATACACTTGACCCGATCCTTTTATACGACCATGGGTTGTTTTAGTTTTTCACTTGGGTCGGTTTTGGTGAGCCTTGGGCCTAGACACCATAAAGACGATCGGGCAAAGAAGGGTGGTTGGGTTTGTTGCTTGTCGACCAAGTTTAAAGCCCATGATGGGTTGGTCTCGTGAGCTATAAAAACAAATTCATCCATGCTTCATTGTAATGCGACAGATTGATAATATCCCTAACCGAATATTAATTATTCGTTTCTTATCTCACTTTGACGCATAAGAATGAAAAGGATATTATTGTTTTGTTCTTTTCTGACCTGCGAATATCAAAAGAAAATCACATGCATGCTTGCTCATGATAGTGTACATGTATTACTTGTATGCATGTATTCCATGCATGCAAATCTATACATATTACTTTTCTTTTGTTTACTGCGATAGGTTTTATTCAATAAAAGGGTTTGTTTCGTTTGACGCAAGAAGGAAAGGACAAAAGCATAGTTGTTTCTTTTGTTCGTGGTATTCAAGTATTCAAGGGGTTGATTGGTAAACGTTCTCGACTAGCGTCTAATCGAACGTACTTGGTTTAAGTGTTTGTGTGTGATACTCGTAGAGGTATCTATTTTAGATACTTAAGGTTTCGTAAGGTTTCTTGTTTCGTTACTAGAGATCAATTGCCAAGGTCAGTTTTTCTTTATACCTTTTAATTAATTAATATCGTATTAATTATTTGTTTATTAATTACGTGCTTAACATAATTGCGATTACTAGATCCTTATCCGCTGCGTACTCGTAGAGGTTAATGGTTAACTGCTTCTAAAATCCCAACAGTGGCATCACGAGTCAACTCGTTTTTGCGATTATGGGTTACACGCTTCTTAATTAATAAACATGTTTTAAAAGGCTGCATGAAACCTAGTTTAGTTATTTGTTTTATTTTAATTTTGACAATTACTTGCAATACTTGTCAATTTTTAATAACTAATAACTAGTCACACACAAATTAAAATTATATTGATAATTAGAATTAATTGTTAATTGGAATTAATTTGTTAATTAGAATTTAATTTACATGTTAATTATAAATTACTTTGTTAATTGAAATTAAATTGTTAATTAAGAATTACATGTTAATTAAAATTACTTGCTAATTAGAAATAAAAGTTAATTAGAATTTATTAATTGTTAATTAGAATTATTATGATAATTAGAATTACATATTGGTTATTAAATACATAAATTGCGATATTACTTGTTAATTGAGATTGCCATGTTTTATGTGTTTTTCCGGCCACAAGACCCACTCAATTGCTTTTCTAAGTGATGTATGGGGCGATCTAGGTATTACATCCTAGTGACGGTCTTATGGTTCTCCGTTTGGGGAAGACTCGCAAGAGAACTCGGAACAATATGTGGTTATTTATATTGATGTTTATGTTTATATGTTTGTGATTCCATTATGTGCATGATTGTTACTTGCTTTGACACCTAATTGTATGCAATATGGAATAATACATATCGAAACCATAACATCAATATTGGTCCTTATTTACACGCCTAAATATCATGTTCATTGTGACCTGCTATTTGATTCGTGGAAAATCGTTTTTGTAAAATAAAGTGACCTAATATATGAAACACGTTTTCAAGAATTTAAAAACTAGACGCTATGGACACTTGGGATGTACGGCTCACCCACTAGAACAAACTCAAAAGGGGGTTCAAAGAGGTGCGCACAGTCGCACCGAAAGGATGTCTAAGGTTATGCTTCAGCGCTTACCTGGTCCTCTGCCTCCCTGTGCGTTCGATTGGAGCTACCGTGAACCATGATGATCACTACAGTGTCATTACCAAAGTTTTTAAAATTAGTGTTACAAAGTTGTTTTGCATGCTTCTTTGTACACGAATTTTACCACATTTATATGTGCATACCTATTTGTTAATATTAAGTCTATGCCACCCAACTATGGACACGTGCACTTGGATTGACTTCTCTGGTCAGACCTAAGGGCCTTTCCAACCCATGGTAATTATTTCTCACTGGTCAGACCTCTGGTTATTTTTACACGTTCATACTTGGTCGACTTATATCGAGTTAACCTGGTCAGACCTCAGACCCGAGGCATAAGATGAGAACTAAACATGCTTTTGACATTATTACTTGATACTAATGCCTTAAACAGTCTCATAAATCTAAGAGTTGCATTTTGCAATTAACGCTCGTCGCTTACCTCTTGTCCTATTTTTTTTACACACTGGTCAGACCTATGGTAATTAAGTGGGGTTGCAAGATGGATCTTAGTCTTAATTAGTAATTAATTGGGTAGTTAATTTTTTTAAGAATGTAATTATCGAAAATACTAGATTTGAACTTTTATGTTCTGATTAATTGTGTTATTGCAACATAATTCGTAAACAAATTTGTTTTTCTTTGAAAGACAAACTTAGTCTCTTTTCCTAGTAAGAAGAGTGAGACTTATACCTATCTTTTCTCCTTAGTTGACTAACTAAGATAGGATTCCAAAATTGATAAACTCTTATATGATCTTTTATTACCCTTTTCGTGGTCTAGAGTTAATTGAAAGATAGAATATTTTGTGTAACTGGAAACATTGTGTTTAGAGCTACCAAAATAAATAACATCCTGCACTTGTCACGATGTATGAGTTTAAACCGCAAAGAGTAAAGAAATTACTAGCATATTTGCTAGGTAATCTTCTTGGACTCTTATTATTCCTAAAGTGCTAATTACCCTTGGGGCTATGTAGACGATAAAGGAGGAATGTATGCTAAAGATTCAAGTTAATTGAATAATAGAATGGCTAGTCCATTGTCTACATAAGTAGAACTTCATATACTCTGCTCAATACCTAAGTACATGCTACTCGTAGGCAATTGAAGAGAATAGGAAAGTATATAAAACTGCTACATGCTTTCTACTGGAAATGTAACACTTACAATGTTGACAAATCCAGTGGGAGCAATTGCATTTTATTACTGAAATATCATTCATGCAATGTTGTCAATTTCAGTGGGAGCTACGGGTTTTATTTCCTGTTAGTCACCCATATCATTTCAAACTAGCTTTGAAATAATCCATTACTTTCCGAATATGAACAACCATTGCTTAAAGGAAAATTGCATTTTATTTTATAAGATAACACGTTGCCTTCCTGCTGTCGCTTCCTGAACTGTTATCTATAGAATAATAATCCACAATTCCTTATTACAGGTTATGGTTCTAAACTACTTATGGTATATATGACATTAATCATATCGTTTGAACAATCAATCACGTGTTGTTTGTTTTCATAATATGATGTTGTACCTTTCACAAGTGGGAGAAATCTCAAAGTGTGTGCAAGGAACAAAAATATTATTGGTATCTCTTGACCGCAAGGTAAAGGAAACTAATAATTCTACTAGGACTTAAACACATTAGATGTTTAATGCCCTACTACATGTAAATAAGAATTTTGCTAGGACTTAAACACATGAGATGTTTATTGCCCTACCACATTCTAATAATGATTCTACTAGGACTTGAACACGCTAGATGTTTGTTGCCCTACTACATTCAAATGTCATGATATAGTGTTAAGATACTTCAAAATTTGACTACATGTTTTAGTCAACATAATTATGGTTATATGATAATGATCATAATTCTGAAGTATATAATTAACTTGAAATTACTATAGAACTCAGCAGTTTGCGTTCATGATTACTTTTGTTAGTATAATTATGCTTACATGTTAAGACATAATTATAAAGTCCTTGAATTTCTCAATGATTTATAACATAAAGTATGTATAGTATAAGTGTTATGTCTTCTAGTTAACACATAAACATAAGGCCTTTGAATTATTCAAAGACTTATAATGTATTATTGAAATGTTCTGTTTTCTTGTTAACACATGAACATATAATCCTTGAACAGTTATGTCTTCTTGTGAACACGTGAACATAAGGTTCTTGTATTGTTCAATGAATATACATTATTGCATGCACTTGGTTCGTAAATACTTTATAAGCAATTTGGCTCGACCCAATTGACAAGTATTTGGTCCAAAGAGAATTAAGTTATCTATAGAATTCTGATATAGTTTCACAATTCTAATAACTCATAGGATACCACTTCATTATGGTATGTCTAATGTGTTGG
Source organism: Chrysanthemum seticuspe (assembly GCA_019973895.1). NCBI lineage: Eukaryota > Viridiplantae > Streptophyta > Magnoliopsida > Asterales > Asteraceae > Chrysanthemum > Chrysanthemum seticuspe. The sequence continues at coordinate 22,036,240 of BPTQ01000001.1, forward strand.
ATCAAACCTTATTCATAAAGTTTGGTTCCTGGTAGCTTTAATTGCTCTACCTCCAAAACATATCAAGGTTAGAAATTGCGTGTGTCATGAATACACTCAATATAGTTCAAACCTAGAAGGTATTCAAGACAACCTATAACTGAAAACCCTAATTCATTAGGGATTTGAGGTTTTACCACTCAAACCAATTGAATCATAAACCCTTTTGGATTTTTGATTTTTCTACACTTCCTAGCTTGAAGATTGTCGTTTTGGTGTTCTTCCTAGCTTGACGAAACACAAAACTGTTGCTAGAACTTTTGGTTATATAGTGATACTAAATTAGAGTTTTTCTATAAACTCTAATTTGAGTTGATGGAAGGAATTCCATTATGTCTTGATTTAAGTTCTGAATTTGTTAAAACCTATGAAGCATTTTATTAACAAATCTTGAAATGAGAACTTAAAATGTATTTTGTGATTCTCCATAAAGAACAATTTATTGTTGCTTAAATACTTAGTATTTAGAGAATTGTCTCTACTTATAAAAGTAAGTGGGAGTATATACATATCTCAAAGTTTTTGAGAACAAAATACTTAAACCTTCTAAAATCCACTTATTAATGTCATACTAAGGTTAAACATGAAAATGTTGACCGAAGTATAATGATTACTCTCATTCATAAATCCGAAAGGATGCCTCATCACTTGAGTGATATTTTATATCAATGATGAGGGATATAAGTTAGAAGATTATTGTAAATCAGCTAACTACTAAAATACATTATCACATCTTGAATCTGATAAATATTTTAGAACTATGAATTACAAGATGCGGTCCTTAAAAGGCAAATCGAGTTTTGAGCTTGATTGTTATTTCGCCTAACAGTTAACCTATGAGGTTGTAATGAGTTTCTTTTGAAGAAAGACTCACAAGGACAAAATTGTATACATATTAATGTTTGACATTTTATAAGAAGTTTTTAATCATACTTAAGCAATTAACTGTGATTAAATTTTCTTATATAATACACGCATTAATTATATAAAGATATTTAATTGTCATACATGTGATTTGTTGGTTGAATATGACAATTAGATTTTATAACTCTTTCTTTATGATTACCTTTTGCGAGGACGGTGTGTAATCAAAAGGGTTATGAATTTATATTATCTTTATGTAGTATACAAAATTTGAGCAATCCATTTTTAGATTGGATCATGCATCTAAGAGCTGAGATCTTGAATTTAATTACAATATGATTCTGATTAAATTAAGACAACTCTTGAGTACATCTGACATTGAGTGGGAGCAATGTGTTTTTCCTTAAAATTACATGTTGAAGATATCATTCTATTTAAGCTAGATATTGATCCTTAAGCTTGGAGTGAGACTTCATTTGGAATTTAGGGAATAAAACAAACAATCTTGGAATAAATGTTTATCTGGAATAAACAAATGCGGAAAATTAAGTCTGACACAAATGCAATATATCATTTGAGCAAGTCTTAAAATGATATATTTCACTTGGAATAATTTACATGGATGGAACCTTTGTGTTTTTAAACTAAAGGGTTTATCATGTATATATTATATTGTGTATAAGACTAGTTGTTGCTTTTGCACAAGAACAAAATGAGCTGACAACAACAATATCTAATTGAGAGAGTTTAGATTATTGTTAATATATATATGTTTACGAATTAAAAGGCATATTGTTGTATGAGTACAAATGATGCTAGAGGATTATTAATACTAGTTGTAGTAGGATTTCATCTTTTATGATAAATCTGCTAACTAGTTATGCTCAACATAGAGCATTGTTGCATTACACATTAATGAATGAGAATACTTTACACTTTTAGAAACTGTAAAGATGACTGTCAGTGTGTTGTTGACTTTTACTACCTCATGCAAGGTAAGACAACATCTCCATACTATAATTCTTGCAATAGTATGAGCATATGAGATAAGACACTCATCTTAAATTTCAAATCACTCACTATATGTGATATTTGAAATAAGTATTCGGAAAGTTTACTCAGATAACTATTTAGTTTTTCTTTTAAAGAAAGGTTGAGAATGTTGGAAACATTAGGGTTCAACTTACTAAATAAGTTTCATGCATATCTGTTTTAGTATTTGGATAATTGGGATTGAAAGACAATTTTTACTTTATGATGAATAAAGATACTTGGTATTTGTTATTCATTCATATAATAATTGTTATCCTATATTTGCATGTTTAATCCATGAATAATTTTATTATTCTAGATATGTCCATTGTCGGTTAACAATATGGGAATATTGTTATGATAAGGCAAATGTGAGTGTTGGTTATAATTCTAACGAGAATTCGGATTGTTCCCACCAAACTCATATGTATTCACTAGAGATGCATATTGGATTCCCCAACTTTCAAACATTTACTTTTGGATCCTTGTCATAAGTAAAATATTGAAAATGGTTTGTTATCTTCATCCTTAGACTTGAGATGCAAGCAAGTTCTGTTATGTGTGGATATCATTTTTTGTAAGTATACGCAAAACGCTATCTGAATAAGGTAGTTATAAAAGCTATATTTCGGAGTGATGTGAAGCAGCATCCACAACACTTGTAGTCAATAAAGGATTTGTTACTCCACTTGATATGTGCAGAAAGATACCATGGCGCCTCTCTAGATTTAATCAGATAATTGTTTGGCCAAACCCAAAGGGTAATGCAAGATGATTCTTGATTACATTTGGTATATCTGAATTAAAATCTATAACGAGATTCTAAATGGTTAAACTATATGGAATGATTTAAGATCCATAATCCATGGTTTAACGGTATCTATAACAAAGGATGATTAAAGCAAGACATTGAATGACCATGCTACGGAGAAACTTTTACGAAACTATTCTCTCAGACACTTTTAGTTAAAAAGCGAGTGAGAGCGTTTGCTAGGCGTTTCCGTCGTTAGTTTTGTGTGCCATTCGACATTCCAACTCCCAAGTGGGAGCTGTTGGTTTGTGGGAGTTAAAACACACGTAAACGACTAGAAGTGTGTGAGCCTATGGGGGCACACACGTTAAACACAAGAGTACGTGATGAACGAATAATTACTTGAATATATAGACCCGTTTATGCATACACTTGACCCGATCCTTTTATACGACCATGGGTTGTTTTAGTTTTTCACTTGGGTCGGTTTTGGTGAGCCTTGGGCCTAGACACCATAAAGACGATCGGGCAAAGAAGGGTGGTTGGGTTTGTTGCTTGTCGACCAAGTTTAAAGCCCATGATGGGTTGGTCTCGTGAGCTATAAAAACAAATTCATCCATGCTTCATTGTAATGCGACAGATTGATAATATCCCTAACCGAATATTAATTATTCGTTTCTTATCTCACTTTGACGCATAAGAATGAAAAGGATATTATTGTTTTGTTCTTTTCTGACCTGCGAATATCAAAAGAAAATCACATGCATGCTTGCTCATGATAGTGTACATGTATTACTTGTATGCATGTATTCCATGCATGCAAATCTATACATATTACTTTTCTTTTGTTTACTGCGATAGGTTTTATTCAATAAAAGGGTTTGTTTCGTTTGACGCAAGAAGGAAAGGACAAAAGCATAGTTGTTTCTTTTGTTCGTGGTATTCAAGTATTCAAGGGGTTGATTGGTAAACGTTCTCGACTAGCGTCTAATCGAACGTACTTGGTTTAAGTGTTTGTGTGTGATACTCGTAGAGGTATCTATTTTAGATACTTAAGGTTTCGTAAGGTTTCTTGTTTCGTTACTAAATCAATTGCCAAGGCCAGTTTTTCTTTATACCTTTTAATTAATTAATATCGTATTAATTATTTGTTTATTAATTACGTGCTTAACATAATTGCTATTACTAGATCCTTATCCGCTGCGTACTCGTAGAGGTTAATGGTTAACTGCTTCTAAAATCCCAACATAAAGTTCAAAATCACACATGAAGTTACACATGACAGAAATTAAGTCTATTTTCTTTTGCTGTATAACAGTTATTGTCATTCGTTGGTTATGGAGAAAGAAACGAAATGGTTTCAGCGACAATGTTTTCCTACAGAAACAGTTGTCCACATGACGGGAAATCTCTTCCAGAATCAAGGTTATTCTGACTATCTCTCTAAAATTTGTTAGGGTTCGTTTGGTAAGACGAAATGTAATGTCAACCGAATGGAATAAACGATGTAATGGAATAAAGAGTGTAATGCAATGATTCATTGTAGTTATTAATCATGTTTGGTTTGTATGATAAGACGTAATGTAATCGATAATAAAAAGACTAAAATACCCATTAATGATAGAAAATTTATTTAATGTGGTTAATTAATGATGGAGTTTTATGTAATTTTGATTCCATTACAAGATGTAATGAAAAAAAAGTATGGGACCCCTAAGGAATGGTTTTGGTGTAATGGATTATTACTTGTAATGAATCATTACATTCTATAAATGTAAACAAACAACATTTATTCATTACATTGTAATAATCTTTTTCATTACGGCTTTGATTACGACATACCAAACACTACGTTAGTATTAAGTGATAAGCGCACATATGAATTATTTTTGGAAGTATATTTTAAAGTTACCCTTTTTAATGTTCAATTAAGGTTTTTTTGGTGCAAAGGGTGAAATATATTACTATCAAAACAACTTACAAACAATTGAGGAAAATACACACAAAATATAATAAAGCTTGACACACATCTCATACAACTAAATCAAACATCTCTGATAAGCTGCGTACTATTATCTGATACATCACCAAACAGAGGAAATGAACAGCTTCATACAATCTGCTTAACAACATTTATCTACTTAGCAACAAACAGCTCTGAATTCACCCTAAATGCACCAAGACTATAGCTCCATATATACATTTCCTAACCAACTCCTAACCAAGACCATTCAACCATCATCCACAATGATCAAGGAAGGAGAAGGTAAGGCATCGATATGTAAGCTATAGCCACACCCAAACTCTCCAAATAGGGGCTATACCAGATACCTACATTTCCATTTTAGAAAACTAAAGGCATCAGTATCTGGGAACACACACCCTATATGAGAACCAACCTAACCTCCTTTGGTAACACATAGCGGACCAAGTAGGTTCATCTTTCACTCCTCACTATTCCAAGCAGCATGTGCTACCCACCAAGTCCATTTACCCAACTCAGCAGGGAACCTACATGATGAACTTGTACCATTCACATTGCCTACTCAATGCACCAAAACAGTTACCTAACAAAGGCCTATAACAAGAGAGACAAAATAAACAATAACAAGCCATCATGATACTAAGCAATCTGCTGAAATGGACTTACACAGCTTATACTTCCAGTTGTTAAGGGATAAGCAAAATGGTATGAACCATAATGTTTGCAGAATCTTGATATTCAACACTGCAGAAAGCTTATCTTTTCAGCATAGCTATCCAGATAACATGTTTAACTGGATATTAGATAACCCAAACACTCCATTAGTTGGATACCACCTAACAGGAAACTATCTTTTGAAGGTTTCAATCAAACAGTAGAAAGGACACCACTCAATTTCATGTAGTCTCAGCCCTCACATAAGACTTGGATGAGAACTATTTCCACCTCCAATGTATTAGCCATCTGTTATTATACCATCATCCAAACACCTATCATTTATCAGTTACATTCAAGCTGCCATTTGAGCACCCAATTCCACAAGACCACAATTGTCAATGAATTTCATATTAACCCATTGCAGATCCCTTTCGTGTCAATATCCCACATCTTGTATGTTTGACTTACTGCAGTTGACTTTTTCACATTTAGACTTATAAGCTTCCATTTAATTTCCTCCATGATTATCTTTATTAAGACTTCCTCATTCCTTCTCAATTCTTGAAATATCCTCAGATTTCTTTCATGCCATATGTTATATACACAGGCTGAAGTTCCTATCTTGCTCAGAACACTTTTAATGTTGTTTTTACTATGCATATCCTGTAGTTTATCAAATATTGCAGCCCATTCATTACTTGTCTGGTCCATATAATCATCTTTTTTATCCCTTCCCGAATCTTTTTGGAATATGAGCATTGGAAGAATAAATGAGTAACTGAGTCACTACATTGGTCGCAAAGGGCACATGAGTAGTTTATCCATGTGTTCCATTTAGCCATCACATCATGAGTCTGCAACTTTTTATGAATAGCCAACCACATAATGAAGGTATGTCTTGGCACACGCTGAGAGAACCAAACTGCTTTGTGCCATGTAACTATTGGGTATTCCATCCTTACATCCTTCCAAACATCCCTTATGTTGAACTTAACTTGTTTATTTTCCTTGTTTAACCAAACAGCCTTGTCAGGGGAGTCATTCAATCTAAAACCACTGATTGAGTTAAGCACAGGGAATTTAGCATACCAATCATCAGGCCATTTCAACCTTCCATCCTCAACTAGATTAGCGATAGTGTCATCATCACTGAATCTAGCATCATAGATGTCCCTTTTTGTAATGAACTGTGACAAAGGGCCCTTGGTCACTCCATTTATCATACCGAACATATATCTTCTTTCCATCACCCACAACATGAAAAGTATGAGGCTTCATTCTTTCTCTTGAAGCCATTATGTTTTTCCAACCCCAACTGTCACCATCATTCACAGTTATATCCCATATATGACTAAACTTCAGGCTTCATCACATGAGCTTAATAACTAATGTTGTGCAAGAGAATATATTATACTCACTATATGATCGAGAACTAATATAAACTTTTTAATAGGGTGGCTGAGGTATGGTATGCCCCTGTTTTGGCTCATGACCATGAATTATAAATTTTGTTAGCATTTTGAAAGTCTTTTTAAATAGAGATTTTACTATACAGTAAGTCTTAATATAGAATTTAAGCTCTTGTTCCAGAAAAATTATTTTTGCCATTTGTTTGGGTATAGAATTACGAAATTCAAGAGTAGAAGTGTATGGGAATAAAGGTTGTGACTCATTAAGGCTTGGATATTTAGGGGCAATTTCATATCTCCCCTCATTTTATTTGGAAATTTCATATATACCCAAACATGCATAAAAAACATTGTACATTATGCATTGAATACTTGCACTTTGGGTATATATAAAATTAATCATGAAAGTAGGGTGATATATGAAATTAATCCGGATATTTATAATATGTGCAGGTTTGGGGCACTAGTGGAGATATTGGATATTTTCAACTTGAACATCGAAATCAAGACAAGAGCTCACTTTTTATCTCCAAATGTTGTCTATGGGGTCTATTTAGTCTTCAAATTTTGTGATTCAAGAAACTGTTCAAGTAAACCTATGTTTGTTAACCTAAAGTATAGAAAGGGACACGAAAGTCTGCATGCATATTCAAGAAACGGTTTGAAGCTTGTTCTAGTTCATCTTTTGTGCTACAAAGTTCCTGTATCCACTCTTATTACACATCATTTCCTCTTTTAATGGGGACGTTTTAGACTTCATAATGGCCCTCGACATGACAACTGTGATTTAAACATCGGGCATGCATTAACAAGATTTTAAAGATATCCTAAATGCATATGGCTGACTTTTACTACAATCGTTTTCCAGATCCGATTTTTATCCAAGAATATTGTTGTATTCTCTTTTAGAAAAGATGGGAAATTAAGGGGTCGTTTAGTTGGTGAAAAATTTTACTGTTTTTCCGTTTTTAAATTTCTAGAGAAGGGAATGGTTTTCTTCTCTAGAGAAGAGTTGAGAAGTTTGGAAATCCGTTTAGTCGAAGTTATATTTTTTCTTTTTTTAAAACGAAGATAGTGGACGGAGAGGTGGGCGGCGATGGAAGGTGGGCGGCGATGGAAGGTGGACGGAGGTGGGCGTGTTAAGAGTGGGGTGAGAGGAAATGGGGTTATTATTTTATAAATGAAAAAAAGTGAGAAGGGTGTAATGGTATTTTCATTTTTTCTATTAAGAATTAGAAAATGAGAAATTCATATTTTTTTGAAAATTATTGAAAAAAAGTGCGACTAAACGGGTTTTCAGTTTTTCCCTTTTCATATGAAAAATTTTCTTAAAAAATGAAGTATTTCTCTCCAACTAAACGGCCCCTAAATCTCCTATTCTTAGCTAAATCTGAAAACTATCAACAATGTTCAATTCCATGCACATGGTGTGTAAAACCACCGGCTAACCCTCAAGCAAGTAAATTTAAAATCAAAATCTGCATCATATTTATCAAATTGCCATTAGGATTATGGACCATGGATCTGGTCAAAGTCAATGCATCCAACGGTTATTATGCTCTCATACACATTTTACTTTAAAGTGTTGTTTTACTTGAACTCTTGCCATGTAAACTAATCAAACAGCGTTCTAATTTCTACTGTTCAGAAAGCATAGTCGATTTTTACGTAGTATTTAAAGTACTGAAAATTAAAAACTGCAAAAAGTAGCACGTGAAGGAATTCAATATCACACGTACTCACAAACCGAAAAACACCACTTTATCTTTCAACACATACTAAAAAAACAAATAATAAAAATATCCAAAATACACGGTTGCTGAAAGATGAAAACTTTACCTTTGGCTGCACCTATTTCTTCCTTCCAAACTGCTCACGCCACACAACCATGGTTGCTGCGTGAACTCCTTTGCCATTTGCTCACTGAGTCTGCGTTGGGGGTAGCCAGCCCTATATAAAATGACTTTTATCCCCTGATTTAATAATTACAACTTTTTAATGTTTATAACTTTAAAACACTCCCATTTGAAAAACCAACTATATGATGTAAGTGCGACCCATTTGAACTCTTTTTGTTTGCAATTATTCTGTGGAGTTCTTTTTCGGTTTTTGTAAATGGGTTTAGTGGTTTTTTGTAATTAGTTGCACACCAAGTGTTTGAAGAAATGTTTGTGTGAATTTGTTATGTTAGAGTGACCCATTTGAGTTTTTATGTAGCGAAAGCAGATAAATTAGCAGTATTAGATGTCTTGATAATGTGACTTTTTTAGACTGTTTATGCTTTAAGCCGGCGGTCTTTGTCTTTCTTGAATTAGTCTCTCTACACTTGGATAAATTAGTAGCGGTAGATGTTATCATGATGTGAATTTTCTCGACAGTTTATGGTTTAAAATATTTGTAGTGATCAAGAAGTTGGTAATTTTCCGGCGAATTCGGATACATTTGTAGCATTAGATGATGTTATGATAGTGGAATTTTTTTAGATAGTTTGTGGTTTAGGATATTAGTAGCGAGTAAGAACGTGGTAATTGTTGAATGGTGATATAGTTTAAGGTTTTTATATGTTTATTTGCTAACGAGAGTTGGGTTTTATTGCGACTGTTTGTTGGTATTGTTAAGGTGCTTAGACGACAGCAAAATGTATTATGTATACACGAAATTGAAAGTTGGTTGTTCATAACAGTCATAAAAAAAGCAAGAATTTCACTTGGATACAGATTTGGAAGTAAGTTGTTAATATATGACTTAAGCCCAAAATGAAATGTCTGACCCATTTGACTTCTAGTTGGTTAGAAACATAGAAATGATTTTTTGAAGAGAAGTCGGACAAACTAGTAGGATTAGAAATTATGATATTGGGGACTTTTTTTTAGACAATTTGTAGGTTTAGATATTAGCAGTGTTTAAAAAGTTGGTAATTCTTTAATGGTGATATAGTTTTAAGGCTTATTTGTGTTTTTTATGTCTATGAGAGTTGGGTTTTATGGCTACTGCTTGATTATATTTTTACTTGACGTTAGGATGTGAAAAGCCACTTATGCGTTTTGATTATATTAATATTCTTAATATCTCTGTATTATGTTTGCATATTTGAATCACAATCACGAAAACTCCTTTATTGGTTAATCTAATCATATCTCTGTTCGAAATTTTGAAAGTCAAGTTTTATATATCATTTGGTTGTTGTGTAATTATGTTTATAGTATTCACTAATCTTATCATACAAAAAGCTGTTCAGGTTCTGTCACTGCGAAATTGCTCGTTATTTACAAAATCGTCTTCTTTTAGCATCATTGATTTTCTACGGTGCTCTTCCATTGAGCTCTCGTCGCTCCTTCATTGAGCTCTCGCGCTATCCATCTTACATATTTCTATATGAATCCCGGAAGTGCCTTTTGTACTCAGTCAAAGCAAAGGTCTTGTGGACCTGTGATGGTTGCCAAGAAAGAATCTAAAGGTACATATTGGATTACAACTTTTTTTAGTCAGGGAAAATTATCACATCTGAAGTTCTTACAGAGTTTTTTTACTTTAAAATGATTTTATTTTGTGGTTTAGAAACAAAGCAAGAAGATGGAAAGTACAAGTATACCGTTGACCTTCCTAAGACAACTTATGGGATGAAAATTGGGTCTTTATGTAAGTTGCTGAAAAGAATAACTGGGTTAGTTTAGAAGCTCAACGAGTTCAACTTGTCTGCTACAAACTTCCTATCTCTGCTCATTTGATAGGGAAATTTTATTCTTCATGATGGACCTCCGAACGCTAATGGTGATTTACACATTAGACATGCATTAACCGGTATAAGGTATGGTTGCAGCATTCACTTTGCACTACGATATTTGAAATGTGTGCAATAGAATGATGCACTTCATTTAACTATTGTCGTATGGAATTACTTATACAATTGAATATGACAGCTTCTCCAAAACTGTAAAGTTCAATACGTTCCTGGTTGGGATTGCCATGGTCTACCTATCTAGTTGAAAGACAAGTGATAGTTTGTTGCTATGTTTTATTTTCTTCTTGTAACTTTTAGATTCAGTCATGGGTAATTTTCTGTTGAATAATCTTAGTATTGCAGTCTTTGGACCAAGATGCCCGAAAGGGGCTAACACCAATAAAATTGAGAGCCAAAGCAGTTAAATTTGCCAAAGCAACTGTGAAGGCTCAAATGGCGTCATTCAAGGTCAGTTTAAACAGCAAATTACATAACTAAAGATCCTACATAAGGTCATGTACTTTTACTTATTTACATGTAGTATCGATGTTATTGGTTACATATTCAAACTATCAAGGATTAATAGAACATTTGACATTTTTACTGTTTGTCTACAGATATTCGGAGTATGGGCTGATTGGGATCATCCGTATCTCACCCTTGATCCAGAATATGAAGCTGCTCAGGTAAAATGAGGCTATAGCTATATTATTGTTATATTGTTGTTGTTATCGTTATCATATGATTCCTTTTGGCCTTCTAGATTGAAGTGTTTGGGCAGATGGTTTTCAAAGGGTACATATATCGGGGCAGAAAGCCAGTGCACTGGAGTCCCTCATCGCGCACTGCACTTGCTGAGGCTGAGTTAGAGGTAAATAGATTAACAGCTTCTTTGGTGAATAATAGGGTTTTTTGATTAATCATAATTGGCAACTCTTTCAAAGGTTCTAGTTTTAGTTCTTCAGATATACTAGTAACAAATAGAATTTCTCATGCAGTATGAGGAAGGCCATATTTCGAAGAGCATGTATGCAATTTTCAAAATACTACCTATTCCAACTAAAGGTGGATTACTCGATGAATTTCTCCCCAAATTATCCCTAGCAATTTGGACCACAACTCCCTGGACGATTCCTGCTAACGCTGGTATTTTTTTATTTTGTGTGTGTGTGTGTGTGTGTACACGCTTGTGAAGTTATCTACATATATAATATATTCACATGCTTATGTGTACTTCCTTTCTTTCTGTATTTTATTTCAGCTGTTGCCGTGAATTCCAAGCTCCAGTATGCTATTGCAGAAGTGCAGTCATGCTCACCTGATGTTGCTTCATCTTCTGAAGACAAAAACAAAAGATTTGGTAGTGTTTTACATGATGATGAAAAACCATTTTTCATTCTTGCACTGGACCTTGTGCCAACACTGGAAGCCAAATGAGGTGTGAAGCTTGTTGTCAAAAAAACAGTTTTGGGCTCAGATCTTGAAAATTGCAGGTAACTTGATTTAAAATAAAATATTCTTGTGATAAATTAACTTATGCACATCTTATATATATTTGTGATAGATATGCACACCCGATAAATGGTCAAGAATGTCCTGTTGTCATTGGTGGAGATTATATCACGACAGAATCAGGAACTGGGTTTGTCCACACAGCCCCCGGTCATGGCCAAGATGATTATATAACCGGATTAAAATACGGTTTGCCTTTAGTATCCCCAGTGGACGATGAAGGAAAGTTCACTGAAGAAGCTGGAATCTTTTGCGGGCTTGATATATTAGGTGATGGCAATGCTGCTGTGATAGATCACTTGGATGAACGTTCATCAATAGTCATGGTAGAACCTTACAGTAAGTAGCATCGTTCATCCATAAATATCAACATTTTCCCAATGAGAGCCAGCCTTATGAATAGTATAATTAAATTGCCATTTATTTCATTTTTCAGAGCACAAGTATCCATATGATTGGCGAACAAAAAAGCCTACAATTTTTAGGGCAACAGCACAATGGGTTGCCTCCGTTGAAGGATTCAAAGAGGCTGCTATGGATGCGATTAATCAAGTAGTATGGACTCCGTCTCAGGTACAAATACATATAACTGGTACATAATATTGTTTTGATCTTCAAAACTCAGAAATTGCTCACTTCCAGGATTTGATTGATTTAAGTGCATAAGAATTATCATTTTTAGTTTCGGGGCTGGTTTAATGTTCATGTAACACAGAACCTGAGTTTGGAGCAATTAGTAAACCCCTTTTTATAAGCAACAGTAGGAATGATTTAGGAACACTATAAAGACCAAAATAGGATAGGACCATAGATAAGTAAAGCATTTTAATGACAGCTACAGGTTTGTATCTGTTCATGTTTGCAAAATGGGTAAACGGATGAGGTTTTCCCTCTTTAGGTTACCCGGGGAGGGGGAGTCTTTGAATCAGATGTACTCGCCGTTTCCAACCCTTCCATGGCTACCCTCAAATGTGTACCTAGTGAGTTTTGAACCCTTGACCTCTTGTTGGTGGGTAATGTGCCTTACCACTAGTTTATAAATGATACAGAATAGTTAAGAAATTATGACTTTCCTTACCTGCCAACTAGTTTATGCATTTTGTTGGTAGTATTCCTCTAAATTATCGTGATCATTGTCATTCAGGCAGAAAACAGAATTTCTACAATGACTTCTAGCCGTTCAGATTGGTGTATATCTCGTCAGAGGACGTGGGGTGTCCCCATTCCAGTTTTCTATCATACAGGGACAAAGGAACCTCTGCTAAATGAAGAGACTGTTGATCATATCAAGTGTAAGCCCCAAACTAAGTTGCTGGAAAGTTTTGAGTTAATTTGAGCTTACATTTAAGGAATGTGCATTTGAATCTTTGTGTTTGGCAGCAATCATTTCCCAAAAGGGCAGCGATGCATGGTGGTACATGTCAGTAGAAGAGTTGCTTCCTGAAAAATATCGTGATAAAGCATCGGATTATGTTAAGGGAACTGATACTATGGATGTTTGGTTTGATTCAGGTCTATTTATTAGTTACATGTTAAACATAAACAGTTCTTGTATCAGTTATATGCGACCGGATCTGTATATTAACCTTTTAAACATACATAAACTGCAGGATCTTCATGGGCTGCCGTTTTAGAAAGTAGAGATGGCCTCAGTTATCCTGCTGATTTGTATGTTGAAGGTACTGATCAGCATCGGGGGTGGTTTCAAAGCTCTTTATTGACCAGTGTTGCAACTAAAGGTATCGTGACCATCAGTATATATTCTTAATTTAACTGATTACATTATTGTTATCATATTTTCATTATATGTGGCAGGAAAAGCTCCATATTCTGGAGTTATAATGCATGGATTTGTGCTCGATGAGAGGGGTAAAAAAAATGAGTAAATCTGTGGGTAATGTTGTTGATCCACGCACTGTGATTGAAGGAGGGAAGAATCAAGAGGTTAGTGGTCATTTAGCTATGATTAAAAATCATTATATTGCTTAATAGTAAATCAAATGTTTTCAATTTGTTTCTCCAGCAAGAACCTTCGTATGGAGCAGATGTGCTTCGGCTTTGGGTCTCAAGTGTAGATTTTACAGGAGACGTTCAGATTGGACCTCAAGTCCTCCGTCAACTGTCGGACATCTACCGTAAACTAAGAGGGACTTTGCGGTTTCTCTTGGGAAATCTTCATGATTGGAAAGTATGTTTTTGTTTTGTTTGTTTGTTTGTTTTTTTTTGTTTGTTTTTTTTTTTTTGGTTTTTTTTTTGCTTTTGTTTTGTTTTTTGTTTGTTTGTTTGTTTGTTTGTTTTCCAAATATTCCTCTGATATGCTTTTGGTTTAAATACAGTTAATGCGTTACCTTATATTATGCTTTTATTTTGTAGGCAGAAAATTCTATTGCGTATCACGATCTTCCAGAAATCGATCAGCATGCTCTGTTTCAGCTTGAAAACGTTGTGAAAAACATCAAAGAAAGCTATGAAACATATGAATTCTTCAAAATATACCAGGTAAGGTGTTGTTTTTACTTGATACATGGTTTCTCATTTTTTTCATACTAACTGAATTCATTTTGTTTCAGTTGATTCAACGTTTTGCTATTGTTGATCTCTCAAATTTCTACTTTGATGTTGCCAAAGATCGCCTTTATGTCGGGTAACTTTTTTCTTTTATAATATAATGAAACTTGATTGGTTTTATAGTCAAATTAGTTGATTTTGATACGTTGGTTCTGGGATTAGGTAGTTTGGGTGGGTTTGGCTTTTAGGCGTTCCGCTTGTTTTTGACTGTCTCTGCCGTAGTGTTAGGCCCCGTGCGTTGCTTTGCTTTGCTTGTGTTGTTTGGGCTTGCATGCTTTTTGCCCTGCTTGGCTTGTGGTGCTTTGTTTTGCCCTTCTTTTGCTTTGGGCCGTGCGTCTTTCTTTTTTATTTTTTATTTTTTTATTATTTTATATTTTTATTTGTTGGCTCCCTTAGGTCTGCCTGCTTTCTTTGCGCTTATCTACGCTGCCTTGCCTTGTTTTTGCCTGTCTTCTTTTCTGCATGTGCTTGATGTTTGCTGTCTTCTGCTCTCTTAGGTCTGATTGCTTTCTTTGCGCTTATCTAGGCTGCCTTGCCTTGTTCTTGCCTGTTTTCGTTTCTGCATGTGCTTGATGCTTACTGTCTTCTGCTCTCTTTCCTTCCTTTTCTCACTCGCACACACTTGCCGGAGGTCTCGTTGGAAGCAGTCTCCCTACTTCAGGGTTTTTCCTTGGGGTGGGGGTAGGATCTGTCTACATTTTACCTCCCCCATACCTCGCTTAGGCGGGATTGGGTATGTTGTTGTTGTTGTTTGTTGGTTCTGTTTCAGTGGTGCTTCGAGTTTTACAAGGAGAAGCTGTCAAACAGTGCTTGCAGCTCATTTGCTCTCGATAGTGAGAGTAATTGCTCCAATTCTACCTCATTTAGCTGAAGACGTGTGGCAAAATCTTCCTTTCGAATATAGCATTAACAGCACTGATGTAGCCAAATTTGTTTTTGAGTCAAAATGGCCTGAAGTCAATGAAAGATGGCTTGCCTTTCCAGAAAAAGATATTGACTTTTGGGGAAACATACTTGAGGTAACTACAATTATGTCTTGCTGATAACATATCTATGAATTTTGATTCTTTTTTAAATAATCATCTATGGTATAATAATTTTGAAATTGTGTGCATCTGATTTGTATGAATTTGGTAGTTGAGAACTGAGGTAAATAAAGCTTTGGAGACTGCTCGCACGGGCAAACTCATTGGTTCCAGCCTAGAAGCAAAGGTGTACCTCCATAGCTATGACGATAGCCTTGTACAAAGATTAAGGAATATGTGTGAAGCTAGACTTGATGCTGACTCTCTGAATCGCATATTCATAACATCTCAGGTATTTCCAATCATTATTTGGTAGAACTGGCAAGATGGTGGGTCGGACGGGTTGGGTCACGGGTCACAACACAACAGGTTCCAATGGAAACGAGCCAGATTGGTTTGGTGCACCTGCAAACTCTTTTTTGGTCCATTATTTTTAAAAGAAATTAATTTGTTAATATTGACACCTACAAAAACAACAAAATTGTTACAGCATTAATCTATATTTTTGTATAACGAGTTAGAAAGCTTGCATTAAATTTAGACTTTTGTCAAATTTGTACGTGCTTGACCTGTTACCCTTACAAATATAGTATTTCCACTTATAATATATTGCATATGAGTCAAGTACTCAAGTTTGTGCTCAAATAAGTTCTATCATTTGTTGTTCTTACATGTCAAAAATGTTGGACGTGTTTTTGCTGGTTTATGTCGTGAGTTTGATTTATTTTTTTATTTTTTTTAATAAACCTATTAAAAGTGCTCCCAAACTTGCATTTGAAAAAGTTCTCAATATTAAATTTAATTGACACTATTATTTAAAATAGTCATGAATCACCTAAAATAGTTGTGAATGTATTTTCCATTATCATGCCGATGGGCATCTTTAAGGATTCTACCGAAATAGACATAGCAGAAATTAGTGGTCCATTCAATGTGGAATTTGAACAAGAAGCCCGAATTGACTGATAACAGAATGAGCTGAAATTGCCAACTCTAGTAAATTCCACCCCCCCCCCACCCCCCCCCCCCCCCCAACACCACCTACTACTATAAGTCCACTTTTAACTTGTACAAAGTTTAAGAAATACCACTACTACTCTATTTACCAATCAAATATTATCTCTCCCCACTAAAGTCTCTTCTGATTGGTTTGGGACAACCAAAAAGAGAAACATGGACTTATAATTTGGGACAGAGGGAGTAGTGTTGACTTAGATATTTATAAATCATTGCACGTATTTCATTTGTTAGAAGTTTGATGATATTGGTATCTAAATTCCATTGTTTATATTGTAGGTTGAGATTCTTTCTACCTTGGAGGATGCACCAAGCGAAAATATACCATATTCTGGAGATTATTTGATTCACGGAGAAAAGAAAATATGGATTGGCATTTCACGTGCAGAAGGTTCAAAATGTGAACGGTGCTGGAACTTCTCACCCCAAGTTGGTTCATTTCTTGATCACCCAACACTTTGCAAACGTTGCTATGATGTTATTGCTGGTCAACCACTTCCTGCTCTTGCAGCTGTCAGTTGATATGTTTGGGAGTGACATTATTAGAAAAAAAGTGCCTTGTAAGTTCAAAAAGGGGTAAAGTGGTGACTACAAGATTAATATGAACCTAGGGATAATACTTGCCGGTAGTATCGGCAATGAATGACTAGTACCAAATTGGACAAACCACAATGATGATTTTTGCAGTTTACTCAAACTATTATTATCACTTTTTATGAATGCATTTTCTACATATTAAATGAAATACATATATATTAATGAAATGATAATTTAGTACACATAACTAATTTGGAATCTAGAGATTGAGTAACGAACATGATGAGTGTGGATGATATAATGTTATTTAGCTATGGTTTTTAATTTAATAACACTTGTTAGATTGAGATTTATTAATTATTATAGTAAAAATGATAACACCATTTTAACAAAAAGAAGCCAATACCATGTTATTGGTGCATGCAGATTTTACAAAATATCACATAAAAAATACTTACTTACAAAAAAGAAAAAAAAATAAAACCCAACAACACTAGTTGCAATGGCTAAAAGCCAAACAACGAAAGACACGGTACAACACAACTTGCCATTTATTGGTTGGTGGCTCTTTTTTTGAACGGTGACTTTCATTTTTTTTGATAGAATCACACCTGCCCTAAAGCAGGCCCTCATCCTCTACGTACCCAGACAATTCATCCTCTACGTACCCAGACAATGTTGTTTTAACCGGGTCCATGCTGGCGTAGTGGGGATTAATAACGGCGTCTGCCCGGAAACCGTGCCGCCTCTACACGATATTTATCGCTAGAGTAACGGTCGGATAAAAATCGGGCCAGCTTGGATTCGAACCTGCGCAGCTAATGGCTTACAGGCTCTCCTCTTTATTGCCTAGGTATCAGTGGAGCTTATGATACCCGGTACTACTCTCACTTGTGGCTCACTTAACTACTTAAGTATCTACCACTAGACCACAAGCCACTGATGGTTGTTGGCTCTTTGATGGGTGAATAATTGCTCCACACCTACCACTCTAAGGTACCACGGAGTGGAGCTCGGTTTGAGCATCAAGCTCAACTACCCTAGCGGCTACACCATTCCCACCCCTTAGGGTACTTGAAAACTTGGGACAATTCGAGTTCGGAACCCGAACTATTGCAAGCTTTGTTCTCTTCTTTTTTTTTTGTCTTTTTATGAAATTTTGGGTTAGGGTAGGATCGGGTACCACTCCGTTTAGTTAGGGTAGTGTTAGGGTAATATTGGGGTAGTTTTGAGGTGGAAGGTTTTTATTGGATAAAGGTGATGTGGCACCCTCAAGGTATTAGGGTATGAAACTTCCGCTCCTCCCTCCCTAATAATGCAAAAAGCGCACCTACATCTTATCGTTATAGTACAATAATGCAAAACAAGTTAACAACCACTGCACAGCCCTACTTTTATTTGTGTGATTTTAATATAGTCAATAGTCAATTGTCTTTTAATATTAATATAATAATAATAATAATGCAAGATAACACTTGACAGTGAACCACATATACAAAACGCTACTAAACACAATTATTGTCACCACCACCTACCTCACTCCTTCTCTTTGTGTATTTGTTCTTCCAGATCTTGTGAGAAGTAGTCCTTCAATTCACATCATTTTGTAATCCAAATTAAACGCCCTTTTTAGTCATGACTTCTCATGAATACACAAACATGATGTTTTCACCCGATGACTTTGCTCACTTAAAAATCCCCCTTCAAGATATACTATCAGCCACCGACAACTTTTCTGACGAATATATCTGCGGAGAAGATGCATTTGAAACATATTACAAAGTACAGCTCTTGTGGTCCAGAGAGTTAATTAATATCTACGCTGGGAGGTTAAATAAAGAATGTTTTGATGGGGAACAACAGTTTTGGACTGAGGTTTCCTTGCTTTCTACTCTCAAGCACAAGAATCTGGTGTCATTTGTTGGGTTTTGTGATGATAATGACGAGAAGGTCACCATTATCAAGAGAGAGACAAGGTCAAGTCTCATCAACCATCTAAGTGACCCGATGGTGTTGACATGGGTGCGAAGATTGGAGATATCTGTGGGTATTGTGCAAGCATTGAGCTACATTCATTATGACGAGTCACGCGATTTTAGCGTAATACACCGCAACATCGAGAGTTCATTGATTTATTTAAATGCTGACTGGGAACCCAAGTTAGGTGATTTTATATGTTCCATGAAGATCAAAGCATCTGAAAGACACAACTCTTTCAATACTAATGAAGTACGGAGTAAGGATGGATATACAGATCCAACATGTATAGAGACAAAAAGTGTGAGCCACAAGTCTGATATGTACTCCTTTGGAATAGTAATGTTTGAGCTCCTGTGTGGCAGGAGATCGGTAATAGCCAACGACTATAATAAGTATTTGGCTCCGGTGGCCATTACCCATTATAGGGAGAAAAAGCTCGATGAAATAATTGATTGGGATCTACGGCAACAAATGGACTCGCAGTCATTCAACGTGTTCGCTGAAATAGCGTATGACTGCTTGAAAGAAGAACGATCACAACGGCCAGATATAGATGAGATTTTCCCAAGACTTGGGAAAGCTTTGGAACTAGCACGTGAAAACAAGCAGGTAAGACCTCGAAATTTTCTCTTTTATGGCTCTGCCATAATATGTTTTCCCTTTTCATTTATATTAATTTCAACCAAATTTTAACTGAAATATTATCACTTTTGAGTTTTGATAAACACAAAGGCATATCTGAATCGAGTACTATAATCGGTATTTAACACCTTATATTCTATTCAAATTATTTACAACTTTATAGCTTGGTTTACGTAATTGTAATTGTTAGGGTTAATTATTATTTAATCATGAAAGTTTTGATCAGTTATTGATTTAACCATTGGAAAGGAGAAGAAAAACTAAAATGTGAAAAATAAAAAGGACTTCTAGTCATATGTTTTAAATAAAAAGGAGAAATTTAAAGCGAAAGCGAAATGCATTCACTTTTGTATGTGCATCTGAAATACGTGATTGTGGTTTCTTCTAACTATAGGTGGCAATTTGCGCCTAAAATAAAAACAAAACGGCTAATTTGATCAAATTTTAAAAAATTTTGGGCACATTTAGCCCCTATGTTTTTTGAAATGGGCATATATTGCCCATTTAAAAGTTAAATGAGAAAAAACGAATACATATTTTCTAACAATTCAAGAACATTATAATTGTTTTTAAGGAAAAACTTATAAATATAATATATTAATTTTATTAAATATAAATGAGCTGTTACGTTTAAGGAATTATTTCGTCATTTTGAGTTTTTTTTAAAGCGATTCGTTTAACATGCGCTCGTTTGACCACGTTTACTTCTCACCCTTATTATTTTAATACGAGTGTAGAAACCCGCGCGATGCAGCGGGATTGGCTTCTAAGGACTTATTTTATAGCGACACTTAAACTTCAGGGGTTGTTTTTGCCAAGTTGTGAAACTTTGCATTTAATGTTCGGACTTACTTTGCAACGATACTTAAACTTCAGAGACTGTTTTTGCCAAGTTTTGAAACTTTGCATTTAATGTTTGGACTTAATTTGCAGCGACACCTAAACCTGAGGGGCCATTCTTGCCAAGTTGCGAAACTTAGCAATAAATGCTTGAACACATGGCATTAGCACATGCAATCCCCGCATTTTAGTTAATATAGATAATTTCTTTTTATGCGAACATAACTCAAAAAAACTTACAACTTTACACAACAAAATATTCAAAACAAATTTACAATAACATGTATACAAAAAACTTAATACCAAATATTGAGAAGAACCAGTAAAACACGAGCAACTGATTCCAAGGCAGCGGCAACAACAAAAGTTTTGGCGAGCTAGCGGCTATGTCAGAAGACTCCGGCAAGACAGTGGCATCCGTCATCGGTGGCGGCGGCTAAACTGAAAAAAATAACAAAAACGTACCAAACAAACCCAGACACCTTATCGGTCATATCCGGTCAAAACACTACCGAAAACATCACCAAAACCAAAAAAACACCACCGAGACCACTGAATCATCAATGAAACCACCAAAACTCAAACACGGCCAGATTTTGCAAGAATCGGTGATGTTGGTGGCAGAATATCTTGGTGGTGGTGGTGACGAATTGGCAGCAGTGCAATTTGGTGAGAAAAGAGAGAGAGATGGGAGTGTATGAGAGATGGAAGCACATGAAAGTCACTATTTGAATAGTAAATGGGTCAAAGAATCGTACGGAGTAAGCTTTGAGGTTAACAGACAAAATTGTATCTTTGTTTGACTTCTTAATATAACCTGTTTGCATTTTCAACAATAGGTATCGAATATTCAATTGGTACATCTAATATTTTTTAAATCTGCCTTTTATTTTGAAGTTTCCTTATGGGAAAATGATAAAAAAAAAAAAAAAAAAAACATCGAAGTTGTCACCTTTTTTTTTTCTGGGCATCGAACTTTTTTTTTTCCTATAGTAGCACTAAACTTGTCTAATTTTCCTTTTGTGACACAAAATCACACTTATAGTGTAATTAACCTTCTTAATCCCACTAAACCCGTTTTAAGTGTGATTTTGTGTCACAAAAGGAAAATTAGGCAAATTTAGTGCTACTATAGGAATAAAAAAAAAGTTCGATGCCCAGAAAAAGAAAATGTGGCAACTTCGATGCCTTTTTTTTTTTTTTTTTTTTTTATCATTTTCCCTTTACTTATTGACATATTTAGTTTTGACTTTCCTCAAATGAAAGATTGTTTCCTTGAGCAAGTTACAGACATTCATTGCAATACAGTTTCCTTTAGTAAAAGTTTTGTAGTTGACTATTGTTTCAACAATTCCATTTTGACCGTAAACTCTTTATAGATAGTTAAGATTCGTATTATTGAACAGTTTGATATAACCCCTAACTTTGGATAACCATTTAACATCATCTTTCAACTAACTTAGACAATTTTTTTATTTATAACATTAAATGACCTATTATTTCTATTACCCGTTCTGAAACATGATACGTCATGTTTTGCGATTTTAAGTTATTATGTTATCGATTTTTCTTGTGTTTAAATCAAGGGGTGGTACGTTTGTTTTGACCATTCTGACTTCTTATTTCTTTAAATGGGTAACATGCATAGTTGACGTTCAACATCGATAACCGAAAGTAATTTTTTTTTGTTTTTTGCAATTTGAAGAATCGTATCAATCTCCTTAATCCAAACACACCAAATGATAATGATAATGAATAAATAAAATAATAAAATAATAAATTGATAACTTAAGCACCAAAATTCCATGTATCATGAGTTGTGTTGGATAGTCAAAGTAATAGGTCATTTAGTGTTATAGATCAAAACATTGTCAATAACATTATCAATGTTGGCTGAAGGTTTGTATTAAACGGTTATCCAAAATTAAGTGATTAAATCAAAAGATAAAACAATATTAAGTATAAAATCATTACTAGAAAAATGAAGTGTTTCAAACGAACATTAAAAGTTAAGTGATTTTCTTAATGGTCAAACGAATATAAGGAAAGAAAATGTTAAGGGTTTCAAACGAAAAAAAGTTAAGTGGTTAACCAATAATTAACCTAAAAAAGAATTAAATCATTGTTAGCAACTTCTAAAATGTTTTTTATTTGTTGGTTTGTCAACCACTCATTATTGTCATTGATCCATTCTCCCTTTATTCTCTCATCCCTTTATTACAAACTCTTTTAAACTACAAATATTCTATGATTCATGTATACAAACACGGATATATTAAAGCCGTGCATTGCGGCGGCTATGCATAGAGCTTTTTAGAGAGGGGGGAGTGGGCATCGGGTACCAAATCGGGTAGGTGTACCCGATCGGTAACACCGCCGCCGCCCCTTCGGGTATGCAAATCGGGTACAAAAAACGGGTTACGAAGCCGAGTGTTATTTGGTGATTTTGGATGGGATTTTTGACCGTTGTGAGCCAAACGGCTCTTTTGGTGCTTCAAATAAAAAAAAAAAAAAAAAAAAAAAAAAAAAAAAAATTCCCTTTAAAACCAAATATTACTCTCATTATTTTCAAATAAAACACACACTAAAATCTCTCAAAAACAAAAAGTAATTACCAAAATGTCTTCCGATTCTTCCGAATTCGAATGCATTATTCCATCTTCGTCCGACGAGATATCCACGGGTAGCTCGTTGCAATACTTGCTTCAATCGGCTCAGTATCTTGAAGACACGGCAACCTCCAGCCAGTGTACGACGACAGTGTGGTAGCGGAGTTACTAGACGAAGTTCTCCATGACCGTCTTCGATATGATCTCACGGAGCACGTAGCACGTCAATACTTGCCGCATCTCGATAATTAATGGGTTTTTTTTTATTTTAATGTAGTTATTTTTAAGTATTATGTTATGTTTTTTTTTAAGTATTATGTTATGTTTTTTTTTAAGTATTATGTAATGTGTTTTTTTATTTATTTAATGAAATGGTATGTTTTTATTTTAAATATTGTATGTGATTTTATGTATGAAAAAAAAAAAAAAAAAAAAAAAAAAAAAAAAAAAAATCGGGTAGTGTAGGTGACCACTCCCTCCACTTAGGGTATGGTTAGGGTAAAATTGGGTACTTTTGATGTGTAAGGTTTTTATTGGATGGAGGTGAGGTGGCACCTAGGGTATTAGGTGACCACTCCCCCCTCTCTAAATAAATTATATATTATGAACCGAAATATAAAAGCTGTATTTTGAAAGTAAGTACAGTTCCGGTAATGTTTTTATTTATTTCGTGTATTATTTCAATATTTTGGTTCGTTTGCTTGTATACACTTTTAGTCATCTCTTTTACTCCCTCCGTCCCAAATTTTAAGTCCAATTTGACTTTCTGATTCGAACTTTGACCTTAAATATTTTTGTTTGTAATATAAAACGCTTGATAAAAATTATACCAAATGAAAGTACATTTAAACCACAATATATTACATACAATATTACAATAAAAATACATTATATCAAATGAAAATACATTTAAACCACATGAAACTAATATTACAATAAAATATTAAATCTTTACATTCAATAAGAAAGAAATTGCATACAATGTCTCTAGCTCATTAATTGGCATGGATATTTTGTTACAAGTCGAAAGGAAGGTAAAAAGATAAAAGCTTGTCATGAGGAATATAGAGACAAGCTGGGACAATTAATTTTATTAGGTGAAGTTGTTACGATGATATTAATATTAATAATTAAATAATGTGTAATTTTTTACCTTGTGTAAGAATTTTAGGTGACACAATTTAATGAAAGAAATAAGATAGATAATGAAAATTATAGGAGGTAAAAATAATTAGATGAATGAAAAGAAAATCATGCAATGGCCCTTTTTGTAAACAATAAATGAACTATAAAATGATACTCTATCCGTCCCAATATTATTTTCTAAGTTTCTTTTTTTGGATGTCCCAAATTAACTATCCACTACTAAAAATAGATAGGAAAATTGGTGTAAATTACCATATTACCCAGTAATAAATTAGTTAACAGTAAAATTGTCATTTTGTCAAAAGTAAAAGAGAAAAAACAGTAACGATTATGTTTTTCTTAAACTATGTATTTCTTATCGATGGACAGTTATTTTAAGATGAATGGAGTAACAAGGGTGTGTTTGTTATGACACTTTGGATTAGGTTTTAGCTTAATGTGACATTAACTAATTGTTTAGTTAACTCTTTTGAATTAGGATTTAGTTTTAAGTATCAAATAATAGATTGTGCAAAAGTAGGGGAGTTGGGTTGGTTTTGGTAACAATGTAGACCTATTTTGTGCACTCTCTCTATCTCTCTCATCATTTTGTATTATAAAAGTGATTAAAATTAACATACATGTCTTCACTAATTATTAAAATATCTTTTATTCATTAAATTACTTTTTTTCTCTTACCTCTAAATCAAATACAAATCCAAATCCAAATCATAAACCCAAATTCAAATTTAGTTCTAATCCCGACTGCAAACCAAACGCACTCTAAATAATTTGAAAGGAAAATGACGTAATAAAGATTATATGAGAGAGAATAATTTAAGAGGGAAACGACAAAATTAATATTAGATGGACCAACATATATAAACAAGCATAACCTTGTCCAAGTTTTGAAAAACAAGCACAAACTGGTAATTGACTCCCAGTTATACATATATACTGTTGATGCATCGGTTGCTGTTAATTTGTGTATTGATTGAATACCGTCTGATCACATCCTTTTGTAACCCAAATTCCGTTTTTGTGATAGATTCGCTCTTCGCCCCACCACCTTGCTCACCTAAGAATCCCCCTTGAAGATATAGAATCCGCCACCAACTACTTTGCTCACCCAAATTTCAGAGACACATGGGGATTTGGAACGATATACCAGGGACAACTGTCATGGTCAGGTGAGTTGATTAACATCGTTGCTCAGAGGGCATCTAGTAAAGAATGGGATGAAATAGAACAACAATTTTGGATGGAGATTTCCATGCTATCTAGTCTCCAGCATAAAAATCTTGTTTCTATTGTTGGGTTTTGTAATGAAGTTGGTGCAGAGACCATCATTTACAAGAACGAGATCGCCAGGAGAAGGCTCGACAATTATCTAAGTGACCCGGTGTTGTTGACATGGGTGAAAAGATTGGAGATATGTGTCGGTATTGCGCATGCATTGAGTTACATTCATTATGATGAGCCACGTGATATTAGCGTTATACACCGGAACATTAGCAGTCAAACAGTTCGATTGAATGATGACTGGGAACCTAAGTTATCGGAATTTCGACATTCCATGAAGATCAAAGCATCCGAAAGGCACCATACTTTCCATACTGATTCAGTTTGGTCTACGAAAGGGTATACAGATCCAACATACTTAGAGACTAGAAGTGTGAACCACAAGTCAGATATGTACTCCTTTGGGATAGATTGTTTGAACTATTGTGTGGCAGGAAATCAGTAAGTGACAATCAAGATAACAAGTATTTGGCTCCAGTGGCAATTTTTCATTATAGAGAGAAAATACTCGATGGTATCATTGATCCAGATCTACGAAAACAAATGGATCCGCGATCCTTGAACATTTTTGCGAAAACAGCGTATGAATGCTTGAATGAAGAAAGATCCCAACGCCCGAATGCAGATGAGATTGTCACAAGACTTGAGAAAGCTTTGGCACTCCAGTTGGAACATGAAAATGTTGTAAGACTATTTCATTTATCTTTATCTTTGTATCACAATAACTACTCTACAATACAATCAACATTTATTTACTTATGGTTGTATTTGATGTTAAAGGAACACTTATCAGTCGTCGACGAAGTTGGAGGGACATCATCCAGTCATGAGAAGGTAGTTGATATCTTTTTTAGCTCTTGTTATAAGCCACTGAAATCATTAAAAAAATAGGAAAATGTCAAAACAAGAGAAACGATAAAGAAAGATGCAAGTAAAGAGGTGGCAGAATTATTTGTACACAGAAAAAAGAATTTAAAATATACTATAAACTGTTAGATGATGATACTTTATAATGCAATTTACAGCTTCAAAGTTTTGTTATGGAGTGTGAATAATAAGAACTTACAGGGTGGAGTCAACAAAGAAGCTCAAAGTTATATTTTTAACAATATTTTATTCTTATTAATGCTTTAAAAACATTGCTTATGGATGGCTTACAATAAACAGTGACCGTTGTCATTGTTAGTTGTTGGGTACTCTCAAAAGTATACCGGCTATTTTAAAGGTTTTAAAGAAAAGAAAACAAAAAATGGGTACTACCACAAGGATATAAATGTCTTTTCCAGTTAATATTTTTTGTACACATACATACACTCAATTCACATATCACTCCCCTAAACTACTTAAGAGGTGTTGGCTGTGTGTTGTGGTTAAATTGAGGTTCAAGTTATACATGCAAAATATTTCCATGTTGATGGAAAACCACATTTGCCAACAATTTTTGCAAAATCTAATTGTTCTTTAGAATGATACACAAGATCCCTCTTGAACTTACTTATCTTCTTACAATATTTTCTCTTTAATAAATGTTAAAAATGAATGATTAACCTCACTGAAGTGTTCCACCTTGAAAATCTGCACACTTCATAATGCTGTTTTCTTTGGTACATATAGGGATCAGCGAGTCACTTCACATCAACAGGCGTTGAATCCAATTCCAGCAAAAAGACAATGTCTTCCCTCAAATACCTTTCCCACTCACAATTCAGCTTTGAAGATATTGAATCCGCAACCAACAACTTTGCTCCTGAGAATGAGATCAGAGAAAAATCACGTGAATGGGTTTACCAAGGCCGTATGTTGCATTCCGGACAGTTCATCGATATTGTTGCACGGGGGATCTATCGTACATATAAAAAAGATGAGAGCAAAAAGTTTAAGATGGAGAAGTCGATGCTTTCTAGTCTCAATCATACGAATCTAGTGTCAGTTATTGGGTTTTGTGATGAGGAGATGATTACCGTATACAAGAAGGAGGCCAACGGAAGTCTCAACAAATATTTGAGTGACGAGACCCTCACATGGATGCAAAGGTTGAAGATATGTCTGGGCGTTGCAAATGCATTGAGTTACATCCATTATGATGTTGGACGTGATTTCAGTGTCATACATTGCAACGTCAGGAGCTCAAAAATTTTACTTGATGACAAATGGGAACCTAAGTTATCTGGTTTTGAACTTTCGTTGAAAAATACAGTAGCTCGGAGGCACCGTCTTCTTCTGACTCGTGATATTGTTAAGAATGCATACCTGGACCCAAAATATAAAAAGACTGGCGGTATGACTCACAAGTCAGATGTGTATTCGTTCGGTGTTGTGTTATACGAAGTCTTGTGCGGGAGGAGTGCGGTTCTTCCAGATGAAGAGTTGGAAGAGGGGTTATTAAATCAACTCGCCAAATCTCATTTGGATGATATGATTGATCCACATCTACGAAAACAGATGGACCCAGAAGCATTCAAAATCTTCTCAGAGACAGCATATTCCTGCATACAAGAGGAACGGGGGAAGCGTCCACATATAGATCAGGTTGTTAGAAGACTTGAGGAAGCTTTGGAACATCAGCGGAGACATGAAAATCCAGTTGATCGTACGTCATTCAATCACTTGAAGGTAATTAATTTCCTTGAAATTTTAATTTTAGGCCGATCCGAAATATCCTAGTTAATTTATATTATTATATGTGCTATCTGGTTTAACGTATACCTACTGTATCCTCATTATACCATTTTTCTTTACAAAAGATGAGTAATAATGTGAAACTGTATGCATGTGACTGATTTTACATTAGATAAATGCTAGCCCGCCTGCATGGATGTGATTATAAATTTTGACATGCTTAAATGATTTGTACCTTTAGACTAATTAACCACTCACTTCGTAAATTTAACTCTCTCAACCAACTAAATGCGTCACTCGTATTGCGTGTTGTATGCGTGTGATTTTGATTTTGCGAACATTAGGTAAATGCTAGCCCGCATGGCTATGTTTAATAAATTTTGACATGCTTAAATGGTTTGTAGTTTTGTACCTTTAGACTAACCACCCACCACCTCACTTTAATTCTCCTAACCAACTAAATGTGTCACTTTTATTGCATGTTTTTAACGTTTAAATATATCATTTAGGGCTACAAATAACAAAACCCTTAGCATTATTATGTTTGTAAACATTGTATATTTTACTAGCAAAGGAAGGTTTGCGCTTAGCTGCGGGTATAATTGACTAAGACATTGGATGTTATTTTAGTTAACATGTGCATAATCTATTTTCTTAAAACTATTTTCTTAAACTTGTATGCCTCATAGACTCGTAAAAAATACGAGGTTAAGTTACTGTTCATTGTAAAATCATACATATTGTAATATTTGATTCATATTGACATCGCCAATGATAAACTCTTAAAAAAATAATCATCCAATTATCTTCGAGTAAAATTTAAAAATATATGATACTTTAATTTCTTTTGCTCTTAATAAATTATAAATGGTAAAGTTTGAGAAAATAAAAAACTTTAATACAATTTATCAAAGAACTCATATATAAGGGGGGCTTATATATAACTTTGCCATGAAAACCGAAGAGGGGTAGGTTTGTAATGAATGTTAAATAAAAATGAAAATTTATTAAATGCTAGACTTAAGCCCTCCAAAGTTGAGGGGCTCACAAGATCATTTGTAATTTATAGCCTTATAGGTGTCTAAAGAAAAAGAAAAAAAAAAAAAAAATCAGGAAATGAAATTATAATTTAAACTTAGCGACTATTCAAGTTTGAGGGGTTTCTGTAAAAAGTTTATAACAGAACATGTTTTGTCTTTCTAATGATAGTGAATTAAAGCTCGCTATATCTTTTATATAATAAAGTAATTACATCATTTCGGAGTGATTTTGTCAATTTATTTTTATTGAAAAAACAATTGGGCCAATAAGATAGCTTGATTTCGCCACGTAAGCAAAATCGTGTAATGTGATTGGTTAATAAAAGTCAAAATTATATTGATTTTGGTCAAACTTTAATAAATTTGGTGAAGAAATTTGGTTGATAAAAAAGCACATAAAAATATAAGTGTCAAATTTGTAAAAACAAAAACTTAAGAAAAAAAAAAGAGAGGAGGTAACTAATAAAAATTTGATGGTTGAATTTTTAAAAATTATAAAGAGTTAAGTGTAATATTATAAGCTTCCATGTTTTTTAATAACTTTGGATTATAAACAAATACCCCTTTATACTTTATACCCTTTATATTTTATATCTTAAAAAATACAATGTATATGTTATATTAAAATAACAACATATAAATTTGCTTAAGATTATAAGTATCAATTTTTTTACTATATACGTTCAATAATGACTCATTTATTTCATTTTTAAAAGTTTAACCTATGTGGACATGAGTTTACATTTTAAATACAACTAAGTTACTGAAAACGGGAATTTAATTATCAAATTGTAAGCACGGGATACTTTAATATAAAAATAAATATACGCGATTGTACTTATAACAATGACTCATGTAATTCTTATTTCTTTATAAAATGATATCTAAAAAACATTTTTAAAAAACTTTAAAGAGTATACTTTAACTTTATCAACGCTCATATGTGCTATTAAACTTGCATCATGTGTATAACATAACATCAGTAGTGAAATTTAAATAACAAAATCAACATCTTTGTCAGCTAAATAAAATTAAATCTTAAGTTACCTAACAGAAATTTTTACAAATATTTTATCAAATTCTAATGTATATTAATGCATAATGAAAAACTCGTGGATGTATATTAGTTGTACTTATATCACAATTTTTATGGGCAAATTATTATATATATATATATATATATATATATATATATGTATATATATATATATATATATTTAATGAACTAAAATGTTAAAATAAATTTGATTTATGTGTAAACTTCGTACGTGCACGAAACTTATAACTATATAATTATATGCAATTACCTTTAAAGACACAATATTCAGTATTAATATAGAATAATTTTTTTTGTCAAAACCTCGTGCGTGCACGGGTATTATAACTAGTTTTCTATAAAGTACTATAGTTAAATTAAATATTTCATAGATTATAATACTAAATTAAAACTAAAAGTATTATTGTAGAAAACTAATTTTTTAAAATAAATGTGGAGAATATGAAAGTATGAAATAATTTGTTATTTAAAATTTTAATAGTGGGGTTCTTTTTTAATGCATAGAGAATATCTTTTTAATGATGTAAATCTTAAAAAGTAATAATGTAACAAGCGTAAACTGTTATTCAAATTGAAAATATTTATTCAAAATAAACATACACTCTATAATCATTTTTGTGAAGTTCTTGAATAGGCAATCGTATTAGTGTTACCGTTTACAAAATATTAAAGGTAGGCTTGGACCAATGGAGTATTAGTCCAATGGTTGGAGCACTTGTGCTTGAGTCAATTGATCCAAGTTCAAGTCCCATCCTTGGCACTTCATATAGGTACCCACCTCCACAAAACCTATGGGCACACTGGAGAGACTTTGTGGAATAAGAGCTCAGGGGTCTGAGTCTTGGGTCGTGCTCACTCCAGTTGGTGCCCCACTAGGCCAGGAGAGTTGCCGGAGCTATTCCTTGTGGGGTGGACAATGGCTGGTGCCAAAAGACACCCGGGGTCAGGGTGTTTCCGCCAATATACACCTTTTGTGGAATTAAAGGTAGGCTTGGATTAAGCGTTTAGGGGGAAGGATTAAGCTTTTTAGGGGGAAAGAACACGTATGTTTATGATATAATATGTTTAGTTTAAAAACTTAAAAAGGATCATAAGCTGCAGATTTTTTAAAAGTGTGGTGATTTGCACACATCGATTTGCATAGTTAAATAAATGCTTTAAACAATTATACATATATCACATAATGACTATTATACATGTATATTGATGTGTGCAAATCAAAAAGTAGTTTGTGCAAATCACCTCCATTTCTAAAATCAACAACCTTAGTGGGTATTACTATTCTTTTCACAATTTCACATGGGAAGTGATTTGCATATTCTCTTAATTGATTGACACACTCTAAATAAGAGTGTTTTGACATTTATATCCTCACACTACTTTTACACATTTTCACACTGTAAGGTATAAATGTCAAGTCACTTTTATTTAGAGTGTCCCAATCAATTAAGTGAGTGTGCAAATCACCTCCCATTTCACATAATATGACCAACTTTATTTTATTTTATTTTTTCATAGTTGTGTCCCCTCACACGACCACTAATAAGATGCTGCTCTTTTCTTGCTTTTCTTCTAGAAACTGCAAAACAATTTTACAGAAGGCGCCCAAGAAAAGAAACTAGTATGCGTGAAGCTTTAAGTAATAATAACTATGCATAACTAGTATTTTTAAACTAATGCCTATTTCATTTTGAAACACGCCATAGGTTGCATTTAGTTGTAGAGAAATATTCTTACTTTTTCATTTTTTGTTTTCTTGAGAGTGGAAGGTCGGGTTTTTCTTTTCTAGGAAACAGTTAAGAACTTGGAAAATCCGTTTAGACGGTGTTACATTTTTCATTTTATGTGAAAAAATTCTTGAAAAAATGGGGTTTTTCTCACCGAATAAACATACCCTTACTCTTTTTAGTTTTGACACACGTCTTGATCTTTTCATAAGACCTATCCATAGACATTAGTTTTAGGGATGAAATCATTTTCCTACTAGTTAGCTTGAAACAAATAAATTTTTGCTTTTGGACGTTTTAATATTCTTTTCAAAAGTTAATCAAATTATAAAAACTTTTTTGTTATTTCATTCTAACCATTACTAGCATTAATGAGGTGCTTCATGACTCCATAATCTTGTAGGAGAAGAACTTGGAACACTTAAAGATTGGACTAGATGTTATAAACGAGGCTACTAATAATTTTGACGAAAAATATTGCATCGGGTCAGGCGGATACGGTAAAGTATACAAAGCAGATCTTGAACATTTTGATAGCAGTAATTCCTCGTCGAAAGAAGGGGTGGATAAAAGCGATTTACCCAGAAAACGAAGCACGATAGCCATAAAACGCATTAAAAATCAAGAAGGAGAAGAAGGGTTCATTGTAGAAATTGAAACTCTAACTAGTTGTAAGCATGAGAATATAATCTCTCTTCTTGGTTTTTCTTATGAAGGTAACGGTGCAATGATCTTGGTCTATGAGCATGCTTCAAAAGGAAGTCTTGAAAACTATTTAGGAGACACTAATAAAATGACAACTCTTACTTGGGTGCAACGTCTCAATATATGTCTTGATATTGCACATGGTTTGAATTACATTCACAATAACACAGATGATGGCAAACAAAAGATGATTCACCGTGACATCAAAAGCGATAATATTCTATTGGGAGATAATTGGGAGGCAAAGATTGCAGATTTTGGGCTCTGCAAATTCCACCCAGCAGATCAAGCAGCCAACACTATCTATCCAAGTAGGATTGCAGGTACGAATACGTATCTCGATCCAGAATATCAGGAGTATGGTAGATTAAATAATAAATCAGACATTTACTCGTTTGGAGTAGTGTTGCTTGAGATCTTGACTGGGAGGTTGGCCTATGATTCTGTATACACCAAGGTGAATGAGCAGGGAATTGCACCCATCGCAAGAGAGCATTTTAAAAAGGGAACAATAATGGAAATTGTTGATCACAAGATAAAGGAGGAGACTGATGAACATGCCTTTTCCTTAAGTAAAGGACCCAATAAAGAGTCTTTAGAAATATTTTTAAAAATCGCATATCAATGTGTGGCAAAAACTCAAGCGCAACGTCCAACAATTGAAGTTGTCATCAAAGAACTCAAAAAAGCGTTAAACTATCAGGTAAGTCACAATGAATTTTTTTTTATAACAAGTAGTAGTTTTTGTTTATTCTTATCAAATCAACTTGCTGACACATGATTCACAGGAGAATCATAAGGACAGCCATAACCTTTCACTTGAAGACGTAAAGTTAGCTACGCAAGACTTCAGGCAAGACAATATCATTGGACATGGAGATTTTGGGATAGTTTACAAAGGAGTAGTTACTCACATTCATGGACATAAGATCATTGCGGCAAAGCTGTTAGATAGGAAGTCTGTTGCAAAAGATGTTGAATTTATGTCACAACTGGAAATTCTTATGGAGTATAAACATAAAAATGTCATTGGTCTTGTAGGCTACTGTGATGAAGAGGATGAAAAAATTATTGTATGTGAGTATGCATCCAGAGGTAGTCTTGATAAGTACTTGGGTGATGATAGTCTTACGTGGGTGATGCGGCTTAAAATATGCATCGATATTGCAATTGGGTTGGAGTTTCTTCATGGAACTGCTTCAAGTCCAGAAATGGTAATACATAGGGATATAAGCAGCAGACACATTCTACTATTTGATGACTGGAAAGCAAAAATTACCGGTTTTGAGCTTTCCTTAGTATGTCCAACAAATCAGAATGTAGACTATGTCATCGACAGTGTTACAGGCACAATCGGCTATCGTGACCCACTACACACGAAAACAGGCTTCTTAACTAAAGAGTCTGATATATTCTCACTTGGTGCGGTTTTATTTGACATATTGTGTGGGAAACTATCATCCGAAGAGCTAGATGATGAGTATCTTTATTTACCCTTTTTGGCTAAACACCACTATCATGTTGGAAAACTTGATAAATTAGTGTTCGAGGGTATTAAAGAACAAATTGTGCCAGAGTCATATACTACATTTACAAGGATTGCCCTTCAGTGCTTACATCACAGGAGAGAGAGACGGCCAACAGCTCATAAAGTGGTCATACAGCTTAAGAAAGCATTGGAATTCCAGGTAAGTTTCTATAGTTTGACAAAACTGGCCTTTAACTGTTTTATAAACTGTAAGAAAGTAGTTGTTGAAACACGAGTTTATTAATTGATTAATTAATGTATATACAGGAGGATTATGAGAAATGGGAGCCCAAATTGCCTAAAGACTATAAAGAAATAATCCAGAAGTCAAAGTGCCCTGAAATCTATTCTACCATCAAGAAACAGGATCTTTACAACATTTTTTCAAAGCGAATCCTCCTTCAACAAGACATAATGGTAATGAGTTCATTCTCAAATCCCAGTTATATTTTTGTGCATCTTGTGTTCTATGTATCCTTTAGTTTATTAGGGATGAATCAAAATCATACAAGCATTCACACATCCTAACGTTGAGTCTGACTTGTTTCTTTGTTTTACTACAGTTGATGTCATTCGATGGTATTGGAGAAAGAGATGCAATGGTTTCAGCGACATTGTTTTCCTACAAAAACAGCTGTCCACATGAGTGGAAATCTCTTCCAGAATCAAGGTTATTCTCTCTACCTCTGTTTGTACATATATATTGTTGTTATATGCATAATCTACAATCTAATATGATCAACAACTTTTAGAATAAGAAATATAAACAACTGACTTTCATAATCGGTATAGTACAATAATGTTTGTTAATCAAATGGTTAATAGACTTGAAGAACAGTAAATAGTAGATGCTTTGTAACTTGTACATGTTCAGTCCTTCAGCGGCTTAGATCTTTTCACATCAACTCTAAAGTCTCTTCAAGCTTTAGTTTATTTATACATTGAACCTTGATATTTACTGAAAGTACACAAAAAACTTTATAAGCTAACCTTAATAATTAGATAAGAATGATCAAGCTTAAGGTTGCATGACATGTACGTTTTCGTTCATCAAAAGGAATGGAAATTCAATCTTAGACAAAATTATATTTTTTATATGAATTGGATTACATAGTGCCGATTTTGAAAAATATTGTATTTTATGTTAACAAAAATGACTATTCTTCCTATATAGTACTACTTAAAGGGTGAATAAAATGAGTAGAGCTAATTTAAAGTGTGCATTTATGGAATTCATATATAATATTTTAGTGTCTTCTTGACTGATTCTAATAGTCTCAGATTTGGAACCTGGGGTGTTATGTATGATATTTACATGTTGCTTGTAGTCGATACACACTCTGTAGCTTGATTTGTTAATTATTTATTTTTTCAAAACGTGGTTGAGGTACATTCTGTTTTGGGCCCTCTGTTTGCAGGGCCATGAATCATAAATTCTGCTAGCATCTTAATTGTGTATTTCAATATATATCCCTCTAAAGAAAATAGATAACTTAATGGTTTAAAGAAAATGATCATAGTTGATTATATGTTTATTGATACAGCAAGGCTCAGTTTTGAATTTAAGTTTTTTCCCAATTCCCAAAGAAATTGTTTTCTCACTTATTTTGGTTTTGAATAAATACTAATTCTAAAGTAGAAGTGACATCGAAATCAAGACTTGGATATTTATAATATGTGCAGGTTTGAGACAGTAGTGAAGATGTTAGATATTTCTGACTTGAACATCGAGATCAAGACAAGAGCTCAATTTTTATCTCTTAATGTTGTTTATGGGGTCTATTTAGTCTTCAAGCTTAGTGATTCAAGAAAATTTTCAAGTAAACCGATGTGTGTTAATTTAAAGTATAGAAAGGGACTCGAAAGGCTACATGCATATTTCGCAACATGGAGAGACGAGGACTGGATGATGATTGAGTTGTACCAATTCTTGAATCAGAATGAAGATGTTGTTTTTGAGTTTCTACTTGAGAGCTTTTCATTACACTATTGTGGAGAAGGTGCGGTTTATGTTGAAGGCATTGAATTTCGAGCAATTGACAAAGTAAGTTTGAAATTATATCCCCTGTTTCCATTATATACTCTTTTGTTTATATTATACAAAGAGGTCGGATGCATGCTAGAAAATTAAACTAAACCCATGTTCTATGTTGCATATTTAACATGGTTTGCACACAGGTGAAACATGAAGAAAACGGAAAATTGAAGGAAGTCCAACAAGTCTTGAAATCAAACTTCAATATGGATCAGGTGCAACAGTTGCCAACTAACTTTGAAGAAATATTTAAGATATGCGGAAATTATGACGAGTTTTCTGGCTGGGCGAGGTCAACGAAAAGAAACTTCTTGTGCTTTCGGCAAAGGCGGTTTTAAACAAATTCTCTAATGTGGATCTTTTTACTTCAAAACCATTAGCCGAGTCCAGGTTCGTTGCTTATATTATAGCTAAATTTTTTACAGTTTCCTTTAGCTAGGGGTGGCAATTCCTGACGATACATGAAACACGACCCGAGACCGATACGGAAATAAACGGGTTAGAGTTGGGTGTAAACAAGTTTCGGGTCATGTTCGGGTTGGGTGGGATAAACAGGTCGACTTGCCAACCCGTGTAACTTGTTAATCCGCCAACCCAGATGGATAAGCAGATTAAATGAATCATGTTCAGACTTCAGAAAATATATTTAAAGAAGTTACAAGTCTGACCCAATTTAAACAGGTCATGTTCAGGTTGGGTTATCATGACCCACCAACCAGAACCCCACATGGATTGCGAGCCCTAACTTTAACTGCTAAACTTTTTTTGATTGTACATCCAAATATGTAGTTTTATGGTTAACAATTAAAGATTCATGAATAAATGGCTGACAAACGTTTAACTTCTTTAGTATTTTACCAGGGTGAAAAATTCCTTTTACCCAAAAAAGAGTTTAACTTCTTGGATTTAGTTTCTTGTTTATATATATTAGAGTAAATCCTAAATCGTCACTAAAGTTTGGCGAATTTGCATGTTTCATCCAAAATATTTCGAAACTGCAAAGAACATCCCTGTGGCAAACCTTTGGGGCATGTATCGAAATGTTTGGAACGAAACATGCAAATTCGCCAAGTTTTAGGGACGATTTATGCTTTTTACTCTATATATTACTTTGTCCTTAATCCATCATCCTACATGCAGATTTCAAGAGGTGATTGAGGTTTTACCGAAACAAGTATTTCATCTCAATTGCACAATCAAAAGTCAAATGTTGTCACGAGATACAGAATACGTGTGTTACCTTGTATTCAAGCTTTCAGAAAAATGCGAGGGACTGCATTGTCCAGTAGAAGTGCGAGACGTACTCCACAAAGGGAACAATGAGGCTGAATTTGTTTATTTTATAACCCCAAGCCCATTGAACATAAATGGTATCACTCGGGTTCCAAAACAAAGAGAAGATGGATGGATGGAGATTCAAGTTTGGAAGTTTAACTCAGCTCATGAATTCAAGGATGACTCTCTTTCTATGCACATGAGATTTACAAGCCATGAAGGAACTATGTCTGGCCTCATTGTATGTGGCCTCGAGTTTAGGCCACTGTAAAAGAACCATCTGCCATATTTAGTCTATTTGTTGCTCCGGATGATTATAATAATTATGTTTGAAGCTAAGGTTCATCTCATCTATGTTTAAAATCACTTTATATATGTTTAAAATTATGTTTGAAGCTAAGGTTCATCTCATCTATGGCAAAGGTATTGTAAGGGTTTAGACATCCGTGATATATCAATGCCGATCCCTTTCATTTCATACAAGGATAGTTTTTTTTATAATATGGAGGTCTTAATTTATGTAATTAGAAGAAAGTTTAGTTCCCTCTACAGAGATATATGCTGACAACAGTCATGGAAATATTTTTGTTTATAATACCTAAGAGCGTGCTTTTTCCCTTCACATACCATGCCTCGAACTGGCCACGATTTGATTTCAAATCAAACTCGTAACCATTGATCGATAACACTAAGACAGGAATAGCAATCACTGAAATGACAATGCATATTAATAAAAAAACCTTTTACTTGCAAAACATAAACCTTTCAGCAGGTTGTTCAATGCTCAGGTGGCAATGGCTTCTTAAACGAGTATCCAATTTGTGGAATTAGATTCTTTGGCCCCAAACTAAGAATAAGCTATAGTTAGATTTTTGACATATTTACAGCTTGTGGTTACGTAGTAGTATATATTACTTTTTCGTAGGACAAAGATTTAGCTGTAGATCTATCCAAGACCTGCCTTGATACTAGTAGCAACATCCCTGCTAACCAATCACTACC
This sequence comes from Chrysanthemum seticuspe, assembly GCA_019973895.1. NCBI lineage: Eukaryota > Viridiplantae > Streptophyta > Magnoliopsida > Asterales > Asteraceae > Chrysanthemum > Chrysanthemum seticuspe. The sequence goes on from BPTQ01000001.1 coordinate 22,074,842, forward strand.
AGTCTTAACCTAGCTAGATCAGCCCTAACTGCACAATCGACATTGGCCTCAACTGATCCTGTTCTATTGACAAAATGTTATTCAGAAAGCCTTTGAAAAACCCAAATAGAAACCATCTAAAAGGGGACATCATATAGTCAAGGACTTTATGGGCAGGAAAGTCAACTTTCTCTTGAAGCTAAAATCGGTCAACCATGACAACCTAATTTACATGCATTGAAATGATACACCAGAGTAAAGGATAGTCATTAAAGAACATTTCTTGGTGCCTTGTATAATTATGTTACATGATGGATCATGTTTCCAGGAAGTTTAGACAGATTGTTGTTGAAAGGTCAATGAAATCCAACCCGTTTTCATCCAGAGAGGAAAGTCGCATCTCATGTAATTAAATTGAGTCGCACAGCAACTGTTTTATACAATGTTTGTTTTAATAGTGTTGTTAATTGGTCATGTTAGTGAGACCCTTTGAGAGTTGTTGTGGGTTAGAATTGTTCTGCGGACTTAAATCGTCATGAAGCAAATGGCCTTTTTTTTTAATGGAGATTAAGTCTTTATTGAGGGAAATCAGAGAATATAGTAGCACCCCTCAAACCTATTTGTTATAAATGGAAGTATAAAATGTGCATGATAATGCAGACCTTCTTTGAAGGTTTTTATTGGGAGTGATCGAGAAGATGGTAATTGTTGAATGCTCATAGAGTTTAAGGACTTTTGTGTTTATTGGGTTATGAGAGTGGGTTTATTAGTGGATAATTAGGCCCAACCCGGTTTGTGGGTTTTGGGAATTAGGGTTTTACCATTATAAATAATAGTCACCAATTAATTCACCACATCCTCGGTTCACACACACTATTCACACCTTAAAAAACACACGCACTCACATTATCTCTCAAAAAATACCAACAAACATCAATGTCTAGTAGCCGCCATGGTAAAGCCACCGCACCCTCGCCGTTGATGGTGCCGGTGACAGCTCCTGCGAGGAGTGGGAATGGGTCAGCTGGGAGAGAAATTATTATAAAAGCTAACCATTTTTTGGTTAATATTGGTAACATAGATCTTCATCAGTATGATGTGACAATTGCTCCGGAGGTAACCTCCATGACCAAGAGAAGAGATATCATGAAGTTACTCAGTCATTCATATGGTGCTTCCCACTTGGGTAATCTGCTGCTAGTGTATGATGGGAAGAAGAGTGCATTTGCTGTTGGGCCTCTGCCGTTTAGTTCAAACGAGTTTGTTGTCAAACTTCCTCAACATAATGGGCGGGATCCTGAGTTTAAAGTAACCATCAAGTTTGCTGCAAGAAAAGAGCTTAATCATTTGAGGCAGTTTTTGGCTGGGAGACATAAAGATAATCCCAAGGAGACTATCCAAGCTCTGGATGTGGTTCTTCGAGAGTCTGCTATTAAAGATTGTACGATAGTGAGGAGATTTCAGATTAAGGTAATCCAAGTTTTTGTCAGAGGCTTCGACCAACACAGTCGGGTCTGTCGCTGAGTATTGATATGTCGACGAGGGCCTTTCATGTAAAGCAGTTGTTAATAAAGTTTGTTTTTCGGCTGTTAGGAACAGCCATGCCAAGTTCACTGACTACCCAAGAAAGGATTAAGGTGATGAGAGCTCTCAAAGGACTTATGGTGGTGGACATTTTCCATCATAGACGGTATAAGGTTCAAGGTTTAACAGCTCAACCGATTAACCAGCTGAAGTTTATCCATAAGACAGGAGCCACCAAAACTGTAGTTCAGTACTTCAGTGAGAAATACAACTTTAACGTGGATTTTCCAGCTCTTCCTACTATTCAAGCTGGGACAGATGCAAAGCCTATTTATCTTCCAATGGAGACCTGTATTATCACTCCTGATCAAAGATACGCTCCAAAGTTGAATCTAAGGCAGTTGACTCAGTTCTCAGAGGCACCGCACCTGCCGCAGCCAATAAATATGGAGAATAAAATATGTAATGCAATTATAAAAATCGACTACAACACAGATCCTCTAGTGAGCAAAGAGTTTGAAATGAATTTAACAGGGCGGCCCACCGCCATTGATGCCCGAGTTTTACCATCGCCTTCTCTGTGTTATCGTGGGTGTCAATCTGAGGTTACTCCATCTGTTGGTCAGTGGAACATGAGTGGTCTGAAAGTGATCAATGGTGATTGTGAAGTACTGGACCATAATAAACTTCTCACTGCAGAACGAAGAAGCAGTTCTGGACTTTGTTTATGAACTTGTTTCCACATGTCAGGACAAAGGCATTGTTTTCAAACCCCAACCGCTGATGCCAATGCGTTCAGCCTTGCCCCACACCATTGAGAAAGCTCTTGCTGATCTCCATTGTCAGGCTTCAGCACAGATAGCACAAACTTCACCTGGACATCATCTGCAAATGCTGTTTGTAATCCTCCCTGAAACTAAAGGAAGTTATTCAAGGATCAAACGGGTATGTGAAACTGAGTTGGGAATTGTGTCACAGTGCTGTAAGCCAAATTATATCATGACGAGGAGTAGCGAATACTTTGAGAATGTTGCACTGAAGATCAATGTGAAAGTTGGTGGGAGGAACACTGTCTTGTCTGCAGCTCTGAATCGTAGGCTTCCTTATGTCAGTGATCAGCCAACCATAATCTTTGGTGCTGATGTTACTCATCCCCAGCCTGGAGAGGATACCAGCCCTTCAATTGCTGTTGTCGTTGCTTCGATGGACTGGCCTGAAGTGACAAGGTACAAGGCCCTCGTGTCTGCACAGCAACATAGGCAAGAAATCATTCAGGACTTGTACACAACCCGTACTGATCCTAAGAGAGGTTTAATTCATGGAGGGATGATCAGGGAGCTTTTGATAGCATTCAATAAAGAAACTAGACATAAGCCACACCGCCTTATATTCTACAGGGATGGAGTTAGTGTGGACCAGTTTAATGAAGTTCTGCTGAAGGAGATAGACATGATCCGAATGGCGTGTCGTTCGTTGGAAGAGAACTACTGGCCTCTTCTTACATTCACTGTGGTTCAGAAAAGGCACCATACTCGTTTCTTTCCTGTGAGACAAGGTGATAAGGCTAGTAGCACTGATATGAGTGGCAATATTCTTCCAGGTACTGTGGTGGATACCAAGATTTGTCATCCTTCTGAGTTCGATTTCTATCTCTGCAGCCATGCTGGCATTCAGGGGACGACGAGTCGCCCCACTCACTACCATGTTCTCTATGATGAAAACAAGTTCACTGCTGATGACTTGCAGATGCTCACAAACAGTCTATCCTACACGTATGCTAGGTGCACCCGATCTGTCTCCATTGTTCCACCTGCATACTATGCTCATCTGGCTGCATCCAGAGCTTGGACTTACATAGAGGGAGATCAGTACGAAAGCAGTTCATGTGGTCAACGTGCAACAAAAGATCGTGTGGCTAAAGTTCGTCCTCTTCCTATCATTCATGACAATGTGAAGAGAGTAATGTTCTACTGTTAGGTTGGTAGATGCCTTCTAAATAAGACACAGTGTATGGGGGTTTTGCTTGTTAGTATCTTTATCCCCCATGTACTATAAGCAATAGCCAAGCTTTAGAGCTTTTGCTTGTGCAGGATTTCTGAAAGGTCTGATATGGCCGTAAATTTCCATGACATGCTTATGAGTATGATGGCAACTTTTTGGTATGTTTTGCATTATGTTCATAAACTGATTTAAGGTAAACATGATTATCCAAAAAAAAAAAACCCCACGACTTTGGTACAAATCAATCATCAAAGGCTTGTCATGCCATGGACCGTATCAACCCAGCAGCCACATAACCCACGACTTTGGAATGAAGGCCGCCATTCGGTATCAAGGCCGACTATTATGGTTTCGGCAAATGTTTTCAGTTTCGGTGATCCATCTGTTAACAACATCAAGATCTTTGGTTACGGTGGTGTCGATGGTGTGTCCGTAAAATAAGTTCCTTTTTATGTAGGTGATGGTTGTGTTCATCATGGCTCTGAGAAAGAACTAAAACATGGGTTACAATATGTGGTTGGTATTGAATGTCAAAGATATGGTAGATGGTAGAAGGTATGGGTTAAAAAAAATTATATTTATATTTAGTTATTTAATTGTTTGTTTTTTGTATGTCGAATCCAGGGTATTTATTCCCGAGACGACTGTGTGGGATTGGTTTATCCTTTGGATACTTTGGTTATCCGTAAACAAAAAAATAGAATAGGAATTAGAATAGGGGATACTTTAGGTTAACCCCTTTTATTTTGGTTATTGTTTTATTTTGCTTTCTTAATTTACTACATCAGTTCGAGCTTTCGCGATTTCGTCGCTCAAACTGCGGGGGAGTATTAGTGGATAATTAGGCCCAACCCGGTTTTTGGGTTTTGGGAATTAGGGTTTTACCTTTATAAATAATGGTTATCAATAAAATTATACCTACGGGGAATTATGTAGTCTAAGAGGGTTTTCTACTTGTATAGCAACTGCTAGTGTGAGAGCAAATTATGCTTTAAGGGACGGTTTGAAGCTTATTCTAGTTCATCTTTTGTGCTACAAAGTTCCTGCTTTTAATGGGGATGTTTTAGACTTCATAATGGTCCTCAATATGATAACGGTGCTTTAAACATAAGGCATGCATTAACAAGATTATAAAGATATTATTAACTGAGAGGATTATAAAACATGGAAAAGTTGTTTCACAATTGTTGTAAATCCTGTAATTTAAACAAAAACAGTCAAGCTACGTACCAAATAAAGTGATTATTATTTCTAGAGGTAGGCAATTGACTAATTTATTCAGGTTAGGTTTTATTTTTAACGAGTCAAATGGGTAAAATCAACAAGATTAACTGCTAGAACAATAGAACGTAAGTTGCATGTGTAATATCACACACTGCAGTTATATTTAGATAAAAACCTCAAAAAACATGAAACCACAATCTTTTCCAAACAAAAAGAGATAGACAAATTATATCGTAAAATAAAAAAAATATCCTAAATGCATATGGCTGACTTTACTACAACCGTTTTCCAGATCCAATTTTTATCCAAGAATATTGTTGTATTCTCTTTTAGAAAAGATGGGAAATTAAATCTCCTATTCTTAGCTAAATCTGAAAACTATCAACAATGTCCAATTCCATGCACATGGTGTGTAAAACTACCAGCTAACCCTCAAGCAAGTAAATTTAAAATCAAAATCTGCATCATATTTATCAAATTGCCATTAGGATTATGGATCATGGATCTGGTCAAAGTCAATGCATCCAACGGTTATTATGCTCTCATACCCATTTTACTTTAAAGTGTTGTTTTACTTGAACTCTTGCCATGTAAATTTAAACAGCGTTCTAGTTTCTACTATTCAAAAAACGCAATCGATTTTTATTTGAAGTACTGAAAATTAAAAACTGAAAAAAGTAGCACGTGAATGTTGTCTAGAAAATATGATCTCAGTTACTTTAAGAGAATACTATATTGTTGATAATAATATATTGAGTTGCACACCAACTGTTTGATAAAATG
>BPTQ01000001.1:22080452-22263364 GCA_019973895.1 Chrysanthemum seticuspe
TTATCAACGGGCTTGTTTCTATTTGGTGTCTTAGTGGATTGTTCCTTGGCACAAGAATTATCTTTCTTGAGATATTGTAAGGCACATGCATCATGATTAGCTGAAAAGACACATTTTTTACATGTAGTACAAAAAAATTCAATATTCTTGTTGAAAACAGCAGCTTTAACTTTGTCACTACAGTCTTTTGGAAATTGATTCTTGTTCGAAAAAGACTTAGAATTCCTAGTGTTGTTTTCTAAGGGCATAGAATTTTCTTTTGCGCAACTACTCTTAGATGCAAGCCAATCCCTAGTCTTTTGCAGAGTGTTCCTAGGTAATGGTTTACTACTACTAGCAGTGCCTTGAAATCTTGTAGAATTCGTCACCCTAGATGTTGCACCTAGAATTCCATCTTTTCGAGTCTGTGCCTTTTTCCTAGCTTCTTCTAGATAGTGATTGTTGACCATGGTGTTAGAACCGACAGATTCTTTAATTGGATTTTTGGTCACATTCCGTGTACTATTCCTAGAAATGCCAGGTGTAATCACTTTTGGTGTTTCAGCAATTGCTTTTTCTTTTTCAAAACTTTTGATAATTCTCTTTTTAATAGGCAGGGACTGTGGAGTGACTGTTTTTGACAAATCATTTTCCTCATTGACTTTTGGAGGAGGCATAGAAACAGACATTTTTGGTTTGGAAACCGGTTTGGGAACATTTGCTTTCTCCGCAGTCAATGGTTTTGTAATCACAGTTTCCACTACCTTTCCTTTTTGAATTTCCAGCTGAGCCCTCAAGAGATCATTTTTAGCTTTCATGTCATTGTAGGCACGCTCATACGACAGTTTGTCATACTTGCATTCCTCAGTTTTTCGATCAAGTTGTTTAAAATATGAGACATTTTCTTTTTCAAGTTTTTCAAGAGCTTTTTCATATTTTGAAACAATTTCGGAGGTCTCATCCTGGAGTCTTTCATGATCTTCAACAGAATATGTTTGCAAAACGATGGACATGATATCGGTAGTCATAACATCTTCGAAGAGAGAATCATTCAAATTTTCCAAAACTTTGATGTGTTCAACACTTTCATTAGCTTGCTTTACCAGGGATTTATGGTCCTTGACAAAGTCAGCTGTTTCTTTCAAAAGCGCTTGTTCAACATGAATTACCCTCGCACTGATGGCAGTTAACGGAGGGGCAATTTGGGTTTTAAAAAACTCTTTTGTTTCGTCATCATGACGAGTAAACCAGATGTTAGTTGTAATATTGGTTTTAGACTTGACAGTCTCTTGAAGATACCCAATTCTAGTTTTAACGTCATCTAAAATGCTTCTAGTATCACTTGTGTTAAAAGGATTGTTTGAAGACATTTGTTCGATTTTCGAAAGAGATTTTGAGACTACAACTGGTTTTGAAACTGATTTTGAAACAGGTGTTGACACTTTGTTTGAAACACTTGGTGTTATGGAAAACTTTGACGTTTCTTTTTTATTAACAAAAGTAATCCCATTAATTTTGTTCCATTAGTTATAATCAATCGGTTTAAGATCTGGATTCTTTTGTTTCATTTTTGATCTACTCTCCTCAGCTAGTTCCAACGTTTCAAGAGAATCACGAACAATTATGGGTTCATGCAAAGGTTGTCCATTGTTCAACACATTCCGTTCTTTCTGAGCTTTCTTGAGGAACGAAGGAGGTGAGTTACCAAGAGCCATTTTATGTGAAGTGTGAAAAATCGGATTTGCTTGATTAGAAAGCATCTTGTTTGTTTTAGCGGAATGACCCGTTGTAAGAGGCAAATTATCCAATTTTTTGATAGTTTCATTTTTATCCAGAATTTCATCAAGAAGAGAATCTTCTCGTTTTGAAAATTCAGCAATCAACTGTTTCTTCTCTTTTTCAAGATCAGAAAACAGTGCTTTTTGTTTAGAAAGTTGGTTGTTTAGATCAGAAATTTCCTTGTTTAAAGATTTTATTTTCAAGTTCAAATTCACATCAAGTGTGTCATACTTGAGTTGCAATTGTTTTTCTCTTAAAACAGAATCTCGATAACCAATTTCTAATTCTGAAAGTTTGTTTGTATGAAATTCAAAGGCTTTGGCGTGTTCCTTGTAACTCTCAAGCTCAGCGGTCAATTTTTTATTCGCGGCCTTAACCTCGCGATTGACCGTTCTTACTTTCTCAACTTCAATGCCACATTGATTGATTAATGATTCAAAATAAGCACGAGTTTCCTCATCATTAGCACCATTCTGTATCACTTGACCTCCATTAGGATCCATATATGGAGTTTCAGAGTTAACATTGCTATTAACTTGCTCTCCCACATATGTGTCATAATAAGGTTCGGGAGACACAGAATGTGGCTTCTCATGAGTAAACGAATGTGGTACCTCATTGAGTGAATCTGTGTCGTAGACAGGAGTTGTGTCATAAGTACCGTTTGATGTTGTGGCCTGTTGATTGATTGTGTGACTGGAGGTTGCAGTATCGTTTGCTTTATCTTCCCATTTTGGGTACCTGAATTTTATTTCCTCGGCAGTCAACTCAATTCCCAACTCTTCTTTTTCTGCTAACATCAACATGTACTGGATCTTTTCAAGCTTTGTCATTGGTATGACACTAGATCCTGAATCTTGTCTTTGAGGTTCGGAGGTAGCATTCTGAACAGAAGTCATAAAACAGTTATTCCCATTTTGATATCCCATATTCTGATTCACTATCTGACCCCCTTGATGTCCATCTCCATAATTCCCAACGACTGGAGCTGCAACATTGCCATTCTGATTACCCACTGCTCTATTCCCAACATTCTGTCCCATCTGATTTCCAACATTCTGACCCAACTGATTACCCTGATACGGAACCGCCTGATTACCCATGCGACTGCTAAATGCTTTATCCAATAAAGAAAATACCTGTTGCAAGGTCGCTTCTACTTCAGCTTCAGGATCAGTGATTCCTTGTTCCTGGTATTGTGGATACGGTTGTTGAATGACTTGTTGTTCTTGTGGATAGAATTGTTGTTGAGGCTGTGGAATGTATTGCTGCAAGTTGTTGTTGGTGGAAGATGATGAAGCTTGTTGTTGTGTATTCACTGAAGGTTGAGTCTTTGCAATAAGTGCCAATGGATCATGATTCTTTGCCAATCTTTCTTTCCTGACTTCATTCGCTTCAGCTTGGTTTTGTTTCAGAAAATCGTTTAGTTGATCAAAGTTCACCTGATGTAAGTCTTTTGTTTGGTTAACAATAGTGACATATCGTCCCCATTCTTCTGGAAGATTATTCAGGAACTTGATGTTTTGAACGATTGTTCTGGGTGCCAACTTGTTTCTGATAAGCTCATTCATCAAAGTGCAAAACCTTCCATAGTAGGATTCAATGGATTCTCCTGGTGTAGATGTAAACTTTTCCCATTCAGTTAGCAGCTTGTTCTCGATGTCTTGTTTACCAATTTCTGTTCCAAAACATAGCCGTCTAACACGTTCCCACATATCGAAAGCAGTTTCACAACTGTCTACCGCAGCAAAGATGTCTATTGGTAAACCCAGTTGGACTATATGAATTGCCATGTCATCTGCATCGACTTGTTTCTGATCCTCTTCAGTGTATTCTGATTCAGTTTGAAGATGAGAGGATGGTGGGATGGGAGGTGTTGCATCAGCATTTCCAGGGACATGGACTTGTCAAGGCTTGAAGGGTCCATCCTGAATGGATTTAATCATGAGTTTCCCATTAGGTTTGGTCTTTATGTAACGAAGCATACGACTTGTCCATTGAAGATAACCACCTTTTGCCAACATAGGAGGTCGGTTTTCGGCACCGGCTGCATGAATGTCTTGTTGAGTTGCCATTGATGAAGGTATGATCTGATAAAGTTGATGTAGGATCGATTCAACGATAAAGGAGTTGTAGTTGATGAAGATTAACCTTGGTTGAGGTGTTTCCGAAAGTCGTACTCGTAAACTCGGTTCTTAAAAAAAATTTCGCCCAAAATTTGAAATTCACTATAAAAATCAATTCTAAGGTCGTATGAAAAATTTGAGTTATGACAATTTTGACGCCAAATTTGACTCGAAAAATTTGAATTTAGGCCCAAAAATTTGAATTTTTGACCAAAATTTTCACAGTTAAACCAAAATTTGAATCTCGCGTAAAAATTGAACGTTTAGTCTCCTTGAAAAGTTAAATTTTACTCAAGTTTTCCCGCCAAAAAACTCTTTTTTTTTTTTTTTTTTTTTTTTTAAACCTTAGGCGTAGAAAGAGCTTAGGCGTAGACCAAAGAAGTTACGAGTAGGATATGGTTACGAGTAGGATATGGTTACGAGTAGGATGTAGTTACGAGTAGGATCTTATGCGTAGGAAGCTTAGGCGTAGGATTCCTTAGGCGTAGGATCTTATGCGTAGAAAGTATCTTACGCGTAACCTTAAGCTTATGCGTAGACAAAAAGTTACTCGTAAACCTTACGCGTAATTTTGAAGTTATGCGTAGAGTTACTCGTAAGCTTTTAGCTTATGCGTAAACTATGGTTAAGAACCAAAAATCCTTTACACTGTCACAGCGTAAGAGATATCCACAAGTCGAAGTGTTCCACACACTTATCCAAGTGAGGGAAGCACTGAGTAGCAGTTATAGCACGAAGATTCTTCACCAAAAAGTTACGAGTAGAAAACTTATGAGTAGTTGACTTTCTTACGAGTAGAACTAGGGTTTTGACTTACTCGTAAAAAATTTCCAATGATTCAAACAATTTCGCTTGCACAGATAGCCTTAAAAACACTCAAATAACACGAAAATGTTAACCTTTTTCACCCAAAGTGCTTAGAAAAGTTACGAGTAGAAAACTAGGGTTTTGACTTTTTGACTTCTACTCGTAAGAAATTTCCAACGATTCAAAGGATTTCGCTTGCACAAATATCCTTAAAAACACTCGAATAACACGAAAATGTCGACCTTTTTCACCCAAAGTTGCTAGAAAAGTTACGAGTAGAAATGACCAATGAACCAAAAACGAGCTTAAAAATGAAGAAAAACACGTAAAGCTTCGAACTTTTTGCAAAAAACTGAAACTTTAGCACCAAATAAACCTTAAACCACAAGAATCTTGAATTTTTGAGTGCAAAAATTAAAGCTTGATGCGTGACAAATATGAATAACGAGCCTTATGTGTAACCCTTCAAAACAAACACAAACACTCCTAAACCATTGTTAGGCGATTGATACCAATTGTAGGACCTAAGATATATCAACCTTATCAAATACCCACGTTAAACACACGTATACCCACGTGAAACAATAAACACTTATGCGTAGAATAGAAAGGAAAAGATAAAGAACTTGGTGACTTGAATATGAATTCGTGTATATGTTTAGAGAGGTAGAGAGAAGAAAGATGAAACAATAAGTTGTATATTGCTTCAAAGGAAAAACACACACACACACACTCAAGCACACCCCTCAAAAGACATACTTGAGGGGTATTTATAGTATAAGAGAGAGGATGCCCTAAGGCTTGGCCATGGGCCTTGAGATGGACTTGGATTGGGCTTGGGTTACACTAACTAGGCAAGGCTAGCTTAACTTAACTAATGCCCAATTAGCTTAGCCCAATCCACGAGCCCGTTGACTATTCTATCACGATATCTAACACATATTACAAAGTTCCTAATCGTGAATGACCATCACTTCTAATAAAAATAATCAAGGCTAACAGGTGTGACTGAAAATGGCTGACCACCGATGACTATTGCCAGAGTTGATGGTCATGGTTATGGTGGCTATGAAAAGTGGGTTATATAGGTAAATGATTGAGTGAAATGGAAAATAGGTAAATGATTGTATAGAGAAAAGAAGATACACAGTATATTGTTTGTGTGTTGTGTTGGGTAATAATATAAGTATAACATGAAATGACAATTTTAGCTCATGTGCATGGCACTTGAGGGCCTTTAGTGACAACATTTACATTCACTCGAAACAAAACAAAGGGACAATCAGTGTAATTTACTCATGATATTTACAAAAAATGAATTATTATGTTTTAATTGAGTTAATTAAAGAGAAGAGAGAAATTATTGCAAAAGTTATCAAATATAACAACTCATTTTTTGATTTTTTTTTTTTTTTTTTTTTAAATTTTTGAGGTTCTAGCATAGCTCAAAAAATAATTGTTTGGAGTAAAGTAGTGGATATTAACATTCAAACACAAATACTAGCCATCATTAGTTGTTTTAATATTTCCCATCGTTTTTCTTTTTATAGTTTGCTGGTGTGATTTCATTTACTTTTTTTTCTTTTAAATAAAAAAATAATTATAAAAGATACCCCGTAATTTTCTTCATTCCGATAAACAAACAACTTTAATACAATAATAAATTTTGTCTGTAATGCTTTTCTTTCAAACAAACGCCAGAGTGAGTATATATGGAGGCCATTTGAATTAGCTTACTTTATAGAGATTCAAGGCTGTTATCACTTACCCAAATTTTGGTATGTGTGACCCATTTGAGTTCTTGCTGTTTAGAATTGTTTGTGGAGTTCTTTTTGGGTTTTTGTAAATGGGTTTTGTGGTTTTTTGTTAATCATATCTCTGTTCTAAATTTTGAAATTCAAGTTTTATATATCATTTGGTTGTTGTGTAATTATGTTTATAGTATTCACTAATCTTATCCTACAGAAAACTGTTCAGATTCTGTCAATGAGAAATTGCTTGTCATTTACAAAATGGTCTTCTTTAGCATCATTGATTTTCTACGGGGTGCTTCCATTGAGCTCTCGTCGCTCTTCCATCTTACATATTTCTATATAAATCCTAGAAGTGCCTTTTGTACCACTACTACAAAAATGAACATAGAGCCCCCTTAATAGAGCCCGGTTTTAGTGAAACACGGGCTCTAAAAGGATTCCAGTTTGTGAAAAAGGGTATAGAGCCATGTTTTCTCTTACAAAACCGGGCTCTATGTTGGATAACATTAGAGCCGTGTTTGTAGCTTAAACACCGGGCTCTATTCCTTGTATAGAGCCATGTTCCCTTTAACAAAACCGGGCTTTGTATTAAAAATCATTAGAGCCATGTTTTCCGCAACCAAACCGGGCTCTATTCCATTAACTACTAAACCAAAATATTATAGAACTTTTAGGCGGTTCTTTAAAATGAAATGAAAAAACTTATATCTTTTTAGGCGCGCCTCCTCAGTTTTCATTTCTTTAACAAAACCCTAAACTTTTTCCCTCTTCACTTCCACAAACCCTAAACCTCTAATTAACCTGACCGCCGCTTACCACCACCACTTAGCCACTGTCGCACGCCATTGCCGTCACAGGCCACCTTCGTTACGCAACCAAGCCAACAACAGACTAAGCTAATTCAGAGGTACCAAATTGCTACAATTGATGCTGTTCTTCAGTTAACTTGGTTAATATATCTCATTAATGTTGTTTTTAGGTTTGATTTTGAAATAAGTTGTTTAATTATATGTATTTTTTTGTATTATTAGGTAAAAAAGTCTTGATTATTGAATAAAATTGTTAAATCTAATTATTTTTTTTGTATTATTAGCACAAGCCAACTTGCAGTAAACTTCCATAAATTTCATATATGGGTATTTCAATCAACTAACTCCTATATGGCTGATTAGCATAAAATGAATAACTTTCCAGCCACCAAAGTTGGTCTCATTTGTTTCATCATAATATCACTTATGGATTTTTTATTTATTTATAGATGCCTTGGAATGACAAGAAGCCTTTTACTACCAAGGAGCCGGACGACATCGTGAGCTCGTGCATTTCGGTGTGTGGCATCTGATCATCAATCATGGTAGTATTTAGGAAAGGTTGGCATGTACTCATGTCTTTTTGTATATCTCCTTTCCCTTTCCCTTAGTCCAACAAAACACTTGATTGTGAGACTGTTGTTGTGATGTTTAATTAGTGGTATTAAGTATGTTCAGTAGTCCATAGAACCTATATTAGATTGTTGTAAAACTGATCTTGGATCTTAAATCCATTGGTTTTGGTATAGACCTTCAAGGTTATGGTTTTGTTACATTTATGTTTTGTTGCTGTTTCTGTTGTGGAAATATGTGAACAGGTGGTATTTGACAAAATTTGAAAATGTAAAAAAAAAATAAAAAAAATCATAGAGCCATGTTTTGTAAGGAAAAAACAGGGGTCTATGCTCACATAGAGCAAGGTTTTAAAAGAAAAAACCGGGCTCTATAAAACATCATAAAGCCCGTTTCTCAAACCGGGCACTATGGCAATTCCTAATAGAGTCCCTCCCCCTTTGTGCCCTCATGTAAAACCGGGCTCTATTAGCCTTTTTAACCGGGCTCTATGTCAATTTTTGTAGTAGTGTACTCGGTCAAAGTGAAGGTCTAGTGGACCTGTAATGGTTGCCAAGAAAGAATCTAAAGGTACATATCTGATCACAACTTTTATTGATCTTTGTAGTCAGTCAAATTGTCTTATCTGAAGTTCGTATCAAGATTTTTTACATTAAAATGATTTTATTCTGTTGTTTAGGAACAAAGCAAGGAGATGGAAAGTACAAGCATACTGTTGATTTTCCTAAGACAACATTTGGCATGAGAGCAAATTCTGCTGCATGAGAACCTGAACTCCAGAAATTATGGGATGAAAATCAGGTCTTTGTGAAAGTTGCTGAAAAGAATAACGGGGTTAGTTTAGAAGCTCAATCGAGTTCATCTTGTCTGCTACCAACTTCCTATCTCTACCCGTTTGATATTTCTTCTGCTATTAATAGGGAAGTTTTATTCTTCATGATGGACCTCCGTATGCTAATGGTGATCTACACATCTGACATGCATTAAACAAGATTCTAAAAGATATCATTAATAGGTATAAGGTTTGGTTGCAACAATCACTTTGCACTGCGATATTTGAAATGTGTGCACTAGAATGATGCACATCATTTAATTACTTTTCTATGGAATTACTTATACAATTGAATATGACAGCTTCTCCAAAACTGTAAATTTCAATACCTTCCTGGTTGGGATTGCCATGGTCTACCTATCGAGTTGAAAGGCAAGTGATAGGTTGTTGCTATGTTTTAACTTTCAGATTCAATCATGGGTAATTTTCTGTTGAATAATCTTAGTATTGCAGTCCTTGGACCAAGATGCCCGAAAGGGGCTATCACCAATAAAATTGAGAGCCAAAGCAACTGTGAAGGCTCAAATGGCGTCATTCAAGGTCAGTTTAAACAGCAAATTTACATAACTAAAGATCCTACATAAGGTCATGTACTTTTACTTTTACATGTAGTATCGATGTTTTTTTTACATATTCAATTTATTAAGGATTAATAGAACATTAAACGTTTTTACTGTTTGTCTACAGAGATTTGGAGTATGGGCTGATTGGGATCATCCGTATCTCACCCTTGATCCCTACAAGAAAAAAGGCCTTTAGTGACAACACGATTGTGGTGACTAATAGTACATCAAAGTGGTCACTCGTCATCACTAAAAGTCCGTCACAAAAAGTAATAGTGATGACATATGAATATGGTCACTAAATAGTGATGACTTAAAAGTGGTTATTAAATTTTGTGACGACCTATTTGGTCACTTATTATGGTCATTAAAGTGATAAGTGGTCACTATTTTGATGAGATTAGTGACCAAAAATAGTGACCACTAAACAGCAATGAAGTAGCGATCATTAAAATCATTTAGTGACAACATATGTAGTCACTAACCATGTCGTAGACACCAAATTAGTAGTCTCTAGCAAAAACCCGACTACCAACCAATATTGCTGGATTTATAAATAAAAATACCAAATAAATCAAAAATCTGTTAAAAGCAAGAAATTTACCATTAAAATCATAAAGCAAAATCAAAATTATTCCATCAACTACAAACAATGACCGAGTTGCAACCTTTTTGTTACCAGAAGTAAAAAAATTGCCTTTTGTTTATAACTACAGAATCATAAAACCGAAAAATGAATTCTCCTGGACAGACAATGCTTATGAACCAGCTCTGTCAAACTCCTCCCCAACATCTGCAAAGAAATAACAACAGAATCATAAGGACTCTTTTGGTTATGGCTTTGCACACAGTACATGCACACTATTTTGTGGATTCAAAGCTGGACTTAAATGGTAATCAATATGTTAATCAAACTACAAAAATGTTACCAGAAGTGTCGAAGATATTCCTAGTCGACAAAGTGCCTGCAGTTTATAAGATGATTGACAAGACCCACACATAACGCAATCTAGCTCTTTATTTTTATATATTACAAGCATATGTAGAACGCACCTGTAAATATAGGTGATAAGACCACCGGCTTTATCATCTCTCTGAGAGATGCACAGACAACAATCGCAACACATCTCCCAAAGTCAGGTTATCCTTGTATCCCTGTGAGAAATGTAACAGAAAATCTTCATATTCGACACTAACAAAGCTAAGTCATGACCGTGAAGAAATATATTGATATATCAGGGATTATCTATCTCTTTCAGACCTCAAATGGATTCACTTACCAAATGTGTTAGTCAAAGATTTTCCCATTCTTCTTCAACTTGCCAATGTAAGGCATACTAATCTGATAAGAAATATATCATTTCCTTGTTAGTTCAAAAAGCTTATATAACTATATAGTATATGTGATATCCACTTATGTTGAAGTTCCATTTTCATCAATAACTATATATGGTGTCAAGATGGGCATGTGAGGCAGGAATGGTAACACATCAAATGAGGTTTTGGTTGAAACAAGCCATTTTGTTAGGGTTGAAACTTGAAAACATCAACTTGACATGTTAATACACTGTAAATTTGTAACTCTTTTAGCCGATGAAATTATTATAATAATCTAAATCGTTCAAATTGCCCCCTGTAAATTACGTATGATGGCTGCACAATTGATAAATTTCACTATGTGCAACAAGTTTATATTATGGATACGCACCTTCTTCTCTTTATCTGCTCGCTTTCCATTTGGTTTACCCATTTGAAGTTCCTCGATCACTAATCCATTAGGAAAAGTTCTGACTTGAGATGGTTTAGCTTCACTTGATTTTCCACCACATATATTCTCTATTAACAGGATCAACACCAACATCGCTCGTTCTAAGTAATGATTTCATGGTTATGGATTGAAGGTCTGCGTATAGGGGTGTTTGGAATAAAACAGTAACACGGGTAAATAACAAACAAAGTATACTAACAATAATTCTATTAGATACTGATAAAAGGTTAATGGTTGTTGTGATTTCCACAGATTGGAAACTCACGTTTATATTCACAGTGAAACGGTACTATGAATATTCTCCAAACGTTGTGATGCTTGGGAGAATAACCGCTTCCTAATTATCTGTCATTTGGATGGGCCTGTTTGGGTTATATTGGTTCGACCCATTGCAGATTTAATAAAACGACCCACTCACAAATACAGATTTATACATTACATAATATAAACTAAAGTCTTAAAACATAATACTGTAAATACTAAACGTTTGATCTAAAGACATTATAAGGGCTAACATTCTCCTGCTGTTTGTTCTTCTTTGCACTCACCCTTTTGATATAACCAGCAGATTATTATAATTAGAACTGCTAAACAATCCAAATTGGTAAGCAACAGGAAATTTCTATATCTATTTGTACAAACACACTGATAAACTAAATGAAAAAATAGAAATCATATGGTATACGGTTATTCACGTTAACAAGTGATATTCAATTATGTACTTACTTATATTTAAGAAAACGAAATATATATAAAAGATACTTACATGTTTGTTCCTGATTGGCTTGATTTTTCTTAGCTATGACATTGTTGGTCATTCAACCTTTGCAGGCTGAATGATGTAACTTTTATATATATTTCAAAGCACATAAACGACATTAACAAGTTATATGTTGTTTAATTATAGCTGGATATATGATCATATAAATCCAAGACCAATAAAAAGCATATTCTCAACACACTTGCACATGCTTTCTGTTTTTAATTAGTTATAAATTTATATACTTGGTTTTATAAAAGTAACTTAGAAGATAATTGGTGGTTAATTAACTTCAAAAGTTAATAACTAAAATAATAATTCACTTGTTTAGCTTTCTCTCTTATTATGAAAAATAAAACAGTTTAATAGTTTCCAAAAGAATAGGAATCCATACAATGATCAAAAACTTATCTACAAACAGCTTAATCATCTGGAAATGTATTGATTCCATGACACGACAACTACTTTTATGTCTCGTGCAATTCACTCATGTTTAATCAATTTACAATAGTTTTTTATGCAGCATGTTGTTTGCATGATCTAGTCATATAATATACTCTAGATAAACAATGGAGTTTTCTTCTTAAAATGATAATCAAAAAGCAAAATAATCATATTAGAGAGTGAAAAATAGCCAAAAGATTAAGCATACTTTCATTTATCAACATGTGTCACTGCTAGAAGAGGTTAACCACCTCCTGAGCAGTCCTACCAGCTGCAGCACACCCCAGGCCACGAGAAACAAAATGGCTAGATTTCCCTACCTGCGTAAATGAGGTATGAGCAAATGTACCTCATCCATATACGCACTGAACAAAGAAAAGATGCAGGTGCAGCAGATCCAATGGTAAACTCCTTGGTGGTTGCTTTTGTGGTGTTCCCATCTGCATCCAAAACAGAAAGCCAAAACTACAGATATGCTAATCACAGATTCTAACGCCAAACTAATACATGCAGTACTGAGTAAGTTGTCATGATTCCAACCAAACCGCATAGAGCAAAGTTCTACCAAGCAGATGGAGCTTGTTCTGTGTACAACATCCACTGTGTCGACTGCATAGGCAATAAACAATTAAAACATAATTCAACTCTAGCAGCAAAATACAAAACAAAGTTTTTTTTGTCGTGTAGGCGCCCAACGAGGTAGGGAGACAGGGAATGTGGGTGGACTTTAACACAACCGTGGGATATATATTAATATGCAGAAATAATTAACTGGAGAATATCCTTTCTGGAGTAATTAAACTGCCTTTACTGCATATTCACATGGGTTTAGTGAGAACTAAAATTGGACAAAGAAATGTCTACTTTCAATTTTGCAGCGCTGTACTAAAAACACCTTGTTATGAACAACTATGCTCACTAGTGACTGTTCAGTTCGATGCTCCATTCCATTTTGGTTCATTCGCTTCATTTCCCCATACAATATGCAGCCTATGTAATTTTCTTACAAAATACAGGTATAACAATCATATTCAAAAAAAAATTCAGGCTGCCGAACTATAATGGTTGTGCTCTATCATCACTAAAATACTCTCTATTTACTAACACCACAACGTCAAACCATTCCTTCTCTTCTCACTCACTTATCACCTTTATCCTCATAATGGCCACATCATTTTCTCACCATAAACCTACATCTCAGTACTTCACTAACAATCATGCAAAACTTTCATCTCCAGTAGCGAACACCCTCGCCTTAACCCACATAACCACCTCTCATAGTGATACCCTCTTACCTTTACTCACGTAATAGCCTACCTCCCAACAACTCCTCCTCACCCCTCCCATTACACAACGCCTAGAATAGGTTCACTTCAACAAAGCTACTTTCGCTTGTAGTACGTAATAGACTATTGCCATCTTCATCACAAGGAAGTACTTTTGTTTTCGTCAATCAAAAACAAATCGTAGCTCAATTACCTCAACATTATCAGCCAAAAATATTTCCGTTGATCAATTATTCTATACGATGCGTCAATGCATACTAATTGTCACAGACAACACGCATTCAATCAATTCTAATTCTAGATTATATAACTATATATTATCTAACAAACAAATCATAATATGATAAAGTAATCAGCAAAAATCGTAACAATATGTAAATGAATAGTTGTATTATACATAAATTGATTAAACATGAGTGAATTGCACGAGACATAAGATGAACGGTGAGTATTTCGGTTATCAGGTAGGGTTACAGTTTTCGGCAACGGTGATGGTGATCGGATATGGTTCCGGTGATCGGAGATGGAGCGATTAGGTTGTGAGGGTTTGGATCGCCCACAGTTAGAGAGACGGGTATGTAGGGATGAAATTGGGATAACATTTTTCGCCATTAACTTTTTAAACTCATATATATAAAAACCACTCATTTAAGTTTAATTGTTAGGGGTGGATGCAAATTTCTTATAATTAATTCTAACTATGGTCGATCCTATTTTGTGGTCATAGAGAGTTTAAAGAGATGAGCTCTATGTTGAGACAAATCTTGCCGTTGAGAGGAAAATATGTGACTAATTCAAAAGAGAGACTTTAAAAAAAAAGAAAAAAAAAAAACACAAGATTAATATCGATTGAATTAAGGAGCGTGGATTACCAATAAATTAAATCATGAAGGACTGAGTCATAGAAAAAACTGAGCATTTTGGTTTGTTGTTTTAGATTAAGCATTAACAAAATTTAATGTATTCTATGAATTTTGTTTTTGAACATTTTGATCATGACATATGCACTGACGAGTTTCGATACATCTTATATTAAGTGATGGATGCTAAATTATTTTTATTTGATGGTACAACTAATATATACTACTTTATAATGGATTTGGGACTTTCTATAAGAGGAAGTCTTAAAAAAATAAGCCTACACACTTACTATAAAAAGATAGTTAATAAGCTTGCATACATATAATTTAAAGTTGATTAATTGTCTTAAATTGTTTGAACTTGTAACATCAACTCATTTAAAAAACATGTAAAATCCCACTTTATACCGGGTATTTATGTCTAGCTTTAGACTTTAAGTTGCAAACGTATTTGTGATTTTAAAGTCAAAGTACTAACTCTCTTTTTAATAAATACACTAATGTTCAAAAAAGGTCTACCAAAAGTCCAATAATATTATGTATTGATAGGAAAACATTTGATAGAAAAATATGTTCGATGTTTTGGTATAAGTGAGCTGGGGCTGAATTAGACACGATTTGACCCGACCCGACTCGTTAACTATTTGAGTTGTTGAATTTTTGCTAAAGATGAGAACCACTTTGGATTTACGGCTGAAATAATGTGTCATCGTAAAAAAAGTACTTTGAAAAAGATTATCGCTAAAAAATATATAATCACACGGGTACCCGTCGCTGCAACGCGCGAGTACCCGGCTAGTTATAAACAAAGTCTAGAAAATGATGGGGTTTGAAATTTTCAGAACTCATAGCTAAATTAACATGGGAAAATTTTGATATTCTTGCAATTCAGGTACATTCAAGATTTGAAATATGTAAATAAGTTATGAGACTAAATTCTATTTCATTTTTATGGGTTTGGTAGCTTGTCACTATCTGTATATAATAAAACAAGAAATTTCATCTTCATCACTTCGTAAATAACACTTCTATTTATTTGTATTTGATGGTCTACAATTAATAGTAAACAATGTATATAATATTTAATTGAAGTAACATGCTTATGAATAGCAGAATATGATTCACAAATGTATAAAAGTATTTGTTTTGTTTTTTAATTTTAGTGTTAATAACTTTTAAGTTTTAAACTTTCATAAGAGGTTACATTTATTTACTATGTTCCAAAGGTAAAACATTATGTATATATTTAAAATAATGATGCTATATACTTATACGTTAGGTAGTTATACATGTAAATTATGAAAACCCGTAATTTATAGGACTATTATATAGTACCATTTTTTATTATTATCAAAAAATGCAAAAATATTATTATCTGATGTTTATTGTTTTCCTGAAAAACGACACGCACGTGTTGGACACTGCCATAGTAATTGGTTTAAGCCCAATAATTATTTTTCGGAGTCAACAATATTGTTATTATATTATTTTTATAAAAACGTTCACAAAAATGTATTTTACGCATTTTTTTTTCAGGGCGCCAAACCGGAATACCACGATTTCATTTAAGCTCTAACGGGACACGATACACAAAATAAATTTGAAATTATACTTCCTTTGTCCCTCCCTATGGTTTGCCGCTACAAAACATTAACACAATCACATGAGCTTATAAATTCTATCAAATGAAAAGGACATTATACACTAAAGTTGGTTTTAGCTCAAGATAGACACACCATTGTGTCTCACTTTAGAAAACTTGGTCAAATTCTTCCCTATTTTTCTCTTGATAATTTGATCGAGCACATGAGCAAACACACATATAAATTTTCATTTTCCAATCAAGCCTCTCATGTTTATTTTAGAAGAAGCAAATGATAATGACATTTGCTACTTTACTTTTTCTTTTACCCAAATTAGTCACACAACCTTTCACACACCAAGATATTGACCAAAGTTATACTCCCTCTTTGTTATAACTGTTGAGCAAAACAAACACACCCATGGTCATATGTTGTGTCAAATTCACAAGAACTTCTTCAGAATAGCAATAGAAAGTGATGCTTGCTTAAAATGGCTACACACAAAGTTGTACTAAGATTTCACTAGGTTTCACACATGTGATAACGCTCAAAATGAGCATGTTTTTGGAAGCGTTATTGTTGGTTTTGTTTATGATAATCGGCTATATTTATTCATAATTGTTGCAAAAGTGCAAAAGAAGCGTATTTGTATATGAATGTAGTCAGGTATCGTAAAAGGTGAAGAAATGAAGATTTCATTCACATTTGGATAATTCCCGAGGAAGAAACACAAGTGAGGAAGCTCATGGACTCAATGATTAGGAAGCACAAGGATTTCTAAGTGTCTACATCAAATACATATCAAGTTTCATCTTGGAAATCAGCATCGAAAGCAAAGAAAAAGGCACGAATCGAGAAAAGTCAAAGAAAGTCAAGATTTGGTGTACGGAAGGCTCCCAGCCGATCGGTCGGAGCCCGCAACCGGATCGGCTGGGGAATGGTTAAAATGCAACCGGATCGGCTGCGTCGCAACCGATCTGGCTGGAGCACCAGCAGTTACACTTTTACTCATTTATTGATGCCTTAACTTCTATTAATCATAAGAGGCCCGATAATTTCTAGTTAATAACTTATTGAGGACGTTTTTGGCTTGATAGTAAAGGGTTCCTGGCTATATAATACACCTAGACTTAGTAGTTTAGTGTGACACATCCGAAAGAGTAATAGTTTACACCAAAGCTATTACCAACCCTTATTATTCATCCCAAAAGTCCTATAGCTGCTGTAAAACGTCCAGGAGTGTGGTGAGACCAATTCTCAACCATTGTGTAATCATTCGAAGTTGTACGGTTAGGCTAAGACGATTGGAGGCGCGTGGTTGCTATATTCCACAATTTTCTAGTTCTTGTAATCCAAAGCTTAGGTATTCTATTGAACTTTGTCATGAATCTCTATTCTATTGAATTATTTGATACACCTTGTTACTACTTGTGTTATGTTATAATTTTCATGGAGTAATTCTTGAATATACTTGTGTGTAAGGATGTAGGCAATTGTAGGAGTGCTCTTATATGTGATGCATGTAAATGATCTTGTTTAAATGAGTTTGTTGGAAAAACTACTAGTCTTGTTTGATTTGTTGGTAAAATATTTTCAAGATAAAGGACCGAAAGGATTTCTCTTATGTTTTATTCCAAAGAGTTAAGTGACAAACTAGTATGGGGATATGATGATTGACACTCATCATGTTTACTTGTTAAACCAAGACTAGAATCGTTTTCATCACGAAAGGGTCGAAAGATTCGTAGGAACAAGTTGAATAAGAACCTTTACAAACAAATGGATTTTCGAAAGAATAAGCATTAGGCTAAGGACCGAAAGGATTACCTATATGTTTTTATTCTCAAAATGATTTTAGAAAACCTAAACGATGGATTGGAAATCATTTGCTTATGATTTGTGCATTGCATCAAAGTCTACACCAAGCCTTCATGAACACTCTTTATGATTATCTATGGACTTCACACAAGTATGTGTTTCTTAATTTGGATTTTTACAAAACCAACACTTTGAAGGAAGCCTTGACAAGCTTTCTTGTCTCAAACACTTTAACAAATTAAAACGCAAATCCCTTGGGACGACCTCGACTTAACCACCTTTGCTATCACGGATGAGTATACTTGCTCGTATGTGTTAAAGTAATTACCAGATAAATCGTGTTTATAAATTTTAAAACTTGCACACGGCAAAGACAAATCAAGTTTTTTGCGCTGCTGCCGGGGATTTGAGTGTTTTTTTTTTTTTTTTTTTTTTTTTTTTTTTTTTTTTTTTTCCTGTATATTTCATAGTTTTGAGTTTGGTTTCAAGTGTTAAATAAAAAGTAAAAAAAAAAGTTTGGTTTTTCGACCAACCGATCGGCTGCGCGACCAACCGATCCGTTTGGTCCTCTCGGTAAAAATTATGTTTTTCTTTTTCTAGTTTCTAGTTAATCTAGTGTTTTGTGTTTCAGTTTGTTGCTTATTTCCTATCATTTCTAGTTTTTTAGGCTAGTTTAGAAGCTTGCTTATGCTTGTTTTTTTTCTTTTTTAGATTTTTTTTGGTTATATATTATTCTTAAGTTTTATATAATTTTTAATTAATTATGTCTTGATTAGTTTAATTATCTAGCTAATTTTCAGTTTTAGATGTTTTAGTTAGTTATAATGATTAGTTAATTAAGTCTAGTTAAATTTTTAGTTTATGCTTAATTAGTATAGTTAATTATTTTAAATAATAGGTAAATGAGTAGTCACACTTATTAGAGTTTAAGTTGTAATTAATTGTCTTTAATTAATTTTTAATATTAATAAAGTAATAAAAAAATAAAATAATTTTTTTTTGAATTTCACTCAAGCCGATCGGTCGGAACCCGTAACCGGATCGGCTGGGCTGGGCGTATTTGGTTTTAGCTCTCGATAACAATTTTTTTATTTTCTTAATTTCAAGTTTTAGCTTTTGTTTTTAGTCTTAATAAGTGTCTTTACTTGTTTAGAATGTCTTTCTGTAGTTTGTTTTGATTTTGACTAACTCTAACGCTAATAATTTGGATGATTTGTTTTTGTTTTGTTTTGTTTTGTTTTGTTTTGTTTTGTTTTGTTTAGATAAGTTTGATATGGATAGTTTGAGTGATATTCCCGAGTATCTTCGCAACTTGGATGAAATGTTTAAGGATACCGGTAATTCATTGGAGAAGATTGGAAACATCTTGGAGGAGAGTAAGAAAAAGTTAGCCATTGATTCGGATTGTTTGGAAGAAGTTCGGGAAAACAAGGTTCATGTTCCCAAGAAGAATAGGGTCGTGATTTTCACGCAAGCACCTCTAACGGGGTACGACTCACCTTTCATGAGGTTTGGGACACCGTGTAGTGTTGAAGGAGTAAGTGCTTGGGATGCTCAGCTTAACATGGCTTATGGGGACAACTATACTGTGGACAAGGTACTTGACAAAATTGGCCACGTTTGTTTAGACTATGAAGCCTATGGGAGGAAAATTGTCAAGAATCTTCGGATCAATATCCATGGTCATATCTTTGAGGCAGATTTTTTAGTTTTGGAAGAAGGGAATGCGGATGAACCGGATGTATGTTTTGGATGCGATTTCCTCGTGACAACTAAGTGTCAATTGGAATTTGCTCTAGGTGAAATGAGAATTAATATTACTGATTTGGAGGAAGAGAAGGAAGTGAACGACATGCTCGCGGAATTGTGTGAAAACATGGAGTATGGGAAGAAGGAAAATGTGTAGATTGTGAAAATGGGAAAGGCGAGTAGGAAGAAGACCTCATCGAATAAATTAACTCCCACCACCACTACCACCACCAAAACCCATGATTACACACCATCACCACCAAATTCACCAAACATCTTTAAGCCCTTAACTCAAGAGCAAAAGGAAGCCATCCTAGCAAACCTAGAACAAAAATTCCTTGAGCTTAACGAAAAGAAACCCGTGATCGAAGTGTTACAAGATTATGTTGTTTACCGCAAAAAGCTCGATGCGGTTATGTTGGCTAGAGCATGTTTGGAAGATAAGAATATTACGGATGAGGATAGGGATAGAATTTTATTTCGGGGGATGCCGCGGAAAGAGAGTGACCCGGGTAACTTTGTTTTACCAATAAAAGTTAACGGGACCACTCCGGTTTATGCTTTGGCGGACACCGGATCAAGTGTCAATGTGATGCCATATCCGTTATTTAAGCATTTGGGACTAATAAATCCTCAACCAAATCATTCGAAGCTAACCATGGCGTACAACTCTTAAGCTAAGGCTATGGGGGAAGTAAAAAATGTGAGGGTACAAATTGGCTATCAACCTTATTTAGCCGATTTCCTAGACTTGGATATACCCGTTGACAAAAGTTTACCTCTCTTACTTGGAAGACATTTTCTTCACACATGTGGAGCTATAATAGACATGGGGAGGGGGACTATGACAATTGATGATGGAATTTCCAAGCAAACATTATCCCAAGCCAAGGGGTAAAGTTTTGGAGTTTATGCAGGACTTGGAATTTTTTGATAAAGATGATGATTTGACTTGCTTTGAAGTTGGGCGTGATGCCCAAGGAAATGCTATGTATGGACCACTTTCCCCACCGTACTTTGATCTAGAAGATGAAATGGAACGTGCACTTGCTATGGAAGCTTTTTACAACCCGTTTAAGAACATTCTTGTGTACAAAAAGCTTACGGACTTCCTAGGATCCTTGCCCGTACAATTGAAAAACTTGGAGTGGGGACCCGAAGGAGCGAGTGTATACAAAAGAGAAAAAGGTGATGGGGAATGGCATGTAAAATTCGATATAATATGCCCAAGTGGAAGGAGATTTGTTAGAAAGTTCAAAACTCATGAGACATATCGTGTGTTGACGGGAAAATTACAAAGCGAGGATATCTTGAGACATGAATATTTTGAGGGGTTACGAGGAGTAGAACATCGCAACAATAATAACAAGCATTTATTTGCTTGATCTTCATCTTTTGATGAAATTTATTTTATGCACTTAGGGATATTGATTTCATTTAGTTTTTATTTCTTATTATTATGGTTTGAAGTTAGTTTAATCAATTCCTTTTGAGTTTTAGTTTAAGTTTCATGATGATAAGTTTGATAAATTAGTATTTGAGTTAGATGTTGAAATTTGCAAATGGTTGGATGAATGTTGTGTGCATCTATAATTGAATTTTTGGGTAAATAATTTTTAATTGAAAGGTAAAATGGCCAAGTAAAATTAAAAAGGTAAAATTCTGCAAAAATGCAAACCGAAATGGTTGTGTCCATGACTGAATCGGTTGGAAGCAAGTATAAGTGCCAAGAATTCAATTTTTCCAAAAAAAAAACACACACACACACTAATCCTCCATTTTGGGTTTCACAAATTCGACCACTAAGAAGTTGTTTGAAGGTTGTAAGAGTTTTAGAAGATCATCATGGCACCTAAACAAGTAAGCATCTACAATCAATTAGCTTAATTAGGGTTTAATTTGAGTATTTGATTCGAATTGCAAATTAGGTCACCTATTGGGGGTTTTTGATGGGATTTGAATTAAGATGTAATCTTTTAGAATTAAGTGGGTAATTGATATAGGAATGCATTGCAAAAATAATTGTAGTAATTGATTCAACATTGAATGAGTATTAGATGATTGAATTTTCGGATTCAATTAGGTTGTACCCTTGAATCAAATTAAGTTGCAATTAATGATTCCTAGCTATTAGATGATGCATTTTCAGTGAATTTTAGATGCCACATGTTGTTAGAACAATTAATTGATGAATTGAAGTTGAGCTTTTAAGTTCTAAGCATGATGAACAAGTGATGATTGGATGTTTTTGGATGCGAATTAAGAGCAAATTGAGGTTGTAGAAATCATTAGTGATGGTCAAATGAAGTTTAGGAGTGAATTAGAATTGGAAAAATCTAGTGGGAAGTTAATTGGAAGGCCAAAGCCTTATGAAGATCAGAAGACCGAATCGGCTGCGCACCGCAACCGATCAGTTGGACCAAGGTCAGGGGAGGAGCCAGATCGGCTGCCCCTCGACTGAAACGGTTCCAGGTTCTGTTGTGAAAAAATGCGAATTTTGAACTTGACCCTAGAGGCTTCTATAAACTTTATCGTTGGTTCTAACACTCTTATATTAACTTATATTTGTGATTTCTACAGAGAAATGTTGTAGGTTGTTCGAGTGCGACGCGGATTCCAACAAACCCGCTCGCGACCAAGTATTGCCAAAGGAATGCACGGAAGAAGGTTACCTATAGCATGTGAGCTGAAGGGAATGCAAACCTGAAGTTTAAAGATCTTATCAATGAGGAAAAACACGCTTTTAGGGAACGTTTGTCGAAGTTGCAAACTAGAACTGTTTCGGTTCCGAGGTTGGTAGATTGGGACTTGTTTAACGAATATGAGTGTGAGAATAAGTTGAGGGGTATGATGCGTATGTCTTATTTCTATCCGATTGATGGAGATTCGTTTGATAATTTTTCGTGAGAGAGAGCTTTTAGCATTAATGAAGAAGTTTACCGTGAATGGTGTTTGGAGTTCTTCTCAACAATGTACTTTGAAAAGAAGGTAAACGTGTGAAACATCATGAATGAAATTTGTGTTTGGTTTAGGCTTTGTGAGCAGGATCACGCATATACTTTGCAGGGGTTTGCTGTTGCTCTTGGATTGTATGAACCGGATGAGGTTAATCATCGATTGTCTGAAGCTCATTTCTCAAGGCTTAAGAGGTTTGAGAAAGATTACCCTAGTGTTCCCGCGTATTGGAATCGCGTGGGAGATCCTTCTTGTCCTCGTAGGAATTCTTCAACCCTTAGGAATCCATTGTTGAGGATCCTACATAAGTTGCTAGTATGGGGGTTGTTCCACATAATTGGGAGCCGGGATAAATGCCAAAAGCCAGACTTGTGGATCATGATGTTGTTGGAAGAGTCCAAGGATGGGAATGCGGCTTGGGTTATAGCCGAGTATTTTTCTAGGAAATCCCCGGGTATCAAGGTCAATAGCAATATATGTGGAGGTCATTATGTGACGAGGTTGGCAAGGAATCTAGGGTATTACAATAACAATGAGTTGGCTAAGTGTGAAGATCCAAAGGTTAGTGAGACGTGGGATGCAAAGAGTTTTGGAAAAGCTTTGAATATGACGACAAAGACTTTGGGAGCATAGATTGAACCACCACCACCACAGCAACCGGACAATGTGCCAATGGGTAATGTGCCAATGGGTATGACTAGTAGCTTTAACTCGGGTTGGGGTGATTGGAACCGGCACTTAAATGAAATTGAGTGTAGGGATTTTTGGAGAGATTCAATGATGTTGAGGAACAACTACATTAATGATTATTCGATCCCGATCTTTCAACACATGGCTCAAGAAGCCAATTATGAGTTTCCTCCCTATAATCCGCCTAATGTTCCACCATATCCTTTCCCTTACACCTCGTATCCTGGACTATATCCGTACCCATATACTTGCTATACACCATTTCTCGACCCAGTGCCTGCGTATGGTAGATTACCCGAGGTTGGAGGATCTAGCTACGATGTGGAGGATCTTCATCTGGAGCTAGAGGAAAGAAGAAGAGGAGAGTTTGTTCGGAGTTGGTGGACGAGAACTATGAGATCGAAAGTGATGACGATGATGATGATGATGATGAAGATGAAGGTGATGAGATGAGCGAAGATGACGAATGATCGTGGATCATTCTTTGGGATTGTGATTTTAAAAACAATGCTTACGTGTGTCGAACAATAATTTCACTATCTCTCTCTCTTACTATTTCTTTAGGATTATTATCATACTTTGTTTATTTTTATTTTTAAGTAGCGTTTGGATTGTTTTTAGTTTAGTTTGTTTGTTTTTGTGTGTTGTGTATATTTTGCAGTTTTGTTTGCAGGATGGATATGACGGAAGCTTATTGTTGGTCAATATTTGGAGTTGGATAACTCACATGCGTGCCTATGACCCAATATGCGTATTGCATATTCTATCCCGTGGTATCTTTTTGACTATTTCTTTTTCCCATTTTCTTTTCTTTGAAGTTTATTTTAATACATTGAGGACAATGCAAAACTTAAGTATGGAGGAGGGAAGAAAATAGGAAAAATGATACGATTTTTAAATTTTTATTTTTTAAATTTTTAGTCATATTTTTTATTTTTAGGTAGAGTTTTTGGATTCAAGTAGCTAGTAGAAAATCTCCCTTGATTGTCTAGTTGTTTTCGCACGTTATTAATATATATTTAAAAACAACTTGGGTATTTTAATGGTAAAAAGAGGTTTTCAAAAATTTTTGATTTTGACCAAATTACGAAAGTAATTCATTTTGGATTTGATAGCATTTACTGGAGCACATTATAGCCTTTTTCCACTAAATTGTGAGGATTCTTTTTGTATAAAACACATCTTCATGTTTTATATTTTTCTATGAGTGTGCCGGTGATTATGTCGATTCTAGAACTTGTACTTGTTATGCATTACGGTTAAAATCACTCTCGAGTGATAAAAATATGTTCAAATGATAAGAGGCAATCGTAGGATTTAACCCAAATGGCCTCCAATTTACATATAATGTTTTTTGCTAACCACATCGGTTAGTTAACCACTTTATATGGACCCATTTGTTAGTGCTCATTTTTAGCACTAGATACCCTTAGTTACACCCTTCGAGCCAATCTTTTTGTTTTGTTAAATCCAGAAAAATACAAAAATATTTTACACCTTAAACCTTAGCCAACCCATGTCAATGTCTATTGGTTTGTTTCTAGTCGTTTGGAGTGTTAGATTGTTTTGATGACTATGAAGAAGCTACACTTTGTCATTTGTGTGTACCATTTCCCAACAAAGATGAAGGAGACGTCTTTCTTATTTGTATTTTTGTAGTGTATGCTCATACTAAGTGTGGGAGATAAAAAAAAGGATTATGCTTATAGCCAGTGTGCTATATTGAGTATATTGATTAGCCAATGAGCTAAATTGAGTTATATATGTTTGGAGATCGATATGTGAAGAAGAGGAAATGATAATCATTTTCGGGAGTGTGGTTTGCGTGATGGCTAGCAACATGGGGTTTAGACTTGACTTTATTTTTGTTTTAAACCAATTTCATAAACTATCCCATGCCTTATCCATACCATTTTATAAACCCAAAGCCTTAACATTATAACCCGAATAAAAGTCCTCTTTGATGAATTTATTTTATTTGTCTTGATACTTGTACAAGCTTATGGTAAAAAGCATTAATCATGACTAGGCATTGAGTGATTTACATATACCACCAATATATGAGTGTTGAGTGAATTCTTAAAATCATTCGTGAGGTGTTTAGTTATGTTATCTAAAGTCATTTGGTTCATTTTTAAAATTTTCACATATTAAAAGCAAATTAACAATTATTTCTCTTGAGGTGATTGTTAGATTTTTGGAACCACGGTGTCGAGACCATTGAAATCGATTTTCATAAATGCTAGACCTACTCGAGGGCGAGTAGAACTTAAATATGGGGGAATTTGATAACGCTCAAAATGAGCAAGTTTTTAGTAGCTTTATTGTTGGTTTGTGTATGATAATCGGCTATATTTACTCATAATTGTTGCAAAAGTGCAAAAGAAGCGTATTTATATGTGAATGTAGCCATGTATCGTAAAAGGTACAGAAATGAAGATTTCATGCACATTTGGATAATTCCCGAGGAAGAAAGACAAGTGAGGAAGCTCATGGACTCAATGATTAGTAAGCACAAGGATTTCTAAGTGTCTACATTAAATAAATATCAAGTTTCAACTTGGAAATCAGCATCGAAAGCAAAGAAAAAGGCACGAATCGAGAAAAGTCAAAGAAAGTCAATATTTGGTACACAAAAGGCTCCCAGCCGATTGGTCGGAGCCCGCAACCGGATAGGGAATGGTCAAAATGCAACCGGATCAGCTGCGTCGCAACCGATCCGGCTGGAGCACCTGCAGTTACACTTTTACTCATTTATTGATGCCTTAACTTCTATTAATCATGAGAGGCCGATCATTTCCAGTTAATAACTTATTGAGAACGTTTTTGGCTTGATAGTAAAGGGTTCCTTGCTATTTAATGCACCTAGATTTAGTAGTTTAGTGTAACACATCCAAAAGAGTAATAGTTTACACCAAAGCTATTACCAACCCTTATTATTCATCCCAAAAGTCCTATAGTTGCTGTAAAACGTCCAGGAGAGTGGTGAGACCAATTCTCAACCAATGTATAATCATTCTGAGTTGTACGGTTAGGCTAAGACGATTGGCGGCGCGTGGTTGCTATATTCCGCTATTTTCTAGTTCTTGTAATCCAAAGCTTAGGTATTCTATTGAACTTTGTCATTAATCTCTATTCTATTGAATTATTTGAATTACCTTGTTACTACTTGTGTTATGTTATGATTTTCATGGAGTAATTCTTGAATATACTTGTGTGTAAGGATGTAGGAAATTGTAGGAGTGTTCTTATATGTGATGCATGTAAATGATCTTGTTTAAATAAGTTTGTTGGAAAAACTACTAGTCTTGTTTGATTTGTTGGTAAAACATTTTCAAGACAAAAGGACC
This sequence comes from Chrysanthemum seticuspe, assembly GCA_019973895.1. NCBI lineage: Eukaryota > Viridiplantae > Streptophyta > Magnoliopsida > Asterales > Asteraceae > Chrysanthemum > Chrysanthemum seticuspe. Next base: position 22,106,938 of record BPTQ01000001.1, read on the forward strand.
GAAAGGATTTCTCTTATGTTAAATTCCAAAAAGTTAAGTGACAAACTAGTATGGGGATATGGTGATTGACACTCATCATGTTTACTTGTTAAAACAAGACTAGAAACGTTTTCATCACGAAAGGGTCGAAAGATTCGTAGGAACAAGTTGAATAAGAACCTTTACAAACAAATGGATTTTTGAAAGAATAATCATTAGGCTAAGGGCCGAAAGGATTGCCTATATGTTTTAATTCTCAAAATGATTTTACAAAACATAAACCATGGATTGGAAATCATTTGCTTATGATTTGTGCATTGCATCAAAGTCTACACCAAGCCTTCATGAACTCTCTTTATGATTACCTATGGACTTCACACAAGTATATGTTTCTTAGTTTGGATTTTTACAAAACCAACACTTTGAAAGAAGCCTTGACAAGTATTCTTGCTATCACGGACGAGTATTCTTGCTCGTATGTGTTAAAGTAACTACCGGATAAATCGTGTTTATAAATTTTAAAACTTGCACACGGTAGAGCACATCAACATGTCACAAGAAAACTTAGGTTATTACATCTAATAGGTACATGAGTTCAATATGCTTACACTACATTTTACGAGCACTAAAGTATAGTCAATGTTGCCCTCTTTTGCCTCCTTAAATCTACTGAGAGAAACACAAAGCAACCTACATTCACTTTGCAAAATTTTCTCACACAAAAACTGGTTACATTGTTCTTGTAGCTAACTTAGGAATTTCTTGAGCTCTTTTGGAAAATGATTGGCGTCCTTGTTCCTCTACCATTCAAAACACTAAAAGTACTCCTCTAAAACCCATAACCAAATACTAGTCCAATTCATACAAAACACTACGCACAAACTTCATTCCTTTCTTTTCCATTGTTCATTCGTACCACACTAGGAGCCACAAGCAGCACTTTTGGGTTTTTATAGAAGCAAAAAAGGTTGGTCACTAGTGGGTATAAGCTTGAGTTAATAGTGCACACTAGTCGATAACTTGAGTTTCTTGGGAACCAATCTCACTCGAAAATATGTCGCGGTTAGGGATCTTGCAACTTTTTGCGTGCCAACACTCGTTTACCTACTTTTACCGTTCGCTCGAGGTGAGTCATAGCCCCACTTTTACTCGTTTAATTACTTTATAAAGTCTTTGGGGAGATACATGCTCGTTTTACTTAAACTCTTTTTTCGCCTTATTTAAACACATGGTTGATTACTCAAAACATTTCTTGCTTTACCTAAATACTTGTTCGATTTACTCAAACTCTTTACACCAATTTACTCTCTCATACATGATTCAATTACTGAAAACATTTTATGCTTCACTTTGATACTGAGTTGATTATTTAAAGGCAATACTATTTACTCATTTCCTACTTGATCTTTACGCATGAACACCAGTGCATAAATTTGAACTGTTTACAGATTGCCTAAGTTAGGAACTGGTAACTGCATTACTTGGGTACTTCATTGCCTACATTACTTGGGTGCGTAGTCGCCTGCATTACTTGGGTACTTTGTTGCCTACATTACTTGGGTGTGTTGTCGCCTTCATTACTTGGGTACTTTGTTGCCTACGTTACTTGGGTGCGTAGTTGCCTGTATTACTTGGGTACTTTGTACCTACATTGATTGGGTACGTAGACACCTAGAGGTTTTGGTGTCATGAACTTTGCGCAATTAATATATTTTCCCTGACTTTTGTATGACATTATGTTCAATGAATATATCATATGCTTGGCTGGTGGTCCAACTTTATTGTTTTATATTAAACCTATAAACTCACCAACCTTTGTGTTGACACTTTTAGCATGTATTTTCAGGTTCTTAAGGCGTTAGCTTACTTATGGCGGCTTTTGGCATGGCATGGCATGGTTATAGGATCACGATACTCTGATATTCACTTGGGACCACTTTATTTCTATTATGGGCCTGCATTTCCGCACTAATTTTGAACAATGTAAATTTAATGTTTTTGATTATGAAATTTCTTTTAAAACGGATAACGTTTTCTATACTTTGTGTTGTGATACCACTTTAGTAGCACCCCAACGACATTAACTTCCGCTGAAATCCATTTTTGGGGGGTGTTACAGATTGGTATCAGAGCCAGGTTATAAAGAACTGGGTATTTTTAAAACCTAGACTATAACTACTTATACAAAAACTTAACCCTATGACCTACACGTGCCTGCCTGCCAAGCTGATGCCTCACTTGTGATTATGTTTGCTGTTATATTTGATGAAATATGTGTTTTACTATTGGATGACTTATATCCACTTATTTTCGCTATATGTTATCATTATTTTCCCTATACGTACGTTTACATATCACATATGTCACAGCGTTACGCTTTTTCCCCTACGTAATCTAACTATTCAACTCCGAATTTGGATACTTGTCTTAGTCTTTCAAAACAAATTTTAAAAGAATTGGGACCATTACTAGTATAACTGAGCTGAATATTTTAAAGTTCATTGAACCTCGGTTAAATATAGACTGATCACCTGTATTTAACCTGGGACAGTAGGACATATCCTGATCACCTATGTCCGCCTCAGAGGTGAATTTTGCAATAATTGGAGTAGTTATAATAGGGTTATGTCCAGGTTGGTTTTCGGTTTGATTTCAGAGAATGTTAAAGTTTTTGGTGTGTGTATACGAGCATGGAAATTATAAAAGTTCACCCCTACACACGACACACTGGCATCACAATACTTTCTCGTCACAATCTTTATTTTTTTTTCTTCTTATATGGAATATTTTTCCATCACAATCGGGTTATGTTATAGTCACCTCTACACTAAACCTTACACTTAACTGATGAACCGCCTTACATCACTAGCCGTTATTGGAAAGACCCTCCATAACACCTATGAGAAAGAACTCTTGATGGAAGTAAACAACGAAAGGACCAATGAACCATTGCCAAGATCTAGAAATACACGATAAGTCGACTTATAACTCAACCGAAGCCTTAAGACTTTATGAAATAACCTGAGCCACTATCTTTGGAAAAAGACACCTAATCTTCGCACCTACTCCTCTTATCAAATAATAAACTGTGTCACTATTAAGAAACAAACTGTTTTTTTTAAGTATCCTATGACTGTTTTGTGGTTAACCTACGAAACGTTTTACTACTATATCATAAAAATCAAAACTTCGGCCATACCACTATTTTATAAACAATGGATTGTTTTTCTTTTGTTCTATAATTTTTTTTACAAATTAACTCACAACTCCTTTTATAAACCGATTTGCTACCTTACCACTACATCACAAAGTGAAATACAATTTTCCTACTATTTTGCAAATAATAAATTGTTTTCTTATTACTCTAAAAAATGTTTCACCAATCGTTTTATAAACTATCATGTAATCATTCTGGGAACTACTTACTCCCTTGAAAAGTATTTTATGCTACTACCACATAAACAGAGAAACCAATATTTTTCTTTGTAACTAAACCAGACCTTAGAAGTGTATCCTACACCTCTGCCTGAAACTATAGATAACAATGAGCTTACCCTAATATTAAACATCTAACCCTACTTAACCTTGACAACTAGACTCTACCCTTAGACATTTCAAACATAGGCACACACATATATATCCTACTACACTTTCTTCTTTGATATTCTTATTTTTAAGGACCTTCCTTCAAAATGTGTTTATATCAAACCATAAAACTCGTAATAATTCTCCAAATTACTCAATTTGATGGGTTAAGATTCTTGTGATCAAACTCTACTAAGACTTTTGTAGAGTGACTAAACATTAACCTTTGTGAGATTATTTATCTACACCATGTTGAAAAACCCATTTTACTAAATTATAAATTTTTTGAGGATACATCACTTTACAAAGCAAAGAGACATTTATTACTTGAAATACTATTTTGGTCAAATTCGTATAGACACTCACCCAAATAAAGAGTTCAAATAAAAATTTATCACTCTTTGAAGAAAAACGCACTATTCAGGAACAAATCTATAACCAGTCATCATGCCCTTGTTGTCACTTTACTTCAGGACAAGTTGGAAACTCTGTGCCAATAAGGTATAGATCATATATGGGGTTAAAACTTAGCAAATCTAGAGAAACACTTGAACAACGTAGTGAGACCCAAACGTGTTACAAGTATCATCACCTCTTCCCAGACACCACACTATCGGATAACATAAACTGAAATCCGATATGGATTTCCTATAAGAAGGGTAGACTATAACAACCCGTAATTTTTTGGACTATTATATAGCACCATTATATATTTTATCAGAAAATGCGAAATTTTTATTTTCTGACGTTTATTGTTTTCCTGAAAAATAACCCGCACGCGTACCGACACTGCCATAGTAATTGGTTTAAGCCCAATAATTATTTTTTGGAGTCAATAATATTGTTATTATAATATTTTTATAAAAACGTTAACAAAAATGTAATTTACGCATTTTTTTCTCAGGACGCCAAACCGGGATACCACGATTTTATTTAAGCTCTAACGGGACACGAAATACACAAAATAAATTTGAAATTATACTTCCTTTGTCCCTCCCTACGGTTTGCCGCTCCAAAACATTAACACAATCACATGAGCTTATAAATTCTATCAAATGAAAAGGACATTATACACTAAAGTTGGTTTGAGCTCAAAATAGACACACCATTGTGTCTCACTTTAGAAAACTTGGTCAAATTCTTCCTCATTTTCTCTTGATAATCTGATCAAGCACATGAGCAAACACACATAAAAATTTTCATTTTCCAATCAAGCCTCACATGTTTATCTTAGATGAAGCAAATGATAATGACATTTGCTACTTTACTTTTTCTTTTACCCAAATTAGTCACACAAACTTTCACATTGACGAAATTTATACTTCCTCTTTGTTATAACTGTCGAACAAAACAAACACACCCATGGTCATATGTTGTGTCAACTTCACAAGAACTTCTTAAGAATAGCACTAGAAAGTGATGCTTGCTTAAAATGGCTACACACATAATTGTACTAAGCATTCACTAAGTTTCACACATGTCAGAAGAACACTAAGGTTATTACATCTAACAGGGACACGAGCTCAATATGCTTACACTACATTTTCCAAGCACTAAAGTATAGTCAATGTTGCCCTATTTTGCCTCCTTAAATCTGCTGAGAGAAACACAAAGCAACCCACATTCACTTTGCAAAATTTTCTCATACAAAAACTGGTTACATTGTTTTTGAAACTAACTTAGGAATTTCTTGAGCTCTTTTGGAAAATGATTGGCGTCCTTGTTCCTCTACCATTCAAAACACTAAAAGTACTCCTCTAAAACCCATAACCAAATACTAGTCCAATTCATACAAAACACTACGCACAAACTTCATTCCTTTCTTTTCCATTGTTCATTCGTACCACACTAGGAGCCACAAGCAGCACTTTTGGGTTTTTATAGAAGCAAAAAAGGTTGGTCACTAGTGGGTATAAGCTTGAGTTAATAGTGCACACTAGTCGATAACTTGAGTTTCTTGGGAACCAATCTCACTCGAAAATATGTCGCGGTTAGGGATCTTGCAACGTTTTGCGTGCCAACACTCGTTTACCTACTTTTACCATTCTCTTGAGGTGAGTCATAGCCCCACTTTTACTCGTTTAATTACTTTATAAACTCTTTAGGGAGATACATGCTCGTTTGACCTAAACTCATTATTCGCCTTATTTAAACATATAGTTGATTACTCAAAACATTTTTTGCTTTACCCTATATACTTGTTCGATTTACTCGAACTCTTTACACCAATTTACTCTCATACATGATTCAATTACTGAAAACATTTTATGCTTCGCTTTGATATTGAGTTGATTATTTAAATGCAATACTATTTACTCATTTCCTACTTGATCTTTACTCATGAACACCAGTGCATAAATTTAAACTGTTTACAGATTTCCTAAGTTAGGAACCGGTAACTGCATTACTTGGATACTTCGTTGCATACATTTCTTGGGTGCATAGTTACATTACTTGGGTACTTCGTTTCCTACATTTCTTGGGTGCGTAGTCGCCTGCATTACTTGGGGTACTTCGTTGCCTACATTAATTGGGTGCGTAGTAGCCTGTATTACTTGGGTACTTTGTTGCCTACATTACTTGGGTGCGTGTCGCCTGTATTAGTTGGGTACTTTGTTGCCTACATTACTTGGGTGCGTAGTTGCCTGCATTACTTGGGTACTCTATTGCCTACATTACTTAGGTGCGTAGTTTCCTGTATTACTTTAATACTTGGGTACTTTGTTACCTACATTGCTTGGGTGCGTAGACACCTACAGGTTTCGGTGTCATGAACTTAGTGCAATCAATATATTTTCCCTAACTTTTGTATGACATTATGTTCGATGAATTTCTCACATGCTTGGCTGGTTTCTCCAACTTTATTGTTTTATATAAAACCTATGAACTCACCAAACCTTTGTGTTGACACTTTTAGCATGTATTTTCAGGTTCTTAAGGTGTTAGCTTACTTATGGCGGCTTTTGGCATGGCATGACATGGTTATAGGATCACGATACTCTGATATTCACTTGGGACCACTTTATTTCTATTATGGGCCTGCATTTCCGCACTAATTTTGAATAATGTAAATTTAATGCTTTTTGATTATGAAATTTCTTTTAAAACGGATAACGTTTTCTATACTTTGTGTTGTGATACCACTTTAGTAGCACCCCAACGACATTAACTTCCGCTGAAATCCATTTTTGGGGGGTGTTACAGATTGGTATCAGAGCCAGGTTATAAAGAACTGGGTATTTTTAAAACCTAGACTATAACTACTTATACAAAAACTTAACCCTATGACCTACACGTGCCTGCCTGCCAAGCTGATGCCTCACTTGTGATTATGTTTGCTGTTATATTTGATGAAATATGTGTTTTACTATTGGATGACTTATATCCACTTATTTTCGCTATATGTTATCATTATTTTCCCTATACGTACGTTTACATATCACATATGTCACAGCGTTACGCTTTTTCCCCTACGTAATCTAACTATTCAACTCCGAATTTGGATACTTGTCTTAGTCTTTCAAAACAAATTTTAAAAGAATTGGGACCATTACTAGTATAACTGAGCTGAATATTTTAAAGTTCATTGAACCTCGGTTAAATATAGACTGATCACCTGTATTTAACCTGGGACAGTAGGACATATCCTGATCACCTATGTCCGCCTCAGAGGTGAATTTTGCAATAATTGGAGTAGTTATAATAGGGTTATGTCCAGGTTGGTTTTCGGTTTGATTTCAGAGAATGTTAAAGTTTTTGGTGTGTGTATACGAGCATGGAAATTATAAAAGTTCACCCCTACACACGACACACTGGCATCACAATACTTTCTCGTCACAATCTTTATTTTTTTTTCTTCTTATATGGAATATTTTTCCATCACAATCGGGTTATGTTATAGTCACCTCTACACTAAACCTTACACTTAACTGATGAACCGCCTTACATCACTAGCCGTTATTGGAAAGACCCTCCATAACACCTATGAGAAAGAACTCTTGATGGAAGTAAACAACGAAAGGACCAATGAACCATTGCCAAGATCTAGAAATACACGATAAGTCGACTTATAACTCAACCGAAGCCTTAAGACTTTATGAAATAACCTGAGCCACTATCTTTGGAAAAAGACACCTAATCTTCGCACCTACTCCTCTTATCAAATAATAAACTGTGTCACTATTAAGAAACAAACTGTTTTTTTTAAGTATCCTATGACTGTTTTGTGGTTAACCTACGAAACGTTTTACTACTATATCATAAAAATCAAAACTTCGGCCATACCACTATTTTATAAACAATGGATTGTTTTTCTTTTGTTCTATAATTTTTTTTACAAATTAACTCACAACTCCTTTTATAAACCGATTTGCTACCTTACCACTACATCACAAAGTGAAATACAATTTTCCTACTATTTTGCAAATAATAAATTGTTTTCTTATTACTCTAAAAAATGTTTCACCAATCGTTTTATAAACTATCATGTAATCATTCTGGGAACTACTTACTCCCTTGAAAAGTATTTTATGCTACTACCACATAAACAGAGAAACCAATATTTTTCTTTGTAACTAAACCAGACCTTAGAAGTGTATCCTACACCTCTGCCTGAAACTATAGATAACAATGAGCTTACCCTAATATTAAACATCTAACCCTACTTAACCTTGACAACTAGACTCTACCCTTAGACATTTCAAACATAGGCACACACATATATATCCTACTACACTTTCTTCTTTGATATTCTTATTTTTAAGGACCTTCCTTCAAAATGTGTTTATATCAAACCATAAAACTCGTAATAATTCTCCAAATTACTCAATTTGATGGGTTAAGATTCTTGTGATCAAACTCTACTAAGACTTTGTAGAGTGACTAAACATTAACCTTTGTGAGATTATTTATCTACACCATGTTGAAAAACCCATTTTACTAAATTATAAATTTTTTGAGGATACATCACTTTACAAAGCAAAGAGACATTTATTACTTGAAATACTATTTTGGTCAAATTCGTATAGACACTCACCCAAATAAAGAGTTCAAATAAAAATTTATCACTCTTTGAAGAAAAACGCACTATTCAGGAACAAATCTATAACCAGTCATCATGCCCTTGTTGTCACTTTACTTCAGGACAAGTTGGAAACTCTGTGCCAATAAGGTATAGATCATATATGGGGTTAAAACTTAGCAAATCTAGAGAAACACTTGAACAACGTAGTGAGACCCAAACGTGTTACAAGTATCATCACCTCTTCCCAGACACCACACTATCGGATAACATAAACTGAAATCCGATATGGATTTCCTATAAGAAGGGTAGACTATAACAACCCGTAATTTTTTGGACTATTATATAGCACCATTATATATTTTATCAGAAAATGCGAAATTTTTATTTTCTGACGTTTATTGTTTTCCTGAAAAATAACCCGCACGCGTACCGACACTGCCATAGTAATTGGTTTAAGCCCAATAATTATTTTTTGGAGTCAATAATATTGTTATTATAATATTTTTATAAAAACGTTAACAAAAATGTAATTTACGCATTTTTTTCTCAGGACGCCAAACCGGGATACCACGATTTTATTTAAGCTCTAACGGGACACGAAATACACAAAATAAATTTGAAATTATACTTCCTTTGTCCCTCCCTACGGTTTGCCGCTCCAAAACATTAACACAATCACATGAGCTTATAAATTCTATCAAATGAAAAGGACATTATACACTAAAGTTGGTTTGAGCTCAAAATAGACACACCATTGTGTCTCACTTTAGAAAACTTGGTCAAATTCTTCCTCATTTTCTCTTGATAATCTGATCAAGCACATGAGCAAACACACATAAAAATTTTCATTTTCCAATCAAGCCTCACATGTTTATCTTAGATGAAGCAAATGATAATGACATTTGCTACTTTACTTTTTCTTTTACCCAAATTAGTCACACAAACTTTCACATTGACGAAATTTATACTTCCTCTTTGTTATAACTGTCGAACAAAACAAACACACCCATGGTCATATGTTGTGTCAACTTCACAAGAACTTCTTAAGAATAGCACTAGAAAGTGATGCTTGCTTAAAATGGCTACACACATAATTGTACTAAGCATTCACTAAGTTTCACACATGTCAGAAGAACACTAAGGTTATTACATCTAACAGGGACACGAGCTCAATATGCTTACACTACATTTTCCAAGCACTAAAGTATAGTCAATGTTGCCCTATTTTGCCTCCTTAAATCTGCTGAGAGAAACACAAAGCAACCCACATTCACTTTGCAAAATTTTCTCATACAAAAACTGGTTACATTGTTTTTGAAACTAACTTAGGAATTTCTTGAGCTCTTTTGGAAAATGATTGGCGTCCTTGTTCCTCTACCATTCAAAACACTAAAAGTACTCCTCTAAAACCCATAACCAAATACTAGTCCAATTCATACAAAACACTACGCACAAACTTCATTCCTTTCTTTTCCATTGTTCATTCGTACCACACTAGGAGCCACAAGCAGCACTTTTGGGTTTTTATAGAAGCAAAAAAGGTTGGTCACTAGTGGGTATAAGCTTGAGTTAATAGTGCACACTAGTCGATAACTTGAGTTTCTTGGGAACCAATCTCACTCGAAAATATGTCGCGGTTAGGGATCTTGCAACGTTTTGCGTGCCAACACTCGTTTACCTACTTTTACCATTCTCTTGAGGTGAGTCATAGCCCCACTTTTACTCGTTTAATTACTTTATAAACTCTTTAGGGAGATACATGCTCGTTTGACCTAAACTCATTATTCGCCTTATTTAAACATATAGTTGATTACTCAAAACATTTTTTGCTTTACCCTATATACTTGTTCGATTTACTCGAACTCTTTACACCAATTTACTCTCATACATGATTCAATTACTGAAAACATTTTATGCTTCGCTTTGATATTGAGTTGATTATTTAAATGCAATACTATTTACTCATTTCCTACTTGATCTTTACTCATGAACACCAGTGCATAAATTTAAACTGTTTACAGATTTCCTAAGTTAGGAACCGGTAACTGCATTACTTGGATACTTCGTTGCATACATTTCTTGGGTGCATAGTTACATTACTTGGGTACTTCGTTTCCTACATTTCTTGGGTGCGTAGTCGCCTGCATTACTTGGGGTACTTCGTTGCCTACATTAATTGGGTGCGTAGTAGCCTGTATTACTTGGGTACTTTGTTGCCTACATTACTTGGGTGCGTGTCGCCTGTATTAGTTGGGTACTTTGTTGCCTACATTACTTGGGTGCGTAGTTGCCTGCATTACTTGGGTACTCTATTGCCTACATTACTTAGGTGCGTAGTTTCCTGTATTACTTTAATACTTGGGTACTTTGTTACCTACATTGCTTGGGTGCGTAGACACCTACAGGTTTCGGTGTCATGAACTTAGTGCAATCAATATATTTTCCCTAACTTTTGTATGACATTATGTTCGATGAATTTCTCACATGCTTGGCTGGTTTCTCCAACTTTATTGTTTTATATAAAACCTATGAACTCACCAAACCTTTGTGTTGACACTTTTAGCATGTATTTTCAGGTTCTTAAGGTGTTAGCTTACTTATGGCGGCTTTTGGCATGGCATGACATGGTTATAGGATCACGATACTCTGATATTCACTTGGGACCACTTTATTTCTTTTATGGGCCTACATTTCCGCACTAATTTTGAATAATGTAAATTTCATGCTTTTGATTGTGAAATTTCTTCTAAAACGGATAAGGTAAATCCGTTTTCTATACTTTGTGTTGTGATACTAATTGAGTAGCACCCAATGACATTAACTTCCGCTGCAATCCATTTTTGGAGGTGTTACATAAATAAATTTGAATAAGTAATTTGGAGATTTGATAAAAGATTATGATTGCAAAACAACTTCCACATATATGCACTCTCTTCTAAATTCGTATAGGGCAATACCCCTCTAATCTTCACGTGGCTGCCCCTTACTGCGCCAAATACCCCTCGGTAGAATGAGGATTTCATGAATCATCAAACTAGTATAGGGCAATACCCCTCTAATCTTCACTCTCTTCTAAGAAGTTCGTTAATACAAAAGACTCTTTTGTGGCGACCTATATGAAACCCGTTTCAACATTAACCCAGGTCATGTTGACTTTTTTCCCAACCCATCCATTTTGCGATGCACGAGTACATGTTCTCAAGTGGATAATCTCAATTACCTGGACTGCACATGATTTTAGTGACATTTTTTCAGTTTGAAGATAAACTTAGATGCTTGATATGTTAGAGCTCGTTTGTGGGAAGGAATTACGTTCCCTTCTCATTAGGTTTAAAAAGAGCTCATTAGCTTAATTAGAATGTGCACATGAACACATGTACACACAGGGTTCATACCACTATTGTTCATTTTACTTAGTTTGTCTTTACATGGAGTGATACGGGCGATCTGATTATAATTCATAACACCGTTAATTTCTATTTTGTTATATATAAGTGATAGATTTTATTAAACTCCTTATATAGAAAAACTACTAGTTTAAATTAGATTGTTGAAGATGATTGCAAATTTCTTATTATTCCAACTATGGTCGATCCTATAATGTTTCGGGTCATAGAGAGTTTAAAGAGATGAACTTCGTGTTGCGATAGATCTCGCCGCTGAGACGAAAATACTGATTGAATTAAGGAGCGAGGATCACGACTAAACTAAATCTTGAAGGACTCAAACATAAAAGACATTGAGAAATTTGAAGTGTTGTTCAGATTAAGCATTAGCAAAGTTAAATGTACTCTATGAATTTTGTTTGAACATTTTGATCGATGACATATGCACTGACGAGTTTCGATACATCTTATATTAAGTGATGGATGCTTAATTGTATTTATTTGATAGTCTACAATTAACTATAAACAATGTCTATAAGAATTAGAAAAAAGGTGTGCATATGATGGAGTTTGAAATTTTCAGAATTCATAGCTGATTTAACATGGGAAGAACTTAATATTCTTGCAATTCAGGTACATCCAAAAATTGAAATCTATGAATAAATTATGAGGCTAAATTCTATTTCATTTTTATGGGTTTGATAGCTTGTCACTATCTTGATATAATAAAAAAATAAATTTTTTTTCATCCATTTCATAAATACCAATTCTATTTCATTTTAATTCGATGGTCTATAATTAATTATAAACAAAGTATATAATAATTAATTTAATTAATTTGCTTATGAATAGTAAATTTTGATTCACAAAATGCGTAAATACCTTTTATTTTTTCCCTTAAATTTAATGTTAATAACTTAAGTTTTAAACTTTCATTTGAATTTATTTACTATTTTCTAAAGGTAAAACATAATGTATATATCTTAACTACATAAAATAGAAAAATGGTCAAAGATGAAAGTGAAAATTGAAAGTTGAAAGACAATGTGATTGTTAAATGTTGAAATTATGCATGTAAGTGTAAAGTTGACATCTTGATTTTCTGGAAGAGTAACTATCCATGCATGTCATTCGTTTAATTAATGTACATAACTATTGCTAAGCTAATGGAGAAATGTTTGAAAAACTAATTGAAGAATGTTTGAAAAGCTAATAGAAGAATGCAAACTAATTGAAAACTAAATGAGGCAACCTTGCAAATGGAAGAATGCAAACAATGCGTTTAATGCATAAAGAACCGTTAAGGACCGCTGCCTCCAGACATGGATACTCGTCTAGTTTAAAATAATGATGCCTTGCTAGAATGTGGATTTTTTTAATCCAACCTGTGCGATATGGTATTTATGGTTTTCTAATTAATTAGCAATTGTGCAAATGACTAGTGGTACCCGTGACAAATGTCTTTCTAAAAAATATTATGTGAACAACTTGATCAAGTCTACGGTGCAATTAAGTATTGTAATTAAATATATCTACACGCTAATTTTTCATTGGATGACTTGAATAGCCTGCATAGTCTTTTTACATTAATTTGTATGACTTTGATTAGAAGTGGTCGAAGTAGTAGTTAAAGAGTCATCATCCCCAGCTCATTTTGCAATTTAATTATTAGACAACATGTAAGAAAACGTCAAAACCCACATTTGAACAAGGGTCAATCCAAAACAACAATCCAACTTGGAGGTGATTTAAGGTTGGACTCTAAAACAACAATCACAATTTCAGAAACCAGTCGTGCTACTAAATAAAGCTATCATATGGTTCAACATCTCCACTATCATCAATATAATTGAGTGTGGCAAATTTTCACTTGTCACGAAGCCATACCCGAAATCGACACAAACATAAACGGGTTAGGGTTGTATTTAAGTGGGTGGTCAACACGTTTAATAATTGCCTCTTACCGCCTCTTGATGACATGAATAAAACAAAATCTTTTAATTATGACGATCTTTGGACGGACCTATGATTTTGATAGGGTGTTGCACAAAATAATTGTTAGGCTAACTAAAGTTATACAAAAAAACGACAGTTTTTGAAAAAAAATTTACACTTCATGACCAAAAATAGGGTGTAGCCCGTGCAACACCCGGCACCAATGTAGGTCCATCCTCTATGGCTCTTACCCAATAAGAGCTAAGATCAATAAAGAGGCAAATAATTAAGATGTTTTCTTCGAAAAACTAACAGCATCTTAGTAATGTCTTGAAATGAAACATGAACGAGCAAAATTTCATTTCATGAGCTTGTGCTCTTGTGGTTTTCAATTTGTGTTTCATTTCAACCAGTTCGATCTTGTTATTAGCTCAAAATGAATCCTTGATCCCCACTTATCTTCTAAATATTACGGAGTAGTTTATTTTTGGATCGTTTACCTACTTATTGCAAAACTTGAACAATAAAACTAGACAACTCTAATTCTCTTGGCAACTAACCCCATGGAATTGCGCCCGGTGAATACACACACATTATTTCGAAAGTTGCAAGAATGCGGACTTTTTTGGAAGGCAAACTTACACACCCACTTATAATATGCATTCTCATGCAGCCACGTGAATCTCACATTCGTCCTTAATAAGACTTAAACCTACAACCTGTTTACCATGGACATAATTTTTCACAGATAAAAACCCTTTGGTAGAATGCGGATTTCAGGAATCGTCAAACTAGTATAAACGAATCCTGCTTGTGCAAGATGGTATTTCTTATTTTTCTAATTCATTAGCAGTTGTGCAAATGATATAATTACCAAACGTCCGGCCTTAGGCCTAGTGGTACCGGCGACAAATGTCTTTCTAAAAAATTATTATGTGAACAACTTGATCAAGTCTACTAGTATTTGTGCAATTAAGATTGTAATAAAATATGGTTACATGCTATCGTTTCATTGGATGCCTTGAATCTAGCCTGTATAGTCTTTTTATTTTAATTTGTATGACTATGATTAGCCGTGGTCATGTAGTAGTTAAAGAGTCATCATCTCCAGCTCATTTTGCTATTTAATTAGACAACATGCAAGAAAACGTCAAAACTCACATTTGATCAAGGGTTAAACAACAATCCACCTCAGAGGTGATTTGAGGTTGGACTTTAAAACAACAATCACTGTTTTCATGGACTCTAAAACAGCAATTACTGCTTTTCCAAGCTTTTCAACAAGGGTCAATCCAACTCAGAGATTATTTAAGGTCGGAAATAGATATGGCAGACAATTAGTGGATTTAGGGTTGCCCAGTAGATGCATTAGAGGCATGTACAAAATCTTAGTGTAATTTGTAATTTTTATGCTATCTATTAATGTCAAATCCGTTAAAAAAGCATTAGAAGTAAATGTTTAGGTAAACCAACCGGTCAATTAAGTTGTGTCTGTCAAATTATATAAAATCAGTTTAGTCACACAACAAATAAGCAATGAATAATACATAATTATATTGCAAGCTGGCTAATGATATAGACCCAATCATATAAAACAAGACCCGTAGTGGATTCACCTGGTAAGCTTAAGACATGTGCAGCGCGAGAAGACTTTGGACCAATTAACGCACCAATTACGGCATTCGCATGCACTACAGCCTTTGATCTAGAGGCTGGAAAAGGCAATGAAATAGAAATAAGTCTTCATTTACATGGATATCGAGTAGGAACAAGAAAGGGAAGCTTAATTGGATAGAGTGGTTTAATAACCCGTATAATTCTCTCATAACTTTGTTGCAATTGTTTTGTACTCTTAATTTTTTGCTAGCTGCTCTTAATTTTGTACTCTCAAGGTATGTTTGACGCAAGAGGCTAGGGCTGGGGCTTGGGTTGAGGCTGTGGCTGAGGCTTTGGCTATAAGTCAAAGTTGAAATTTGTGTTTTTGTAAACTTGTTTGGCAAATGGGCTTAAAATTAAGCTTATTGTTGCAAAATTACTAAAAAGAATATAATTAAATGAGTTTTTGTATATGTTAGATATTTTTGTGGGTAAATAAGTAATTTATTGTTCAAAATCTCCCGGCTAAAGTTTTTAGCCCCTTTTATGGGGCTAAAGTTTTTAGCCCCTTTTAGAGGCTTATGATTTCATAAGCCCGCGTGACAAACGAGACTTATTTTATAAGCCGACTTATTTTAAAAGTCTAAGCCCCATAAGCCCGCTGCCAAACACAGCCTTAATGTTTTGTTCTCTATCAAGGATATTGCTCTTGAAAAGATTGGTTCCAATAATTGCTCCAAGTTGAACAAGGTTTCACAAGCTGTGTTTAAAAGTGCATTATGGTCCGTTTGGAAATGGAGAAACAAAGTGGTTAATGCTGAGCAGGTGGTCGTTGATAGCGTTAAAAAAGAAGATATCTTTCCCTTCCCGTCTCACTTCGATCGTCCCTAACTTGAGTTGTTGGATTGCAAAGCCTTTCAACCTGTTTGTGTAGTTTTGGTTTTGCCTTTTGTTTGGGTTTAGGTGCTTCTACTTTTTGCGCCGGTTGTTTTTCTTTATTTTTGTGTATTCGAACTTTTGTATCCTTTTTTGTGGTCTCCCCCTCGGATCCATTGTTCTTTTGTTAATATATCCCCGCCTTTCAAAAAAAAATTAATGAATCCGCCATTCGGGAAAAAAGCTTGGAATATAATAACATGACAATCATAATTAAAACACAATAACAATCAAGAACACATGCGGAAGCGTATAGGAACATATAATGAATAATTAATTAACATAAATGTAAGTATGCGTACCTTTTGATTCTAGCAAAAAAAAAATTAATTCCCAAACTAGCAATTGAGATGAACCCTAACTATGGTTTATAAGGATTATGTGAATTGCCCCTTACCTTTTTTGCAATTCAATCCAAGATACTTACAATAGTATGTAAGTACCACGTTCGTGTACACACGTACTATAACGAATTAAAGTAATGCTAGTTTTTTAAACACAAAACAATTGTTTATGGAAAAACAATTGTAATCGACCCCTAAGGGTTTATACACGACCGTTTGGGACTAAAAGAGAGCATACACAAGCTTAGTTTTTAGGTTTATGTGTAAAAGAGTTAATAATGAAGACCCTAAGCCTTGTATTTATACCCAAAGAAACTTAGTGTCGAAGTTAGGGTAGAATTAGGATCCCTAAGACCCTTGCCGATCAGTTATGATAATTCCATAGGGATTCTAGAACCATCTTAACATCTAATTTCTTATTTAGTCCTTCCTTTAACATTTAACGACCGTTAGTCTGTTACGTGTAAGTACTTAACGTTCGTTATACGTTTTGTGTAAATAATAACTAAATATAACATTTTATATTTAATTATTAAACTTTAATTCCCATACGTAAAGTGTGCAATCCCGTGGTCTCGAGTTCGATCCTATCTCACGAATACTAATCTATATCCATAAAACTAACACCTCCCACTTGGATATATCTCAATAGTTTGATCACATTGCTTAGCGTCTAGCAACACTTCGATGCCTCTAGCACGACTCGAGTAAGGCTCCTAGGAAAACCTTTTAATGATTTCTCATTATTATTATCCTTTTGTTTCTAATACCATGTTAAATAAAGATATGGAATCAAGTCATTCTTTATTCAATCATTTTGTTTCTCGTTGTAAGTGATTGAGCAAGATTACCAAATCTTCTAAACATATTCAGGGGAGATCTTGGGTGCGGCCGCACAAACATCTTTTCAACCCTACGAGGGGCCCAACAGTATTAAACTCCAAAAATAATTGAAGAAACAAATTCTATCTTGGCTACAAGAATAACTTACAAACTTTGCAACACTTCTGTAAACAACCTTATGACTACCATTTACGTTTAGCGTTAAGTTGTTCCATAGGAGTGCACTACATTCATGACACTTATCTGGTATCTCAAGTCTGAGGATAACTATCCATGATTTACTTAATAAAATATCCATAAAGTAATATCATGTAGTCGGGATAAGTCTTATATTCAATTAATGGAATATCATCTGAAATTGGCATGCTACTCATCAATATACATTCATGTATATTCTATGAAATAACTCAGATTTGTCTTAGTTTAATGTTACTCCCATATCATTACTGACAACGGACGATTTAGAATAACTAATTTATTCACCGATTAAACATGCAAATATAGGACAAACAATATTAAGCATGCATACAACTTCGTATAATTATTTTTAATAAAAAAAATTACTAACCAATTCACAAGGATTAAATTAACAAAGTTTTGATTGAGGTATTGGGTTCACCAATCAGAGAATTTACCTTTAATTATCGTCCATTATATCGTACTTTTGTATAAGTCCAAAAACTTAGTGTGTCGGATAATTAGCACAAAGTGGCGCATGAAATTAAAGCTAATTCACCCTTAAGATGTTTTTGTACATAAAATAGCCTACTTGGTAACTCCAATTTGACGAACAAAGAAGCAGAGAATTTAGTCAACACGAAGCATTAAACCTCCTTCTTTCGAATCACAATTTAATGTGCTCCCCTCCTTATACCTCTCTTATAGTTTGTCAAAATTGGATGAGCCGTTCTCACTACTTGGTACAAATTCATCACTCAATTAAACTATTAAAATTTAACTCTTCAAAAATAAATCAAATTTCACTATTGTTTAGTCCAATTTATTTTTCTATTTATGAAATTACCATTTGTTTAAAACTTGTCATATAAAAAATAAACAAAAAAGTAACAAATAAAACATAAACAACTAAAACAATGCGCACATAGCTAACAACTAATATGCGTAAACAAGTAGCAATATGCAACTTATTTGATAAAACCTATTAATAATCAATTCTAGGTTAAATAACGTATATATTAACTAGGGCTTTCACTTACAAAAGGAAGTGAGCCACATACATCGACGAATCAATTGCGTAAGCCATAGTCAAACATATACCAAATTGCGTATAATTGATTTATTAATATATATATTGGAGTCTTCCCCAATTAAAGAATTATCAAAAACCATACATGTGATAAATAACTTAACAATTAATAATTCATGCATCAATCCATGACGAACATGCATGTCTCATCATGGATATAACCTAACACTTATTCAATCAAGTCACAAGATTGCATACAATTCTATGTCACATAACAATTATTCACGAATTAATTCACGTAATATATATACAATTCCAGGTTTAATTATCAATTAGCAAAAAAAAATTATAAACCCTAAAAAAAATTTATGGATCGACTTAAAAAACTTAGGAACGACTTAAAAAAAATTAAAACCAATTAGGGTAAAAGCCCTAACCCTAGAATTAAGATTTACAAATAATAACCAAACCCTAGAATTAATCATATCACAAACACAATAAAATATCCATTTTTTACATGTTTAGTAATTAAGTACTCATTAAACAAAGCTCGTGATGCCACTGTTGGAATTTAATAACATGACAATCATAAATAAAACACAATAATAATCAAGAACACATGCGGAAGCGTATAGGAACATATAATGAATAATTAATTAATATAAACATTAAAGTATTCGTACATTTTGATTCTAGCCAAATAAGAATCAATTCTCAAACTAGCAATTGAGATGAACCCTAATTAGGGTTAATAAGGATTATGTGAATTGCTCTTTACCTTTTTGCAATTCAATCCAAGATACTTACAATAGTGTGTATGTACTACGTTTTTGTACACACGTGCACGTACTATAACGAATTAAAGTAATGCTAGTTTTTGTAACACGAAACAATTTTTTTAAGGAAAAACAAGTGTAATCGACCCCTAAGGGTTTATACACGATCGTTTGGGACTAAAAGAGAACACACACAAGCTTCGGTTTTAGGTTTATGTGTACAAGAGTTAAGAATGAAGACCCTAAGCCTTGTATTTATACTCAAAGAAACTTAGTGTCCAAGTTAGGGTAGGATTAGGATCCCTAAGACCCTTGGCCGATCGGTTATGATAATCCCATAAGGATTCTAGAACCATCTTGACATCTAATTTCTTATTTAGTCATTCCTTTAACATTTAACGACAGCTAGTCCATTACGTTTAATTACTTAACGTTCGTTATACGTTTTGTGTAAATAATAACTAAATATAGTATTTATATTTAATTATTAAACTTTAATTCTGATACATAAAGTGTGCAAACCCGTGATATCGAGTTCGATCCTAACTCACGACTAATAATTTATATCAATAAAACTAACAATGATAACAAATATTAATATTATTATACAATTTTCAAATTGTCACATCCGAAATTAATGAACTTGGATTTACTTTGTAACTTTCGTTTATGAACAAGGGAAGACAGTTGGAAACTTTTGCTAAACAAATCGAACTTGTTCTCAATTAGATCCGTTCGGGTTGTTATTGATAGATGTGAGTTGGTCTTGACTAATCGCGCAACTAGATGGTCTTCTCTCATTTCCTCAAAAAAGTCTTAATAGGGTGTATTTAAAAGTGAAGAAACCGAACCAAATAACATTGTATATCTATATTTATAGATACACCCTATTTTATCAAAAAATGGTTTTCTCTCGGTTACTCTCATTTCCTCGAAAGTCTTAGTAGATGATTTTGTAGTTGTGTAAAATGCCTATTTCCATTTAAGCATAAATTTGGCTCTTGGGACCATTCAACCCATAAAGTTGAATTTGAAACGATTAACGAAGTTAAAGTTTAGTAGGTATGAGTAAATGAGAAACTCAAATACAATGTAATTTGATTAGTTTGTTACAACTTGATTACATATAAATATCAACAAAATAAGTGATTTGAGTTTTAAATTAGGGTTTTGCTAACATGTGCACAATGAGCAAGTGTTAACGTGTATATAAAAGGTATATTCTAGTTCATTTATCACTTTATTTAGGGTTAATTTCATATGTCCCCAATTTAAACTCCTAAATATCATATTTACCCAACCAAAACTCATAATGTCATATATACCCAATTTAAATATAAAATTTGTCATATATATCCATTTTGAAAATTTATTCATTTTAAACTTTTTAAAAATCTTAATAATTATCAATTTGAAAGGTATAGACTATTTACCCCTCGGTAACAAAGATTCTCGCTTCTATAGTCAAATTTAAGTGGTTAGTTATTTTTGGTTTTGAACTTTTGATAGTTATTGTATTAATTATAGTATTTGAATGTACAATATGGATGGTGACCTTAGTTCTTTCGTGCAGTTCCATAGCAGTTTGCAATTGGTAATGGGGCAAAAGCAACTAGTATTTCTATCTTGTATTCCTATTTCAAAGATTAAATCTCATCAGATTTGAAGAACGTGCATATGTAAATGTTTATTTCAATTTAACTGTGTATGGAGTAAGCATCTGGATTTGGACCCAACAAAAGATGTTGGTAGTATCTTTTAGTGGTTGATCAGATTTGCACAGTATTTGTGTTTGTATGAAGGGTACAATAGGGATTTAATAATATAAATTGAGTTTTTAATTGATTTAATAACAAATGGGTAGATATGTCAAATTTTGTGTTTAAATTGGGTATATATGTCATTATAAATTTTGGTTAGACAAATATGACATTTAAAGGTTTAAAGTGGGGATATATAGAATAAACCCCTTTATTTAATATGCGTTTAATGTATTTTTAAGTAAATTAAAAAAATTTGTGTTTATTAACTACACACTAACTTGTGCCTAATAGGCACTCGTTAGCAAAACATTTTAAATTAATAAAAATAAAAAAATAAAAAAAAAAAAGAAAAAAAAAAAATCAGTGTTTAATTAGTTTAAGGGTATCAACGGTTCTAATGGATAAAGAAATGTTAAGAAAAGATTTTCGTAATAAGTATTACTAGCCATTAGAAAAAAATTGGATTAAAAAAAAATGGTCGGTAGAAGTTGCTTATATATATAACATAACACATAACGCATCAGTACTTGGTACTACTCTGTTTTTACTACTCTCTGTTTTAATTAAACAACCTCTTTCTTCCTTCACATCCTTTTGTAACCCAAACACCCTTGATAAAACAGAAACATTATGTCTTTACCCAATCACCACGACCTTGCTCACCTAAAAATCCCCCTTCAAGATATACTATCCGCAACCGACAACTTTTCCGATGAATATATCTGCGGAAAAAATGCATTTCAAACATATTACAAAGTACAGCTCTTGTGGTCCGGTGAGTTAATTAATATCTACGCTGGGAGGTTAAATAAAGAATGTTTTGATGGAGACCAACAGTTTTGGACTGAGGTTTCCATACTTTCCAGTCTCAAGCACAAGAATCTGGTTTCATTTGTTGGGTTTTGTGATGAGAATGACGAGAAGGTCACCATTATCAAGCGTGAGACTAGAGAAAGTCTCATTTGCCATCTAAGTGACCCCATGTCGTTGACATGGGTGCGAAGATTGGAGATATCTGTCGGTGTTGCGCAAGCATTGAGCTACATTCATTATGACGAGTCACGTGATTTTAGCGTAATACACTGCAACATCGAGAGTTCATTGATTTATTTAAATGCTGACTGGGAACCCAAGTTAGGTGATTTTATATGTTCCATGAAGATCAAAGCATCTGAAAGGCACCAGTCTTTCAATACTAATGAAGTAAGGAGTAAGGATGGATATACAGATCCAACATGTATAGAGACAAAAAGTGTGAGCCACAAGTCTGATATGTACTCCTTTGGAATAGTAATGTTTGAGCTCCTGTGTGGCAGGAAATCAGTTATAGCCAACGACTATAATAAGTATTTGGCTCCGCTAGCCATTACCCATTATAGGGAGAAAAAGCTCGATGAAATAATTGATTGGGGTCTTTGGCAACAAATGGACTCGCAATCATTCAACATGTTCGCTGAAATAGCATATGACTGCTTGAAAGAAGAAAGATCGCAACGCCCAGATATTGATGAGCTTGTCCCAAGACTTCAGAAAGCGTTGGAACTCGCACGTGAAAATATGCCTGTAAGACCTCTTCTTTATACACCTTCACAACATCAGTTTGCACGTTAGCTAGACCCCATATATAAACCTGATTATAGATAATTAATATCCACTTGATGTGATGTCTTCCATTGGTGGACCTCACTGTATATGACTTGCCAATATATGCAATGCTAATATAAAGCAAATTAAGATTTTTCAAGGTGACCAAAGAGACCATATATGTATCTGCTTTGTTCTTTTATCCGTCTTTCACTTGCATGTAATAGAACGTAAATATTAAACAAGTTTGATTTTTATCAACCTTGGCCTTCGGCACTAGTCAATACGTGCGGTAGATCTGGTAGGATTTATATAATTTGAATAATTACCCAGTGTCCCTGAAAAACATTTTTTCGCTTAAATTTGGTTTAATTTTACCCCAAATTGAATTTGCAATGCTTAGCAAAGACACCCATGTGCTCATTAAGAAAAGGAAAATCCCAATTACACATAATTTGATTAGTTAGATCGTAACTAATTTTGAAATGCTCCCGAGTTTTGTTAGGATGATATTCCGGAATCACCTGAATTTATTGTTTAATACTAGCAGGGTACCCGCGCGTTGCAGCGGCGGGGCGTCATACAATTAAAATATTCAGCGAAATTTTTTTTAGTTCTATATTTCACAATATAAAAGATATACAGATGAAGACAATTTTGGTTTTGAATAATATTATGCAATAACAAAACTTTTCATATAAAAATTGTAGATTATTCAAGTGATGTGGTGACAATACTCAGTTGGTAGTAGATATATATTGTAAAGGCATGAGGTAAAAGTAGTTGACAATGACCAGTAGTCGTAAGTTATCATTAAATAGTAACATAATAGCGAATTTTAAAAATCACTTACATTATACAAAGAAAATTTAATACTAAAAAATAATGTTTGTTAAATTTGTCGCACATAGATGGATGATACAAGTAAAAGATTACTTATAAAGATAAGTAAAAATAAATATTCAAGAAATTATGTGGGTTACTTTAAAGAGTATAATAATTATTAATATACTTATATAATATATATAATTTATAATTGGGACTTTGCACCTTTGCATCCTTTGCTGTGAAAAAATCGTTCGATTTTTATAAAAAGTTTTTAGTTTTACGATAAGTTTTATTAAAAAAAATCAAAAAGGCGCATATGTTGATTCTCGAGGCACTCTTGCTATTTAATAATATATTTAAACATTGTAATCTAGTATGCATTTTTAAAATCTATTGATTTAACAATATCGTTTCCGGACGACTTTTATGGGAACGGGTGGTGACTCCGGTTCCCGGTTGAACCCGTTGGTCCGGTCCATTTTTAAAAACCATGTGTACCATCAACTTGTATACATATAAATTGTACGAAGATTTGTGTGTTTTATTAGTTTGTACTATATGTATAATAGCAAGTATTTTTCATGTTAGGGGTGTTTTAACAATAACATTCATTAGGTATTTATTGTTACGGACATTTTTTCTTATATTAAATTACTTTGTATTTTTTATAAACATGTCTAAAAAAGTGCTTTAAAATGTTGCAACAAATGCTATTATAGATGTACTAATTAAAATTTGCCATTATTAGCAAGTGTTAAATCTTAATTTTTTAAGCATTCTTTTTTAAGAATGTCCAAAATGCTTTATAATATAGTATAGATATGTGTAAATGTGTATAAGCATATAATTGGGACTTTGCACCTTCGCATCCTTTGCTGTGAAAAAATCGTTCGATTTTTATAAAACAAAGTTTTTAGTTTTTACGATAAGTTTTATCAAAAAAAAATCAAAAAGGCGCATATGTTGATTCTCGTGGCACTCTTGTGATTTAATAATATTTTTAAACGTTGTAATCTAATATGAATTTTTAAAATCTATTGATTTAACAATATCGTTTCCGGACGACTTTTATAGGAACGGGTGGTGACTCCGGTTCCCTGTTGAACCCGTTGGTCCGGTCCGTTTTTAAAAACTATGTGTACCATCAAATTGTTTACATATAAATTGTACGAATATTTGTGTGTTTTATTAATTTGTACTATATGTATAATAGCAAGTATTTTTCATGTTAGGGGTGTTTTAAAAATAACATTCATTAGATATTTATTGTTACGGACGTTTTTTTATATTAAATTACTTTGTATTTTTTAATATTTTTTTATAAACATGTCTAAAAAAGTGCTTTGAAATGTTGCAACAAATGCTATTATAGATGTGCTTATTAAAATTTACCATTATTACCAAGTGCTGAATCTTAATTTTTTAATCCTTTCTTTTTAAGAATGTCCCAAATGCTTTATAATATAGTATAGATATAGATTTGTTTTAATAAAACTTGCAAACTCGCAAATTTTATAATTTTACTAATAGTATCAAGAGTTGCAATCAATTGCAAAGTGTCTAAAAATGAAAAGTGTGAAAAGGAACTTATCATGTGACCTGTGTCCCCCATTTATTTTATTCAAAAAATCAGTGTACGGGTAAAAAGGTCATTTTTTAAGTTTTTTACATTTCACTCACAAAATTCAAACACACATATCTCTTTAACGACAAACTTTTAGAAAAAACCAATTTCACCATAATTTTTAAAATTTTATCCTCTAAATTTTGTTACAAATTTCGAAACTTTTTTTTTACATATCAAATGGGTGTTAGTTTTCTTGATTTTTTTGACATTTTCGGCCCTATTTTTTACTCTCATAAATGTTGATTCGTAAAAAACTTAAAACATGAAAGTTATAGATACTGGTTCACTCTTTACATAGGTTTTTGAATCACTCAAATTCGATGTCATATGAGTATGATATCACCCGTTAAAAATGAGGTTTTAGTCATATTTGTTGCACCCAATGTGTTTGATGAAATGTCTAGCCTAGATTTTTAGTGTTAAAATTAAGTTAAATGCATTAATATTTGTACAACAACGCACCTATAACCAATTTATTGACATAAGATGTAAAAAGTTATGTTTTTTTAATTGTTATTTTTTTTCTAATATGTGTATATTGCGATTTATTGCGTTTTTTACCATAAATTTGACCAATAATAAATCCGAATTAGAAAAATTATTAAAAATAAAAGTCATAGCTTTTAGGTCAATCTTTACTCGGATCTTAGAATCACTCAAATCGGATATCATATGGGTGAGATATCACAGGTTAAAGATTGTGTTTTGTTCATCAGTTAGTCTTGTTTATCAGTTAGTATTGTTCATCAACTGTTTTGGGATACAAGATTTGTTCATCAGTAATTGTGTTTGTTCATCAACGTTTTAGGTAGCACTATAAGGTTTCACATAGAAAAACATTAATAAACAAATCATGTAATATCAAAACTACTGACGAACAAAGCAAAAACACTAATGAGCAACAAAACTACACATGAACATACTCTTTAAAAAATTGTTCTCGATGAATAAAAACATTGATGAACAAATATATTGTGCTGATGAATGTACTTGAATAAACAAGATTGCGTTTTTTTTATCAGTTAGTCTTGTTCATCAGTTCGTATTGTTCATCAACTGTTTTGGGATACAAGATTTGTTCATCAGTTTTTTCTATGTGAAACCTTATTGTGCCACCTAAAATATTGATGAACAAACACAATTACTCATAAACATGGATGAACAAATATTATATACATAAAACAATTGATGAACAATACTAATTGATAAACAAGACTAACTGATGAACAAGACTAACTGATGAACATAACGTCATCTTTAACGTGTGATAGCTCACTCATATGACATCCGATTTTAGTGATTCAAAAACCTGAGTAAAGGTTGGCTCAATATCTATAACTTTTATGTTTTACAACTTTTCTAGTTTGAATTTAATTTTGGTCAAACTTATAGTTAAAACGTAATAAAAGACAATACGTACATTTTTGTACAGAATAAAAAACATTTAAAAACATCACTTTTTGAATCTTATATTAATAAAATGATTAGTGGGTCGTTGTGGTACAAAAAAATGTGCATTTAACGCAATTTAAACATTGAAAGTGTAAGTTAGACATTTTATCAAACACTTTATATGCAACAAATATGACTTAATCGTCATCTTTAACGTGTCATATCTCACTCATATGATATCGGATTTGAGTGATTCAAATTTCCGAGTAATGAGTGAACCAAACTCTACAACTTTTGTGGTTTAAGATTTTCATGATTCGAAAGTTTTGAAGGTTGCAAATAAGGTCGAAAATGCCAAAAATATCAAGAAAATCAAGACCAATTGAATATGTAAAAAAAATTTTCAAAATATTTAACAATATTTATACCAAATTAAAGAGGATTAAAGTTTAGAAATTTTGGTGAAATCGGTTTTTTATAAAAGTTTGTCGTTTAAAAGTTATATGCATTTGAATTTTGAGGGTAAAATGTAAAAAACGTGAAAAATGACTAATTTACCCCGGACGAGATTTTTTTATAATTTGAGGTGGTGAACACATGTCACCTTAAAAGTGGCTTTTTACACTTTTTAAAAAAGATAGCTTTTTATTAGATCTCCTACCATTGTATCAATACTAAAATATAAAAACTTGACTTATGCTTTTAGGAAATGCAATCTTTTTATATATATTGTGTCATTCTTATTTAGCAAAAAACGTATTGTTACTTAAGCACACTACAAGGATAGGAAGCACTTGCAAGGAAGGTTTTGGTGAGGATACGATTTTCTTGTCAAAAATCGTTAAACGACAAAAAAAAAATGAGTTTCAGACTTTCACTTAAAAAACCCAAGAAAAATTGATCAAAATCTTTGACGAGGACATGTCCTCGCCAAAAAGGTTATTTTTTTTTCACTACTTCATTTACTTTATTGATACTTCACTAATAATGAATTATGAAACCTGTTTTGCATTTGAGTAATGAGTATATTATTGGCGTGAAGCGTTTGTTTAACCGAATTAAAACTTAGTAGCAAATGCTAAAAAAATGTTGCATAATTAATCAGCTAAAATGAAAAAAAATTAGACTATTAGTTTATTGAGCAGATCGCACAAACATATATCACACTTAATGTCAATTTGAATTTTTAGATAGTCAACTTTATTTTTTCTCAACTCAAGGTATCCAAGTTATATTTTTTACAACGTAAGATTTTTTTCAACTTTCGAAAGTTATTATTGGCAATTTTTTCAGCTGCATTGATTAATTAATGTGATATATCGTTATAAATAAACATTTAAAAGTTATTTCGGTAAATTATGACCAGTTTTGAAAAGTCGAAAAAAGTTGTATTGCACAAAAAATATCTTCGATACTTTAAATTGAGAGAAAAATTAAGTACTTGAATTTAAAATTGTTCTTAAGTTTGATATCTTTTTATCTGATTTCCCTAATTTATTTATATATTTTCGGCTTAAGTAAACATAGTTTAATATAAACTACCATTAATGATACAACTTAATTGAAAGTTAAAATATTTCAAAAAGATATAGCACAAATATTTACATATTCTGACAATAAATGCATATCTACACTACCTATAATGGACAAAGGTCATTCCCACTATTAAGACAGTTTTCTTAAAGCATTACAACCAATTGAATATAAGTTACAACCATTACAGATATCTAAATTCTAAGCAACTACACCTAAGGTTATAAATAGGTGCGAGGCGTGACGTAATGATATGATCAAGTCTCACAATTTAGCGATTAAACGAAGCTTTTGCGTTAATAAGACGTGTCATAAGGCAGCACAAAATATGAAAATATTTATATATTTCTATCATATTTCATATATAGCGAGTTTACAAAAAGACATGACACAAGGCGTTGCATGACGGTATGACCTAACCTCACGCCTTTGTGAGGCTTTTACGCTCCTTTTAGAACCATGATTACACCTATGTAAGCAAAGTGTACAACTAAATTATGCACCAAAACATAAATATATTGACCATTCAATACCTACATCTAATATAATCCATAAAACATTGTTTCAATTAAAAATACAACTACGTAATAAAGGTAACTGCATAAACCAAACACGGTAAAAAAAAATATTTGTAGAATGTAGTAATCACACAAACATTGATTTTTTACAAAGTTAGTGATTCAACCAAAAAAGATATATATGAAAAAGTAATTTTAGCTAGAAACTTTATAAAGAAAAACATAGATACACGATGTAGATGATTGGTGGATCAGACAAATTATATGAGGAATTGGTTGGTTATAGATCGATGCGCTAACGAAGAGAGGGGGCAATAGATGAAGGATTTGATCATTGGTATCAACGGCAAAAGGATAATCAGTGGTGGAATGAAACGAGAGTAAGTGGTGGAGGATTTAGGTTTGACTGAATCAGAGAACAAAATAAGCTGTTTGTCAAGTACAACTTGGGTTGTTATGCTATAGTGGGTCTTTAATTTGAACAAAAAGATAAAAACTTCACTTACAAAAGCAAACATTTTCTTCTACCTTAAACTTTGACAAAGTTTATTTTCTATCTTATTGTTTTGTTAATTTATTATAGCATACGGTATGTATCATTATGTAGCGCAATATATGATTATGACTGTAAATTAAGTGCTAGTGATAAAATCTTAGTTAACAATGCTAAATATAAACATGCTTGCAATGTTTTCAAATAATATATATATATATATATATATATATATATATATATATATATATATATATATATATATATATATATATATATATATATATATATATATATATATATAGAGAGAGAGAGAGAGAGAGAGAGAGTTAAGATCAAATAAAAAGAATAATTAAAATAAGAAGGATAAGAAGTAACCACAACCACACATTCTAGATGCACCTACAAAAATGGATGCATCTTCATTCAAATTTTCCCTCTCAAATTAAAATGTGTGGCTAGAATTACTTCTTACCCTTCTTATTTTAATTATTCTTCTAATTAGATCCCTTCCATATATATATATATATATATATATATATATATATATATATATATATATATATATATATATATATATATATATATATATATATATATATATATATATATATATATAGGCTCCGGTTTTATTGAGAAGGTTTTTATTTTGAGAAGATTGAGAAATCTTCGTTTGAGAAAATTGATTCATGTTTTTGATTTGATTCACAAGTAAACATTATTTTATTGTGAATCGAATCTATAAATCACAAATTTGATTCACAAATCATTGTTAAAATCAAGTTATGATGATTATTCATTAAATTTGTACAGATAATTCAGTATTCTACATATATTGCAAAATCGAGAGAGTTTTAACATTGATTTAGATTTTTTTCACACATTTTGAAGTTTAATCACATTAAAATGAGTTTTACGCTTGAAAAACATGAATTAAAGTTAAAAATCTAACGTTTTTGAAAACCTTCTTAATCTTCTCAAAATAAAAACATTCTCAATCGATCCGGATATATATATATATATATATATATATATATATATATATATATATATATATATATATATATATATATATATATATACACAAGGTATGTTTGATAGCAAACATTTAGAAACATTAGTTAGCACTTTGCACAAAATATTTTCTTTTTAAACAAGCAATTAGCGTTCTTAATTATTCTAATCGCTCCAAATCAAAACGCTACTTCGAGTAGCATTTACGAGCAACAAGCCTTTTCACTTACTAATTATGACTATGTAGCTATGTTGCAAAACAATTTATCAAAATGGCTTAAATTAACATGCGCACGAGTTTAATAAATTAAAATGGCTAAAATTATAAGTAACATGAATATAAATATCAAAATGAATTAACGACCTTACGGTTACTGTGAGATGAAAATAAATTAACGAGATTGTACTTCTAACAACGACACATGTTTTTTTAAGGGTTATTATATGCTAGTAAACACATATAATATTTATAATATGATATCAATAATTAAATTTAAATAATATTAACTTAAATACCGTGTCAGATTAACAAAATCAAATTGTTCTTGCAAAAAAATCTATACAAAGTATTAATCTAAATTAACATATAATGAAAAAATTATGTAAAGCACGTACGTGAATTGGTATTTTAACTGTATAAGTATGAAAAGTTTAATATAACTTGATAGGAAAATCTTAAACATTAGAAAACCATGGATATATAAATTTTCGTAATATTTAACTTTAAAACAGAGTTATTGAAATATTATTATACACCAAATTATCCGCTCAAACCCCATGCGTACACGAGTTCTAAAATTAGTATACCAGATTAGCAAACTAAAGAGCTAATCGTGGTACATACCATTGGATGTGCGAACCTTATATAAAAATAATAATTGACATAGCAAAACATGACAATTCCAATCCATATTCTCCCTTCAAAAACTGCGTCCGGTTGACAAAGAACATGTAATAGCCCAAAATGGAGGAATTTTAGTCCATACTTACACCATTAGTTTTTTGACCAAATGCTTTAAAAATACCTTAGAAGCATATATTAACTACTAGGGGTGAGCATCGGTCTCGGACCGGATCAGACCGGACTGACCGGACCGAGGACCGAATTAGCCAAAAAGCTTAGACCGAGGACCGAACGGAATGTGGTCGGTCCGTTCCGGTCCAACAAGGCTAAAATAATCGTTTTGTGGTCCGGACTGACTGGACCGAAGACCGAATTAGCCCAAAAGCCTAAACCGAGGACCGGACCGAATTTGATCGGTCCAGTTCGGTCCGATCTCGGATGGTCCGTCGGTCGATCCGATCCATTCAGGTCGTTTGCTCACGCCTATTAACTACATGCTTATCCAAGACTATATCTCAACAAGAAGTCACTGACCATAGTATTTATGAGTATATAATATATATGAAAATAGGTGAATGCAGAATTTAATGAACTAAAACATTTTAAGTTGATAAGACCAATCAGCTTCCTCAACATGCGGATATTATTTTAATATATATAGCTTAACATGTCCTGGGCATGGTTCAGAAATTTCATCGAACGCTTGTATGCATTATGCACTTTGTCTATTAAACTATATTAATTGAACATCCTTACGTAATCCAAACAGCCTTTTTTTGACTCACGTTTTTACTTGAAAACAGATTATATCTTCACTCAATCATGACGACTTTGCTCACTTAAAAATCCCCCTTGAAGATATACTATCTGCCACCAACAACTTTGATGATAAAAATCACATCTACACATGGCGAAATGCAGAGGAATACAAGGGACAGCTCTTGTCGTCCGGTGAGTTGATTGATATCGCTGCTAAGAGGATAGATAAAAATAGGGTTGATAAAATTGGACAACATTTTTGGATGGACATTTTTATGCTTTCTAGTCTCAAGCATATAAATCTGGTTTCATTAGTTGGATTTTGTGATGAGAATGATGAGAAGATCATCATTACCAGGGGTGAGACCAGGTGGCTCACCAGCTATCTAGAAAATTCGGTGGCGTTGACATGGGTCCGAAGATTGGAGATATCTGTCGGACTTGCGCACGCATTGAGCTACATTCATCATGACGAGCTACGCAATTTCAGCGTAATACACCGAAACATCCGGAGTGGCACAGTTCGATTGAATGATGAATGGGAACCCAAGTTATCTAGTTTTGAATGTTCCATCAAGATTGAAGCTTCTCAAAGGAACCATTCATTTCTTACTCATAAACTTGAGTATGTGGAAGGGTATGGAGACCCAACATATATTGAGACTAAGAGTGTGAACCACAAGTCAGACATATATTCCTTTGGGATAGTATTGTTTGAACTATTGTGTGGTAGAAAATCAATAATCTACAACGACTATAATAAGTATTTGGCTCCGGTGGCCATTACTCATTATAGAGAGAAAACACTCAAAGAAATAGTTGATTGGGGTCTATTGAAACAGATGGACTCGCAGTCACTCAACATTTTCGCGGAAATAGCATGTGACTGCTTGAATGAAGAACGCTCACAACGCCCAAATATAGATGAGATTGTCCCAAGACTTCAGAAAGCGTTGGAACTCGCGCGTGAAAATAGGCCTGTAAGACCTCTCTCTTTTCCCCCCTCTCTTTCCAGCTTCCTATCTTATAAACTAATCCGTATTTGTTTGATTATATACACCTTCACTGCATTTGTTGGCATTTTAGTTAGACCCGGCCATACATAATTAATAGCCATTTGACATCGTGTCTTCAATTGCTGGACCTCACTCTCTGTATGACTTCCCCATATATGCAATGCTAACAAAACTCAAGTTGACCAATCAAAGAGACCATATCTGCTCATGACTTTTATCCCTGTTTCACTTACATGCATGTAGTAGAGCGTAAATATGTTTATTTTTTTTTATCAACCCACACTGACCAATACATATGTGATATAAGTTTTGTGATCATATCTAGCATATGAAGTATCTAATAAAAAGGTTTTACATATTTTTGCGCGTTAAAAGAATATAGGCGTCCTAAATGAAAAGTTTAGGGAAACTTGAACAAAAAAGGTTCCATACAATGTTCAATTTTTTTTCACAGAGCAGGGGTTTTGATGAAAAAAAGTTGTGAAGGTTTTGTTTGGGATTTTGATTTTCTATGCATAAATAAATAATTATTGCAAAAAGAAAAAAATAAATTGATCTACAAAACTTTCTGGCACAATATTCATATCTTCACCGGAAATTTATTTGTAGTTTATATTCTCAACGAAATAAACAACTATAGCAAAATAATAATAATAATAATAATAATAATAATAATAATAATAATAATAATAATAATAATAATAATAAAACCTACCGGTGTGTTTTATGTTATCGTCTAGGTGTCCCCCTTTTCTCCACTCAGGTGTCGTGCTCTGCTTGTTCCAAGGTTTTTACGGGTGATATCTATGGGGATCATGCTGTATCATGCGCAGGTATTATTGGTATTAAACATCGACATAATGTGGTGCGTGACACTCTCGCTGATATCTGCTACCGGGTAGGGGTTTCGGCTCGTAAAGAAGTTGATATCGGGCTTTATGGAGAGAGTGACCAACACCTACGCCCAGCTGACTTGTTACTTTACTCGTGGGAGAGAGGCCTTGATGTGTGTGTTGATCTTACAGGGTCATCGCCCTTGACGCAAACTGGCATGACTGACTTTGTGGCAGGGCGTGTCGTGATTGAAGCTGCACAACGCAAACGTGTCAAGTACGAAACCAAATGTGCTGATATTGGATATAGGTTCATCCCCTTCTCTTTCTCTTCTTTTGGTGAACTCGAGAAGGAGGCGGTGACCTTGCTGAAACGAATCCGAAAGTTCTCGCTCACTCAAGATATTGGCTCACGTGGTGCTAACTATATTTTTAGTAGGGTTTGTTTTGCTATTGCTAGAGGAGTGGGGGCCCAGTTAGTCTCTCGGCTCCCCACTAATTTCTTGTAATTTCTTATGATTTTCCAATGAAGTGATGTTTTTATAAAAAAAAAAATAATAATAATAATAATAATAAAATAATAATAATAATAATAATAATAATAATAATAATAATAATAAAATAAAGTTTCTACTCAAAGTCACACACACATAAAAATTGAAATCAAAATGTAACCTTTACCAAAAAAATTATATATCAACTAAACTTCTCAACTGTAATCATCCAAAAGAGTTACCGAATATAATAAATTTTTGCTAAAAATAATTACATAATTATGGTGTCTTTCGCAAAAGTAGAGATAGCAGTGAGCAAATTTTTTTTTTCTTTTTTTTTTTTTTTTTTTTTTTTTTTTAAAATATTTGGTAACGTAGTTGTAAGTTTAATTATAATGACTTTTAAATGCTCAACACTCCCAAATGGTACTTAATGGATAAAGCTACATTGTTTACCAAACGAGAATTAAAAATCATAACGCTCAACCGCTCCCAAATGCTTAACGCGCTATGTGCCAAACACACCGTTAGTTAGTATATATGTTTGGTAGGTGATTAATTCTTATCTTTTATTAATAATAACATTTTGAATCTTAACAATTTATAAAAGATGTAAATTGAATGTTGACTTTCCCAACTCCTCCTATATGATTTGAAGTAGAATAACAAAAATTTTACCTATGGGAAAAACTATAGTTTTGTACTTGTATTACTCATAAACTGTAGCACGAACAAAACAAATATAATTTTGCATTTAAATAATATGAATTATAAATATTTATATATATTTTCGTAAAAAGCTAATACTTTTTAAAATTATAAAAATATAACTCACCTTGTTAAAGGGTGTAAAAATATGTGAAGCTTATATCCAATGTTGCAAAAATAGGCTCATGCGGCCTTGTAATCGGCGATTACAAGGTAATCGGCCTATTTGTTTATTTTTTCGAGTATTGTAAAAGATCGGTGCAGTCAAAGTCAGCCACTAATCATTCGAAAGTTGTATTGATCGGTCAAAAAAGTAGGAATAGGTGGTCAAAAATCGGACTAGTCGGCCAAATGGTCCAAATCAGTCAACTTTGGTCTTTAATAAAGAAATTAAAATTAGGACCTCTATTTTTATTTTTTATTTTATTTTTTCCCTACTTCTCACTCACAATGGACTGCATAATTAATATTTGAGCCTTTTTATTTACGTTTAAGAACATAATAGGTTTGAAATTAGTTAAGTTCTTTAGTTTGGTTGAAGTAATATGTTTATGTTTAACCTTTCAAGTACTTTTTTTTTTTTTTTTTTTTTTTTTTTGCGCGCTATGTGATATTTGAGCTATTTAAACTTTAAAGTACTTAAAGTATTACGTTTATGCCATATCGGGTTGACCCAAACCCAATAACCTAACAATGTTATCGGGTCGGGTTAGAGTTAGATAATTAATGTTATTGAGTTATAAGGTCAATCCTATATGATCTGAAAATTAAAATTTAACTTTTTAACTTATAATTTCAAAAGCCCAAATATTCAGTAATTTTTAAATTAATAATTTTAAAAGCCCAAATACACACTGAATATGCATGGGACGTTTAGGTTATGGTCCTTGGTGTAATTTGTCACTGGTACATTGTGAATGGCTACGAAACCGTTTAAGGTTTCAACTTGGCTACACTTTAGCACCACTTGACAATGTCAAGTGTGAATGGCAACTGTACATTTTAAAGAGTTATATGAATTAATCTATTGGTACATTTTATAATTATCTATATTTTAAAAAGTTATAATAATTAATCTCATAAGTTTATGTTTGTACCCGATAATCAGACATAACCCGACCCGAATCTCACCGGAACCCGATAACCCAATTCTTAATCGGATCGGGTTGCGGGTCACTTGTAAAAAATTTCAAAGCCTGATTCAATCCCTACCCAATAACACCCTTAGTTCGGTTGCATTTATGGAAGTTGGGTTTAGGATGGTATCTTTTAATATTAAGTTCTTTCTCTTATCTCAAATAAAAATTCAAATCTTAAATCAAATTCAAATCTAAATCTAAATCAAAATCATAAACGCATTTGCAAACTAAACTGACCTTTAAATTGAGCACGTCAATGTCTTTGCCACGTCAATTATGATATGTCAGATACCTATGTCACATTTTTGTTTATTATATACGAGTATCAAGTTTTTCTTTTTCTAATTACAAGTTCTATCATATAACGTAAGTTTACTTGCATGAATAGTCTCTAACTCGATAATTAATGGGTTTTGCTAACGTATGCCCGCTAGGCACATAATAACGTGTAAACCAAAAAGAATGTTTTGATTCATTTAAGTGAAAATTATATTCAAATATAGTAATTTATGAGTTTATTTAACGTGTATTTAATGCATTTTTTTTATTAAATTAAAAAGTTTGTGTTTATTAACTACACGCTAACTTATTTCTGGTGGTCACAGTTTAGCAAAACCGTTAATTAATAACAGGCTTTTTCCCTGAGTTTAACTTTCATTAAATTGTGCCTTTAAAGGTTTCATGTGTATTGCACAAGAGGTATACATGTCATTTTACCTAGTCTCTTAAACTTTTGAGAATATCTCATAAGCCACCCTACCATGCTTTAAATACTTTAACTGAAAGAATTGTAACCATTTGGTAAGGTATTCTACAAGAACTACAAACTATCTCAATTCCTTCCTGCTTATTGACTTCATACTTATATCTTTTGACCAAGACGCAGTAGTCCCATCTTAGCCAATCATCTTGATATTCAACTTGTCAACCCTTGCATACATCTACAGCAGCTAGTATTAATCTTCTTAGAATGTCTATGAAAATTAAGTTCACTCTTACACAAAGTACACACCATAGTGTTTCTGGGTACCACTTTATTAACTTATTTTGAGTATTCCAATCCACTTTATCACCTTCCCTTAAATTATTAGTAGTTCATAGGACAACATGAAGAACCAAAACGTTTCAAGTAAATAAGACCATGCACTTCCTAAACTATAAAAGGATCTTATTTTATTTTTTATCCACAAACATAATATAATAATAGCTATGAAATGCAAAATATATACAGAGTTTGACTCAATTTCAAGATCAATATAACAGACAAGACAAGTATATACCGTAACATGTGTTGGAAAAGGCTCAGGAGTTTCAACACACACTTTGTAGACACTTCATTAAACTCTCTTATTATGTTATCTTGTGTATTAATTCACTTTTTTACTTGATAAACAGATAATGTCTTCACCAAAGGACGATCTTGCGCACCTCCAAATCCCCCTTGAAAACATACTAACCGCAACCAACAACTTTGATGAAGAAAATATCATCTGCACATATGGATTTTGTAAGGAATACAAGGGACAACTCTTGTGGTCTGGTGACTTGATTGATATTTGTGCACGGAGGTTAAATAAAGAAAGGGATGAACAACAGTTTTGGATGGAGATTTCCATGCTTTCAAGCCTCAAGCATAAAAATCTGGTTTCATTAGTTGGCTTTTGTGATGAAAATGATGAGAAAATCATCATTAACAAGAATGAGACCAGGGGAAGGCTCGATAGCTATCTAAGTGACCCAATGAGGTTGACATGGGTGCGAAGATTGGAGATTTGTGTCGGTCTGGGGCAAGCATTGAGTTACATTCATTATCACGAGCCGCGCGATTTTAGCGTGATACACCGGAACATCACCAGTGCAACAGTTGTATTAAATGATGGCTGGGAACCCAAGTTATGTGATTTTGAACAATCCGTGAGGATTGAAACATCTCAAAGGCACCATTCATTTCATACTAATACACTTTGGTATGTGAATGGGTATGGAGACCCAACATATATTGAGACTAAAAGTGTGAATCACAAGTCAGATATGTACTCATTTGGGATAGTATTGTGTGAAGTACTATGCGGTAGGAGTTCAATAATTAGCGACGACGTCAATAAGTATTTGGCTCCGCTGGCCATTACCCATTATAGAGAGAAAAAACTCGATAATATAATTGATCCGGAACTATGGAGACAAATTGACTTGCATTCATTCAACATGTTCGCGGAAATAGCGTATGAGTGTTTGGACGAAGAACGATCGCGGCGCCCAAATATAGATAAGATTGTCCCAAAACTTGAGAAAGCTTTGGAACTAGCACGCGAAAACAGGCCGGTAAAACCTTTTAATTTTCTCTTTTATCATTCAGCCTTCCCTTTTCATTATATTAATTTTAACCGAATTTCAAATAAAACATTATGAGATGACAAAAACAAACCAATTTTAATATATTTAATCACTTTTGATTAAAAAAAAAAAGAAAAAAAAAGACATATCTAAATGAGTGGGGTATAATTAGTATTTCACACTTCATATTAGTTGACTACGTTATAATTTGGTTGTATATTTGAGGGTTAATTATGATTTAATCCTTGAGATTTGATCAATTATTAACTTAAGTATTTAACGTTTTTTATGCAACGCTTTTATTATTAACTTTCTTTGACCATTAAAAAAGACTACTTAAAATGATTGTTTGATATAATCCTTTGACTTTGGATAACCATTTTAACAAAATCTTTAAACTAAGGTTAGGCATTTTAGTCAATATTAGTAATCTTTATAAATATATAGTTGAAAGCTACACGTATATAATACACGATTCGGCTTGGGTAGCTGCGAAAAATTAAAATAAGAGCAAATTGCATAAAAAGGTATTAAACTCATGTTCAATTTTAATAGAAGGTGTATATCTTCCTTTTTATCTCAATTTAAAATACCAAAAAGAAATTTTGTTGCAATGCTAGACAATTAGCAAGTTTCCAAGTTAATAACACGTTACACTCATTTATATGCTAAGTAGACAGCCACATCATATAATTTATATGACTAGTGCGTATTTGGCATGCCACGTTCTGCCAACATGGCAAGTTTTTACATTCTCAATACTTGTATGTTGTTGGTAGTAGAGGTGGCAATTTGTGCTCGAAATTAAAAAAAAAAAAAAAAAAAGCTAAATTGACAAATTTTTAAAAGATTTGAACGCATTTGGGTCTTTTTTTTTTTTTTTTTTTTTTTTTTGAAATGGGCACAATGGCACATGTTTTTCTCGAACATTATATTGTTTTTAAATAAAACTTATATTTAATTTTTTAAATATAAATAACGTGTTACGTTTGAGAAATTTATTTCGCTGTTTTGGGTCTTTTTAAAAGCGATTCGTATAATATCAGCCTGTTTGACCCGTGCTCGTTTAGCTCGCACCCGTTTGACACATAGCCCGTTTGACCCGTAGCCCGTGACCGCCCAACCCGCCCGTTTTACCGCCTCTAGTTGGTAGCATGTTCAATTTATTAATTAATTTTTATACACCATCTTCAAATACTAACAAAGAAGTTTAAACTTTAAACCAACAAATCTTACACAATCATCTTCATCTTCAACCTCAAGACCTACCATCAATTTTTAACTAACAATATCACAACTAGTCAACCATCACCCGCCGCCTCATATCCAGTGACACCCACTTGCTTTACGGTGATACAGACTTCTTAACGGTGAGACACACCTCACTATAGCAACAATTCCCGGCGAATTTTCCCGAAGACACCGAGCTTATGAAACCCACCTCGTTTCCGTCGAGATCAGGCTCAAAGATTTAATACCGAGTTTGTGTTATAACAATTGTTTTTGTCTGATGGGAGTGTTTTGGTTGATCCGATTTGGATTTGTGATGGTTTGTAGAAGACAAAGTAAATCAAAGATGCTAACTTTTTCTTTTGATATTGATGAACTGTGTTCAAAAAAATAAATTGATAAACAATAATGCCACGTCACCATATAAGACACTTGAACAAATGATGACCCTATTGTATAAGTAAAATCTTCCTCAATTTGAAAGGAAGAAAAAGACTGGTACCTTAAATCAAGAAAAAATGAAAAGAGTAACTTCAATTAAAATTGGAATTGACTTAAGTATCTTTTTATGTAATTTTCCCTTGAAATAATAAACGAAACCAAACCGTGATAAGCATATTCTTCCGATTGTGGGTTGTTTCGATTTCAGTTTCTTTGGTAATCATTTTTTTTTTGTTTTTTGTTTTTTGAATTGAGTGAGTCGACTCAGTTTGTCAATTTCTCGAATTGTTTGAACACCATGATTAAATGGTTATCCAAAATTAAGTGGTTAAATCTAATGGTTAGACAATATTAGGGATAAAATCGTTGCTAAAAATGATAAAGGTTTTCATCAAACGAACATTGAAATATAAGTGATTTTTTTTGGGTAAAAGGGAACTTCCAACATGGTAAAATGTATTAACTAAAAAATTGTTTAAAGTACAATGAAATGTGATTGAAATGAAACATTAACCTCAAGCAACTGCTTGAACAACCACTAAATCATTTATGACATGCCATAAATGAACAACTAGTTACCAACAACTAGAATAACCACTAAAACATAAAAAGATATGCAAAACAAATAAACAAATCCACATAAAAGATTACTTTCTCGAACGGCCTTGAAGCTTGAAATCACGTTGATTATTGGCCAGGTAAGTCATAGACCTAGGCCGCAAAATCATCAGAAAGATAACCTTTAAGCTCGTTATGTCCTCCTGCTAATGGAAAGTAACTGCCCATAGGATCGTTTGGCTCAAACACCTTATCATCACTATCTAAGTCAACCACTTCACCCACCTTAGAGAAAGGGTTGCCCTTCCTTTCACCATCAGCCACCGAAATAGTTTTACCATTATCATCCACAAGGGTAGTTTTCCATCAATAATTAGCTTTTCAAGCTTCCCAATATTCTCAACAATAGGAGTGTACTTCAAAGGCGATGGAGAAATAGTTTTGGAAGAACTAATTTTGTTGTTAATATCATCTTTAAAAGTACCCGAATCCGCGTTCACATCAATAATCTCATCCACCTCACTATCACCATCAACAACCTCTTTAGTTCCGCCCGTATCAGCCGAACAAATCCCATCCCCCGTCTCAAAAATATTGTTATCATTACTTAAAGCATCAAAAGAATTTCTCAACGAGACCATGCCAATATTCTCATTAATGTAGGACTTTTTAACGTTAGAAACCTTAACAGGCTTATTAGGCTCATTAACACAATTAGTACGCTTATCATTCGATTGCTTAGCAAGCTCATATTGCTTCACATGCTCATTAGTACCAACATTAGAAAAACTATAGGGAAAAGATGACGTACCAATATTAGGATCAACATTAACTTGGGCCGTAGATGGACCATTAGTTGGTTTGGAAATAGGTCTATAATAGTATTGAACCTTTGGTTTTTGCAAACGCACACCATCATCTTGCCGAGCAGGTTGTTTACCTTTCCCTTTCTTCCTATCAACTTCAGTAAACCCATCCTCATTAACCGAAGGTTTCTCAACTGTTTTCACTCTCTTAGGTCATCCATTATCTTTATGATCAATAACTTTACATGTCTCACACCTAGGCGGCCTCCACTCATATTCAATATCTAACTTTTCCTTTAAATGACTAGACCCATTAGGATACGGGATAGCAACAACAAGAGAATCAAGTAAAGCTTTCTTAGACGACACCTCCACTAGAGCACAAGCATATGAATTACGACCCCACGAATTAAGACACATCAAACTCGTGTAGGAATCCAACATAATTGGACGACCAATTTGTGTAGTAATCAAACTAAGACCAATCTCAGAATAAGCAACAACCGGAACATTATGGATTTTCACCCAAACCAAAGCTGAAGTAATATCATCTTTAGTAAGTTTCGAGTTAGGAGTACAAAAATTCAAAAAGATAGGCACTAAACGAATCAACCATGGACCTTCTTCCAAGACCCTTTCCATACCCTCTTTGGTTGAAAATTGAAACAAGAAAAGCCATTATTAAGCATAACCCTTTGCAGACCAAATTTAGCCCAAGTATTCCTAACATAATTTTCGACGATCGGGAACGCAAGTCTCTTACCACTGAAGTAGCCAGAAAGAGTATTAGCGAACCGAGAACTTACCTCATCAACTACTTTCAATGGAATAGTGACATTAGCTCCAGCCACACAATTTTCTTAGGAGTTTTATCTTTAAGCATATCCGCAAATGATAGAGGAGTAGAACCTGATTGAGTACTTGTTTTTGGCATATTCAAATCACTATCAACCTGATTCTTATCATTAATACCTGTTTTGTCCAATGTCGTAGCCAATTTAGTCCCATCAAACGAAGTGGAACCTGATTGAGATCTCTTATCATGCACATTCACATCACTAGCATTAGTACCCGAATTACCATCAACGTGAGACTTACTATTAACATTACTTATACTAGTTTGATCGGCCAAACTAGTAGAAGACTCCTTAATACCCAAATGGTTATCACCTGATTGCACCGATTTACAAGCAGACTTAACCCCTTTAGATGCACTATTATTATTTAAAGGGGATAGTTTGGCTACAATTTTTGTAGCTAATTAGCTACAATTCTTCACAATAAATACACATACAATGAATCAGGGACCCACAAAAAATAATCCAGAAAATAATCAGGGACCCACAAAAATAATCGAAACCCATATTTTTTAGCTTAAAATTGTAGCCAATTAGCTACAATAAATTGTAGCTAATATATTCCCTTATTTAAAAAGCCTTTTTCCATCTCTTATAACCCACAAACAAAAAAAACTAACGGCAGTAATCGAACAAGCATAGGACAACATGCAGCACAAGTAATCGAGCAAAACCAATACGTGAGACCTCCAGCCATCAATCCTACTAGCATGCACTTAACATAATAACTATGAATGGAAAAGTAGGCCCAATGATTGAATATGTATTAAAGATCAGTAGACCATGCAAGTAGTAAAACCAAATCAATAAAGCAACCAAAAGCGAATATATGTAAAAATATAAATCACCGTCCCACGATTAAAAAGAAACCAAATAATTATTAACCGACCCACGTGTTGGAGATGATTAAAAAATTAAAAGGTTGAAAATCGATTGCAATGGAATCGTAGTGAAGGTATTATCGCACTTGTTGCCAGAGAGAAAACTTATTTTTTATTTTTTATATATATATATTTTTTGAAGTCATGAATATAAGTGATTTTTTTTCATGGTCAAACATAGTTAAATATAAAAGGTTTTTTAAGAAAAAGGTTAAGCCGTTAATCAAAACAATTAAAAGTAAATCATAATTAGCAGACTTCTAAACAATGATAGTTATGTTTTTTCTTATTATTATCAAAAAATATTTATTTTAAGTGGAGTATGATAAACAAAATTTAATATAGGATATCATTTAGGGTAAAAAATAATAGACAGGTGGCCCTATGACTTATCAATTTTCAGGCTTAAAATTTTCAAAAGTTCAAAATAGACCAAGGGAGACTCATTTTCTGGGCAACTCGCGTTTACATTTGACACGTGTCTCTAAACAATCGAATAAAGATTAATCCACTTACAATACTCGGACATTTGTTGGCATTTGGTTGCGTTGTACAAGTTGCCCTGTCGCTCGGTCTATTTTAGACTTTTGAAAATTTTTAGGCCTGCAAAGTGATAATTTGTAAGGCGATTTGTCTATTTTGATAATTTTCTCTAAAAATAATGACTAAAAAAGGGATGTTATGCATCAGTTGCTGTTAATTTGCGTATTAATTGAATATCGTCTCACATTCTTTTTGTAACCCAAACTCCGTTTTTGTTGTAGATTCACTCTTCGCCCAACCACCTTGCTCACCTAAAAATCCCCTTTGAAGATATGGAATCCGCCACCAACTACTTTGCAGAAGAAAATGTCGTAGGCACAACTGGATTTGGAAAGAGATACAAGGGACAGCTCTCTTGGTCCGGTGAGTTGATAAATATCACTTGTCGGAGGTTAATTAATAAAGAATGGGATGAAAAAGAACAACAGTTTTGGACAGAGATTTCGATGCTATCTAGTCTCAAGCATAAGAATGTTGCTTCCATTTTTGGGTTTTGTAATGAAGTTGGTGCAGAGACCATCATCTACAAGCGTGAGTCCAGGGGAAAGCTCGAAAATTATCTAAGTGACACGATGTTGTTGACATGGGTGAGAAGATTGGAGATATCTGTCGGTGTTGCACATGCGATAAGCTACATTCATTATGATGAGTCACGAGAATTTAGCGTAATACACCGCAATATCAGCAGTTACGCAATTCGATTGAATAATGACTGGGAACCTAAGCTATATGAATTTCAGCATTCCGTGAAGGTCAAAGCATCTGAAAGGAACCATGCTTTCCATATTGATTCAGTTTGGTCTACGAAGGGGTATACAGA
Source organism: Chrysanthemum seticuspe (assembly GCA_019973895.1). Taxonomy (NCBI): domain Eukaryota; kingdom Viridiplantae; phylum Streptophyta; class Magnoliopsida; order Asterales; family Asteraceae; genus Chrysanthemum; species Chrysanthemum seticuspe. Next base: position 22,151,563 of record BPTQ01000001.1, read on the forward strand.
CCCAACATGTTTAGAGACCAACATTGTGAACCACAAGTCAGATATCTACTCCTTTGGGATGGTATTGTTTGAACTATTGTGTAGTAGGAAATCACTAAGTGAGGATCAAGATAACAAGTATTTGGCTCCATTAGCAATTTTTCATTATAGGGAGAAAATACTCGATGGTATAATTGCAGCGGATCTACTGAAACAAATGGATCCGGAATCATTGAACATTTACGCGGAAATAGCGTATGAGTGCTTGAATGAAGAACAATCACAACGCCCAAATATGAATCAGATTGTCACAAGACTAGAGAAAGCGTTGAAACTTCAATTGGAATGTGAAAATGCTGTAAGATGGTTTTTACTCTTTATCTTTCTATCACAATTACTATTCTATAATACGAGCAACGTTTATTTACGATTTGTTGCCATTGATGTTAAAGGTACAGTCATCAGCTGTGGACGAAGTTGGAGGGACATCATTCAGTCATGAGAAGGTAATTTATTTATTTATTTATTTTTATTATTATTTTTTTTGTTGCAAGCCACTGAAATCTTTAAAAAAGAAGAAAATGTCAAAACAAGAGAAAGGACAAAGAAAGATGCGAAAAGGAGTAAAATTATTTGTACGCAGAAAAAGTTTTTTTTTTTTTTTTTTAACCATGATTTCTGACTTTTTGACCGACTAATTCGCGAGGTTTGAACTCAACGCCCCATAGACTCAATAAAACCCTCCATTTTTCAGGAGGTTGACGTGACCACTTAAGGTTGTTTGCACCTAACGGGAAAAGAAAAGAATTTAAATATATACTATAAACTGTTTACTTTATAACTCATTTTTCAGCTTCAAAGTTTTGTTATTGACTGTGAATAATAAGAACTTACAGGGTGGAGTCAACAAAGAAGCTCAAAGTTATATTTTTATTCTTATTAATGTTTTAAAAATATTGCTTAAACTATTATATTTGTCATTGTGGGTACTTCTCAAAAGTATATCGGCTATTTTAAAGGTTTAAAAGAAAACAAAACAAAAAATGGGTACTACTAGACAAGGATCGATATAGATGTCTTTTCCAGTTAATATTTTGTGTACAAGTAAATACATTCCATTCACATATCACTCCCCTATACTATTATATTTGTCTTAAAGGGTGGTTATGAGTTATGGTGAAATTGAGGTTCAAGTTATGCATGCAACATATTTTCCATGTTGACGGAAAATCACATTTGCCAACGTTTTCCAAAATCTAATATTGTTGTTTAGAATGATACACGAGATCCCTCTTAAACTTACTTAGCTTCTCACTATATTTTCTTTTTAATAAATGTTAAAAATGAATGATTAACCTCACTGAAGTGTTCCACCTTGAAAATATGCACACTTTTTAATGTTGTCTTCTTTGGTACATATAGGGATTAGCGAGTCACTTCACATCAATAGGCGTTGAATCCAATTCCAGCAAAAAGACAATGTCTTCCCTTAAATACCTTTCTCACTCACAGTTCAACTTTGAAGATATAGAATCCGCAACCAACAACTTTGCTCCTGAGAATAAGATCAGAGACGACGAAACAGTTAAATATGTTTACCAAGGCCGCATGTTGCATTCCGGACAGTTCATCGATATTGTTGCACGGGGGATCTATCCTAAATATCGAAAAGATGAGAGCAAAAAGTTTAGGATGGAGAAGTCGATGCTTTCTAGTCTCAATCATACGAATCTAGTGTCAGTTATTGGGTTTTGTGATGAGGAGATGATTACCGTATACAAGAAGGAGGCCTACGGAAGTCTCAACAAATATCTGAGTGACGAGACCCTCACATGGATGCAAAGGTTGAAGATATGTCTGGGCGTTGCAAATGCATTGAGTTACATCCATTATGATGTTGGACGTGATTTCAGTGTCATACATTGCAACGTCAGGAGCTCAAAAATTTTACTTGATGACGAATGGGAACCCAAGTTATCTGGTTTTGAACTTGCATTGAAAAATACAGTAGCTCGGAGGCACCGCCTTCTTCTTACTCGTGATATTGTTAAGAATGCATACTTGGACCCAAAATATAAAAAGACTGGCGGTGTGACCCACAAGTCAGATGCGTATTCATTCGGTGTTGTATTATTCGAAGTCTTATGCGGAAGGAGTGCAGAAGAAGAAGACGAAGATGAAGATGAAGACGGAGACGAAAATGAAGATGAAGATGAGTTGAGAAAGGGGTTATTATTAAGTCAGCTGGCCAAATCTCAGTTGGATGAAATGATCATGCCGCATTTACGAAAACAGATGGACCCAGAATCATTAAAAATCTTCTCAGAGACAGCATATTGGTGCATAAAAGAGGAACGAGCAGATCGCCCATATATAGATCAGGTTGTCAAAAGACTTGAGAAAGCATTGAAATTTCAACGGAAACATGAAAATCCAGTAAGAACATCAGCTTTGTTTGTCATCTTTATGTAACAATAATTGTTATATCTTTCAACTCATTTCCTATTCTCTTGCAAATATCATTTTAGGAACTTCCAAGAAATGCATTTGACGCCACATCATCAGATCATTTGAAGGTAATTATTTTTCTTTAACTTTTAATTTGAGGTCGATTATCTTAATTAATAAATAAGAGTTAGTCTACATTACTAACTGTTATTGTTTGGTTTATTGTATAACCACTATATCCTCACTATACCATTTTTTTAAATTCTACAAATAGGACGATCAATTGTATGTTTTAAACCAACCAACTGTTATTGTCTGGTTTACTTTATACTCACTATATATATCCTCACCAAAGAAATTGTATCATATCTGAAAGTTGGGGTTTTTCATAATAAAACTAAGATTTTTATAGATAACCTTGATTGTATAGAAGATTTTTATAATAAATGTGGTGAATATGGTTGTATAATAAATGTGACTATTAGCTTGATTGTATAAATAGAGCATGCACTATGGTGGAGCTTTTAAAAAGTTTATAAACTAGTCATGTCATCAAAATATAAACCTTGTGTCATATGTGAAAGTTGGGGATTTTTAAAGCCACCAACCTTAGCTGGTTCGATCCCCGACGACCATCCCCTGTAAACATAAAAATGATACCTAGACGGCTAGATAGAAAATCAATTCCATTCATACATTTGTGGAACCTACATCGCTTCTATATATACAACCATGAATCTTAACAAATGTTATTTCTTAATTTAGGCAAGTGAACTTTTAAATAAAGATATTATAGAATTAGAAACAAAAAGTAACAAACTAACACCATTGTTATGTCAATTTAGCTTTGGATAGCTAAATATATGTTCAAGGACTATGTTTTAAAATGTTATATCATTTATAAGGCTAAGATGAAGAAGAGGCTATAAAATGGTTGAGAAGATAGTGAAAACCTTGTGTAAAGTATCGGGTTTCAATCTTCAACCACGTATAAAACATCTTAAACCATATATTAAGTAATTTATTTTATGCTAATTTACCCAAGTTTGAATTATTCTAATTATTTAGCCTTATTATTACTTAGGTTAATAAGATTCATAAATTCACCCAAGTTATACGTACTACCTTACAACTAAATGAGACCAAACTACACATAGCACCGTGCTTTTCTTTCAATCTAATTCTACTTTGTTTTAAAATATAACTATTGAGTTCAACATTATAAATTCTACACTCGATACTAGTTTATCCATCTATTGAAGCTATATGTGTCCCGCCACAACGCGAGGCCATGAAAACACGTGTTTGTTCGCTTCATACATTTATCGTACCTATACCGAAAGCGATACCCAATAACAAACTATGCCTAATTCATTCGTTATTTAAAACACGGCATATGTATGTTATCTCTCAATCTACATTTTCGATCTTGTCACATGTCTTGATATTTTTGTAAGATGTATCTTGAGGCTATAGTTTTTGGGATGAAAATCATTTTCATAATAAGTAACTTAAAACAAATCAACTGTTGCTTTAGGGTGTTCTCACATTTTATAAATGTTAGTCAACCATATAATTTTTTTTGTTTTTTAATTTGGTGCTGCATAACTCCATAATGTTGCAGGGGAAGAACTTGGAACACTTGGAGATTCGTCTAAGTGATATTATCCAGGCTACCAACAATTTTGATGAAGCATATTGCATCGGGTCAGGCGGATTCGGTAAAGTGTACATATCAGATCTTGAACATTTCGATAGCAGTAATTCCTCGTCGATAGAAGGTGTGAATAAGTGCGATTTACCCAGAAAACGAAGCACAGTAGCCATAAAGCGCATTCACAATCCACAAGGAGAACAAGGGTTCATTTCAGAAATTGAAACTCTAACTACTTGTAAGCATGATAACATAGTCTCTCTACTTGGCTTTTGTTCAGAAGGTAACGGTGAAATGATCCTGGTTTATGAGCATGCTTCAAAAGGAAGTCTTGAAAACTATTTCGGAAGCAGTGAAAAAACGACTAATCTTAATTGGGTGCAACGTCTAAATATATGTCTTGATATTGCACATGGTTTGAATTACATTCACAACAACACAGATCATGGCAAACAAAAGATGATACACCGTGACATCAAAAGCGATAATATTCTGTTGGGAGATAATTGGAAGGCAAAGATTGCGGATTTTGGGCTCTCCAAATTCCACCCAGCAGATCAAGCGGCCAGCACTATCTATACCAGTATGATTGCAGGTACAAATATGTATCTCGATCCAGAGTATCAGAAGTTTGGAAGATTAAATAAAAAGTCAGACATTTACTCTTTTGGAGTAGTATTGTTTGAGATTTTGACAGGAAGGTTGGCCTATGATCGTATTTTCACCGATGGGAACGGGATTGCATCCATTGCACGACATCATTTCGAGAAGGGGACACTAATGGAAATTGTTGATCACCAGATAAAGGAAGAGACCAATGAACATGTCTTTTCTTTAAGTAAAGAACCCAATAAAGAGTCTTTGGACATATTTTCAAAAGTCGCTTTTCGATGTATAGCAGAAACTCAAGTCAAGCGTCCATCAATAGATGTTGTCATCAACGAACTTAAAAAAGCATTAAACTTTCAGGTAAGTAATGGATTTAAAATACAACTTTATATTCTCCTTATATTCTTCATCATGTATGTGACCTTTCATACATTATACTTTGTGTAAATACTATTTAATCCTCAAACTACTACTAAATTTCCCATTTAAGTTATTCTAGACCTTAAATTTTGTGACTTATTTTAATCTTAAAATTTACTAACTTAGTGATATAATCATCTTATAAAATTCTAGCAATTGTAAACCCCCTCAACCACTCCTTCCCCCCGGCCCTGATATGTGTGTGTGTGTATATATATATACATATACATATATATATATATATATATATATATATATACACACACACACACACATATATATATATATATATATATATATATATATATATATATATATATATATATATATATATATATATATAGTTAGGATCAAATAAGAAGAAAAATTAAAATAAGAATGATAAGAAGAAACCACAACCACTCATTTCAGATGCACCTACAAAAATAGATGCATCTCCTCTTAAATTTCTCCCTCCTATTTGAAATTTGTGGCTAGAAATTCTTCTTATTCTTCTTATTTTAGTTTTTCTTCTACCGGATCCTTTCCCTATATATATATATATATATATATATATATATATATATATATATATATATATATATATATATATGTATATATATATGTATATATATATATATGTATATATATATATATATATATATATATATATATATATATATATATATATATATATATATATATATATATATATATATATATATATGTATATATATGTATATATATATATTTTATTGACATGAACTGGTAGATTGAGAACCTAAATTCACGAACGCATTTTAGATAGCATGTAGTTCCTTCTATTTTTAACTTATAAAATCGACTCACTGTCTAATGATTCACAGGAGAACCACAAGGATAGCCTCAAACTGTCACTTGAAGATATAAAGCTGGCAACACAAGACTTTAGTGAAGACAATATCATTGGACATGGAGGTTTTGGGAATGTATATAGAGGAGTAGATGCTCATGGAGATAACATCATTGCTGCAAAGCGGTTGGATAGGAAGTCTGCTGAAGTAGAAGCTGAATTTATGACAGAGCTGGAAATCCTTATGGATTATAAACATGAAAATGTCATTGGTCTTGTAGGCTACTGTGATGAAGAAGATGAGAAAATAATTGTTTATGATTATGCATCGAGAGGAAGTCTTGATAAGTACTTGAGCGATGATAGTTTTACGTGGGTGATGCGGCTTAAAATATGCATTGATATTGCAATCGGATTGGAGTTCCTTCATGGAACTGTTTCTAGTCCAGAAATGGTAATACATAGGGACATCAGCAGCAACAACATTCTACTGTTTGATGATTGGAAAGCAAAAATTTCTGATTTTGGGCTTTCCTTAGTGTGTCCAACAAATCAGGATGTAGGCTTTGTCATCGACAATGTTACAGGCACAATCGGCTATCGTGACCCACTACACTTGAAAACAGGATTCTTAACTAAAGAGTCTGATATTTTCTCACTAGGTGCGGTTTTATTTGACATATTGTGTGGGAAACTGTCATCCGAAGAGCTAGATGATGAGTATCTTTATTTACCCTTTTTGGCTAAACACCACTATCATGTTGGAAAACTTGATAAGTTAGTGTTCGAGGGTATTAAAGAACAAATTGTGCCACAGTCATATACTACATTTACAAGGATTGCCCTTCAATGCTTACATCACATGAGAGAAAGACGGCCAACAGCTCATGAAGTGGTCATACAGCTTAAGAAAGCATTGGAATTCCAGGTAAATTTCTATATTTTGACAAAAACTGACCTTCAACTGTTTTATAAACTGTAAGAAAGTAGCTCTATGAAAAACGAATTTATTAACTGATTAATTAATATACAGGAGGATTATGAGAAATGGGAGCCCAAATTGCCTGAATACTATAAAGAAATAATCCAAAAGTCAATGTGCCCTGAAATGTATTTTGCCATCAAGAAAGAGGATCTTTACAACATTTTTTCAAAGCGAATCCTCCTTCAACAAGACAAAATGGTAATGAGTTCATTCTCAAATCTCACTTATATTTTTGTGCATCTTGTGTTCTATGTATCCTTTAGTTTATTAGGGATGAATCAAGAATATACATGCATTACACATCCTAACGTTGAGTGTGACTTGTTTTTTGTTGTATTATAGTTGATGCCATTTGATGGTATTGGAGAAAGAAATGCAATGGTTTCAGCGGCATTGTTTTCCTACAAACACAGTTGTCCACATGAGTGGAAATCTCTTCCAGAATCAAGGTTATTCTCTCTACCTCTGTTTGTACATATATATTGTTGTTAGATGCATAAATTTCTGTTCTAGTCTACAATCTAATATGATCAACAACTTTTAGAATAAGAAATATAAAAAACTAACTTTCATAATCAGATATAATACAAAAATGTTAAGTTTGTTAATCAAATGGTTAATAGACTCGAAGAAAAGTAAATAGTAGATGCTTCAGCTTCTTAGATCTTTTCATATCAACTCTTAAGTCTCTTCAAGCTTTAGTTTATTTACTGAAAGTACACAAAAAAACTTTATAAGTTAAAACATAATAATTAGGTAACAGTGATCAAGCTTAAGGTTGCATGACATGTACTTTTCTGCTCATCAAAAGGAACGGAAATTAAATCTTAGACAAAATTCTAGTTTTTATAGGAATTGGATTACATAGTGCGGATTTTGAATAAAAATTGTATTTTATGTTAACTAAAATGACTTCTCTTCCTATATAATACTAAGTAAAGGGTGAATAACATGAATTGAGCTACTTTAAAGTATGCATTTATGGAATTCATATATAAGATTTTAGTGTCTTCTTGAGTAGTTCTAATAGTCTCAGATTTATGTATGATATTTACATGTTGCTTGTAGTTGATATTACTCTGTAGCTTGGATCTGTATTTTTCTTTTCAAAATGTGGTTGAGGTACGCCCTGTTTTGGGCCCTCTGTTTGCACGGCCATGAATCATAAATTTTACTCGCATCTTGCTTGTCTATTTCAAGATATTATCCCTCTAAAAAATAGTTTACTTAATGGTTATAAGAAAATTATCATAGTTAATTATATATTTATGGATGCAATAAGTTTCACTTTTGAATTTAAGTCTTTTCCCAATTTCAAAATAAATTGTTTTCTCATTTATTTTGGTTTAAAGAAATACTAAATTCTAAAGTAGAAGTGTACATCTGGGAAATAATGGTTATGACTGACTGGGACTTGAATATTTATAATATGTGCAGATTTGAGTCAGTAGCGGAGATGTTTGATATTTCCAAATTGAACATTGAAATAAAGACAAACGCTCAATTTTTATCACCAAATGTCGTTTATGGGGTCTATTTAGTCTTCAAACTTAGTGATTCAAGAAAATTTTCAAGTAAACCGATGTGTGTTAACCTAAAGTATAAAAAGGGACTCGAAACTCTACATGCATATTTCGCAACATGGAGAGACAAGGACTGGATGATGATTGAGTTGTACCAATTCTTGAATAAGAGCGAAGATGTTGTTTTTGAGTTTCTACTTGAGAGCTTTTCATCACACTATTGTGGAGAAAGTGCGGTTTATGTTGAGGGCATTGAATTTCGAGCAATTGACAATGTAAGTCTGAATCCCTTGTTTCCATTATAAACTCTTTTGTTTATATTATACAAAGGGGTCGGATACATGCCAAAATATTAAACTAAACCCATGTTCTAATATTTAACATTGTTTGCACACAGGTGAAATATGAAGAAATCGGAAAATTGAAGGAAGTCAAACATGTCTTGAAATCAAACTTCAATGTGGATCAGGTACAACAAATTCCAACTAACTTTGAAGATATATTCAAGATATGTAGAAGCTATGACGAGTTATTCTGGTTGGGCGAAGTCGACAAAAAGAAACTTCTTGTGCTTTCGGCAAAGGCAGCTTTATACAAATTCTCTAATGTAGATCTTTTTTCATCGAAACCATTAGCCAAGTCCAGGTTTGCTTCTAACATTATAGCTATTTTTGTTACAGTTTCCTATAACTAGAGGTGGCAATTCCTGACACTACATGAAACATGACCCGAGACCGATACATAAATAAACGGGTTATGGTTGGGTGTAAATAGTTTTCGGGCCACGTTCGGGTTGGGTTGGGTTAAATAGGTCGAACCGACAACCTGTTTAATTTTTTTTTTAAAGAAAATATTAAATCTATAGTTGTTTAAAGGTGTTATATGGGTTGAATGGGTTTAACGGGTCAACCTGCCAACCCATTTAACCTATTTAACCAATGTAACTCGCTAAACCGCCAACCGAGTTAGATAAGCGGATTAAATGGGTCGGGTTCAAGGTATGTTTAAACAAGTTGGGGTTCACAAGTCTGACCCAATTACTTAAACATGACATGTTCAGGTTGGGGAATAACCCGAATCCCACACGAATTACCAGCCCTATGCTTTAACCATTAAACTACTTTTATTGTACATCCAAATATGTAGATGTCACATGAAAACCCAGATTTTCTAACCCAGTGTTTTTTTATTTGTAGTTGACAATTAAAATTTCGTGAATAAAATGGTTAACAAAAGTTTCACTTCCTGGATGTAGTTTCCTGTCTTTATATATAATTTCGTTCCAATCTATCCAATATGCAGATTTCGAGAGGTGATTGAGCTTTTACCACAACAAGTATTTCATCTTAATTGCACGATCAAAAGTCAAATGTTGTCGCAAGATACCGAATACGTGTGTTACCTTGTGTTCAAGCTTTCAGAAAAATGTCAGGGGCTGCATTGTCCAGTAAAAGTACGCGACGTACTGCACAGAGAAAACAATGAGGCTGAATTTGTTTATTTTATTACCCCAAGCCCATTGAACATAAATGGTATCACTCGGGTTCCGAAACAAAGGGAAGATGGATGGATGGAGATTCAACTGTGGAAATTTAACTCAGCTCATGAATTCAAGGATGGCTCTCTTTCTATTGATATGAAATTTACAAGTCATGAAGGACCTATGTCTGGCCTCATTATATGTGGCCTTGAGTTCCGGCCAATGTTTTTTGGAAACAGCGATGATATTCAAAGGCAAAGAGAAAAGAAGACGATGCTACAAGACGAAGCCCAAAACCCACACATTTAGCCTAAAAAAGAGGAAAAGATGACAGAACTATGAAACCGTTAGATCACTAGGGTTTAAAATCATATAGTTTAGGAATCAGAGAAGCTCTACTTTGGAGAGCAATTCCCAATTCAAGGACTAAGCATTTTCTCAAGAGAAGTAATGATGTATTCATCCTTAGCTTAATAAAAGCTCATTGGTCCGTACTTAATCTCTTGTACTCTAGTTTGTTAATGAAATCAAGCTATGTAAATATAATCGTTTATCTGTCTGTTTAAATAAATTGCACCAAAGAAATAAAATCTTATAACTAAGGTTTTATTGGATGATGGATATATGAAAGAGTTATAATGAGACGGTGGAAATTAAATGGAATTTGTTCATCATATGAGGTATTCTTGTATACTACCATATTAAATTGAATTTATTAACTGCTCGCTTTTGGATTTCGTAAGGAAGCAATGGTTTGTTTGAATTTTGGTTTTGTATTGTTTTGCTACTGGTTTTGGGTTCTTTCTTCTCTGATTCTGCTCTTGTTCCGATGTGATTCTGACGACACATGTGGTATGTTATCTGATTTTGCTCTGATTACGTAACGGTTTGCATTTGGTTGGTTATCTTTGATTCAGCCATGTTCCATCTGATTTGCTCTGGTTCTGAATTTGCTTTGGTTACATAATGGTTTTGCATCTGGTTGGTTATGTCTGATTCTACCTTATTTCATCTGATTCGCTCTGGTTCTGCATTTGGTTCTGTTTGCATAGCCTCATTCAATTCGGGTTCTGTCTACATATGTTTAATTCTGCATCTACATTTGTCTCCTGCTGTGGTTCCGTCTTATTTATTTTCTAGTTTATTTGTCAAACTCTCAATGCACCTAAGAATTCCTTTTTAATGAGTTTAAGACCTCTCCATCATACAATTTATCTTCAATAAGCTTATTTAAGATTCCACTGTAAGAAATCGGGAAGGTCGGGCGTCAAGAGACTCATCAAGAATGAGCTCATTAATTAAGTCAGATGAAGCAGTAAGATCCCCATGAGTTCACATGTTTATATAATAATTGAGTGTCAAAGTTGTATGATTCGTTTACTTTTTCATCACACACAGAAAATACCTCCCAGCTCACCACCAAAACAATTTGATTTTGATATGGTGATTCATAATTCAAATTCGAACAAGGGCAATGAATGGACATGGGTGTTTAATGGACGTCATAATCAACATAAGAAACCTATTGATAATCCTTATTCAAAGGGCGTGGTGAGAATCACAGAGTCTTTCTATGTTACGAACTTTCCTAAGTATGTTGATGCTAAACGATTGTGGCAGGTGTGTGAACCGTATGGAAGGATAGTGGATGCATATATTCCGTCGAAGCTCTCAAAATTGGGAAAGAGATTTGGATTTGTTCGATTCATGGGAATTGGGAATGCTGAAGAGTTTGGGAAGCGTCTAGCAAACATATGGATTGAACATTTCCATCTTTTCGCAGCAGTAGCGAGATTCAAGAGGCATAGTAAAACTCAGTCGCGTAAAGTGGCAGAAGATACCAATCACTCTCGTAGTAGGGGTCCGGCTCAAACTTCTTCTAAGGTGAATAATTTACCCGCAAACATATCAGGAGCAAAATCTTTTGCCTCCGTTGTGTATGGAGGAGAAAAAATGAATTCCAATGATCAACCGAGAGGTGAATCGAGGTGTGTTACTATGAGTGATTGTGATTTGATCAAAGTGGAAGAATCCACTACGGTTGCATTGGTGAAAGTTCGGGAAGTTGGGACGATGAAAGCAGTGTATCGATTATGTAGAAGTGAAGGATTTACTCAGATTAAGGTTCTTCATATTGGGGGATTATGGCTTTGGATACAGTTTCAGGATGTAGCCACTTGTAATGCATTCAGAAACAATGAAGCAATGAAAAACGTGTTTTCGTCCATAAGGAGTGTTTCTCAAAACTTCGTTGTTGACGAACGGATGATATGGATTGAAATTTCTGGACTTCCCCTATGTGCATGGGGTTCGAATGCATATAAGAAAGTGGCAAATGTAGTTGGCAAGTTCATGTTCTTTGAGATTGATCAAGGGTCATCCATGGGTATCGGTAGAGTATGTATCACCACAAAACAAAAGGATAGAATTTCTGAGAATGTGATTGTAGGAGTTAATTAATGGGGAGAATCATATGGTTCATGTTCAAGAGATAGCCACATGGAGCATTCGAATTGCAGATGATACAGTGTCAGAAGATGCAACTAGTGACAAAGATGAGGAGGTTGGTGACATTGAAGAAGAAGTACCTTCAGTTGATGAAAACGTAAAAGAGTTTGCTGACACTACTACAAAAATGGGCATAGAGCCCGGTTCAAAAGTGCCATAGAGCCCGGTTTTGCCTACGGGCACAAAAGGGGAGACTCTATTCAGAAACCAAATAGAGCCCGGTTAGACAAACGGGGTCTATTAACAGTTATAGAGCCCGGTTTTATCTTACACAACATGGCTTTATGTAAAAAAAGAAAAAAAAAATTAAAAAATTAAAAAATTATATATATATTTTTTGGAAGAATTCAGCCAATAGATCAAATTTTGAATAGCAAATAAAATCCAGTAACATTATTCCTAACTTTCATTAAAAGAAATCCTAGCTATCAAATCTTCATCTTTACTTCTATCTTTAGTCCAGTCTTCAAACCGCGACTCATCTTGCTCTTGAGCTTTCGTTTTAGCCAATTCATTATATATAGATGCTGCATATATAACGAGTATGGATTAGAACAAGTGAAATAACAAAAACATAGTTAAAATTCAACATGTTTATATGAAACAAGAACTTAAGTATGAGCATGCTGGTGGATACCTAATTACTTATTATAATCTGACCCTCTCGTCCAGCACCCTCAAAGACCCATTTTCCTTCAACATATTCTAGAACTGAAACAAAGATAAAGAAATAAATACCTAATATCCAATGAGAAGTACACAAAATAGAAACAGGAGAAAAAAGGGCAGTAGCCATTCGTACCCATGTAGAAATGATATGTTTTTGGGTCATCAGTCACCTTGATCAGATTTACTATATTGGGGTGATTTAACATTTTCATAATTAAGACCTGAAGATAAGTTGATAAAACACCAAAGGGTAGATAACACCATTGTGAATTATGTACAAGTATGTGAAGTAATAAGTATACCTTCCGAAGAACATCAGTCATTGCAGTTTCACATGGGGCAACTCGTAGCTTTAACAAATGAGACTTGTGAAATGCCTGCATTCAGATATTGAACATGGTAATCATATGAAGTACAACTATATTTTTTCTTTATCTTTTTCCGTTTACGGCATTTGCCAATTTGCCATGACTACTGTGAAGAAAGAGTCGGTTCTATGAGTTAAAATTACCTTGATTGCATAATGCTTTCCATCAACCACGCTTGGGTCGAGAACCTGTAAACACACAAGTCATGGTTAACATAGAATGTTTAACTGAGAGAAAGGGGTGAGACGGAGGAAAGGAGTTGGTATAGTGTATCAGCAATGAGGTGATTACCAATTTCCCGTAGCTACCAGAGCCAATTTTGTAGCAACATTTACATATAGTAAGACTATAACTCGAATGTATATATGGAACCAAGATACATGTTACATTTGATCACTTTTACTTGAATGTATATATGGAACAACGAATGAGTACGAATTGTTTCTCATATTTTATTAGGAAAACTATTCTATATTCTGTCCCGCTTACTGCCATATGTTGGCCAAATAACCATATGGTGAATGTGGCCCGGTAGCGAATTAGGCTTCACGCTTAGCATCCAAAACTCCAACTTTTCTCATGCCCCATCAGGGTCTTTCACTATCAATTAAATATAAATATTGAAGCATAGTTATAGAGCCTTGTACTAAATTCAGTAATAGCATCAATATACAAAAGTAAGGTAAATAATTTAACTTCAGTTATGACCTGAATAAACAGTCTGTTATAAAACACTAACAAGAGCACTCAATGGAATATAAATGGGGACAGTACCTTTATCATAATACGCTATAGACACAGCATACTTTAATTGTTAATTGGTATTGGTTAAAGGTGGTAATTAGAGTTATTTTCTTATAAACCGATCAAGGTGAGTTAACTTTTATCTCTAACGGGTCAAATGGTATAGATAAAAGTTATCCCAACGGGTCGATAGTCGCTAAAGTTGTATTTATAATGCAGATATGTAGCATTCTATACCATGTTTTCCACCAATGTTTGTAACCATGTACAGAGGAGAACCATTTAGTAGTATTAGTTTAAGTGTGAAATTGTTGTTGAAATCTCTTCTAATAGCTCTAATTTGGTCTGATGAAATTGAATTGAGGATTGATATGGCTTAGATTTGAGATTTGGTGTTGTTAAGTTCAAAACAGTCTATAGAAGGACTGTTTGGATCAAGTATTATAGCTGAGTTATAGGTTAGAATAGTGGATAGTAATTGAATTTTCAGTCATAATTAGGTAAACTTAGATAGTTTAGGTCTTAAAATTGAACCTGACCGATTACCAATTTTATCATGTTTCAAACCAAGCCAATATGACCCATTGCAACCCATACTCATTTTAACACATATTACCCATTATAGCCTAATATGACCCATTACAACTATTGCAACCCATCACGACTACTTAGGACCTGTTATGACCCATAACAACCCAATATGACCCATAAAAACCCAATATGACCCATTAATACCCGTTGCAACCCATTTGTATATTTTGTGTCTTATTACAGCCAAATATGACTTATTACAGTCGAATATGACCCACTAAAACCCAATATTACCCATTTTATCAAAATACGATATATTTAACTAAAAAGAAACTACATACCTCACATTAAGAGGCCATACCCAAACGATACTTGTCTTGCTCACTGTACCTGTCAAGGCCAAATCAAGAATAATAAGGAATGCATATTAGGAATCGAAATAATAATAAATACTACGTATATATTATAAATCAGATGACAAGAACAATAAATAATAGTTATTACATATTAACATATTAGTCGTCGGATGAATAATGCTCATCTGAAGAATAATCAACTAAATCAAGTTCTTCATCAACATCCTCATTCGAGTAATCATCTCTATCTATAAATTCTTGTTCATCGTCACTAATTGGTAAATGAGTATTGTCAATGTGATCATTCTGAATTTCTTCAATTTGTCCTTGGGTGAAAGACAAACTGGTTCACTATCATCATTCATGCTCGTGTCAAGTGTACAAAATAACCTTTCACTCTCTTGAAAGAATTCATCCTCCTCCAAATTATCATCATCATCATCTAGTAAAACAGGTTGTGCTACTTCGTAATTGCTCCTTGGCTTCGTCTTCACAATAGCCCACCAATCTTTCATATCCTTAGTCATTGAAGGATATGGTACATAATAAACTTGCTCTACCTGTGATGCTAGGACAAATAGGGTCATCAATGCATCCTTTGGATTTGTGTTTGATATCAACCAAATTATGTTTATGATCCACTTTTACCCCTTGAAAAGGGTCAAACCAAGCACATTTAAACAATACAGTAATGCAACGACCATCTTTAGAGTGGTATTCGAGCTCCAAGACCTCTTCTAACGATCCATAATAATCAGTCTCGGAGACGGAAGAATAAGACCCTCTTACGCATACACCACTATTGTGTGTAACCCGCCCTATACCATGTCGTTTAGTATGGAACTTGTAACCATTGAAAAAAAATCCTTTGTGTAATTTAACATTGCGTAATGGTCCTCGTGCTAGACCTTTCAAATGTTCACAACTACCATCTAAGCTTTCAAAAACCTACATTAATAACAAAATTAACATTGTCAACTAAAAATGCTTAAAACTTGTAGGTAATATAGTATTTAATATTAATATTTGTGCTTACATGCTCCTTGAACCAGTCAGCAAATTCTTGGTCTCTAAGTGATGCTACATCAATAGAACAATCTCTTTCTCTAATCCAATTATCAAACAAGCTAACAAATAGAACTTTAAACTGTTATAATTATAACTTAGATATATGTGACACTAATAATAGTTTTTGATATACCTTATGAATGGTTGAACCTCTTGACAGTTAAGCAATACATAGGTATGAGCCTTGTGCCTCTACGAAGGTGTTAAGAATACTTCTCTTCCTTTCTTGTTAAAGTCTACGAGATGGAACTTTAAATATGCTTAATTTTAAGTTTGTACTCGAAGAACTAGAAATATCAGGGGATTAATTCCGAGGGTCGCGATTCAGTCGTGTTTCTATTGTCGGATCAATATACAATGAGCATTGGGTGGATAGCTCATGTACGAGATAAGACTCAGAAATAGACCCCTCAACCTTTGATTTGTTTCGGACCGTTCTTTTCAATGAACCTAATTTCCTAAAAAAGTTATCGGAATATAAAAATATTAGTAAATAGATAATAACAACAAAAGGATATTATAATCTAGAAAATATGGTACACTTACCTTCATAGATATACATCCATCTATATTGCACACGACCCCCGAGAATAGCTTCATTCGCCAAATGTATTACAAGGTGCTCCATTGAGTCAAAGAATCCAGGTGGAAAGACTTTCTCTAACTTGCAAATGGTAACAATTATACTTTCTCGCAACTTCTCTAAGTCTTGTATATGTAACACCTTTGAGCATATTGCACGAAAGAATGTGCACAACTCTGTTATCGCATCCCATATTGCATTTGGTATAAACCCTTTTAAGGCAATAGGAAGCAAGCGTTGCATGAATACATGACATTCATATCAGCGGGTAGCCTGAGTTTCTTTAGAGTCTTCTTTGTCTCGTAGAAGTTTGCAACTAGTTTATTATCAGCAGGTAGCCAACTTTTGATAAAGTGGACTAGTTTATCAAAGGTCGATTCAGGAACATTACATTCCGACTTCCAATTCAACAAGGATGTGGCAGCTTGTAATTTTGACCAATTTTGACAACCCCCATATAAAGGCTCGTTATCAGCTTCCAACATGTCATAGAACTCTTGTGCAGATTTACTCGGATTTTGTTGTTCGAAGACATTTGAAGCATTAATTGATGGAAACGATGCATAAATGTTATCCAACACCATTTGTCTGCAACCAAAATTGGGGTTATCATCTCTACTTGGATTAAAACATTGCCCAGTGTCTTCAAGGTTGTCTTTTGTTTCACCATGTGACAACCAAATTTTATAATCAGCTACAAAGCCATTCGTACACACATGATACTTAACTTCCTCTCTTGTCAAGTACGGTTTTAATTTGCATTTCGAACAAGGACATCTAATACGAAGAATTTGTTTAACGTCCACGGTTCTCTTCCTAACATTTCGTGTTTGAGAAAAGGCGAAGTCTAAAAATTCTGTGTCTACTAAGTTGCACCAATCAAGATCTAATAAACCTTGACTGTTTGTCATTTGGTACATCCATCTTCTGTCAATTTTGCTTGACATACTACAACATAATAAAAAAGATATTGTAAGTAAAAAACAAACGCATCCACACAACTACAACATAATAAACCATTAAACCTTGACTGCTTAATTTTTCATCACTCCACATCAACTATGTCAAAACAATAAATAATAGTCAAATTTATTACCTGTGTTAATTTGTACCAGTTGAAAGAAACAAGAAAAAAACATATATAACAACTATCACTCTTAGTTCGTAAATATGCAAGAAATAACAAGAAAAAAATATAAAAAAGTCAAATATATTACCCCTAATTATGAAGTAACCATCTATTGTTTTATAAATTACAGATCTAAATTGTTCCAAAAGATATAAAGATTAGTAAAGATAGAGCACACACTAACCTTGATAATAATTGGGAATGGAGTCGATTGAGAGCTGGAGGTCGGATTTTGTGGCAATGAAAAAGTGAGGTGGGTTTTGGGGGGAAAGGAGAAGATGAGTTGAAAATTTTGGGGAAAATGAAAAAGAATTGACTAATTTTGGGGGGATGAAATATTGAGAGTGGGTTTTTGGGGGGAAAGGGAATTTAGGGATGAAAAATTATATGTTAAGTTATATTAAAATGTTATATTAGATAAGTTACTAGGAAATCCATGTGTGATAGTTAAAATTTACCTAGAGATTTTCTAGCTATTATTATTCATAAGAAATTCCTAGGAAATTCCGAAGGATTAGCTAGTGCGAATATTTTGTCGCTAATTGGTAGGAAATCACTAAAAAAACATCACTAATAACCTTGCACATAATTCATAGGAAATTTATAGGAATTCCTTAGGTAATTTCCTACGAAAGATTTCCCTAGGAAAAATTGGTTGGTGTTGCCTCTTTTTCTAGTAGTGGAAAAACCTTAAAAAGTATCGTTAATGGAACAGGGGTTTCTATATGGGATCAATGAATATTTTATCTATTAACGTTAGAGGCACCATGAAACGTTATAAACGTAATTGGGTCAAAGAGTTGTGTTATAAAAATAATGTTCATTTCCTTGGAATTCAAGAATCAAAATTGACGCGTCTTGAGTTGTTTCGGCTAAAGAGTATGTGGGGGAATTATTCGTTTTGATTGTGCCTATGGCTAAAGGAAGGTCGGGAGGGATTATCTCCATTTGGGATCCGGCTATGTTTATTAAGACTAATATTTGGTGCGATGATCACTACGTTATTGTGCAAGGTAAATGGACAAACTCTGATGATATGTATTTTATGATCAATATATATATGGCCCTCATGACACTCACACTAAGGCAACTTTATGGAATTCGTTATGTATGTTCATTCAGACTCATAAAGGTAAGTTTATGCTATTTGGAGATCTTAACAAGGTGAGAGATGACTCTGAGCGTTATGGCTCTACCTTTTCCCGATCAGAAGCAGACTGTTTTAATTCCTTCATTGAAGTGACGTATCTAGTTGAAATGCCAATGGGTGGAAGGAGATTTACTTGGATGAATAAGTCAAGAACAAAAATGAGTAAACTTGGTTTTTTTTATATTGTCAGAGTCTATTCTAAACGAGACTCAAGATTTGAAGGCTACGGTGTTGGAAAGGGGCAAGTCTGATCATAACCCTATTTTCCTACATATTAAAAAATCAGACTATGGTCCATACCTGTTTAAGTTCTTTCATTTGTGGTTGAATCGGCCTGATTTTAACCCTCTGATTAAAAAATTCATAAAAGATTCGTCAACAATTAAAACAACCCCGGGATCAAGACTCAAAAGTAGACTAAAGATGCTCAAAGAAAAGATTAAAGAATTGCACCATTCCACCAAACACATAAAACAATCTCAAGACCTAGCTCGCAGAAACTGGTGCGAGTGGCCTTCTGTGCTACTCATTAATAATTAATCTGGGTTAAATAACAGAATTTGATGATGTTAGAGCCCCCTTCAATAATAGGTCTGTATAAACGAAATTGACCAAAAATTAGATATGAACATAGTGTCAAATTCGGATCGAGAAGAAAGGATAAATCTGATACAAGAATGAGGAATTGGATCATATAGCTGGTTTGGACCTTGATCAAAAGGCTCATGCTCAGTGGGATGCGGAAGGTGACGAAAACATGAAATTTTTTCATTGATTGATTAATCAACGAGGACGAAAATAATTGGTGAAAGGAAATTATGGTTGACGGATTATGGTACTCAAATCCTTCTCATGTGAAACGATATTTCTTTAATTTCTATAAAGAAAAGTTTCAAGATCAGGTTTCTAACGTAAATTTCATTGATATTCCTCAAATCGTGCGTCTTACAGATAATGATCGTCTCCATTTAGACAAAGATGCATCATTGGAGGAAATTAAGAATGCGGTATGGGATTGTGGTAGTAGTAAAGCTCCAGGCCCAGATGGATTCTTGTTTCTGTTTCCGAAGTCGTATTGGGATGTTTAGAAAGTTGATATAGAGGAATTTGTGTCAACCTTTCTTGCTTCAGGCCAAATGCCGGTGGGAGCTAATTCGGCTTTCATCACTCTTATCCCCAAGGTTCATAATCCTCTCTTCATTAATGATTATCGGCCTATATCCTTGATTGGCTTACAATACAAAATATTAGCTAAACTTCTTGTTAATCGTCTAGCGGAAGCTATAGATAAAGTTGTAAGTCATGAACGGTCGGCGTTTATCTCAAGACGCCAAATTCTTAATGGTCCCCTTATGTTAAGTGATCTAATTGATTGGTATAAAAAGAAAAACAAAAAACTGATGATCTTTAAGGTGGACTTTGAGAAAGCATATGATTCTGTAAGTTGGACGTATCTTGATTATATTTTACTACATTTTGGTTTTAGTGAAAAATGGAGAGGATGGATTCGGGCATGCTTACATTCGGCCAGGACTTCTATTCTTGTAAATGGTAGTTCGACTAAAGAGTTCTCGATTAAGCGTGGTTTGAGACAAGGTGACACATTATCGCCGTTCTTATTTATCCTCGTTATGTAGGGTCTCCATGTAGCTATTAAAGATGCATCCCAATCCTGGTTGATTAAAGGAGTAAGCGTGGGGAACTAAAATTTCAAATTTTCTCATTTATTCTATGCCGACAACGTGGTTATGGTCTCGGATTGGAGTACAAATGACATGGATAATATTATTCGAGTCTTACATATTTTCCATCTAGCATCGAGGCTTAAAATCAATATTAATAAGTCTTATGTGTACGGTGCCGAAGTTTCCACGGAAGAAATTGAAACTATGGCTAGTTTGGCGGGATGCTCACTGGGTTCTTTACCGTTTGATTACTTAGGTCTTCCAATTGGTGTGTATATGAATAAGGTTTCGAGATGGAATATTTTGGTTGATCGGTTCAAAGCTAAACTCTCATCATGGAAATCTAATCTTTTATCGATTGGTGGTCGTCCAACGTTACTCAAAACGGTGTTGGGTAGTCTCGATATATATTACATGTCTATTTTTAAAGTTCCGGCAACAATTAATAAACTTTTAGAGAGTATTAGAGCTACATTTTTCTGGGGTGGTGATAATTTAAAAAAAAAAGGTGGCTAGGATAAAATGGACCTCGTATTGGCATCCAAGGCTCATGGTTGTTTAGGTGTGGGTAGTTTAAAGTCGTTCAATTTAGCTTTTCTTCAAAAGTGGCGTTGGAGATTCTTGACTCAACCAAATGCCTTATGGGTGTCTCTAGTTAAAGCTATACATCGAGAAGACGGGGGATTAGACTCCGCTTATTGTGCTACGCAAGGTACTTGGGCTAATGTGGTTGTTTCATTTCATGATTTACACGTAAGTGATATTATTCCAAAGAGTACCATTCGGATAAAAGTAGGTTGTGGATCACAAGTTAAATTTTGGAAAGATGTTTGGATTAGAGACTATGCTTTGAATCATCGGTACAACAAATTGTTAAGTTAGACGTTAATGAAGATTGTTATGCTAGGTAAAGATGTTTTTTCTATTGGAGAAACACGTAAACATATTGACAAGTGTATTCTTCCTATTATGGATTCAAGCACAAGATGGAACAAGTTTCTTCCAAGGAAGATTAATTGTTTTATGTGGAGACTATCTTTGGACCGCCTTCCTCACCGTTTCACTTTATCCATACGTGGTTTTGATATTGATTCAATTTTATGTCCAGTGTGTTTAGAGATGGCCGAAACTAAAGACCATATATGTTTTCTCTACATGTGAGCTTGATGTTGATGTATGGAGGTTAGTTCGATTCGGGTGCGATATTTCTAATTCTAATCTGAGTTCCATTGCAGAATGGTTAGCGTGGATCGATGGTTTAGCAGGAGCCTCTGTTAAAAAGGAGCGGATATACGTGATAGTTGCGACTACATCGTGCTATATTTGGAAGTTTCGAAATAATGTCATTTTTAACTCTCGGTCTATCAGGATAAGTGACATTTTTTATTACATACAATTGTATTCTTTTTCTTGGTTAAAATTTAGAGGGGCCAAAATGTTAAGTTGGCAAGATTGGTTACAAACTCCTTTGTATTTTTCTTCTAGTTTCTTGCTAGAAGTTGTGTTTTATATATTTCTTTTGTTGCTGTTCAAAAATAATAATTGAGTGTCAAGGTTAACTGGGACTGTTTTAGCCTTTAGGTGACAATTAGTGATAAATTTTGTATTAATTACTTTATCGGTGTAAACTTTCTTTTTATTATTCGTAAAATAGTTAAGTATATATTAATCATCGAAAACTATAAATTTGTTACAAGTCAATCATCTTTAGCTAAGGACATTCCCATAACACCATTATGGTCAACAACTCAATTTTCAAAACCATAATGATATGACCCAGCGAAGAAAAAAAAGTATCGTGATTAAACCCGACAAACCACATTGACCAATTATGTAATTAACACTAAAATTAAGAAGGATTGTGCTGGACTCATACTTTAGGCTTTGAACTAGCTACCCAAGTTGCTCTCCAGTTGAAAAATACTTCAGCACTTTTAATCTAAACAATCCTTGTCGTTACTATACATGACGTTTTTGTTCACTTAGGTTACTCTACTCGGTAAGTGAACAAAAGAAGATTAGATTAAGCTAAGTGACCAAACACGGTAACTACAATATCCTCTGTATCTGTTAACGTGTACTAGCCGGGTACCCACGCGTTGCGGCGGCGGGTACCCGTGTGATTATACCTTTTGGCGATAGCAAGATTTTTCCGATGCATTACTTTTAAAGAAGGAAAAAAAAGAATGTCCAACAGATATTATTAATTGGAAATTAGTTTGTTTTCTTACCTACGCATTTAGTAATATAATAAAAAGCTTTTATAGCAGGATGCCTACGCGATTATATGTTTTCATGATGCTAACTTAACACATGGCGATAACTTAATGTAACAACTTTACCGCACAATGTTGCTTTAAAAAATGGCAGACTTGCATCACGATGCAACGACGATACGGAAATGATGGTCAAAGATATAGCTATTCGTTTAGGACGTGTAATATTATATGTCGTTTAAACATACAAGGTGTTTTCAATTAGCGGTTTTAGCACCATATAGTGGTGTCTATATTGCTAAGTTGTGGTGGTAAATGGTGGTCATTTGCGTGGTCCAAAAAGGTGGTGTCAGAAATTCTGACTACATAAAAGATTGGTTTCTAGATTCACTTAATGATTTGTAAATTTTATTTAGCGGGTGTTTTAAGAAAGAAATATAAGATACGATGATTTATACGTTATTATTTGATACTATGTGATATATTAAGTGTATTTTATATGTGAATGGTATTTTAATAATATTATTATTTAGTGGGTGTTTGAAAGATATAAATGATGAAATGATTGATGCATTATTGTTTTTGTATTATTTGATATATTAATCGTACTTTTGAGTGATGGGTTATTTTAATTATATTATTAATAATTTGTAAATTTCATTAGTGAGTGTTTTAATGAAAAAAAATTAGATGATTTGTGTATTATTGTTTTGTACCAAGTGCTATATTAATTGTATTTTTCAGTTAGAGTATTTTAATGATTTCATTAATTAGATGATTTATGAATGTTACAAGTTAGATGATTTATGTATTATTGTTTTGTACCAAATGCTATATTAATTGTACTTTTTGTTACAAGTTTTGTGAGTTACTTTTATTAGAAATATTGTTTGTCTTAAAAATTTTAAGACTTCTATATTTAGAATGTCCAAAATACTTTATATAGACTAGTAGGGTACCCGCGCGTTGCAGCGGCGGGTACCCTGAAATAAAAATTTTCGATGAATAATATATTTTAGTTTATTATGTTCTTTTTAACAATAAATTTAAGGATATCAAGAATTTAGTATAGCCCGTGGTCGTTCGGGCTCGAACCCGTTGGCCCGTGTTTGCTCGGGCTCGAGCCCGTTTGGTCCGTGCCATTTCGGGCTCAAGCCCATTTGGCCCGTTGCCCGTTCGAGCTTGAATATTTGTATAATGTGCTTTATTATTTGTAGTAGTGAAATTTAATGCAGGAATTTGTGTTTAATTTGGTTGTACAATATGCTTGATAATTTGTATTTCTTATGTAAGGGGTGTTTTAATAACTGTATTAATTGTATTTATTGACCAGTTAAATAATTGACTACATTAAATAGCATTAATGTGGTGTTTTGTTGTACATTATGTTTCTTGTCTTGTACGTCTTAAAATTATGTGCATTAAAGTGTTGTACAATATGTTTCTTTTCTTGTAAGTAGTAGTCATTATAGTCATTAATAACATTGACCACCTTAATAACATTAATGTTGTAAGTCTGAAAATAAGTCTGAAAATTACATCATGCTTATTTTGTTGTACACTATGCTTATTTTGTTGTAAATCTAAAGATTGGTTGCAGCTATTGTACATTATGCTTAAATGGTTGTAATTTTTGGTGAAGGGATGTTTTTAATAGCATTAATGTTGTTTGATAGAATTTTGGTCTTAAAACGACACCACGCTTTATTTTGTTGTACAATATGCTTACTTTGTTGTAATTCTAAAAATTGGGTGCATTAAAGTGTTGTAAACCATGCTTAATTTCTTGTACGTCTTAAAATTAAGAGTGGGGTGCCTTCGTGCATTATAAGTAGTATAGATAATTGTAATAACATGTGGTACTTGCAAAACATGAACCTTTTATGACGGGTATAACCCCAAGCGCATTGAACATAAATGGTAACACTTGGGTTCCAAAACAAAGGGAAGACGGATGGATGGATAATAAGAGACTGATTAGAGATGATCAATCTCCAAAGAAGTAGATACGAGACGAGATGGATAAGGCCCTTTGAGCGGGTAAGACTCCAAGAAAACTAGAGAGAAACTAAGACTTTAATCAATTTTCTTCTTCATTACAAGACATAAGGATTACATATAAATAGGACATATAAATAGGACTAATAAAAACCCCCATATAAAGGCTCATTATCAGCTTCCAACATGTCATAGAACTCTTGTGCAGATTTACTCGGATTTTGTTGTTCGAAGACATTTGAAGCATTAATTGATGGAAACGATGCATAAATGTTATCCAACACCATTTGTCTGCAACCAAAATTGGGGTTATCATCTCTACTTGGATTAAAACATTGCCCAGTGTCTTCAAGGTTGTCTTTTTGTTTCACCATGTGACAACAAAATTTTATAATCAGCTACAAAGCCATTCGTACACACATGATACTTAACTTCCTCTCTTGTCAAGTACGGTTTTAATTTGCATTTCGAACAAGGACATCTAATACGAAGAATTTGTTTACCGTCCACGGTTCTCTTCCTAACATTTCGTGTTTGAGAAAAGGCGAAGTCTAAAAATTCTGTGTCTGCTAAGTTGCACCAATCAAGATCTAATAAACCTTGACTGTTTGTCATTTGGTACATCCATCTTCTGTTAATTTTGCTTGACATACTAGACAACTACAACATAATAAAAAAGGTATTGTAAGTAAAAAAACAAACGCATCCACACAACTACAACATAATAAACCATTAAACCTTGACTGCTTAATTTTTCATCACTTCACATCAACTATCTCAAAACAATATAAAAAAGAAACAAGAAAAAAACATATATAACAACTATCACTCTTAGTTCGTAAATATGCAAGAAATAATAAGAAAAAAATATTAAAAAGTCAAATATATTACCCCTAATTATGAAGTAACCATCTATTGTTTTATAAATTACAAATCTAAAAGTTAGGTCAAAATTGGGTATAAACATATCAAAATTGTTCCAAAAGATATAAAGATTAGTAAAGATAGAGCACACACTAACCTTGATAATAAATGGGAATGGAGTCGATTGAGAGCTGGAGGTCGGGCCAGGAGTGAGGAGGTCGGATTTTGTGGCAATGAAAAAGTGAGGTGGGTTTTGGGGGGGAAAGGAGAAGATGAGTTGAAAATTTTCGGGAAAATGAAAAAGAATTGACTAATTTTTGGGGGAATGGAATATTGAGAGTGGGTTTTTGGGGGAAAGGGAATTTAGGGATGAAAATTAGAGTAAATTACATAAATCGTCTTTGTGGTTTGGTCAAAGTTACGGATCTTATCCATATACGTTTTTTTTAGCGCGTTTTGTCTCTGTGGTTTACAAATCTTACGGATCTGACCCGGTCCTAAAAAAGGACCTCCCTTGCAAATCTCTCTAATGTGAGGGCTAACGATCGTTATACAAACCACAGAGCCGATTTATGTAATTTACTCTTTAAAAAAAAAAGTTTTTTTCTTTTTAGTTTTATTATTCAAATTTTTTTCATTTTATTACGATTAAATTTTTTAATAAAAAAAACTTTTTTTTTTAATTTAATTTTAATTTTATTATAATAAATTAAAAAAAAAAATAATTTTATTATAATAAATTAAAAAACTATTTTTATTTTATTTTTTTAATTTTAAAAAAAAATCAAAAAAATTATAATAAAATTTAAAAAAAAAATAATTTTATTATAATATTTTAAAAAAAAAACTGTTTTGTTCTTTATAAAAATTAATTTTATTAAAAAAATTAAAGTAAAATTAAAAAAAAAAAACTTTTTGAAGGCTTTTTGATTATTGCTCGGTTCTCTCATGGTTTGGCGGCTTGGAATGATGGATTTGAAGGCTTTTTGATGTTCTACCTCTTGGTTGATTTCTTTTGTTTTGTGTTTCTTGCAATTTCCGGTTTTGTTTTGGAACTTTTTTGTTAATAAAATCTTAGCCTTTTGAAAAAATAATAATAACATTACCAAAGTACTTGTAAACTTTACGAGAACATTTGTTTCATGAGAAAACTAAAAAAACCTTGATTAAAGTCCAAACTGAAAACATTCTCACCACTAAAGGGAAAGCGAGCTTATTTCTTCAGTTTCAAGTATGCCATGACGTCTTAAGATATGTACAATATCAAAAGAGAAATAAAATAAAATGAGAATGTCGAAAAAATACCACAGTTTTTAATAAAATTAATTTTTTTAAATAAAAAACAGTTTTTTTTTTTTTTTTAAATACAATAAAATTAAAATTTGTATTTTTTAATTTATTATAATAAAATTAAAATTAAATTTAAAAAAAAATTTATTAAAAAATTTAATCGTAATAAAATTAAAAAAAATTGAATAATAAAACTAAAAAGAAAAAACTTTTTTTTTTAAAGAGTAAATTACATAAATCGTCCATGTGGTTTGTATAACGATCGTTAGCCCTCACGTTAGAGAGATTTACAAGGGACGTCCTTTTTTGGGACCGGGTCAGATCAGGGCAAGATCCGTAAGATTTGTAAACCACGGGGACGAAACGCGCTAAAAAAAGTATAGGGACAAGATCCGTAACTTTGACCAAACCACAAGGACGATTTATGTAATTAACTCTGAAAATTATATGTTATTCATAAGAAATTCCTAGGAAATCTCAAGGAAATTCCGACGGATTAGCTAGTGCGAATATTTTGTCGCTAATTGGTAGGAAATCACTAAAAAAAACGTCACTAATAACCTTGCACATAATTCGTAGGAAATTTGTAGGAATTCCCTAGTCAATTTCCTACGAAAGATTTCCCTAGGAAAAATTTGTTGGTGTTGCCTCTTTTTCTAGTAGTGGAAAAACCTTAAAAAGTATCCTTAATGGAACAGGGGTGTCTATATGGGATCAATGAATATTTTATCTATTAACATTAGAGGCACCATGAAACGTTATAAACGTAATTGGGTTAAAGAGTCGTGTTATAAAAATAATGTTCATTTCCTTGGAATTCAAGAATCAAAATTGACGCGTCTTGAGTTGTTTCGGCTAAAGAGTATGTGGGGGAATTATTCGTTTTGATTACGCCCATGGCTAGAGGAAGGTCGGGAGGGATTATCTCCATTTGGGATCCGGCTATGTTTATTAAGACTTATATTTGGTGCGATGATCACTACGTTATTGTGCAAGGTAAATGGACAAACTCTGATGATATGTGTTTTATGATCAATATATATGGCCCTCATGACACTCACACTAAGGCAACTTTATGGAATTCGTTACGTATGTTCATTCAGACTCATAAAGGTAAGTTTATGCTATTTGGAGATCTTAACAAGGTGAGAGATGACTCTGAGCGTTATGGCTCTACCTTTTCCCGATCAGAAGCAGACTGTTTTAATTCCTTCATTGAAGTGACGTATCTAGTTGAAATGCCAATGGGTGGAAGGAGATTTACTTGGATGAATAAGTCAAGAACAAAAATGAGTAAACTTGGTTTTTTTTATATTGTCAGAGTCTATTCTAAACGAGACTCAAGATTTGAAGGCTACGGTGTTGGAAAGGGGCAAGTCTGATCATAACCCTATTTTCCTACATATTGAAAAATCAGACTATGGTCCATACCCGTTTAAGTTCTTTCATTTGTGGTTGAAGCGGCCTGATTTTGACCCTCTGATTAAAAAAGTCATAAAAGATTCGTCAACAATTACAACAACCCCGGGATCAAGACTCAAAAGTAGACTAAAGATGCTCAAAGAAAAGATTAAAGAATGGCACCATTCCACCAAACACATAAAACAATCTCAAGACCTAGCTCGCAGAAACTGGTGCGAGTGGCCTTCTGTGCTACTCATTAATAATTAGTCTGGGTTAAATCACATAATTTGATGATGTTAGAGCCCCCTTCAATAATAGGTCCGTATAAACGAAATTGACCAAAAATTGGATATGAACATAGTGTCAAATTCAGATCGAGAAGAAAGGATAAATCTGATACAAAAATGAGGAGTTGGATCATACAGCTGTTTGGACCTTGATCAAAAGGCTCATGGTCAGTAGGATGCGGAAGGTGACGAAAACATGAAATTTTTTCATGTATTGATTAATCAACGAAGACGAAAACAATTGGTGAAAGGAAATTATGGTTGACGGATTATGGTACTCAAATCCTTCTCATGTGAAACAATATTTCTTTAATTTCTATAAAGAAAAGTTTCAAGATCAGGTTTCTAACGTAAATTTCACTTATATTCCTCAAATCGTGCGTCTTACTGATAATGATCGTCTCCATTTAGACAAAGATGCATCATTGGAGGAAATTAAGAATGCGGTATGGGATTGTGGTAGTAGTAAAGCTCCAGGCCCAGATGAATTCTCGTTTCTGTTTCTGAAGTCGTATTGGGATGTTTTGAAAGTTGATGTAGAGGAGTTTGTGTCAACCTTTCTTGCTTCAGGCCAAATGCCGGTGGGAGTTAATTCGGCTTTCATCACTCTTATCCCCAAGGTTCATAATCCTCTCTTCATTAATGATTATCGGCCTATATCCTTGATTGGCTTACAATACAAAATATTAGCTAAACTTCTTGCTAATCGTCTAGCGGGAGCTATAGATAAAGTTGTAAGTCATGAACGGTCGACGTTTATCTCAGGACGCCAAATTCTTAATGGTCCCCTTATGTTAAGTGAGCTAATTGATTGGTATAAAAAGAAAAACTAGAAGCTGATGATCTTTAAGGTGGACTTTGAGAAAGCATATGATGATGTAAGTTGGACGTATCTTGATTATATTTTACTACATTTTGGTTTTAGTGAAAAATGGAGAGGATGGATTCGGGCATGCTTACATTCGGCCAGGACTTCTATTCTTGTAAATGGTAGTTCGACCAAAGAGTTCTCGATTAAGCGTGGTTTGAGACAAGGTGAGACATTATCGCCGTTCTTATTTATCCTCGTTATGTAGGGTCTCCATGTAGCTATTAAAGATGAATCCCAATCCTGGTTGATTAAAGGAGTAAGCGTGGGGAACTAAAATTTCAAATTTTCTCATTTATTCTATGCCGACAACGTGGTTATGGTCTCGGATTGGAGTACAAATGACATGGATAATATTATTCGAGTCTTACATATTTTCCATCTAGCATCGGGGCTTAAAATCAATATTAATAAGTCTTATGTGTACGGTGCCGGAGTTTCCACGAAAGAAATTGAAACTATGGCTAGTTTGGCGGGATGCTCTCTGGGTGCTTTACCGTTTGATTACTTAGGTCTTCCAATTGGTGTCTATATGAATAAGGTTTCGAGATGGAATATTTTGGTTGATCGGTTCAAAGCTAAACTCTCATCATGGAAATCTAATCTTTTATCGATTGGTGGTCGTCCAACGTTACTCAAAACGGTGTTGGGTAGTCTCGATATATATTACATGTCTATTTTTAAAGTTCCAGCGACAATTAATAAACTTTTAGAGAGTATTAGAGCTACATTTTTTTGGGGTGGTGATAATTTTAAAAAAAAGGTGGCTTGGATAAAATGGGACCTCGAATTGGCATCCAAGGCTCATGGTGGTTTAGGTGTGGGTAGTTTAAAGTCGTTCAATTTAGCTTTTCTTCAAAAGTGGCGTTGGAGATTCTTGACTCAACCAAATGCCTTATGGGTGTCTCTAGTTAAAGCTATACATCGAGATGACGGGGGATTAGACTCCGCCTATTGTGCTACGCAAGGTACATGGGCTAATGCGGTTGTTTCGTTTCATGATTTACACGTAAGTGATATTATTCCAAAGAGTACCATTCGAATAAAAGTAGGTTGTGGATCACAAGTTAGATTTTGGAAAGATGTTTGGATTGGAGACAATGCTTTGAATCATCGGTACAACAAATTATTAGGTTAGACGTTAATGAAGATTGTTATGCTAGGTAAAGATGTTTTTTCTATTGGAGAAACACGTAAACATATTGACAAGTGTATTCTTCCTATTATGGATTCAAGCACAAGATGGAACAAGTTTCTTCCAAGGAAGATTAATGTTTTTATGTGGAGACTATCTTTGGACCGCCCTCCTCACCGTTTCACTTTATCCATACGTGGTTTTGATATTGATTCAATTTTATGTCCAGTGTGTTTAGAGATGGCCGAAACTAAAGACCATATATGTTTTCTCTACATGCGAGCTTGCTGCTGATGTATAGAGGTTAGTTCGATTCTAGTGCGATATTTCTAATTCTAATCTGAGTTCCATTGCAGAATGGTTAGCGTGGATCGATGGTTTAGCAGGAGGCTCTGTTAAAAAGGAGCGGATATACGTGATAGTTGCGACTACATCGTGGTATATTTGGAAGTTTCGAAATAATGTTATTTTTAACTCTCGGTCTATCAGGATAAGTGACATTTTTTATTACATACAATTGTATTCTTTTTCTTGGTTAAAATTTAGAGGGGCCAAAATGTTAAGTTGGCAAGATTGGTTACAAACTCCTTTGTAATTTTCTTCTAGTTTCTTGCTAGAAGTTGTGTTTTATATGTTTCTTTTGTTGCTGTTCAAAAATAATAATTGAGTGTCAAGGTTAACTGGGACTGTTTTAGCCTTTAGGTGACAATTAGTGATAAATTTTTTATAAAATTACTTTATCGGTGTAAACTTTGTTTTTATATTTGTAAAATAGTTAAGTATATATTAATCATCGAAAACTATAAATTTGTTACAAGTCAATCATATTTAGCTAATGACATTCCCATAACACCATTATGGTCAACAACTCAATTTTCAAAACCATAGTGATATGACTCAGCGAAGAAAAAAAAGTATCGTGATTAAACGAGTAAAACCCGACAAACCACATTGACCAATTATGTAATTAACACTAAAATTAAGAAGGATTGTGCTGGACTCATACTTTAGGCTTTGAACTAGCTACCCAAGTTGCTCTCCAGATGCAAAATACTTCAGCACTTTTAATCTAAACAATCCTTGTCGTTACTATACATGACGTTTTTGTTTTTGTTCACTTAGGTTACTCTACTCGGTAAGTGAACAAAAGAAGATTAGATTAAGCTAAGTGACCAAACACGGTAACTATAATATCCTCTGTATTTGTTAACGTGTACTAGCCGGGTACCCACGCGTTGCGGCGGCGGGTACCCGTGTGATTATACCTTTTGGCGATAGCAAGGTTTTTCCGATGCATTACTTTTAAAGAAGGAAAAAAAAAGAATGTCCAATAGATATTATTAATTGGAAATTAGTTTGTTTTCTTACCTACGCATTTAGTAATATAATAAAAAGCTTTTATAGCAGGGTGCCTACGCGATTATATGTTTTCATGATGCTAACTTAACACATGGCGATAACTTAATGGAACAACTTTACCGCACAATGTTGCTTTAAAAAATGGCAGACTTGCATCACGATGCAACGACGATACGGAAACGATGGTCAACGATATAGCTATTCGTTTAGGACGTGTAATATTGTATGTCGTTTAAACATACAAGGTGTTTTCTATTAGCGGTTTTAGCACCATACAGTGGTGTCTATATTGCTAAGTTGTGGTGGTAAATGGTGGTCATTTGTGTGGTCCAAAAAGGTGGATTCAGAAATTCTGACTACATAAAAGATTGGTTTCTAGATTCACTTAATGATTTATAAATTTTATTTAGTGGGTGTTTTAAAAAAGAAATATAAGATACGATGATTTATGCGTTATTATTTTATACTATGTGATATATTAAGTGTATTTTTTATGTGAATGGTATTTTAATAATATTATTATTTAGTGGGTGTTTGAAAGATATGAATGATAAAATGATTTATGCATTATTGTTTTGTATTATTTGATATATTAATTGTACTTTTGAGTGATGGGTATTTTAATTATATTATTAATGATTTGTAAATTTCATTAGTGAGTGTTTTAACGAAAAAGAAAAATTAGATGATTTGTGTATTATTGTTTTGTATCAAGTGCTATATTAATTGTATTTTTCAGTGAGAGTATTTTAATGATTTCATTAATTCTGACATTAATATACATGAATGTTACAAGTTAGATGATTTATGCATTATTCTTTTGTACCAAATGCTATATTAATTGTACTTTTGGTTACAAGTTTTGTGAGTTACTTTTATTAGAAATATTGTTTGTCTTAAAAATTTTAAGACTTCTATATTTAGAATGTCCTAAATACTTTATATAGATAATTGTAATAACATGTGGTACTTGCAAAACATGAACCTTTTATGACGGGTTTATTTTATAACCCCAAGCGCATTGAACATAAATGGTAACACTTGGGTTCCAAAACAAAGGGAAGACGGATGGATGGATGATAAGAGACCGATTAGAGATGATCAATCTCCCAAGAAGTAGATACGAGACGAGATGGATAAGGCCCTTTGAGCGGGTAAGACTCCAAGAAAACTAGAGAGAAACTAAGACTTTAATCAATTTTCTTCTTCATTACAAGACATAAGGATTACATATAAATAGGACTAATAAGAAGCAGTTATCTAAAAACAATAACTAGTTGTACGTGACCCACTACTCTACTATTCTAAGAACTAAACACATGCATGCATGAGCTACCCTAAAAACATGGAACATCTTGACTACTTCTCTACCTTATAACTGTCAAATAACCACTTCTTTCAAACCTAAAAGATTGTTAGTGTTAACAATTTTCTAAGCTACATTTAATAACGAAACATGGGTGCGAATCAATGGAGATTCAAGTGTGGAAATTTAACTCAGCTTATGAAAAAATTCCTTTATATTGATATGAAATTTACAAGTCATGAAGGACCTATGTTTGGCCTCATTACATGTGGCCTTGAATTCTGACCAGAGAGATACTTCAAAATTCATACAAAATACCTTATAATTCTATAGACCATCAGTTATTAGTACTCTTGTAATTTATATATGGTAGACTTTATTAACACTTTATGTTTTAACTTAAAGTTAGTTGCAAGTCTCGCAATCAATTTTATATTGTCCTTTTTCATATTTTATTCATTATATTGGCCATGTAATCATAACACTCTAACTTTCGTCAAGCCTATAATGTTTCATGTCAAAATGAGTGTAAACAGTAGAGTTTAATGTTGCGATAGAAATTTCGTTGAGTATGCAAGAAGAGTTTAGTAAACTTTTTCAATATAGAAAAAACAAACAAATTCAAATGTCATTTTTTATCATGATAAGCATCAATGAAATTTTTAATTATGCATAAATTGAGGGATGGTTTATGCACTGACGACTTTGATGTATTTTTTAATGAAGTCACGATGTATTTTTTTAATGAAGTTGTCATAAAGGCTTAATTTTATAAATAAATCTATGATCAATTAAATACAACACTAAAACTTTCAACATGTTTAGGAAAGAACTTGATTTTCTTGTAAATTCAAGTACATCAACAATTGGAACTTTTAGATAAAGTATGGGGTTGATTGAATAAACTCTAAAGAGGCTTGCCACTGGTGAACTTACTATTCTTCACAACTTTCATAAGATACAAAGCTTCTCAAGTTGCTAATTGTTTATCCCTTCATGAATCACTAAAGAAATATGATCTTTACAAATGACAAAAAAGTAATAATAAAACTAAAACTAAAACTATTTACATCTAATTATTGACACATGTAATGAATATTTAACATAAATATTGTGTAGCTAGGTGGCCAATATTATAGTATTAATTTAGTTATTAACAATTGGTTAAAGAGAGCCGACTTTAATAGTTTCTTACAATCATAAGCAACTTGTTGGAATTAAGTATTTTTTTTGTTGCCAAAGTGTATTTTTTTTCCTTTCTTGACAAACAATATAATTTTATAACATTAAGACTAGTAAGATGCTAGGAATTACAGCAATCTCGATGAACAGAGATCACAACGACCCTCACAACTACAACAATCATAAACATGACTGATTAGATCAATCTAGTATAATATTTCTCAAAAGCAACACAAACGGTTAGGTTTAAGTCCCCGGATCGTTCCAAACGAAGGATGAATGGAGTTCGTAACTCACATCGCGATAACGTGATTTCGAATGGGGAAAAAGGGAGAATAATGGGTTTTATGCTAAAAATGATAATCATAAACTTAAAACAACACAAATAGGCATGTAAAATATTAAAACTAAGCATTTAAAACCTAAAACGCAATAGAAACCTAAAAACGCGCGCGCTCGGGAAAAACCCAAGCCTAAAACGTAAAATTTATGAAATAACGACCCTAGGAATATAAATCTAATTTTCCTTAATGCAAATGATAAAATAAGATTTTATAAAAAAGCGAAATAATTTTTTGACTTTTTAATTAATTATTATGAATTAAAAACTAGTTTTAAGAAAGTAAATGATTAAAAATATTAAAACTAATTGAAAAATACAAAACTTTTATGGAAATTACCTTGCACTAAACAAAACATGAGAAAAATACAAACTGTGAAAAATAAGCATTTGATAAGCAGAAATAAGCTAATTCAGTTTAAAAAGCTTATAAAGAGAAAATAGTTTAAGTGATTTAATTGTGCAAATCATAACGTGAAAAGACCCAAGGGCGCAGTGGTTAAGGTGTGTGTTTGTTGTGTCACTTTTTGCAAATTTTTTTATTTTTGATTTTTCTCTTGAAACCACTTAATAATAAGCTAATCTAAGGAACTTTTTGCAAAACCAATTTATCAACAACACATAAATAAGCAGAATCAAACTAAAGAAACTGACATAACAGGAGTTAAAAGCTTAAACACTCAACTAGGGATGATAAAATTGATAAAGCTCAAACAAGAATAAGCTATAAGCTACTTATGCATCTCATTAGGCTAATGAAAACTAGGGGAAACATAAAAAAAGCTGGAGAATCTATGGGAATAAGCAATGGCAGAAAGTTAAGGGAAAATGGGAAAATAAGCTAGTGCAAGTCTGATATATGAAGAGAAATAAAGGCTGTTTGGAGGAATAACCTAGGGGAAATATAAAAGCTAAACTTAAATAAGCTAATAAAGCTTAAAAACAACCTAAATTCTCTAAACTGTACAAAATCCTATCCTAATAAGCTAATTTACTGAATCAAAACAATAAGCACTAATCAAACTTGATGTTGGGACAGTAGCCTAAGGGGACTATTTGCAGCTTAATTGGGCTCCTAAATAAGCACTATTAATTCTAAAAGGGGAAAACAGCTAAAGCTCATATGATAAGCTATCTACAAACCAAAAATCAAGCCATTTCATCAAAGGACTATATTGGCAGAAAGGGTGACAACATACAGAAGAAATAGGCATACTAGGGACTTTGAAGCTGAAAATTAAGCTATAGAGCTTAACAGAATAAGGTATAAAAACTGATAACAGATGTTCACTAGTGACTAATTAACTAAGAAAGCAACTTTTTAATAATTCTGAAAGAAGTTTGAGCAAAGAAATTGACTGAGGAAAAAGGGCAGTTAGAAGTTTGACAGAAATGAATGAAATAGTTTTAAAACTTCACGACAACTACTCTAAAACTGGAACTACTACTCAATTGACATAAGAACTACTGAATGAACATATTTTCAACAGATTTGAATCAAAGACTCATTTAGACACCAAAACTTAGTTAGTGCCAAACACTCCTTTATACTAGAAATGACTTGTAATGACTTAACAAACTTAACTAAACAGATTTTAACTGAAAATTAAGCTGAGATTATGCTAGGATCAAAGTTTCACTTTAGTTTGACTTTCCTTGACTTTTTTGAATAAATTGAAATTAAAACAAGTTAAAGCAGATATAAGCTCACATAAGCTATGGCAAACTTACATGAGCTTATCTAAACAGAAAGTGAAGCTTGCAAAGCAGTTTGAAACAGATTTAAAATTTGACAAAGTTGAGATTACACTGAAATTAAAGAACAATAATTAAACTAGAAACAGGAAATATAAATTGGTAACAACTCTTCTAAAAGCTCAGGATACTTGAATCTCTACCCTTGATTGCTGGGTTTGACTGGGAGATTTATTTGCTTTGACCGGGTCATGAAATGGTATAAAAAAAACGGGTATGGGGAAATATTACTTGAGGTGGGATTGGGTATGGGCCAATGGGAAATATAAGGTATTAGTGAAATAGATTTGGGTAAATTGGACTTGTGATATCCGGATATGAATAAGCAAAATAGGATAGTTTTAAGGCTTAGGTAAATAATAAGGACCAATCATGTAAATTTCAAAGTTCAAGGACTTAAGTGTACATTGGGTAAAATGAGAGGTGAAAAAGTAATTTGGGTAAAGTTGGGGTAAAATGCGATAAAATGGTATAATGAAGGGGTAAATGGTAAAAATAGGTGAAATGGAGGGTGAGTTTTGTAATTTTGGATAAATTGACGGTGTTTTGTGTAAATGTGGTAAAGGTGAGGGTGACAATGTGAAAACTTCCCAAACATGATCCCAGACTCCGTAAATTGATCTTTTGAGCATCAAAATCCATAAAACCCATAAAACTACTTCCCGGCCGCGGCTTTTGCTCTCCTCTCTTTCCCGTGCCCGGTTTTCTTCTGTTTTCTCTTTCTTTTGTCTGTTTTCTGATATTCGTACCTGCACATTCATAAACTCAAGAAACACACAAATATTGCATTAACGGCTCGTTTCCGGTTTATTTGTGTCAGTTTTGATAAAGAAAAGGTATATGTTTTCACATATACCAACCTCACTAAACTACATCAAAGACAACCGCCTTCAAACTCTAGCACAACACCAAACCACTTAAGATCATCACCCGATTTGGAAGCATTTAGATGGGTTAAAACCCCGACCATGACCTTGACACTGGAATATACTTGTTAAAACCTCAAACCAAAAGTTTCAACCACGCAAACAAATCGAGTGGTGGCACGGGGATATGTAAAATCCGTTGATGAAGAAGAAACCTCATTGTAGAACCATCACATGTCAAAACTACCTGGCCTTTGCTCACCTGACCCAACACCTTGGCCTCTTGGAACTACATCACCTAACCACTTAAGGGCATTTTTAGCCAATGTTATGTTATAATTAAGTGTAGGCCTAGTAATTCATGGAAATGAAATATTTACAGCCAAATATCACTATAAGATCTCATACACTTGCATACTTGTGGGATTCAGCTCACGTTGATGATTCATTTTAAGTTTTTAGCCAAGCTTGATGTTGCACCCAAAAAGAAATCCTTCATTTACGGATTAGTTACAAGCAATTATCATAAACATTATACAATTACACTAGACAAATTTAACCTTCTAAGTGACATCTTATGATTCATCATGAGAGAGGTTGGGGGTTCAAATCATAGCAACTTCAACCTCCTAGGGCGACCATCTCTAAGAGAAAAAATCCATGTTTCTTAGTAATAGTAGTGGTTTAGTTCTATAGGTTTGCAAGGTAAGTAAAGTCTTAGGTTTGAGCTTGGGTTTATTTTGTTAATAAAAAAAGTCAAAAACTATTCCAAAAAAGAATTATTATCTGATGACAGATTAGTATGCCTTGAGTTTTAAAGCATATTCTAATTGGCTAACTTGTGTAGACATCCATTGCGATTACCAAATAAATAACACAACCAACTAAAATTGTGTGTGAACTTACATTGTTTATAGTTATTTCTTTTTATAATAACATGCCAACTAACAATTTTCATTTAAATAATTATCTCTCTTAAATAAAAGTCCTATAATATTTGTGACCCAAAAAATTAAAAGTCAACTTGCAATAACGTGTCTTAATAACTAAAGATGTCTTAATAATTTATTTTAATTTTTATACTCGACTTATATCATATAAAGCATGTTGGTTTCAGCATCATCTACCTCATCATCTAACATAGATGTATAACTATGTTATGCATTCATGTTTAGTAGAATGATTAATCTTTGTACCCTAGCCGCACAACAATAATAACCACAATGATTTATTTTATAGTACGGTGTTTGATATATCCATACAGTATAGAAAGGGAAAACTCCAAAGCCTCAATCCATATATATATGTGATCATTTACTTATCTTAAACTTTTCACATAGATTTTATTTAAAGAAGGATTACATGAGATTTGCTTCATAAAAAGGTAAAGAGATATAATTTTATTAGGGGTGTTCGCGAGGCGGTTCGGTTCGGTTAGTTGGAAGATTTAAACTATCCATCGCGGGGCGGGTAATTAATTTTACTACCCGAAATTGACCCGTACCCGGACAGGCGGGTACCCGAAATGAGCGGTTATCCGCGGTTCGAGTCACGGTTAACCATTTTAAACGTGTATTCGAGTTTAACTGTATAAACGATAACTTGTTTTAGAATGTAAAATGTCATTTTGTTAAAACTGAATGACATTTAATAGATAATAGTCACACAAAAGTTATCCCGTTAGAATAATTGCATTCAAATATCCATACATAATCATTTAACAAAATAATAGTTATTCGACGTCTACAGATTACGATCACGTTTATCAACTTTCACACATAAATGTTTAGAAACGTTTACATTTTGAATATTTAGTTAAAAAAAACCTTCATGTATTAAGCACGGTTCGGTTCGGTTAACCGCGGGTATTAAAAAATAAAAACCGAAGCCGAACCGTGATAAGCGGGTTTTTTCGGTTTCGGTTTTTTTTGGTTTCGGTTTCTTCGGTTTCGGGTTTTTTCGGTTTCGGATTGAGCGGTTCGGCTCGGTTCGTCGGTTTCTCGGATTTTTTGAACACCCCTAAATTTTATACATAATAGTAAATATAATGAGTATAGAGAATAAGTTAAAATTCTATTTTTTTTCATTAGATGCCTTGTATCGTCATATTTATTGAACTAGAAATATTGATTGAACTAGAAATATTGATGAATCCAAATATAGAACTAGTAAATCAACTTTTCTTTAGCTATTTTATTCGTCGTGTCCAAAGCGCTTCCAAACATGTTCGACCAAATCTGAATGAAGTTGATGATGTACTAAACAATCTTGACATATGTCGTCCTTTGAAGGTAATCTTGAAATTGTTGAATATGTTATTGTGTTACTGGTGTGATAACGCACTCTCATTTTTTATAGCATGAATGTGATGGAACGTTAAATCAAGGGTAAGTTACAATGAATGCAAATGCTTATAGTCACATGGTTTCTATCTAAAGATGGAGTTGTTTCATAGGTTACAACGCGCTTTTGTAATACAATTACATTTGGTCTTATTAGAGTTAAAATGAACTCTATTAGCTTAGAAAGTTCATGTGTACTTCAATACATGTACACAGGGGTTCATATTGCTCATTTTAGATAAAATGTGAATGATTTAACTAGATAACTACTCTCTAATCACTAATTAAGGGGTAGGTGAGCAACAAAAGCTTGGGATTCTCTAATTAAAGAAAATATTGAGTTCAGATATGACAATTTTGATTTCCTGAGACCACTCATAAACAATACCCTACCCATATATGTATGATTTTAGAACAATAGAATACAAAGTCAACTAAACATGCCCGACATGTCATGTGTAGGTTGTTGAAACATGTCATGTTATACATTCATTTTTAGTAGGATGATTAATCTTTCCACCCTAATTGCACAACATTGATAACTACATCGATTAGTTTCAATAGTATTGTGTTTGACACATTCATATGGTATAAAAAGGGAAATTCCAAAGCCTCAATATATAGATATGTGAACATTTCCATAATCTAAAAGTTTCTCACATAGATTTTATTATATTCAAAGAAGGTTTTGAGATTTGCATAACAAACGGTGAATAGATATAATTATGTGTATTGTAGTAAATATAAATTATAAATAGAATAAGTAATGCTATTATTTTCATTGGATGCCTTGTATCATTATAATTATTAATGTTAGTCTTGTTTTATGGTCTAGTTATTCTAATTTGACATCGTAGACTTTGATTATCATATATCATGCTTTAATTAATGTATCACTATTACAAATTCACAGCATTCACTATGGTAAACCTATCAAAAGGTTTATAAAAAGCCACTTGAAATAATGTCAATGATTCAAAAAGCTTTTCATATCATGAGCCTATTCCGACTATGGATAAAGCTTTTGAGGTTTATAAATTGTTCCAACACAAACTAATGTTATTAAAAGAAATTAATATTGATGAGCCAATTATTGAACTAGTAAATCAACTTTTATTTAGCTTTTTTATACGTCGTGTTCAAAGCGCTTACAGAAATGTTTGACCAGATTTGAATGAAGTTGATGACGTACTTATCGATCATGTACTTCTGTCATACGTTGAAGGTACTAAACGATCATGTACTTCTTTCGTTGAGTAAGCAAGAAGAGTTCAGTAAACTCTTTCAACATAAAAGAAACAAAGAATTTTAAATGTCATGTTTTATCATGACAAGCATCTATGAAGTTTTAGTTATGAAAAATTAACAGATGATCTCTGCACTGACGACTTTGGTATATTTTTTTAATAAAGTCATGATAAGCACCAATTAGGATTATATACAAGTCTACGATCAATTAAATACAATGTTGAAAGTTTCAACATGTTTAGGGAGCAACTTGATATTCTTGTAAATTCAGGTACATCAATAATTAAAACTTTTAGATAAATTATGGGGTTGATCGAATTAATTCTAAAGAAGCTTACCATTGCTGAAGTCAATATTCCCGCATTAATTTAGTTTATAACAATTTATTTAAAAGATATGTACATGTTATTGTATTTTTTGACTTTTTCTGTTTCTTACAATTAAAAGTAACTCATTGAAAAGAAAACTTTTTAGCCACTGTTCTATTGTAATCAACTACATGTATAATAATTCATGAAAGTGAAAGATTTACAGCTAAATCTCACTATAAGATCTTCTACACTTGTATTCTTGTGGAATTCAATTCACGTTTGATGTTTCATCTCAAGTTTTTAACCAAGATTGGTGTTTTGCCCAAAAGGAAATCCTTCATTTTTGGATTAGTTACATGCAATTATTTGAAACATTGTACATTTATGCTAAACAACTTTTATCTTATAAGTGGTATGTTGTGATACATCATGAGAGATTATGGGTTCAAATCACGACAACTTCAACCTCCAAGGTCAACCATCTTATGCGAAGCAATCCATAATTTTTAGTAATGTAGTAGTTTAGTTCTATAGGTTTACAGGTTTAGTGAAGCCTCAGATTTTGGCTTAGGTTTTTTTCCGTTAATAAAATAAAAATCAAGGACTATTTCAAAAAAATATTATCATCTCATGACTAATTGGTATAACTTAGAGTTTTAAAATATATTGGAACATTGTTTATTATGCAACCGATAAATTTGTCT
Source organism: Chrysanthemum seticuspe (assembly GCA_019973895.1). Classification (NCBI taxonomy): domain Eukaryota; kingdom Viridiplantae; phylum Streptophyta; class Magnoliopsida; order Asterales; family Asteraceae; genus Chrysanthemum; species Chrysanthemum seticuspe. The sequence goes on from BPTQ01000001.1 coordinate 22,193,738, forward strand.
AACAATCTATGTTTTAACTTGATTAGAAATCGACGAATAAGTTTTCTTTAAACTTAAACGTAAATGGATATGTATATGGAAGATGGAAAATTAAACGAATACGGATGTAGATACGGCTTCACCCGATCCATATAATGATCCACTGCCATCCCTAGTTCTAATGTAACGTACTGTAATGTATGGAAATGAAAGATTTACAACCAAATCTCAATTTCGTTAAAGCTGATGTTTCAACTGAACAATAACCAGTTTTTGTCAAAAAGAAATCCTTGATCATTTCATAAATATCTAGTAAATATCAATACAGTAGTTTTATAGTCAGATAATCATAATAAAATGTGAATGACTTAACTAGACAACTACTCTCTAATCACTAATTAAGGGGTAGGTGAGCAACAAAAGCTTGGGATTCTCTAATTAAAGAAAATATTGAGTTTAGATATGACAATTTTGATTTCCTGAGACCACTCATAAACAATACCCTACCCATATATGTATGATTTTAGAACAATAGAATACAAAGTCAACTAAACATGCCCGACATGTCATGTGTAGGTTGTTGAAACATGTCATGTTATGCATTCATGTTTAGTAGCATGATTAATCTTTCCACCCTAATTGCACAACATTGATAACTACATCGATTAGTTTCGATAGTATTGTGTTTGACACATTCATATAGTATAAAAAGGGAAATTCCAAAGCCTCAATATATAGATATGTGAACATTTCCATAATCTAAAAGTTTCTCACATAGATTTTATTATATTCAAAGAAGGTTTTGAGATTTGCATAACAAACTGTAAAACCCTAAAATCTAAAACGGGTAAAAAGACTACTTTGCCCTCTGATTTTAAACTTATGAAATACGTAAAATACGTCGATGCTCATTAAATGTAATTCTAATCTAACTTATAAATGATTGACAAACCTAATATACGAGATTTATTTACGTTTACGTTTAAAAATTTCACCACATGTATATATAATTGTATTAGGCTGAAAATCTCATAAGCTACAAATTTAATACTACAATTAAAAATATTAGAGCCCAACTAAACTTGGATATGGCCCATGTTTCCTTTTCTTTTGTTCGGCTAAGAACAAAACCGTATATCACCTTCCCATCTTCCTCAAAACCCTAAAACCTGCAAAACAAAAGAAACGGCAGAGAACTCCTCCCAAAATAATGCCTAGGGCACGTTGGGCAGCAGCAACAACAAGAGTGATCGTGATTTTTGTGTGGTGCTCTTGTTCGTATATTCCAGTTCTTGTGTGTAAAACCGACCAAGGTACCAGTCTTCTCTTTTGTTTTTCTTTTTTTTTTTCCAGTCGACTCTCACACAAGGTTTTATACTTGTTTTGCACGTCACATCTGTTGAGGTTTCGTTTGGTTTAGACTATGGTTAAAACCTGTTATATATTGAAAGCGTGATAACCTGATGTTAAACAATATTCGACCCATGTCTTTGTTTTGCTTCGACATCATTGGTTTCAGCCATAACCATGGTTATTACTACGTATATAAGCCTTAATATCCACATTAAATGATACAATAATTCGGCCACCAAGAATGAAAACCCTATATCGTTGTTTATGATTTTATGAGAAGGGTTTTGGGTTCATTTCTTAGCTCATTAAAATTCATAAGTATGGGCTGTGGTGATGTCGTGTTTTGAGAACCTTTAATATGTATATAAACTTGTGATTGAAGTGGTACTAATCGGGTTTAAAGAAGTAAATAGGCGCATGTATATATATTAGTGTTGTAGTTTTGTTATTTCATGTGAAACTCGTTCAGGGTGTTTTGGATTAAAATGGTTATACCTTGTCTTGGATTTGTGTCATATGTGTATGGTAAAGGTCAAAAACTTGATGTTTAAATATTGGTTAAGTTAGGGGTACGTTAAATGGGTTAACATGGTGTGAATCATGCAACTTATAATGGATAAAAACAAATTCTGGAAATGGGCAGCTTTTTGATTATGTGTGCGTTGTAACATGAGTTTTATAAATGTTGGAACCTGGGTTTTTATGGGAAAAGTTTATTTTATGTCTTAGTTAAGTTTTCCAAGTGGTTTGGTCGGATTTGGAGTTGTCTAAGTCGTATTTTTGAATTTTACAAAATCAAGTGTTAAAGCTGAGAAAACGGGTCTGAAATTTAGTTGTATTGTTTGATTTTTCATTTTCAAACCATAAGGAATTGGGAGCTCTCCTTTTACAGGAGTGATATTTAGGACATAAATGAATTTCTGGGAGTTCTGGGGATTTTTCCAAGGTGTCTAAACAGGTCCAATAAGCGTAAACTTTTAAGGTGTATTTTCTGATTTCTTTCTGGACAGGTCTGGACTTGTGATTTTCCGTAGGCCATTTGGCATAGATATAGAACCTACCAATTTTTGGAGTCTCTTTTAACTCATATGGGAACCTCTGGGATTTTGCTTGATTTCATTTGAGCTAAGTAAGTATTTTATAAAAATCACTAAAGTCTGGTCCTAATATGAGTTTAAGAAACTGAAAGATAAAATATGATATCAATAGGTAACACACTTACAAATGCATAAGAAGCTTATAAAATGAGAATATACTTATAACTCTAAGAATGTTAATGCGATAAATCTGTTATAACTTTAATGATGCCAATAAGTATTAAATAAATCATAATTCGTGTAGATTCATTGAAGGAGACGCGACGTTATATCTTCATGATTCACTCGTTCGTTTGCTTTTCTCTCATTTGCGTTAAGGTACAGATATTCTGACCTTTTCAGTAAAGGTTCCTTATGATGTTCTTTTCGTTAGCTTTCCTATTTTACTTATTAGGGTTTCCGATGCCATTTCTATGAACCCTTTCCTGATTGTTTGACCTGTTGCTTATCTGAACTTAGGTTTTATTGAACCATGCAATATCTGATTTGAACTATATGTTAGGAAGACTTTAATATGTCATTTGTTGAACCTTATTATATTTGAATATGAACCTTATGATATGAGTTATCTGATATGTTATTTGTTGAACCTTGTGTTTGATTAGGACCTGTGTCATATCTGAAATTTTGTTTGACCTAAGTTAGTTTGACACCCGAGCCAATTATTAAACTAGTCATGGGGGTTCCATGTCCGTGTCAGTGATGCACCTCTGACATGACTCTAGGGCAGTAGAGTGAAGTTCTGCCACGTCCCTTATTTGTTATCTGTTATGAACTCAAGTTATATTATATGGCCAATATATGTTTGTGGGGCGTATGGATGCATCCTAGATCTGATCTGTTATCCGATATGATTTGTCTAGGTGAATGATGTCGTGTGCAATACGCGTCTTCATAAAACTCTGGGAGCTAGCTACTCCGACTTATTTTGAGATTGTTTCTATATAGTTATGATGTTTTTGATATGATATGTTCTGGGCTCGTGGTAGTTAACTAAATCTTTATTTGTTATTTCTATGTTAAGTATTCTGATTATGATTCGGTATGTTCAAGTGTTAATAATTATGTGCTCGGCTTATTATATGTTATTATATGTGGTTATGTTTTTGCATGTTTATGTGACTACCGTCTACTATGCTAGGTTATGATTAATATATTTAAATATGATTCGCATGCTGTCATCTGATGTCATGTTAGTTTATCGTCATGTGAATTCGTTGATCTGTGAGATGAATGTGCTAGTGTGAAAGTGAGTATTCTATAAGTTTAGTATGTATAATTTGTTCAGTTAATTTTGTGAACTTTGCCTATACGTTAGTGTTTTTATCTGCTTATGTTTGACCTGCCATGTTAAGTTCTGCTTATGCTAATATTTGATCTGGGAAATGATTCAATTTATGATGCCTGGTCTGTTAACTTGATAATTGCTATGCTATGTCTTTTGCTTATTTAGTTATAATTTTTCCTACTGTGTTTTCTATTTTGCATATGTGACTGCCATGATTTGAGTGCTATTTCCGCTGCTACAATATTGAATTAAGTGTGTTAAGTGAAGGTTGATTAATTTGTATGAATGCCATGATTATTTCTAGAGAGTGTTTCCGTTAGCCTTAGACTTTTCGTTTGGTTTGTATGTAATCAATTGTCTTGATATGTTAAGTGTCTGGTTATTCGGGAGTGTTTGCATTTGTGTCATTAATGTGCTATGAGGTGTTTAAACTGTTATGTGTGTCTTTTGGATTTATGTATATTTGTGTTTCCGCAGAATCCTCAATGTTTCATTATTTTTCGTTCTGCTACAAATTTTGTTATTCGTTTCTTGTTCAATTCGTATTTATGTTTTGTTTAGTTTTTGTTTTGCTATATATCTGTTCATTGGGCTTTGTAAGCTCAGCTGCACTTTTCTTTTCCTGCGGCAGGTATTAGGCATTCAAGATGAGCTTGTGGGATGGCTGATCTGGGTTGAGAGTAGAAACTGAGAGCAAGATTTGATCATAGAGATCTTAGAATTATTCTGGTTATTTAGTTATTTATGTTTTCTTTTGGAATTTCGTAAAGACTTTCGTTTTTGTATAGTACTTAAAGTTCTGATATGAAATTGTATTTGTGATATCTTTACCCTTGTCGGGTCGGGGTGTTACAATTTATGGTATCAGAGACTAGGTTTTAGGACCCTTAGAGCTTAGGCTATGACCTGTGAGGATTGGGTAGACATTAGGTTTCCGTCTGTTCAGATATCTTTCGATTCCTTTTGATGGTCGTTCAGATTTGACTTCGATATCCTTTTGCCTTCACTGAATTGGCCCTCCTCTTTTCGCATCGAATTTTGTTATTTTGTTTTCGCTCGTCCGTTTGTCGATCGTTAGATGGAGACTACCCGTGGGGCCGAAGAAGATGGTGCCGACCCTGCGTTGCTGCAACAGTTCTTGTGCTGGAGAGGTTCGTAAAGCAGAAGCCACACCCGACTGCCGTGCTGTTGGAGACATCAGGATGCAGCTGGAGGAAGCTGGACGGACCAACCAAAGGCGCAAAAGACGGAGATAAGATTCAACCGGTGGCTGAGAAGGTTCATCTACTTCATATGATTTGGGCGCGACGTGTGTTACTCTGATTCGTTTGTCACGCGTTTTGAGGCGGTTTGATATCTTGCTACGCGATTTTGATCGGCATTACTTTTCTTTGATTCGTTCAGAACTCGGTTTGAATCGTGAAGTTTTATCGTTTAGCATTCTGGTATAACTCAGCTTTTCTTTCTGGATCGTCAGTAATGAGTCATGAGGAACTGTTTTGTGCATTGGTGGCCTTCTTTTCTTTTGTGGTATGGTAAGTTGTTTTGATGTCGTATATGCTGCATGAATGTGTATCTGGTCTGTTATAGTATGTTACTTGCTAGTTGTATGTTATCTGTATGTGATATGTTTGTTGTGATTCTGGTTATGTGGTTTGCCATGACCCGGGACAGAATATGATGACAATAAGAACTGGTTATGTGATGCAAGTATTATGACGCCTGATCAACGTGATAATACCGAGATCATATAATTTGAACTTATTGAAATTATATGACGTCTGGGGAAACGCCTGTGGTTGATACGTGATTGGACTTTGACTTGTACATGTTATTTGTCACTCCTCATGTTTGATTGGAATTCTGTACCTAATTGTGAGATTTTCGTCGATATCTATTACTTATAAGTTTTGTACGTTTGGAATCCGAAATTGTTATGATTTGTGTAAACTATGGATTGCTATGTTTGCTCTATATGTGTACGTCTCCGTGTACCCTTATTGCGGTCCTAGGATTTTCGTGAAGTGTTTGAGGAACATTAGATCCTTTTAGTTTGATTATCTGCGACTAATTAGACCATTAGGATTAGTTCCGTCTATGCATATGATTGATCTCGTCATTAGATATCTGATAAGTTAGAATTGTCGTTTGATTTTCTGCATCTCATCCGTTATCTGCCATTACTTGATGTATATAGGATAGTCTGTTGTAAGTATTTGATTATTGTTTTGATTCGTTTGTTCTGAGATGCGTTACGTGTTCGTTTTAATTCCTCGAAACTCTAAAATCCGCATTTATTTCTTGTTCTGTTCCGTCTTGTTCAATTTTCGAGGACGAAAATTTTCTTTTAGATGGGAAGAGTTGTAATACCCTAAAATCTAAAACGGGTAAAAAGACTATTTTGCCCTCTGATTTTAAACTTATGAAATACGTAAAATACGTCGATGCTCATTAAATGTAATTCTAATCTAACTTATAAATGATTGACAAACCTAATATACGAGATTTATTTACGTTTACGTTTAAAAATTTCACCACATGTATATATAATTGTATTAGGCTGAAAATCTCATAAGCTACAAATTTAATACTACAATTAAAAATATTAGAGCCCAACTAAACTTGGATATGGCCCATGTTTCCTTTTCTTTTGTTCGGCTAAGAACAAAACCGTATATCACCTTCCCATCTTCCTCAAAACCCTAAAACCTGCAAAACAAAAGAAACGGCAGAGAACTCCTCCCAAAATAATGCCTAGGGCACGTTGGGCAGCAGCAACAACAAGAGTGATCGTGATTTTTGTGTGGTGCTCTTGTTCGTATATTCCAGTTCTTGTGTGTAAAACCGACCAAGGTACCAGTCTTCTCTTTTGTTTTTCTTTATTTTTTCCAGTCGACTCTCACACAAGGTTTTATACTTGTTTTGCACGTCACATCTGTTGAGGTTTCGTTTGGTTTAGACTATGGTTAAAACCTGTTATATATTGAAAGCGTGATAACCTGATGTTAAACAATATTCGACCCATGTCTTTGTTTTGCTTCGACATCATTGGTTTCAGCCATAACCATGGTTATTACTACGTATATAAGCCTTAATATCCACATTAAATGATACAATAATTCGGCCACCAAGAATGAAAACCCTATATCGTTGTTTATGATTTTATGAGAAGGGTTTTGGGTTCATTTCTTAGCTCATTAAAATTCATAAGTATGGGCTGTGGTGATGTCGTGTTTTGAGAACCTTTAATATGTATATAAACTTGTGATTGAAGTGGTACTAATCGGGTTTAAAGAAGTAAATAGGCGCATGTATATATATTAGTGTTGTAGTTTTGTTATTTCATGTGAAACTCGTTCAGGGTGTTTTGGATTAAAATGGTTATACCTTGTCTTGGATTTGTGTCATATGTGTATGGTAAAGGTCAAAAACTTGATGTTTAAATATTGGTTAAGTTAGGGGTACGTTAAATGGGTTAACATGGTGTGAATCATGCAACTTATAATGGATAAAAACAAATTCTGGAAATGGGCAGCTTTTTGATTATGTGTGCGTTGTAACATGAGTTTTATAAATGTTGGAACCTGGGTTTTTATGGGAAAAGTTTATTTTATGTCTTAGTTAAGTTTTCCAAGTGGTTTGGTCGGATTTGGAGTTGTCTAAGTCGTATTTTTGAATTTTACAAAATCAAGTGTTAAAGCTGAGAAAACGGGTCTGAAATTTAGTTGTATTGTTTGATTTTTCATTTTCAAACCATAAGGAATTGGGAGCTCTCCTTTTACAGGAGTGATATTTAGGACATAAATGAATTTCTGGGAGTTCTGGGGATTTTTCCAAGGTGTCTAAACAGGTCCAATAAGCGTAAACTTTTAAGGTGTATTTTCTGATTTCTTTCTGGACAGGTCTGGACTTGTGATTTTCCGTAGGCCATTTGGCATAGATATAGAACCTACCAATTTTTGGAGTCTCTTTTAACTCATATGGGAACCTCTGGGATTTTGCTTGATTTCATTTGAGCTAAGTAAGTATTTTATAAAAATCACTAAAGTCTGGTCCTAATATGAGTTTAAGAAACTGAAAGATAAAATATGATATCAATAGGTAACACACTTACAAATGCATAAGAAGCTTATAAAATGAGAATATACTTATAACTCTAAGAATGTTAATGCGATAAATCTGTTATAACTTTAATGATGCCAATAAGTATTAAATAAATCATAATTCGTGTAGATTCATTGAAGGAGACGCGACGTTATATCTTCATGATTCACTCGTTCGTTTGCTTTTCTCTCATTTGCGTTAAGGTACAGATATTCTGACCTTTTCAGTAAAGGTTCCTTATGATGTTCTTTTCGTTAGCTTTCCTATTTTACTTATTAGGGTTTCCGATGCCATTTCTATGAACCCTTTCCTGATTGTTTGACCTGTTGCTTATCTGAACTTAGGTTTTATTGAACCATGCAATATCTGATTTGAACTATATGTTAGGAAGACTTTAATATGTCATTTGTTGAACCTTATTATATTTGAATATGAACCTTATGATATGAGTTATCTGATATGTTATTTGTTGAACCTTGTGTTTGATTAGGACCTGTGTCATATCTGAAATTTTGTTTGACCTAAGTTAGTTTGACACCCGAGCCAATTATTAAACTAGTCATGGGGGTTCCATGTCTGTGTCAGTGATGCACCTCTGACATGACTCTAGGGCAGTAGAGTGAAGTTCTGCCACGTCCCTTATTTGTTATCTGTTATGAACTCAAGTTATATTATATGGCCAATATATGTTTGTGGGGCGTATGGATGCATCCTAGATCTGATCTGTTATCCGATATGATTTGTCTAGGTGAATGATGTCGTGTGCAATACGCGTCTTCATAAAACTCTGGGAGCTAGCTACTCCGACTTATTTTGAGATTGTTTCTATATAGTTATGATGTTTTTGATATGATATGTTCTGGGCTCGTGGTAGTTAACTAAATCTTTATTTGTTATTTCTATGTTAAGTATTCTGATTATGATTCGGTATGTTCAAGTGTTAATAATTATGTGCTCGGCTTATTATATGTTATTATATGTGGTTATGTTTTTGCATGTTTATGTGACTACCGTCTACTATGCTAGGTTATGATTAATATATTTAAATATGATTCGCATGCTGTCATCTGATGTCATGTTAGTTTATCGTCATGTGAATTCGTTGATCTGTGAGATGAATGTGCTAGTGTGAAAGTGAGTATTCTATAAGTTTAGTATGTATAATTTGTTCAGTTAATTTTGTGAACTTTGCCTATACGTTAGTGTTTTTATCTGCTTATGTTTGACCTGCCATGTTAAGTTCTGCTTATGCTAATATTTGATCTGGGAAATGATTCAATTTATGATGCCTGGTCTGTTAACTTGATAATTGCTATGCTATGTCTTTTGCTTATTTAGTTATAATTTTTCCTACTGTGTTTTCTATTTTGCATATGTGACTGCCATGATTTGAGTGCTATTTCCGCTGCTACAATATTGAATTAAGTGTGTTAAGTGAAGGTTGATTAATTTGTATGAATGCCATGATTATTTCTAGAGAGTGTTTCCGTTAGCCTTAGACTTTTCGTTTGGTTTGTATGTAATCAATTGTCTTGATATGTTAAGTGTCTGGTTATTCGGGAGTGTTTGCATTTGTGTCATTAATGTGCTATGAGGTGTTTAAACTGTTATGTGTGTCTTTTGGATTTATGTATATTTGTGTTTCCGCAGAATCCTCAATGTTTCATTATTTTTCGTTCTGCTACAAATTTTGTTATTCGTTTCTTGTTCAATTCGTATTTATGTTTTGTTTAGTTTTTGTTTTGCTATATATCTGTTCATTGGGCTTTGTAAGCTCAGCCGCACTTTTCTTTTCCTGCGGCAGGTATTAGGCATTCAAGATGAGCTTGTGGGATGGCTGATCTGGGTTGAGAGTAGAAACTGAGAGCAAGATTTGATCATAGAGATCTTAGAATTATTCTGGTTATTTAGTTATTTATGTTTTCTTTTGGAATTTCGTAAAGACTTTCGTTTTTGTATAGTACTTAAAGTTCTGATATGAAATTGTATTTGTGATATCTTTACCCTTGTCGGGTCGGGGTGTTACAATTTATGGTATCAGAGACTAGGTTTTAGGACCCTTAGAGCTTAGGCTATGACCTGTGAGGATTGGGTAGACATTAGGTTTCCGTCTGTTCAGATATCTTTCGATTCCTTTTGATGGTCGTTCAGATTTGACTTCGATATCCTTTTGCCTTCACTGAATTGGCCCTCCTCTTTTCGCATCGAATTTTGTTATTTTGTTTTCGCTCGTCCGTTTGTCGATCGTTAGATGGAGACTACCCGTGGGGCCGAAGAAGATGGTGCCGACCCTGCGTTGCTGCAACAGTTCCTGTGCTGGAGAGGTTCGTAAAGCAGAAGCCACACCCGACTGCCGTGCTGTTGGAGACATCAGGATGCTGCTGGAGGAAGCTGGACGGACCAACCAAAGGCGCAAAAGACGGAGATAAGATTCAACCGGTGGCTGAGAAGGTTCATCTACTTCATATGATTTGGGCGCGACGTGTGTTACTCTGATTCGTTTGTCACGCGTTTTGAGGCGGTTTGATATCTTGCTACGCGATTTTGATCGGCATTACTTTTCTTTGATTCGTTCAGAACTCGGTTTGAATCGTGAAGTTTTATCGTTTAGCATTCTGGTATAACTCAGCTTTTCTTTCTGGATCGTCAGTAATGAGTCATGAGGAACTGTTTTGTGCATTGGTGGCCTTCTTTTCTTTTGTGGTATGGTAAGTTGTTTTGATGTCGTATATGCTGCATGAATGTGTATCTGGTCTGTTATAGTATGTTACTTGCTAGTTGTATGTTATCTGTATGTGATATGTTTGTTGTGATTCTGGTTATGTGGTTTGCCATGACCCGGGACAGAATATGATGACAATAAGAACTGGTTATGTGATGCAAGTATTATGACGCCTGATCAACGTGATAATACCGAGATCATATAATTTGAACTTATTGAAATTATATGACGTCTGGGGAAACGCCTGTGGTTGATACGTGATTGGACTTTGACTTGTACATGTTATTTGTCACTCCTCATGTTTGATTGGAATTCTGTACCTAATTGTGAGATTTTCGTCGATATCTGTTACTTATAAGTTTTGTACGTTTGGAATCCGAAATTGTTATGATTTGTGTAAACTATGGATTGCTATGTTTGCTCTATATGTGTACGTCTCCGTGTACCCTTATTGCGGTCCTAGGATTTTCGTGAAGTGTTTGAGGAACATTAGATCCTTTTAGTTTGATTATCTGCGACTAATTAGACCATTAGGATTAGTTCCGTCTATGCATATGATTGATCTCGTCATTAGATATCTGATAAGTTAGAATTGTCGTTTGATTTTCTGCATCTCATCCGTTATCTGCCATTACTTGATGTATATAGGATAGTCTGTTGTAAGTATTTGATTATTGTTTTGATTCGTTTGTTCTGAGATGCGTTACGTGTTCGTTTTAATTCCTCGAAACTCTAAAATCCGCATTTATTTCTTGTTCTGTTCCGTCTTGTTCAATTTTCGAGGACGAAAATTTTCTTTTAGATGGGAAGAGTTGTAATACCCTAAAATCTAAAACGGGTAAAAAGACTATTTTGCCCTCTGATTTTAAACTTATGAAATACGTAAAATACGTCGATGCTCATTAAATGTAATTCTAATCTAACTTATAAATGATTGACAAACCTAATATACGAGATTTATTTACGTTTACGTTTAAAAATTTCACCACATGTATATATAATTGTATTAGGCTGAAAATCTCATAAGCTACAAATTTAATACTACAATTAAAAATATTAGAGCCCAACTAAACTTGGATATGGCCCATGTTTCCTTTTCTTTTGTTCGGCTAAGAACAAAACCGTATATCACCTTCCCATCTTCCTCAAAACCCTAAAACCTGCAAAACAAAAGAAACGGCAGAGAACTCCTCCCAAAATAATGCCTAGGGCACGTTGGGCAGCAGCAACAACAAGAGTGATCGTGATTTTTGTGTGGTGCTCTTGTTCGTATATTCCAGTTCTTGTGTGTAAAACCGACCAAGGTACCAGTCTTCTCTTTTGTTTTTCTTTTTTTTTTCCAGTCGACTCTCACACAAGGTTTTATACTTGTTTTGCACGTCACATCTGTTGAGGTTTCGTTTGGTTTAGACTATGGTTAAAACCTGTTATATATTGAAAGCGTGATAACCTGATGTTAAACAATATTCGACCCATGTCTTTGTTTTGCTTCGACATCATTGGTTTCAGCCATAACCATGGTTATTACTACGTATATAAGCCTTAATATCCACATTAAATGATACAATAATTCGGCCACCAAGAATGAAAACCCTATATCGTTGTTTATGATTTTATGAGAAGGGTTTTGGGTTCATTTCTTAGCTCATTAAAATTCATAAGTATGGGCTGTGGTGATGTCGTGTTTTGAGAACCTTTAATATGTATATAAACTTGTGATTGAAGTGGTACTAATCGGGTTTAAAGAAGTAAATAGGCGCATGTATATATATTAGTGTTGTAGTTTTGTTATTTCATGTGAAACTCGTTCAGGGTGTTTTGGATTAAAATGGTTATACCTTGTCTTGGATTTGTGTCATATGTGTATGGTAAAGGTCAAAAACTTGATGTTTAAATATTGGTTAAGTTAGGGGTACGTTAAATGGGTTAACATGGTGTGAATCATGCAACTTATAATGGATAAAAACAAATTCTGGAAATGGGCAGCTTTTTGATTATGTGTGCGTTGTAACATGAGTTTTATAAATGTTGGAACCTGGGTTTTTATGGGAAAAGTTTATTTTATGTCTTAGTTAAGTTTTCCAAGTGGTTTGGTCGGATTTGGAGTTGTCTAAGTCGTATTTTTGAATTTTACAAAATCAAGTGTTAAAGCTGAGAAAACGGGTCTGAAATTTAGTTGTATTGTTTGATTTTTCATTTTCAAACCATAAGGAATTGGGAGCTCTCCTTTTACAGGAGTGATATTTAGGACATAAATGAATTTCTGGGAGTTCTGGGGATTTTTCCAAGGTGTCTAAACAGGTCCAATAAGCGTAAACTTTTAAGGTGTATTTTCTGATTTCTTTCTGGACAGGTCTGGACTTGTGATTTTCCGTAGGCCATTTGGCATAGATATAGAACCTACCAATTTTTGGAGTCTCTTTTAACTCATATGGGAACCTCTGGGATTTTGCTTGATTTCATTTGAGCTAAGTAAGTATTTTATAAAAATCACTAAAGTCTGGTCCTAATATGAGTTTAAGAAACTGAAAGATAAAATATGATATCAATAGGTAACACACTTACAAATGCATAAGAAGCTTATAAAATGAGAATATACTTATAACTCTAAGAATGTTAATGCGATAAATCTGTTATAACTTTAATGATGCCAATAAGTATTAAATAAATCATAATTCGTGTAGATTCATTGAAGGAGACGCGACGTTATATCTTCATGATTCACTCGTTCGTTTGCTTTTCTCTCATTTGCGTTAAGGTACAGATATTCTGACCTTTTCAGTAAAGGTTCCTTATGATGTTCTTTTCGTTAGCTTTCCTATTTTACTTATTAGGGTTTCCGATGCCATTTCTATGAACCCTTTCCTGATTGTTTGACCTGTTGCTTATCTGAACTTAGGTTTTATTGAACCATGCAATATCTGATTTGAACTATATGTTAGGAAGACTTTAATATGTCATTTGTTGAACCTTATTATATTTGAATATGAACCTTATGATATGAGTTATCTGATATGTTATTTGTTGAACCTTGTGTTTGATTAGGACCTGTGTCATATCTGAAATTTTGTTTGACCTAAGTTAGTTTGACACCCGAGCCAATTATTAAACTAGTCATGGGGGTTCCATGTCCGTGTCAGTGATGCACCTCTGACATGACTCTAGGGCAGTAGAGTGAAGTTCTGCCACGTCCCTTATTTGTTATCTGTTATGAACTCAAGTTATATTATATGGCCAATATATGTTTGTGGGGCGTATGGATGCATCCTAGATCTGATCTGTTATCCGATATGATTTGTCTAGGTGAATGATGTCGTGTGCAATACGCGTCTTCATAAAACTCTGGGAGCTAGCTACTCCGACTTATTTTGAGATTGTTTCTATATAGTTATGATGTTTTTGATATGATATGTTCTGGGCTCGTGGTAGTTAACTAAATCTTTATTTGTTATTTCTATGTTAAGTATTCTGATTATGATTCGGTATGTTCAAGTGTTAATAATTATGTGCTCGGCTTATTATATGTTATTATATGTGGTTATGCTTTTGCATGTTTATGTGACTACCGTCTACTATGCTAGGTTATGATTAATATGTTTAAATATGATTCGCATGCTGTCATCTGATGTCATGTTAGTTTATCGTCATGTGAATTCGTTGATCTGTGAGATGAATGTGCTAGTGTGAAAGTGAGTATTCTATAAGTTTAGTATGTATAATTTGTTCAGTTAATTTTGTGAACTTTGCCTATACGTTAGTGTTTTTATCTGCTTATGTTTGACCTGCCATGTTAAGTTCTGCTTATGCTAATATTTGATCTGGGAAATGATTCAATTTATGATGCCTGGTCTGTTAACTTAATAATTGCTATGCTATGTCTTTTGCTTATTTAGTTATAATTTTTCCTACTGTGTTTTCTATTTTGCATATGTGACTGCCATGATTTGAGTGCTATTTCCGCTGCTACAATATTGAATTAAGTGTGTTAAGTGAAGGTTGATTAATTTGTATGAATGCCATGATTATTTCTAGAGAGTGTTTCCGTTAGCCTTAGACTTTTCGTTTGGTTTGTATGTAATCAATTGTCTTGATATGTTAAGTGTCTGGTTATTCGGGAGTGTTTGCATTTGTGTCATTAATGTGCTATGAGGTGTTTAAACTGTTATGTGTGTCTTTTGGATTTATGTATATTTGTGTTTCCGAAGAATCCTCAATGATTCATTATTTTTCGTTCTGCTACAAATTTTGTTATTCGTTTCTTGTCCAATTCGTATTTATGTTTTGTTTAGTTTTTGTTTTGCTATATATCTGTTCACTGGGCTTTGTAAGCTCAGCCGCACTTTTCTTTTCCTGCGGCAGGTATTAGGCATTCAAGATGAGCTTGTGGGATGGCTGATCTGGGTTGAGAGTAGAAACTGAGAGCAAGATTTGATCATAGAGATCTTAGAATTATTTTGGTTATTTAGTTATTTATGTTTTCTTTTGGAATTTCGTAAAGACTTTCGTTTTTGTATAGTACTTAAAGTTCTGATATGAAACTGTATTTGTGATATCTTTACCCTTGTCGGGTCGGGGTGTTACACAAACGGTGAATAGATATAATTATGTGTATTGTAGTAAATATAAATTGTAAATAGAATATGTAATGCTATTATTTTCATTTGATGCCTTGTATCATTATAATTATTAATGTTAGTCTTTTTTATGGTCTAGTTATTCTAATTTGACATCGTAGAATTTGATTATCATATATCATGGTCTATCATGCTATAATTAATGTATCACTATTACAAATTCACATCATTCACTATGGTAAACCTATCAAAAGGTTTATAAAAAAGCCACTTGAAATAATGTCAACGATTCAAAAAGCTTTTCATATCATGAGCCTATTCCGACTATGGATAAAGCTTTTGAGGTTTATAAATTGTTCCAACACAAACTAATGTTATTAAAAGAAATTAATATTCATGAATCCAATTTTTGAACTAGTAAATCAACTTTTATTTAGCTTTTTTATACGTCATGTTCAAAGCGCTTACAGAAATGTTTGACCGGATTTGAATGAAGTTGATGACGTACTTATCGATCATGTACTTCTGTCATACGTTGAAGGTACTAAACGATCATGTACTTCTTTCGTTGAGTAAGCAAGAAGAGTTCAGTAAACTCTTTCAACGTAAAAGAAACAAAGAGTTTTAAATGTCATGTTTTATCATGACAAGCATCTATGAAGTTTTAGTTATGAAAAATTAACAGATGATCTTTGCACTGACGATTTTGGTATATTTTTTTAATAAAGTCATGATAAGCACCAATTAGGATTATATACAAGTACGATGAATTAAATACAATGTTGAAAGTTTCAACAGGTTTAGAGAGCAACTTGATATTCTTGTAAATTCAGGTACATCAATAATTAAAACTTTTAAATAAATTATGGGGTTGATCGAATTAATTCTAAAGAAGCTTACCAGTGCTGAAGTTATTATTCTACACAAATTTCATAAGATACAAAGTTTCTCAAGATGCTAATTATTTATCCCTTCATGAATCACTAAAGAACTATTAAGAACTTTACAAATGACATAAAAAAAAAAAAGATTTGCATCTAATTATTGACACCTGAGATGACTATTTAATATAAATGTTATGTAGCTAGTTGGTCAATATTCCAGCATTAATTTAGTTTATAACAATTTATTTAAAAGATATGTACATGTTATTGTATTTTCTGCCTTTTTATGTGTCTTACAATTAAAAGCAACTCATTGAAAAGAAAACTTTTTAGCCACTGTTCTATTGTAATCAACTACAGGTATAATAATTCATGAAAGTGAAAGATTTACAGCTAAATCTCACTATAAGATCTTCTACACTTGTATTCTTGTGGAATTCAATTCACGTTTGATGTTTCATCTCAAGTTTTTAACCAAGATTGGTGTTTTGCCCAAAAGGAAATCCTTCATTTATGGATTAGTTACATGCAATTATTTGAAACATTGTACATTTATGCTAAACAACTTTTATCTTATAAGTGGTATGTTGTGATACATCATGAGAGATTATGGGTTCAAATCACGACAACTTCAACCTCCAAGGTCAACCATCTCATGCGAAGCAATCCATATTTTCTTAGTAATAGTAGTAGTTTAGTTCTATAGGTTTACAGGTTTAGTGAAGCCTCAGATTTTGGCTTAGGTTTTTTTCCGTTAATAAAATAAAAATCAAGGACTATTTCAAAAAAATATTATCATCTCATGACTAATTGGTATAACTTAGAGTTTTAAAGTATATTGGAACATTGTTTATTATGCAACCGATAAATTTGTCTAACAATCTATGTTTTAACTTGATTAGAAATCGACGAATAAGTTTTCTTTAAACTTAAACGTAAATGGATATGTATATGGAAGATGGAAAATTAAACGAATACGGATGTAGATACGGCTTCACCCGATCCATATAATGACCACTTCCATCCCTAGTTCTAATGTAACGTATGGAAATGAAAGATTTACAACCAAATCTCAATTTCGTTAAAGTTGATGTTTTAACTGAACAATAACCAGTTTTTATCAAAAAGAAATCCTTGATCATTTCATAAATATCTAATAAATATCAATACAGTAGTTTTATAGTTAGATAATCATAATAAAATGTGAAAAATTTAACTAGAAAACTACTCTCTAATCACTAATTAAGGGGTAGGTGAGCAACAAAAGCTTGCGATTCTCTAATTAAAGAAAATATTGAGTTCAGATATGACAATTTTGATTTCCTGAGACCACTCATAAACAATACCCTACCCATATATGTATGATTTTAGAACAATAGAATACAAAGTCAACTAAACATGCCCGACATGTCATGTGTAGGTTGTTGAAACATGCGTCGTATAGTAAGGCGACTCCTATGGTTTACAAGTATCAATTCTAATTGAATAAATCTAAATTTAAATCTTGCTTATATTGTTCATCCGAGTGACCCTTTTTGTTATTCCATGTTAGAGGCACTTTATTTTGCATACTCAAAAATCTTTGCATACTAAGGGATAAATCTCCACCTTTTATCTAGTTTGATCTAATGGTGGTGATTAACCTAAGTCCATGTTTTTTCTTGTCTTTTTCTTTTCTTTTTATCTTTCTTATTTATTTTCTCATTATTTGTATTTTTTAATCACTTTTTTTAATTTCACGTATTTTTATTTTAATTTATTTATTTATTTATTTATTTTTTCGTTTTTTTTCAGTTTTCATACGTTTTCGTCCGTTTTCATACGTTTTTGTCCGTTTTCATATGTTTTCGTCCGATTTCTTACGTTTTTGTTTGTTTTTTACGTTTTCGTCCGTTTCCATACGTTTTCGTCCGTTTTCATACGTTTTCGTCCGTTTTGTTACGTTTTCGTCCATTTTCGTCAGTCTTGTTACGTTTTCGTCTGTTTTCTTACGTTTTCGTCCGTTTTCATATGTTTTCGTCCGTTTTCTTGCATTTTCGTCCGTTTTCATACGTTTTTGTCTGTTTTCTTACGTTTTCGTTCGTTTTCTTATGTTTTCGTCTGTTTTCATACGTTTTAGTCTGTTTTCTTACGTTTTCGTTCGTTTTCTTACGTTTTCGTCTGTTTTCTTACCTTTTCTTCTGTTTTCGTCCGTTTTCATACGTTTTCGTCCGTTTTCTTACGTTTTTGTCCATTTTCTTACGTTTTCGCTTGTTTTCTTGCATTTTCGTCCGTTTTCCTATGTTTTCGTTCATTTTCTTCCGTTTTCTTACGTTTTTGTCCGTTTTCATACATTTTCGTCTGTTTTATTACGTTTTCGTCCGTTATAATATGTTTTCGTCTGTTTTCTTACGTTTTCATCGATTTTCATCGGTTTATATACGCTTTCGTCCATTTTTTTTACGTTTTCGTCCAGTTTTAGACGCTTTTGTTTGTTTTCATACGTTTTCGTCCGTTTTCATACGTTTTCGTCCATTATCTTCCGTTTTTATACGTTTTCGTTTGTTTTCAGACGCTTTTTTCCACTTTCATACATTTTTATACGCTTTCCATTCGTTTTTATACGTTTTGTCAGTTTTCATACGTTTTCGTCCGTTTTTTTGCAGTTTTTATATGTTTTCGTCTATTTTCATATGTTTTCATGCTTATTACTAAACTTTATTATATTACATGTCTAATATCAATTGTGATATTATATTATGAAAAAGTCAATGTCTAATATCACTTCTGATATTTCATAAACAAACTAGTATATTTTTTTAACCTTTAATATCACCTCAGATATTTCATTGCTTTGTATAATTTTTTATATTATCACCTATGTGTTTTCTAATATTTTTATAATTTTCAGTTACAAGATAGTTTTTGTGTCTTTCATCGCAGTTGACAAGCGCATATTTTTTTAATGCAACCAATGGTATCTATCGCTTGTGATATTATACTCTTAGTAGAAATGAAAGGGTTAAAGTCTCTTTAGGTGAATTTTTATTTTTTCAAAAAAATGCTAATTTAATGCAACACTTGTTTGATTTTGAGAATATGTCAAGTCTCTGTTTTCAGTTTGCTTTATTTTTATTTATTTTGATATTTTTAAGTGACACTTATTTATCTCTTGTGATATAACACTGTAAGAAAGATGAAGAGTATTACACTCTTCATGATATATGTGTTATCAGTTGTGATACTCAACTAAGAATGTGAAATATTAAATTCATACCAAATGTGATAAGAATTTAGTATTTTACCAAGTATATATGAAAAAATGATAATAAACATCACTTATTATATTACTGTGATGATTCTGTTCATTTTTCTTATTTGTGTTTTTGAAAATATTAGAAAGATTTTTGTGTCTTATTATAATATGAAATATTAGAAAAGGTGTTTAACTAAAAACAAGAGATGTTATGAAACTTTTGTTAGACTTGTGGTGGATTTTTCTATTTAATGGATACATTGTGCATGTTTCGATACGTAAAAAAAGGACGAAAACATATGAACACAAACGAAAACGTATAAAAACAAACGAAAACGTATAAATACAGATAAAAACGTATGAAAGCAAAAAAAAAACTTGAATAAAAAAAACGTGAATTTAAAATTAAAAAAATAATAAAAAAAAAAAAACGTGAACTAAAAAAAAAAGTGAATTTAAAGAAAAAAGAAAAACAAAAAGAAAAAAGAAAAAAAATGTTAATAAATAAAAAAGACAAAGAAAAAGTAGAAAAAAACATGGACTTAGGTTTCCATATTAAATCTTTGGTTTATCCCCACCATTAGATCAAACTAAATGGATGATGGAGATTTGTCCCTTGGTAAACACCAAAATAAGAGTAAGCATTTGAAAATTCATCTTCCATGTTACTCATTAAAAAAATGTTATATTCAAATTGTGGGTAACGTGTTACTCATCAATATCTCGAATATGGACAGGCACTACCATTTAAAAAAAAAAATGTGAACTTTCAACTATTACGGTTATTTTTATATTATAACATGCCAGCTTACAATTTTCATTTAAATAAGCTTACAATTTTCATTTAAATAATATCCATTTTTAAATTGAATTCTAATAACATATCTTACCAAAATCTTTAGTCATGTTTGGGTTAATTTCTTCAATAGGTGGCTTGAAGGATCCGCATCACGTCACCTCAAACACAATGGCTATTTGTTAATTGTGTCAAGAATTTCAACCCTAATCCACTCATGTTTAACATGTATGACCCGTTTATAACCCGTGTAACATGTTTAATTAAATATCTTAAGCGGATTGATATATAGGTCGAGAGGTTAATGTTACAATTAGTTTATGTACTAATATTATATGCTGATTAAATTGATAAAAACATATATGAACCACGTATAAACTTCCAAAAATCTTTAGTAAAAATCACAATTCCAATTAATGAGGGTACAAGAAAGCTATATATTTACGACTCTTGCTAATTATATGTACGTTTAAGTATTTTTTTTTTCTTTTAATGATTTATGTAATTAAACGTGTTGGCAGGTTGACATATCTAGCACTTAACTAACTCGAACCTCAGACGCGTTGACATGCCTTTAACCCATGCCTGTTTATTTCAATGTAAATTTAGGGTCATGTTTCATGAAGTGTCAGAAATTGCCGCTAATAACTAAACGAATTAAAAGTCAACTTGCAATAGTGTACTTAGTAGCTTGAAGTATCAATAAAAATTGAAAATTCCCATTAGCCCATAAGTAATAATAACATAACATTTACTTTAAAAAGTAGTTCAGGCAATAAAATAGCAGCGGACTCTATTTAAAGTTTCCTTTTCGTACGTAAACTGCATAATATATCATTAATTGTCACAAAATTTATAAAGTGTTAAAATGTGCACATTATAATGGGTTGTCATACAAGAAAAAACACATACACATTTCACTATTGTTAACCTGACAACACATCAAAATGTGCGTATCATAACACTTTATAAAAATTTGTTACATTTAATGATACTTTTTGAAGTTTACGATTAAAATGTTTGAATCGCCATACGCCGGTGAAACTCAGGCCACGTCAATCTCTTTTGAGTGTCAATTTACCTTTCTCCAACAGCCTAACCCAAGGCAATAAGGAGCATATGATCTAGTAACCTTTACCCATAAGTTGTATTGAATAAATGATTTATTTTCTCAAACCCTCATCGAATGGTGAAATAAATGTTTACCGTAAAGGAGTGATATACCTAATGCAATATGGTGGTATTTACTTGCAAACAAGATTTGTAATCACCTAATAAAAAACAAAGTCAACTAAAATTATGTGTGTGAACTTACAATAGTTAATGATTATTTTTTCATAATAACGTGCCAACTTACAATTGTTAGGATGACTTAGCTTGCATTTATATAATTTTCCTGCTTAAATCAAACAATACTAAACTTGCTTATAAGAAATGAAAAGTCAACTTGCAATAATGTGTTTTAATAACTTAAAGTCGTCTTTATAATTTATTATTAATTTTTATACTATAGACTATCATTCAAAACAATGACGATTTGAACATTATCTACCTCGTCATTTACCTACACATGTTTTACTACGTTATACATGTTAAGTAGGAGGGTTTCACCACATTTTCACAATATTAGTAAACACAACGATTAACTTTGTTAATATATAATGAAATCCCAAAGCCTCAACAAAATATATGAGGTAATGATAATGTCATATTCTTAATCTATACCTTCATAACTTGGATTGTATTGTATTGAAAGAAGGTTTACATGGTTTTTTTTTTTCTTTAGGATTAGAAAAAGGCAAAAAACAATTAATGCTTCATATATAATCAGTGGTAAGTACATATCATTTTATATATCATAGCAAATATAAAAATAGCTTGAATAAGTTAACGTGAAATTGTCTTCATTGGATGCCTTGAATCATAATCTATAAAAATATTAACCTTGTTTTATGGTCTTATTATATCATTTAGTAATAGTTGACTATGATTGCTATATATCAAGGTCGATCATCTTGTTGTTAATGCATCACATTTTGCAAGTAGACTAGATGTGACAAAACTAACATGTTAATTTTTTATTACCACCATCTCTCACATGATTTACTTAAATAATTCTTCTGATAGGACAAATAGGTAAATCTCAGTTTTGACAAATTTGTATCGAATGACAAACATGTAGTAGCATAAAAGTTTTACAAACTTGTAGCTTTAATAATTAAGTAAACAACACATATATTAACCTGTTTCATTGTAGCTTGGACTTTTTGACTTTTCAACAAGTTAAAGTGTTGTAGAAATGAGAGAAAGAGAAACTCAAATACAACTAGGGGTGAGCAAACGATCGGAACGGACCGGACCTACCAACGGACCGACCGAAACCGGACCGGACCGCACCGGACCGACCACATTCGGTTTGGTCGGTCCGGTCCGTACCACAAACCGACTATTTTGGCCTTAATAGACTCCAAACGGTCCGGACCGACCGAGACCGGACCGGACCGACCACATTCGGTCTCGGTCTCGGTCCCGGTTTTTACCTTAATTCGGTCTTCGGTCTTGTCGGTCCAGTCCGGTCCGGTCCGGTCCCGGACCGATGCTCACCCTTAAATACAACGTAATTTAAATAACAACTTGATTATATGTACGTTTAAGTATTTTTTTTCTTTTTTCTTTTAATGATTTATGTAATTAAACGTGTTGGCGGGTTGACATATCTAACACTTAACTAACTCGAACCTCAGACGCGTTCACATGCCTTTACCTATTCCTATTTATTTTAATGTAAATTTAGGGTCATGTTTCATGAAGTGTCAGAAATTGCAGCCAATAACTAAACGAATTAAAAGTCAACTTGCAATAGTGTACTTAGTAGCTTGAAGTATCAATAAAAATTGAAAATTCCCATTAGCCTATAAGTAATAATGACATAACATTTACGTTAAAAAGTAGTTCAGGCCATAAAATAGCAACGGACTCTATTTAAAGTTTCCTTTTCTTCCGTAAACTGCATAATATATCATTAATTGTCACAAAATTTATAAAGTGTTAAAATGTGCACATTATAATGGGTTTTATACAAGAAAAAAACACATACACGTTTCACTATTGTTAACCTGACAACATATCAAAATGTGCGTATCATAACACTTTATAAAAATTTGTTACATTTAATGATACTTTTTGAAGTTTACGATCAAAATGTTTGAATCGCCATACGCCAGTGAAACTCAGGCCACGTCAATCTCTTTTGAGTGTCAATTTACCTTTCTCCAACAGCCTAACCCAAGGCAATAAGGAGCATATGATCTAGTAACCTTTACCCATAAGTTGTATTGAATAAATGATTTATTTTCTCAAACCCTCATCGAATGGTAAAATAAATGTTTACCGTAAAGGAGTGATATACCTAATGCAATATGGTGGTATT
Organism: Chrysanthemum seticuspe; assembly: GCA_019973895.1. NCBI lineage: Eukaryota > Viridiplantae > Streptophyta > Magnoliopsida > Asterales > Asteraceae > Chrysanthemum > Chrysanthemum seticuspe. Next base: position 22,217,200 of record BPTQ01000001.1, read on the forward strand.
TACTTGCAAACAAGATTTGTAATCACCTAATAAAAGACAAAGTCAACTAAAATTGTGTGTGTGAACTTACAATAGTTAATGATTATTTTTTCACAATAACGTGCCAACTTACAATTGTTAGGATGGCTTAGCTTGCATTTATATAATTTTCCTGCTTAAATCAAACTATACTAAACTTGCTTATAAGAAATGAAAAGTCAACTTGCAATAATGTGTTTTAATAACTTAAAGCCGTCTTTATAATTTATTATTAATTTTTATACTATAGACTATCATTCAAAACAATGACGATTTGAACATTATCTACCTCATCATTTACCTACACATGTTTTACTACGTTATACATGTTAAGTAGGAGGGTCAATTCTTTCACCTCATTTACACAACACTAGTAAACACAACGATTAACTTTGTTAATATATAATGAAATCCAAAAGCCTCAACAAAATATATGAGGTAATGATAATGTCATATTCTTAATCTATACCTTCATAACTTGGATTGTATTGTATTGAAGGATGGTTTACATTTTTTTTTTTTTTTTTTTTTTTTTTTTTTTTTTTTTTTTTTAGAATTAGAATTAGAAAAAGGCAAAAACAGTTAATGCTTCATATATAATCAGTGGTAAGTACATATCATTTTATATATCATAGCAAATATAAATATAAATTGAATAAGTTAACGTGAAATTGTCTTCATTGGATGCCTTGAATCATAATCTATAAAAATATTAACCTTGCTTTATGGTCTTATTATATCATTTAGTAATAGTCGACTATGATTGCTATATATCAAGGTCGATCATGTTGTTGTTAATGTATCACATTTTGCATGTAGACTAAATGTGACAAAACTAACATGTTAATTTTTTATTACCACCATCTCTCACATGATTTACTTAAATAATTCTTCTGATAGATAGTTTTTGAAAACAAAGGTTGTATCCAATGACAAATAGGTAAATCTCAGTTTTGACAAATTTGTATCAAATGACAAACATGTAGTAGCATAAAAGTTTTACAAACTTGTAGCTTTAATAATTAAGTAAACAACACATATATTAACCTGTTTCGTTGTAGCTTGGACTTTTTGGCTTTTCAACAAGTTAAAGTGTTGTAGGAATGAGAGAAAGAGAAACTCAAAGACAACGTAATTTAAATAACAACTTGATTATGTAAACCTCAGCAATATAACTCATTCAGGTATTAAAAGAAATATTTTTTTTGGACGGCAAAAAGATATATATATAAAAGAAAAAGCTTCCAGCAAGAAGCTAGAAAAAATTACAAAGGTTTTTTTAGCCAATCATGCCAAGCTAAACAATTAGAACTTCTACTATTTAACCAGAAAAAAAACCGAATACTATCATAAATGTCACACTTCCTCAGGTATTAAAAGAAATTGGTGTTTGATTTTGGTGTGTTTGGTAGAGAGAAATTCAGAGAAAAAAAATTAAGTAGAGAATAGAATCTCGGAGAATAGAAATCAGTAGAGAATTTTGTTCAATTCTAATGTTTGGTAACAACAGAGACTTGACCCGAGAAATGAAAAAAAATTTATATAAATAATATTTTGTCTAAATAAAAATTCTTAAAAAATAATTAAAAAAAAATTATTTTAAAAAAAAATATATCTTTTTTTTTAATTTATTTTTTAAAAGTTTATGTACTTTCTTTAAAAAAAATTATTAAAAAAAAACTTATTTTTTTAAAATGTATTTACTTAAACAAAAACTTGTTTTTTTTAAAAAAATATTTTTTAAAATGTATTTAAAAAATTAATCCATTTCTCCAATTTCTCCAGAAAATTAATGGAAATGGGGCTACTTAAATTACACTACTCAACTCTCTCCATTTCCCCACCAATTTTCCACTTTTCCATTTCTCTGGCTTACCAAACACGAGAATTAAAGCCATTTCCATTTCTCCATCTTCAATTCTCTTAACCAAACACACCCTAAGTATCAATGGTTGTTATGGATATAGAATTGTAATAAAAATATATGTAAACAAATTAACAAGAGTTTTGATATACCCTCCTACTATTTCCTCCTACAAATCTTACTACACACAACAATATTATATAGCTTTCTTTCACTTATTCTCTCTCTGCATCCAAACCGTCAGTTTTGACAAGTGTCAGCATTCTGTGAGTAGACACATTTGTAGAAGGCTTTTGTATGAATATTTAGCATTTATCAATTAACAGCCATAGAAAAAATTGTAGATCTACTAATTGGATAAAAAATGACGGTTGGTGGATGTTGCCTCTATATAGATTATCATATGTAAAAAATCATGAGGAAATAACAGATGGTTGTGGTTGTTCAGATTAAATGTCTATGGAATTTTTGATGAATGGGACATGCATTGGTGAGTTTCTATGCATCTTACAAGAAGTTGTGATGGATGCTCAATTGTACTCACAATCAACAAATGATGTAAATATAAATTAGCATCTAATGACATATGAAATGACTAATTAATGAAATTATTCTACTGCTAGTTGGAAGCTTTTGTTAATGAAATTATTCTTTTGCATATATATCCTCTCGAAAATGCAAAATTGCATATATATCCAAAGCATGCATAAAAACCATTGTACTATGTGCATAAAAAACTTGTACAAAGGATATATATGCAATTATTCACTTTGGGAGGGATATATATGCATTTTTGCTTATAAAAAATTTGATTTCATGTTCTTATGTTTCCTTTGACTTTTTCTCTTTCTTACAAGAGTATTGCTATATCCTCCTACTCTTTGTACCTACTTATCCTACTATCCACATGAAAATATAACACATGTATTCCACTTATTATCTCACTTCATCTCAACCGTCAGTTTTTCCATATGTGAGGATCCTGAAAGTAGGATAATAAGTAAGAATGTTTAGTAGGAAGAAATATCATTTCTCTTCTTACAATCATAAACAACGCATCCTGTCGTTGAATAAAAATGACTTTTTGGTTAGTGTTTTGTTGTATTTAAGTGAAAATCCCATACGATATGAAAATTAGAGGTTTACACCCATATTCTGTTTACGTTGATGTTGCAATTTCAATAAAAATCTAGTTTTTTTTTACCTAAAAGAATTTCTTAATTATTTTACGATATTCTAGTAATAAATTAGCTTTCGGAATTTGTTATAGTTTACTACTACAAAACTATGATAGAAGCATGTTCGACTTTTTGGTTAGTGTTTTGTTGTATTCAAGTGAAAATAACGTACAATATTCACTACGATTAATAAATAAAAATGTCAACTAAACTTGTGTGTAACCTCAATAATTTATGGTTATTTTTGTATAATAATGTGTCAACTTACAATTTTTTTTTAAAACGAGTTCAAATAAAATATCTTACCAAAAGTAGGGTCGACAATTTAGTCGTATTTGGGTTAAATCAACTCTTGGCAATTACAATGTTGATAACAATGATTACTTAATTTTAGATGAATGATGATCGGTATATTGATTGTGCAGCCTGTAGAAGACCTAAATATAATCTCTATTTTTACACTTAAGGAGAGAAATGTCGCTCGTTTATGGAGATATTAAATATGAATCTTAGGATTATACAATTGGGATTAGGCTATGAAAACGCGCCGGCTGTCTTTTTATATATACATGATGATAATTTTTTTCAGCCAACTTTCTAACGTCAACCAAATTATCCCTCTCAATCGCAACTAGTCAAATACATTTTTTTGGCACGACTAAATCACATATATCTTGCAATATCTCAGAAATATTTCGAACTGGACATCAACCAACAATATCTTTCTTGATGAACTCACTCATATGCCACTACCCAATAGGAAAATAGGACAGAAGACTTAAGTATGTTTTTTTTTTCTTCTTATTATTAAAGTCAATGTTTATCATGAATTACAATGCTTTGTATTCGGCGAGGGATTCATGATTTTCGAGAAGGTGTTACACACAGAAAGTTGGTGCACAAAAAAAAACTGTTGAGTTAGCCCATTAAAAACGGAGGTAGCAAATCGGAGGTTGCACATACCACAAAACAACGGTTTTCTAAAGAAATTGCACTTCGTGACCTAAAATCGGGTGTTTCTTATGTCACAACCGACACCAATGTACATCCGTCCGTGTAACTGAACTACGTGGAATTATTATGGGGTTGAAGGCCGCTCAATTGTGCTATTAATTAGTGCATATATGATATATGTGCTTATAGTATTTTATATCCATGCATAACTTAGATACAAACGTATTTATAAGTTTACTTACAATGATAGTGCTTTACATTAGTTGTGTAATTTTCGCGTATTTCATTACTTTTTCTTTCATCCAGTCTCCTTAACCCGTGCATTTTATCAAATGATCAAATTTGGTGCTAAAAATTACTCCGTAATCTTTTTTCAACGCTCATATACTTAGAAGTGCGCCCCAACGACAATGTATAAGCACTGGATGATAATATTATATTACAATCGATATATTTATTATTGTTAGTTGTATTTTATAGTCTTTATATATATACTTGAAGGGTAGAATCTTCTTATTTTAATTGGTCACCGCAAACTATGCATATTATATATCATGCTATCACCATCTCCAGCTCATTTTGGAAGTAGACAACATGTAACTAATCCAACAAGTTGAATCTTCTTAAGTATCACCAATTCACCATCACCCCTTGATTAATTTAAATAATTCTTCTATAGATAGTTTATGAAAACAAACATATTTTTAGAGAAAATAGGGTGTAATAATAACACTTGAATATAATGTACCTTGGTGTTCAACATATACAAATCTTCACAATTATATTGATGATAACAATGATAGTTTAAATTTAAGAGGAAAATTTTGCGGTATATTGATTTTGCAGCTGTGTAGAAGACCTAAAAATCATGTCCATTTTTACACTTAAGGAGAAAAACGTCGCTCATTTATGTAAGTACTTTTTTTTGGGTTAACCATGGTTTTTGACCTTTTATCCGACTAATATACGGGGTTTGAAGCTAGCGCCACACATACTCAAACCGAGTAAAGTCCTCTCTTTTAAAAAGGTTGGCGTTGCCACTTCACGGATTTTTGCACCTAGAATGAATTGGAATTGAACTTGAGACATCATACATCTTATACGGATAGTTACATGTTTTTTTGTTACTATGAGACTATTGAGTGGTTCGTTTATGTAAGTATTTAAACATGAATCTTAAGATTACACAATTGGGATTAGGCTATCAAAACGCGGAGATTGTGGCTATGTTTGGCGCGGAGCTTTTTGGAGGTTTTTGGAGCGATGAGCAGTGAGCAATGAGTTTTTTGATTTTCATGTTCGCTTGGCAACCGAGCGCTGAGCTTTGCTATTTTTTCAATGCTTCTTTAAGAAGAAGTGAGCGGTGAGCGACGAGCTGTGACTACTGCTCACAACTACGGCTCATAGCTCACTGCTATTGCTCACAAGTATTTTACCAAACACACCATGTCTCAATACCTATACATGATGATAATTTTCCTTCATCCAACTTTCTCTGTGAATTAAAATTATCCCCCTAAATCGCAACTAACCCAATATATTTTTTTCATACGAAATTTTTGACACGGCTAAATTGCATATATCTTGCAATATCTTACAAATAATTCGATCTAGAGATCAACCAAAAAAATATTGTTTGATGAACTCACTCACATGCCACTACCCAATAGAACAATAGGTGAGAAGCCTCAATGTTTATCATGAATTACAATACGTGACATACTTGCTTATAGTATTTCAAATCCATGCATAACTTACATACAGACGCATTTATAAGTGAGTTAATGAAAAAAAAAAAAAAACTTAATTTTCAGCCTTTAGACTTCGCGATTTTTTCCTTCCAAAAAGTGAAGTCAAGCAAAAAATAAAACTGGAGTTGACTGAAAAAAATGAAGTCGAGCAAAAAATAAAACTGGAGTCGAGTAGTCACGCAGTCGAAGAAAAAAACTTCCAAATAAAGAAAATGGTTTATGAGATGATAAAAAAATCTTAGTTTATTTAAGTCATTGGCCCTTTATAAGTTTACTTACAATGATAGTGCTTTACATTCCCAAAAGGTGAAGATCGGTGGGATCACCCTGGTCCCATGCATCTAAGGATGCCAACCGGACCTTCCCCCAAGGACCCGGCCTAGGCAATGAGCACCTGTCCCAGTGACTGTACTTATCAGGAGGTTGGGCTTTAAACCCAGGCTATTTTCCCGAAAGCCCCTCACTGACCAGTTAATCTGAGCATTTGCGGTGGAGGGATGGTACCAAATAATGTTTAGTGATTTACATTAGTTGCGTACTCTCGCGCATTTCATTACTTTTGCTTTCATCCACTGTCCTTGACCCGTGCATTTTACCATATGATATTATATGTCGCTAGAGAGTACACCATAATCTTTTGACAATGCTGATATACTTAGCCCCAACGATAAAATACAAGCAATGGATGATAATTACAAGTTGGGTAATGTAACACAGGTCTATAACTGTTAATGGCCTAAAATTAAAATTTACGAGTACTAAATTGCTAACAATGTACGTTTACCAAAATTTTCACCTGTTCATATCTTTCGACTTTATCTCATATGCAAAAAATCCTGCAAAGCTATATGTACAAAATGAAATTAATACTTTTGAACTATATATTCCCATAGTATACTAATTTACCAAGCAATTTTGTAGAATTGATATATTAAGTACCCATGAGCATCTCAATTACTTGTGTTTTAACTTAATATGTTCTTTCATCCTTCAAATCCTTTCGTAACCCATACGACCCTTTTTACCTCATGCCAGTGGCGGAGCCAGGAGTAAACTTCAGGGGTAGCGGAAAAAAAAAAGTTAACCATAATTTTTTTTTTAACCGTACATTTAAATAATTAAAAAAACACAATAATAAAATAAATTAAACAAATACCTAATAGATCGATCTCAAAAATCTCCTTTTCGGTCTTTCATAGATTGAAAACGAACCATTACATTCTCATTCGTTACTTCGTCAAATGTCTCTCCTTCAACAGCACATACCATAGCATTGTTCAAATATTCATCCCCCGTTCGATTCCGCAAATCCGTTTTAATAAGCTTCATTTTAGAAAAGCATCTTTCAACAGTTGCGGTTGAAACTGGTAAAACCAATGCAAGCTTCAAAATCCGATAAAATAAAGGAAATGAGAGATTTTTTCCCGTATCCACCATTACCCGAGCTAGGTGACAAATCCCATCCAAATTCAAAAATCTATCATCTTCCTTTACCGAGTGATAAAAGACTTTAAGCTCACCCAAAATACACCCCCTATCGTTCATATTAAAATCAACCGGATACATCTCACAAAAGGCTACTATCTTAGATATATCAAACTTAGAAAACCCATTACAAGGATTTAAACCCAACATATTTTCTATCAATGGCTTGCTTTTGTTTCAAGAGATCCTCACATTTTTTCATCGCCTTATTATGATGACTATTAACTGACCCAACATGATCTTTTAAGGCATTTGATTTACTCCAACTACAAAAGCCTTCACTTGAAAAAACATATCTTCCACCTTGATTGCCAACTTTTTCTTTAAATAAATAACAATATAAGCAATAGGCTTTGTCTGATTTAACACTATACTCTAACCATGGGTATGTATCAAACCATTGTACAACAAAACGTCTCTTATCTTTACCATACATTTTGGTTGAAAATTTATGATTTCGTGGTTGAAAAGCTTTTTTAACAAGATAGTGTCTTCTTATATCATCCACTTGATTAGGATGATAACTAGCAATCGGTGGTCTATCAAAAGGGTCCGAAGGTAGATCATTCAAATCAAATCCATTTGGAATCGAACCCGAAGGAATTGAACCCGAAGGAATTGAACTCAAAGGAATTGAACCCGAAGGAGTTGAACCAATATCATCAACATTATTAGAACCAACATCATCCTCTTGAAAATTTCTTTTAAAGAAATTGCCAATATGCACTTGTTTTTTCATGTTTTAACTTTCAAAAATCAAGTCCCTGTATAAAATTGAACCACAATCTAATCAGTAACTTACTAACTTGTCTAGACTTTCAAAAATCAATTACATATAATAAAATTACATAAGGCAGGAATGGGCGAAGGGGGAAGGGCAGAAGCAAAATCAACCCTTAATTCCTAATCTAATCACTAATCTGAAATCACAACCAAAATTAACCCTAAGTCCCTAATACTAAGAATGAAAATTAATAAATTATTGAATAGACTTGAAAGTTTGAAATTACTAAGGGGTAAGGCTGTAAGCGTGTGCGTGTAAGGCAGGAAGGGCCGAACTCCGAAAGGCAGAAGCATAAGCTTTTAAGGTTTTTTTTTTCTTCTGGTCTCTAACTCAGTAACTTGTGTAGTTGTGTAGACTTTTATTTTATTAAATTGATAGGTTTTGTATGTTTTTTTATGGTGGAGAACAAGCTGTCATCAACATATCACTTTTAACTTTTTAAAGTGTGTTTAAAAATGGGCCTTGGAGTTATTTTTAAACATTTAGTGGGATTGGGCCTTAGAGTTTTTTTGGAGTTTTTTTAAAGAATGATATGGGTCTTGTCAAATTTATTTAGGGGTAGCGAAAATTTGTTTCAGGGGTAGCAAAACACGAAATATAGTACGAAAAACGTAAAAAAAAAAATCCACTACCGGTTAAAAGTTCAGGGGTAGCGACCGCTACCCCTGAACTACAAGTGCCTCCGCCCATGCCTCATGCAATTACTTGATAAACAGAAAGAAACATAATGTCGTCATCCAATTACAACCACCTTGCTCACTTAAATATACTATCTGCCACCAACAATTTCGCTGAAATGTTTTTTACCGGCACAGGTGGATTTGGAAATCAATACGTGGGACAGCTCTTGTTTTCGAGTGAGTTGATTGATATCCATGCTCAGAGGTTTATGAAAAAAATAAGATGAATACACGAGATTGTATATATATTTGTTGTTGTTTTGTTATAAATATTATTTATAAAATTCAGAATGAAAGCACAAGTTACTGAATTTAAATGAATACACGAGATTGTATATATACCTCTTTATAAAATTAAGTAATGATGTTTGGAAGCTTCTTTTTTTACTATCCACATCAAATAACAGCTCATATTATTTCTCATTATAAGTTTAACCCACGCGTACACGGGTTTAAAAATAAGATACGACTAAAATTAACATTAAGATATAAATTTACATGTATACATATAGACTTGGTCTATTCGCCCATATCTATAAATATTAGAGGGATAGGGGGGGATAGGAAGTCGAACTGGATACGAAAGATTAAAATCAAAGAAAACGTTTCTTTCTTGGCCATCCAAGAATCGCAAACGAAGGATATTAAGGAGACAACTATTAAGAAATACTGGGGCAAATCGGCCTTTGGGTTTGATACTGTTGAACCTAACGGTAGGTCGGGAGGATTGGTTAGTGTTTGGGACGAAGGTTCCTTCAAAAAACAGGAAGTTGTGAAGAAGGAAAATTTTTTAATTATCAAAGGTATTATTAAGGGATATGACCAGGTGGTGTACGTTGTTAATATATATGCACCACAAACTAGGAGGGATAAACAAGCTGTTTGGAACGATTTGAAAGCAACTATAGAAGGCAAGAATGGGTGGTGGATCTTAATGGGAGATTTTAATACGGTTAGGGAAAGCTGTGAAAGAAAAGGATCAAGATTTAAAAGTGGTTGTGCGTATGACTTCAACGAGTTTATAGACTCAGCGGACCTCCATGAATTCGAGATGAAAGGGAGTAGGTTCACTTACCTTAAGGAGGGGGAAGGGGTCAAAAAGTTGAGTAAGATTGATCGATGTCTAGTAAACAGAGAATTTTTGGATCGATGGCCGGTTGCAACTCTGAGAGCTCTCCCGCGATATTTATCTGACCACAGCCCATTGCTTCTATCCACTTTAGAATGTAACTTTGGGCCGAAGCCCTTTAGGGCTTTCATCTCGTGGTTAGACGTCCCACAGTGTACAGAGGTTATAAAAAAAACGCTACAGGAATTCTTTTACAGTGGCGCCCCTGATGTTACTTTGCTTATGAAGTTTAGAAAGCTCCGCGAGGTTCTAAGGGAATGGAGAGGGGAACTAGTCAAGAAGGAGAACGAGGATTTAGAGTTATGCAAGAAGGAGTTGGAGGAAATTAATAGGAATATGGAAGATGCTGATCTCTCCGAGGAGGACGAATGGACGAGGAATGAATGCAAGAGAAGGGTGGACGAGATTGAAGAAAGAAAAGTAAAATATTTGAAACAACGATCTAGGAACAAATGGGTTGCCGAAGGAGACGGTAACACTCGCTATTTTCATGGTATTATTAACAACCGAAAAGTTAGTAATTCGATACAAGGTCTTATGGTGAATGATGAGTGGGTTTCGAAACCCAATTTGATCAAGAAGCAGGCCTTTAATTTCTTCAGAGGCAAATTCAATGAGACATGGGCGAATAGACCAAGTCTCGACTGTAATTTCGATAATCAATTATCAAGGGACTCAGCTGAGTTTCTTGTAAGAAGGTTCACCAAGGAAGAAATCAAGGCAGCAATTTTTGAGTGTGGAGAAGACCGGGCCCCCGGCCCGGATGGGTTTCCATTCAAATATATCAAGAGGTTCTGGGAATTTTTCGAGCAAGACTTTAGTGATATCTTCGAGTCTTTTTTTAATGGCAGCGGCTTCAGTCGAGGGTGTAATTCGGCTTTCATAACCCTGATCCCGAAGATAAAGGACCCTGGTAACTTGAACGACTACCGTCCCATCACATTAATTGGTGTCATCAATAAAGCGGTGTCCAAAGTATTGGCTAATAGGCTTAAACAGGTTTTGGGCGGTATTATTTCTTACAACCAATCTGCTTTTTTGAGTGGACGTTTGATCCTTGATGGCCCTTTAATTCTTAATGAAATAATTTCGTGGGCCAAAAAGCAGAAGAAAAAATTGTTTGTTTTTAAGGTGGATTTCGAAAAAGCCTATGACAATGTTAATTGGAACTTCTTACTATCTATTATGGATCAATTGGGTTTTCCAACAAAGTGGCGGCAATGGATTCACAGTATCATCTCCTCTTCAAGAGCAGCGGTTTTAATTAATGGATCCCCTACGTTCGAATTCCAATGCAAAAAAGGAATGAGGCAAGGGGATCCAATTTCCCCGTTTCTTTTCCTCATCATTATGGAAGCGTTAACATGTATGTTGAAGAAGGCGAAGTCGAGTGGGAGTTTTGAAGGAATTACTCTTCCTAACAAGGGTCCAGAGATCTCGCATTTACTGTTCGCTGATGATTGTATGTTCATTGGAGAATGGTCCCCATCTAATGTGAAGAAGGTAATCCGTATCTTACGTTGCTTTCACCTATGCTCAGGTCTTAAAATTAACATGAAAAAGTCGAGTCTGATGGGTTATGGGGTGGATGTATCGGAAGTTACTAGAGTTGCGAGCTCTGTGGCTTGCAAGACAGGAGAAAGTCAGTTTGACTACCTTGGAATTAGAATCGGTTGCAACATGAATAGGATAACGAATTGGAGTTTCCTGTTTGATATATTTAAGTCACGGCTATCTAAATGGAAAGCTTCGTGCTTGTCGCTAGGAGGAAGAATGGTGTTGATCAAAGCGGTCTTAGAATGTCTTCCAACTTATTATTTGTCGTTGTTTAAAGCCCCGTGTAAAGTCATTAATGGTCTTGAAAGCATTATAAGGAACTTCCTATGGGGTGGTACGGGTGAAATTAAGAAGATTCATTGGGTGGCTTGGGAGAGAGTTGCCTCCCCGATCAATAAAGGGGGGCTGGGTCTCGGTAGATTGGCGGACTCGAACTCCGCTCTTCTGGCTAAGTGGGTTTGGCGCTATAGGAATGAACCCAAAAGCATGTGGCGACGAGTTATTGATGCCATCCATGGCACAAAAAGGAATTGGTCTTCACTACCAATTCGGAAGTCACAAACTGGGGTTTGGGCTAATATTGTAAAGACGGTAACCAAGATTTCAGTGGGGGGGGGACTAATTTCAATCAACTTTTGAAAGGCAAGGTGGGAAACGGGTCCGATATACGTTTCTGGGTGGATCCTTGGTTATGTGAAAGAACCCTTATGGAAGTCTATCCCGCATGCTTTAGAAAGGAAAAAAAGAAAAAATGCTTGGTCCATGAAAGATTCGATGCAGAGGAAAGGAAGTTTGTGGGATGCTGGGAACACATAGACGAGTCAGCCAACCACGACGAAAAAGAAGAGTGCCGAGACTTAGCTTCTCGTCTCGTAGGCAAGGAGTTAAATGAACAGCGGGACACTTGGGTTTGGCTAGGGAAGAATCACAGTGGCTTTAACGTAAAGGCGGTCAAAGATTTCATCGATAGCGGAACAGATTATAGTAACAGGTTTGTTTTTAAGTGGTCGAAATGGACCCCCCGGAAATGTAATATCCTGATGTGGCGAATGGGTATGAACCGGCTGCCAACGATGGAGGCCCTTAGAGATCGTAATTGTGCTCACATGGTTATGGAGTGTAGCCTTTGCGGGACTGATCTGGAAACTGTGGAACACTTGTTTTGCCAATGCGCCACAGCGATGGAAGTTTGGAGCCGAGTGGGCACATGGTGTAAGCTCCCACCTGTTTTCTTGTTTTCTACTAAGGATGTTTTCGACTTCCACAAAGTTAGAGGGGCTGACAAGAGGAGGAGAGATATATTGAAAGGGATTGCGTTCACAACATGTTGGTGCATATGGAAATCGCGGAACGAGAGAAGGTTTGAGAGAGCCAACTCTGATGCAAGAAGAATCGTCCAAGAAATAAAATCCCTTAGTTTCATTTGGTATAAGAATAGATCTAGTTATACTATGTTAGATTGGAAGGATTGGTATTTGTTTAATTTGGTGTAAGTTCGGTGTATTGGTTCTCGTCTCCCTCCCATTTTGAGGGAGCCCGAGCCTTTTTGTGTATAATAGTCAATTCTTCAAAAAAAAAAAATATAACAAGTAATCATAAAAATAAAGTAAAATTTTTAAAAATAAAATAAAAAGACGTGAATGATTAAATGAGACAATGTCTTGGGCTTCTCTAACTAAAGGAAATATTGAGTTCCGATCTTGGAATTACAATTTTTTGAGACCACTCAAAAAAATACACTGACCAAATATATGCTTTTGGAACTATAATAAAAAGAATATACGATTGTTTTCCAATAATCTTATAAGTATTTAACTATAACCTTCGAACCATACAAGCCTTCTGATTGGTGATCATTCACATATATAAAAAAATTCAATACCAATCGAATACAAAGTCAACTGAACTTGCCCAACATGTTATGTGTAAAATTTTAAATATTGCATTTCTTGCTAATCCATGTTACCCTTTTGTTAAACCATGTGACCCATTACAAAGTCAACTAAACTTGCCGAACATGTTATGTGTAAATTGCATTTCTTGTTAATCCATGTTACCCTTTTTTAAACCATGTGACCCTATTAAAAAAAAGTTATGCTATTTAGATCTACAACACAAGTCTAAATATATGTTTAATGCATAAATCACTTGTATAATTGTATTAAGTATTTTCTTCTCTCCAAATTTCCACCAATCATTTTTATTAAATAAATAAATCAAATCATTAGGTTTATTTGTAAGCATGATTAGTAGACACAACAATCATTTAAAAAAAAATGTTATATTAAAATTGTGGGCAGTAACATCAGTATCTCGAATTTAATGCCTATGTAATTTAACAATTTCTTTTAATTCATAACATGTTCCATGTGATGTACATAAAATAATGGGATTAACTAGATTTCTTAGTTTAAGACATCTCTATAATTTGGACCTTTATTGATGTTTGAGAAGACAGCTAATATCCGTGGAACTAATTAACCAAATAGTCAAATTTTTATTTCTAATCTGGTATGTAACTATGTAAGTATACGTAAGTTCTGATTTTCGCATGATACAAATGATTTAGATTACAATGATATTAGTTACGAAAAAAATTACATTTTTGAGATTGACAATAACACACTTGGGTTTGGCAACTTAAATGAGTAAAAAAAGCATCTGATGATATATGAGCAGTTAATGAGATTGGTATCTTCAATTTAGCTACATCATGGCTTAATTAGTCATTTATATTTAAAGTCAACTAGCTACCAATTTGTATTCAAGTTTGGTTCCACGATCCCAAATGCACAAAATGAAAACTATGATGGTAACAGTAATAAACAAAACTTTCAGATCTACTATTAATTATTAGGATTAAAGAAAAGAGGACAGTTGGTGGAGGTAGGTAGCCTATATATACATGATACATACTTATGTATTCATTCAATATCGCCTTCATTCCTTCACATACTTTCTTAATTTAACCCAAACACCCTCTTTAGCTCACATTACTCGATAAACAGAAACATAATGTCTTCACCCAATTACCACCACCTTGCTCACTTAAAAATCCCCCTTGAAAGTATCCTTTCAGCCACCAACAACTTCGATGACGAAAATTTATGGCGAGAAGATGATATCGTAAATTTTTACACGGGAGAGCTCTTTTGGTCCGGTGAGCTGATTAAAATCGATGCTCAAAGGTTTAGTAAAGTAAGGGATGATGAAATTGAACAGCAGTTTTGGATGGAGGTTTCCATGCTTTCTAGTCTCAAGCACAAGAATCTGGTTTCTCTTGTTGGATTTTGTGATGAGAATGATGAGAAAATCATCATTACCTATGAGAACGTGGGATGTCTCAGCAACGATCTAAGTAACCCGAAGTTGTTGACATGGGTGCGAAGACTGGAGATATGTGTCGGTATTGCGCATGCATTGAGTTACATTCATTATGATGAGTCACGTGACTTTAGCATAATGCACTGGAAAATCGACAGTAACACGGTTATGTTAAATGATAACTGGGAACCGAAGTTATCTGAATTTAGACTTTCAATGAAGGTTACAGCATCAGAAAGGCACCTTTCTTTCGATACTGATAAAGTTCCGAGCACGCTGGGTTATACAGACCCAACATATTTAGAGACTAAAAGTGTGAGCCACAAGTCAGATATGTACTCCTTTGGAATAGTAATGTTTGAGCTCCTGTGTGGCAGGAAATCAGTTATAGCCAACGACTATAATAAGTATTTGGCTCCGCTAGCCATTACCCATTATAGGGAGAAAAAGCTCGATGAAATAATTGACTGGGGTCTACGCCAACAAATGGACTCGCAGTCATTCAACATGTTCGCTGAAATAGCGTATGACTGCTTGAAAGAAGAACGACCGCAACGCCCAGATATAGATGAGATTGTCCCAAGACTTGTGAAAGCGTTGGAACTCGCACGTGAAAACATGCCTGTAAGACCTCTTCTTTATTTACCTTCAATTCACTACATCAGTTTGCACGTTAGCTAGACCCCATAAATCTGATTATAGATAATATAAAGCAAGTTAAGATTTTTCAAGGTGACCAAAGAGACCATGTCTGCTCTGTTCTTTTATCCCTCTTTAACTTACATGCATCTAATAGAAGGTATATATTAAATAAGTTTAATTTTATCAACCTGGCCTTCGATCGGCACTAGTCAATACGTGTGGTAGATCTGGTAGGATCTAACATTTCCTTTTAGATTTACGAACAGCGAAAAAGTTACCATTTTTTAGTGTAATTTTGAGTTAATACCACGTGTCCCTGAAAGACACGCATGTGCTCAATAAGAAAAGGAAAATCCCAATTAGGGCATCCACTATAAGAGGTTCATAAAAAGGTTTATAAAATTTGAAGAGGTTTATAAATTGAGTCACCATAGTGAGGAGAGGTTTATGATGACATGGAATGAAATAGGTCTAAGTTTATAGACATTTTCATTGCAACTAAATACATGTAATTCATTTAATACCTCATTAAATTATAAAGTTTTAACAAGTTTAACCATAGTGATAATAGGTTTATAAAATGAGAAATTTAAGAACATATGACATGGAAATAATATAAACCTTTTCAAAAGGTTTACCATAGGAGATGCTCTTACAAGTGATTTGATTAGTTAGATCGTAACTAATTTTTAAATGCTCCCGAGTTGTGTTAGGATGATATTCAGGAATCACATGAATTTATCGTTTAATATTTGTTTTTATAAAACTTGCAAACTCACAAATTTTATAATTTTACTAATTTAGGAGTTGAGATCCATGTAGAACTCAAATTTGTCATAGAACCAATTAACCAATCACATTCATCCATTTTTTTATTTTCACCTTTTTTTTAAAACAACATATCTTGCAAACGGTAAATCTTCAAGCTACAAAAAATACACCATCGTGACGAGAATTAAATTATCTTTCTATAGATATGCATTGTTATATACTTTCGACGAACTTTTTTTTAAAAAAAGTTCGTCCAGAAAAATCACATGTGATTTGTAAAAATCACATGTGATTTTTAAAAATCACATGTGATTCGTAAAAATCAAATCACATATGATTTTAAGAAATCACATGTGATTCTTACAAATCACATGTGATTTTTAAAAATCACATGTGATTTTTCTGGACGAATTTTTTTAAAAAAAAAGTTCGTCGAAAGTATATCACAATGCATATCTATAGAAAGATAATTTAATTCTCGTCGAGATGGTATAATTTTTTTGACGTAACGATTAACGGTTTGTGAGATATTTAATTTTCAAAAAAAGGGTGAATATATTTTTAATAAAAGAAATGAGTGGCTATGATTGGTTGATTGGTTCTATGGCAAATATGGGTTCTATAATGAACTTTTCTCATTGCATCTATAGTAAAATCTAAAACTTGACTTATGCTTTTAGAAAATGCAATCTTCTACAGTTTGTGTCATTCTTATTTAGCAAAAATCATGTTGTTAGTTAAGCGCAGGATAGGAAGCACTTGCGAGGTAGGTTTTGGCGAGAGCACGATTTTCTTGCCAAAAGTCGCTAAACGACAAAAAAATGAGCTTCAGAATTTGACTTTTAAAAAACCAAGAAAATTTGATCAAAATCTTTGACGAGGACATGTCCTCGCCAAAAAGTTGACTTTCTTTTCACTACTTTATTTAATTTATTGATACTTGAGTAAGGGTGCGTTTGGTATCCCGGAATGGGAATCACATAATGAATTTTCATTCCAATTAAAGTGTTTGTTTAAGATGGTGGGCCCACCACTATGCTAATGAATGATAGATTTATTTCATACTCCATATACATCAAGAGAGCTAGGTATGGTTTTTTCATAGATGAGTAACCCGCCACTAGTATCAAACTCAAATTCATTGTGATTCATGGCAGTATACCAAACGCACCCTAATAATGAATTATGAAACCTGTTTTGAGTAATGAGTATATTATTAGCGTGAAGCGTTTGTTTAACCGAAATAAAACTTAGTAGCAAATGCTAAAAAAATGTTGCATAATTAATCAGCTAAGAGGAAAAAAATTAGAGTATTAGTTTATTGAACATCGCACAAAAATATAACACTTAAGGTTAATTTGAATTTTTAGGTACTCAACTTTATTTATCTCAATTTAAAGTATCCAAGTTATGTTGTACAACGTATGGTTTTTCAACTTTTTGAAAGATGATATCGGCCATTTTTTCAGTTGAATCGGTTAATTAATGTGATATATCGTTATAATTGAACATTTAAAAGTTATATCGGTACATTTTGACCAATAATGTTGCGCGTTTGCCTTGCACCTCTATGTAAATCGAAAAAATGATTAAGTAGAAACTACATTATAAAAAAAAAAAAAAAAAAAAAAAAAAAAAAAAAAAGCTTGTGTTGCGCAAAAACATCTTTGAAATCTTAAATTGAGAGAAAAAATTTGAATACCTAAATTTAAAATTGCTCTTAAGTGTAATATATATATATATATATATATATATATATATATATATATATATATATATATATATATATATATTGCAATTTACCCTAGTTTATTTATGTATTTTCAGCTTAAGTGAACATAGTTTAATATAAACGTTAAAATACTTTAAAAAGCTATAGCACAAATATTTACATATTCTCACAATAAGTGCACATCTAAACTCCCTATAACGGACAAAGGTCATTCCCTCTATTAAGACATTTTTAAAGCATCACAACCAATTAAACATATATTATAACCATTACACAGATCTAAATTTTAAGCAATTAAACCTATGTAAGCAAAGTGTACAACTAAATTATGCACCAAAACATAAATATATTGACCATTTAATACCCACATCTAATATAATCCATAAAACATTGTTTCAATTAAAAATACAACTAATAAAGGTCATTGCATAAACGAAATAAAGTAAGAAAAAATAATAAAGGTTAGTGATTCAACCGAAAAACAAATATATATGAGAAAGTAAATATAGCCAAAAACTTTATAAAGAAAATCATAGATATACGATGTAGATGATTGGTGGATCAGACAAATCATACGAGGAATTGGTTGGTAGAAGATCGATGTTAATGAAGAGAGAGAGAGAGAGAGAGAGAGAGAGAGAGAGAGAGAGAGAGAGAGAGATGGAGGATTTGATCGTTAGTATCAACGGCCGAAGGATAGTCAGTGGTGGAGTAAAACAACACTAAGTGGTGGAGGATTTAGGTTTGACGAGCTAGAGAAAAATAATTTGTTTGTCAACTACAACTTGGGTTGTTATGCTATAGTGGTCTTTCATCTTTGATTTAAACAAAAAGATAAAAACTATACTTACAAAAGCAAACATTTTCTTCTACCTTAAACTTTGACAAAATTTATTTTCAGTCTTATTGTTTTGTTTATTTATTATAGTATAAAGTATGTATCATTATGTAGCGCAATGTATGATTCTGAAAGTAAATTAAGTTCTATTGATAAATCTTAGTTAACAATACTAAATATAGAACATGCTTGCAATGTTTTAAAATTAAAAAAAAAAAAATCTTATATAGGGTATGTTTGGTAGCAAATATTTAGAAGTGTTTTGAAGCAATTAGGAACTAGCGGCTAGCGCTTTGCACAAAATGTTTTTATTTTTAACAAGCAATTAGCGTTCCTAATTTTTCTAAAGGCTCCAAATCAAAACGCTACTTCGAGTAGCATTTACGAGCAACAAGCCTTTTCAGTTACTAATTTATGACTATGTAGCTATGTTGCAAAACACTTTATCAAAATAAACAATTATTACTTCCTGTTAATGCTTACTGCTACCGTTTCTTGCTACTGCTATCTTGGCCAAACATACTCTTATTAATTATAATATGAAATTTTTTTACACCGTAAAATATATGATAAGTTTATCACACCGTCTCTTAAAAGTTATGAGAAAATAAGTTTCCCGCCTTATAGAAAATTATTATCACAAAAAAAATGTAATATACAAAAAACATTACTCGCTACAAATTGTAATCATAGGGTATCCCCACAACGCATACGTATCCTGCTTGTAATTTAAATTACACGTCAACATTTTTGAAATTTAAGCTATCATTAACGATAGAACTTCTTTCAATTTCTAAACACTTCAAGATTTTAGAAAAGATATGTTTGAATAAGAGGGGATGACAAACATTCGGAAATAGATATATAAAATGTCTTGTTTAAGATAAGATGGATATGTTTAAATAAGAGGGAAATTGAAATATAAAACATAGTTAGGATCAAACGAAGAAAAAATAAAATGAGAATGATGAAAATAAACTACAACCACACATTTAGATACAAATACAAAATTTGATGCATCTCGTCTTAAAATTCTTTATTTTATTTGAAATGTGTGGTTATAAATTTTTCTTATTTCTTTTCATTTTAGTTTTTCTTCATACCGAATTCATTTCAAATAAAATATTCTATTTAAGATAAGATTGATTAGTTTAAATAAGAGGGATGGCTATATTCATCTGATTAAAATAATTTGAAGATGTATATTAAAAGTAGAGAAACGTAGATCTTATATAATATGAGATATTTAAAAAGTGAAAAAAAAATTAAGAATTGTAACTGGATCGATGGAAGTGTATTATTTTGTGTAAGTGACAAAATTTGGTTTTTCTATTAATCAATAAAAGTCAAAATTGATTTCAATTTTGACAAACTCAAGCAAATTGTATCCAACAAAATAAATTTATACAAAAATACGTGTGCCAGTTTTGAAAAGAAAAACTTAAAAAAAAATGAGGAGATTATGAATAAAACTTTACTTTTAAAATGTTAAATAAATTATATTGACTTAAATATGCTTAACAATTTTTATGTTTTTAATAACTTTTTAAATTTAATAAATAACAGCTCGGATTTATACCCCGATACTTTATAATTTTTTAAAAACAAATACAACACATATTGTTATTTATAAATGTTGTTATCAGTGATATTAACTTAATGTATTTTTACGAAACTATAAATATAAAAAAGAAAAGCACAAGTTACCATGAGATGTAAATTACTCCCTCCGTCCCAAAATGATTGGCCTCATTTGACTTTTTGAAGTCTTAATTTCTCGACTTTGATCCTTAATATTTTTGTATGTGTTATGTAATACTTGATGAAAATTACACCAATGAAAAAACATTTAAAAGACAATCCATTCATATATTTTGCATCAATTATTATATAACACAAATAAAAATATTTAAGATCAAAGTTGAGAAATTAAGACTTTAAAAAGTCAAATGATGACAATTAATTTGGGACGGAGGAAGTAATACATAAGATTACGAACGACTCATGGTATTTCTGTTTATGAGTTTAAGTAAAGATATTCGGAAAAGTATTCTTTTTTTACTATTCCTATTCTATAACGACTCATGTTATTCTTCTTCATAAATTAACCTGCGCATGAGTTCAATAAATTAAAATGGCTTAAATTATAAGTAACATGAATATAAATAACAAAATGAATAGACGACCTTATGATTATTGTGAGATGGAAATAAATAAATGAAATGGTACATATAACAATGACACATGTTTTTCAAGGGTTATTATGTGCTACTAAACATATATAATATTTAGAACATAATATCAATAATTAAATTTAAATAAGATTAACCTAAATACCATGTCAGATTAACAAAGTCAAATTGTTCGTGCAAAAAAAAAATATACAAAGTATTAATCTAAATTAACATATAATGAAAAAATTATGTAAAACTCGTGAGTGCACTGGTATTGTAACTATATACGTATGAAAAGTTAAATATAATTTGATAGAAAAATCTTAAACATTACAAAACCATGAATTTATAAATTGTCACAATATTTAAATTTAAAACAGAGTTATTATCCGCTCAAACCCCGTGTGTACATGAGTTCTAAAACAAGACCGAGACCGAATTAGCTCAAAAGCGTAGACCGAAGACCGGACCGAATGTGGTCAGTTGGTCTGTCGGTCGGTCCTGTCCAACAAGGCAAAATAGTTGGTTTGTGATCCGGACCGGACCGGACCGACCAAGACCGAGACCGAATTAGCCCAAAAGCCGAGACCGAAGACCGAACCGAATGTGGTCGGTGCGGTCCTGTTCGGTCTCGATCGATCAGATCCGTGCGGGTGGTTTGCTCTACCCTACATGTAATAGCCCAAAAAGGAGGAACTCTAGTCACCACTATGCAAAGTATCTCCCATGTAGTCCATACTTAGACCATCAGTTTTTGGACCAAATGCTTTAAAACACCTTAGAAGCATATATTAACTACATGCTTATCCAAGACTATATCTCAACAAGAAGTCACTAAGCATAGTATTTATGAGTATATATGAAAATAGGTGAATGCAGAATTTAAAGAACTAAAACATTTCAAGTTGATAAGACCATTCACCTTTCTAAACATGCGGATATTATTTTAATATATACTACGAACACTTTGTATGCCTGGACATGGTTCAGAAATTTCATCAACACTTTGTATGCCTTATGCACTTTGTCTATTAAACTATTAATTGAACATCCTTACGTAATCCAAACTGCCTTTTTGTGACTCATGTTTTTACTTGAAAACAGATTATGTCTTCACTCAATCATGACGACTTTGCTCACTTAAAAATCCCCCTTGAAGATATACTATCTGCCACCAACAACTTTGAAAATCACATCTACACATGGGAAAATGCAGAAGGATACAAGGGACAGCTCTGGTTGTCCGGTGAGTTGATTGATATCGCTGCTAAGAGGATAGATAAAGAAAGGGTTGATGAAATGGAACAACAGTTTTGGATGGAGATTTCGTTGCTTTCTACTCTCAAGCATAAAAATGTGGTTTCTCTTGTTGGGTTCTGTGATGAAAATGATGAGAAGATCATCATTACCAAGCTTGAGACCAGGTGGCTCGCCAACTATCTTGAAGATTCGGTGTCGTTGACATGGGTTCGAAGATTGGATATATGTGTCGGACTTGCGCACGCATTGAGCTACATTCATCATGACGAGCTACGCAATTTCAGCGTAATACACCGGAACATCCAGAGTGGCACAGTTCGATTGAATGATGAATGGGAACCCAAGTTATCTAGTTTTGAATGTTCCATCAAGATTAAAGCTTCTCAAAGGCACCATTCATTTCTTACTCATAAACTTGAGTATGTGGAAGGGTATGGAGACCCAACATATATTGAGACGTATAGTGTGAACCACAAGTCAGACATGTATTCCTTTGGGATAGTACTGTTTGAACTACTGTGTGATAGAAAATCAATAATCGACAGTGACTATAATAAGTATTTGGCTCCGGTGGCCATTACTCATTATAGAGAGAAAACACTCAAAGAAATAGTTGATTGGGATCTATGGCAACAGATTGATTCGCAGTCACTCAACATTTTCGCGGAAATAGCATATGACTGCTTGAGTGAAGAACGATCACAATGCCCAAATATAGATGAGATTGTCCCAAGACTTCAGAAAGCATTGGAACTCGCACGTGAAAACAGGCCTGTAAGACCTCTTTTTTTCCCCTCTCTTGCAGCTTACTTTCTAATAAACTAATCCATCTGTTTGCACTTTAGCTAGACCCGGCCATACATAATTAATAGCCCTTTGACATCGTGTCTTCAATTGTTGGACCTCATTCTGTATGACTTCCCCATATATGCAATGCTAACAAAACTCAGGTTAAGGTTTCTCAAGTTGACCAATAAGAGAGACCATATTTGCTCAGGACTTTTATCCCTCTTTCACTTACTATACATGCATGTAGTAGAACATAAGCATGTTTATTTTTTATCAACCCGCACTGACCACTACATATGTGATATAAGTTTTGTGATCATATCTAGCATATGAAGTATCTAATTAAAAGGTTTTACATATTTTTGTGAGTTAAAAGAATATAGGCGTCCTACATGAAAAGTTTAGGGAAACTCGAACAAAAAAGGTTCCATAAAATGTTCACTTTTTTTCACAAAGCATGGGATTTTGATGAAAAGAACCTATGAAAAAAGGTTCAATTAAATATAGTTCTATCCACTGTATCTATATACAACAAGAAACTCAAATACAAAACTCCTATAACCACACACCACTTGCAGGCAGATAGAATTACACAGCACCTTTTATACTCAATCTGAAGGAGCATGAACCAAACTATACACCACTCTGAACTCCTCATTATGAACCTACTTGATATATTGACTAAAATGTTACATAAATCATATGCGCAAGGACAATTAACATTTTCTTTAAAAATAGGAGCGAATTCAAAATATTGCTTTCTTTTGACAAAATTTAAAATTTCCTTTTAATAAGAATGATGTATAAAAGTCATACGTTTGGGATTTATTTTTATTTTTATTATTTCTTTTATTTCTTTTTATTCATTTCTTTTGATAAAAAAATATATAGTGGATTTTCCACTAAAAAGATTAACCAAATTAGCCTACATATAATAATATCATACGAATGGGCTTACAGGTACACCACCAATAAAAACCAAAAAGAAACTAATAAAAAATAACCACAAAGTAAAACAATCAGGAGCCCAAGGAGCACCTTGATATGCCAAAATAGTCATAAGCAATCTTGAGATACAAAATGCAATGTAGCAACAACACAAACAACGGTGCATAGGAAAGACAAAATACAATCTAGCACAAACTACATAATTAAGAAATCTAAAGTCAGAACAATAAGATAGTAAAATTTTTACAAGTGTCACATACTGTTCATCTGAAACTATTAACGAAAAGGAGAAACTCAAATACAAATCAATTTGATATTATAATTTAGTTACATATAATAATTGTAAATCTTTATTATTATTATTATTATTATTATTATTATTATTATTATTATTATTATTATTATTATTATTATTATTATTATTATTATTATTATTATTTTGAACATCAATTTTTTCACACCTTATATCACCTATCTCACAAATGTTTTCAGTGAGGCTTGAACCCACAACTTCTAGGTTGGTGGGCAACTCACATACCACCGCTAAAACTTTAAGAAACAAACGTCGTAGGTTAATTTTATTATGGATCAGTAGTTGTTAAGGATATCGGATTCTGAGAAGAAAAAAAAAAAAACTCCATATTTGATATATTAATAAGCATAGCAAAACTTGTAGATCTACTTAGGATTTCAGAAAAGAGGGTGGTTGGCGGAACTTGTCTATACTTTTACATAGGATGAAAATTTTAAGTCTTTATCACTAATACCTTGTACCGCAAAATACTTTCTAGCATACGTGTCTTAGTGCTCTCCAGTTTCATTCACAAGTTATCTCTGCTAGTTTTTCTTTAGGGTTTTGGCTATTAAATAGTCACGTATTTTCTCAAATGTACCGATCTGGTACGTGTACTAATTTTATTGCCTAGATTGTACGTGTATTTTTGATTTCGTGCTAATATGATACTTGAGTAACTTTTTGACCTGCTAAACTTGACAAAAAGTTATTTTTGAGCAAAAATGGTCCTTTGTGATTTGTTTCTTTTGCAAAAGAGGTCCCTCGTGATTTTATTTCAAAATAAGTCTTTGTGCGTTTAGTTGTTGAAAATTTTTAATTCGTTTTTATACGTTTTAACACATTTTCATCCGTTTTTATATGTTTTCATCATTTTTTTACGTCATTTTACGTTTTTATCCGTTTGTGTACGTTTTTATGTGTTTTCATTCATTTTTATACGTTTAATCCGTTTTCGTGCGTTTTTACATGTTTTCATACGTTTTTGTCGGTTTTTTTACGTTTTCGTCCATTTTTCTTCTGGTTTCATCCGTATTTATACGTTTTCGTCTGTTTTTCTTCGTTATTCATATATTTTTATCCGTTTTTATATATTTTCGCCCGTTTTATACGTTTTAATACAATTTCATATGCTTTTATATGATTTCATCCGTTTTTATAAGTTTTCATCCATTTTTCTTACGTTTTCATATGTTTTTATAAGTTTTCATACATTTTAGTCTGTTTTTATACGTTTTCGTCTATTTTTATACGTTTTACTTTGTTTCTCTTATGTATGAAAACGTATACAAATGGTAAAAAAATGTATGATAGTGTATAAAGCATAGGAAAACGTATAAAAATGGACTAAAACGTATGAAAACATGCGAAAACGTAAAAAATGGAAAAAATGATTGAAAATGTATAAAACGGATAAAAACTTATCCCCAGTCACCAACATTAGCGTAAAAAAAGTAGGAATGGATAAATAACACATAAATCGAGGGTAAAATAGACGAAAACGTATAAAATTGACTAAAGCTTAAGAAAACGTATAATAACGGACGAAAACGTATAAAAACGGACAAAAACATATGAAAACAGAGGAAAATGTATAAAAACAGATAAAAGGTATACGAAAACGTAAGATAACCTATAGAAATGGGTAAAAACGTACAAAAACAGACGAACATGTATAAAAACCGATAAAAACGGATACAAACGAATGAAAACGGATAAAAACGTTTAAAAATAGATGAAAACGTATAAAACGGATGAACACGTATAAAAACGTAAAAAACAGATAAAAACGTACAAAGAAAAATATCTTCATTTTTTTTAAAGGAAAAATTTCCCCATCTAAAAACATCTTAAAATGTACAAGGACTTATTTTGAAAAAAACGCAAAAGGACCGATTTTGCAAAAGAAATAGACCACAAGGGACCATTTTTGCCCAAAAAAAGTAACATTTCACACTTTGGTAGCCGGTTTTACCGGTACCCGGTCACTTTGTGACCATATTAGCACAAAATAAAAAGTACACATACCATTTAGACAATAAAATTAGTACATGTACCATATCGATATATTTAAAGAAATACGTGACCCTTTTCTTTATCCTAGTATCAACCATAAGTTGATACAACGTATCTCTGAAACTTTTACCAAATAAGGAGAGTTCTTCACTTACAAAGTCAACAGTTTGGCTTTTAAACTATCTAATACAATATCAAACAATGTCTCTCCATTCCTTCTTGAACATTCTAAAAAATCCTCCAATTATTCTATTGCAAAATAAAGTATCCTGCAAGAGCTACGAAAACATGTCTTTGGAAACAAACGTCAAACTTTAGATGCCCATATATCAACTTTTTTTTTTTTTTTTTTTTTTTTTTTTTTTTTGGTAAAAAGTAAAATATATTAGCGCTAAATATAAGCAAGTCTAACTATAGGGACAATTCCCACGGTTACAAAGAGAGACCAAATACAATAATTTAGTCTTATACTAGCCTATCCATATACAACAAGAAACTCAAATACAAAACTCCTATAACCACAAACCATTTGTAGACATATAGAAATACACAACACCTTTTATACTCAATCTCAAGGAGCATGAACCAAACTATACACCACTCCGAACTCCTCATTATGAATAGCAAATCAGCCAACCAATAGTCCTTAAAAACATATACCATGCACTTCCTAAACTATAAAAGGATCTTATTTTAATTTTTATCCACAAATATAATAAGATAATAGCTATAAAGTAGAAAATGAATACAGATTTAGAATCAAATTCAAAATCAGTATAACAATATACCCCAACATGTGTTTGAAATGGCTCAGGAATTTCATCAAACACGTTGTACGCACTTCATTAACTCTCTTATTGTGTTATCTTGTGTATTAATTCACGTTTTTACTTGATAAACAGATAATGTCTTCACTTCAAGACGATCTCGCTCACCTCAAAATCCCCCTTGAAAGCATACTATCCGCCACCAACAACTTTGATGAAGAAAATATCACCATCACAAATGCATTGGGAAACAGTTACAAGGGACAGCTCTTGTGGTCCGGTGAGTTGTTTAATATCAATGCCAGGAGGTTTAATAAAGAAAGGAATCAAGCAGAACAAGAGTTTCGGACGGAGATATCCATGCTTTCTAGTCTCAAGCATAAGAATCTGGTTTCTCTTGTTGGGTTTTGTGATGAAAAAGATGAGAAGATCATCGTTACCAAGTATGATGAAACCAGGGGAATGCTCTTTCAATATCTAAGTAACTCAATGTCATTGACATGGGTCAGAAGATTGGAGATATCAGTCGGTCTTGCGCACGCATTGAGCTATATTCATCATGGTGAGCCACGCAATTTCAGCGTAATACACCGGAAGATCGCGAGTAACACAATTCAATTGAATGATGGTTGGGAACCCAAGTTATCTAACTTTGAATATTCCATGAAGATTGAAGTGTCTCAAAGGCACCATTCATTTCATACTAATACACCTCAGTATATAAGTGGGTATGGAGACCCAAGATATATTGAGACCAAGAGTGTGAACCACAAGTCAGACATGTATTCCTTTGGGATAGTATTGTTTGAAGTACTATGTGGTAGGAGATCAATTATTGATGACAAAGATGATAATCATTTGGCTCCGCTAGCCATTACCAATTATAGTGAGAAAACACTCAATAATATAATTGATCCGGAATTAAGGAAACAGATGGACTTGCATTCATTCAACATGTTAGCGGAAATAGCGTATGAGTGTTTGGACAAAGAACGATCACGGCGCCCAAATATAGATGACATTGTCCCAAGACTCGAGAAAGCTTTGAAACTAGCACGCGAAAACAGGCCGGTAAGACCTTTAATTTTCTTTTTTATGGTTCAGCCTTCCCTTTTCATTATATTAATTTTAACCGAATTTCAAATAAAACATTATGAGATGACAAAAACAAACCAATTTTAATATATTTAATCACTTTTGATAAACAAAGACATATCTAAATGAGTGGGGTATAATTAGTATTTCACGCTTCATATTAGTTGACAACTTTATTATTTGGTTGTATATTTTAGGGTTAATTATGATCTAATCCTTAAGATTTGATCAATTATTAATTTAAGTATTTAATGTTTTTTATGCAACGCTTTTATTATTAACTTTCTTTGACCATTAAAAAAGACTACTTAAAATGATTTTTTGATATAATCCTTTGACTTTGGATAACCATTTTGATTACCCATTCTGACACATGATATATCGCGTTTTACGGTTTTTAGTTATTAGGTTATCCATTTTTCTTGCGTTTGAATCAAGGGGGCTGGTACGTTTGTACGTTTGTTTTGACCATTATGAGTTCTTCTTCCTTTGACTTCCCGGTGTTAATGACAAATATACTTACTTTATATACACAAAACTCCAAAGATTAACCAATATGTAGGGATGGTGTAAGTGTCAAAACAGTTACATACTACATAAATAGTGCATGTTCGAGTCCGTGAGACGTACTTTTATTTTTTCCTTATATTTTATGCCTTTGTGACAAATTAGTGCTTCTGCAACTAAATAAAACAAAAAATTAATAGGTTTTGGCAAAACAGTTACATACTACAGAAATAGTGCATGTTCGAGTCCGTGAGACGTACTTTTATTTTTTCCTTATATTTTATGCCTTTGTGACGAAATAGTGCTTCTGCAACAAAATAAAACAAAAAATTAATAGGTTTTGGGGTTAAGAATAGTCACACTTGAATTTTTTTACTAACACTAAATCAATAAAAACATAACCGAATATAGCTAACTTCAAATATACATGTAATCGCAACGAAGTGCGGACTTTATACTTCTCGTTGAGTAACATGTATAGCATTCAACATCAACTGGAAACAAAAAAAAAATTGCAAATTTGAAGAATTGTATCAATGCCCTTAACTGAAACACACACAAAAATAAACAAGTAAATAAAAATAAAATTGATAACTTAAGCACCAAAAACCACAAAATCTGACGTATAATGGGTCGTGTTGGGTAGTTAAAGTAATAGGTCATTTAATGTTACTAAACGAATATCCGCGCAAAGCGACAATATATAACGTAAATAATTATACTTGTGAAATTGTGATTTTAGTTTGACCATTGATGCAAAACTAACAAGTTCAAAACTTCAAATTAAGTCATCGCGTGAAAAAAGATTACGTGGTATATGTTATTATAATTTTTAATCAAAATTATAACAGTCTATTAAAATTATTCAAATTTAAGTCATTTTAAATATCAATAATGAACATACAGTCTTTATAAGTAGTAGAGATAGATAAAAACATTGCTGATAACATTATCATTGTTGGCTAAAGGATTGCATTGAACGGTAGAGGTGTTCATGGGCGGTTCGATTAGGCTTGGTACAGTTGGAACTTTTAACTACCTATCACGGGACGGTAGTAGGCGGGTGTACATATCGCCATATCGGTACTCGAAATGAGCGATTATCGTAGTCTGAGTCACGTTTAGCCATTATAAACAATTAACTGAGTCGAACGGTAACGTAATATATAACGAAAAATGTCATTGGAGTTAACCGTTAAAATAAAAACATTCAGATCATCATATATAACAAATTAACTAAGACTATTTATTCAACGTTTTAAGTTATTGAGTTTAATAAAATGTAATACATAAACATGTTCACATTGCTTAAGTAAAAATCCGTTATACTTGAAAAGTAGTGCAATAATATAGTCAATATTTGTACATCTTTATAAATATATAGTTGAAAGCTACACATATATAATACACGGTTCGGCTAGAGTAACTGCGGATAATTGAAATAAGGGCAAATTGCATAAAAAGGTATTAAACTCATGTTCAATTTTAATTTAAGGTATCTACCTTTTTTTTTATCTCAATTTAACGTATCAAAGATATTTTTTGTTGCAATGGTAGACAATTAGCAAGTTTCTAGGTTAATAACAGGTTACTCTCATTTATATGCTAAGTAGACACCCACATCATATAATTTATATGACTAGTGCGTATTTGGCATGCCACGTTATGCCAACATAGCAAGTTTGTAAGGCTGCCCCAGTAAGGTGTAGTTGATCGCCCTTCAACTTTTATAACACTTGGTCGTCCAACCGATCGATTGAAAAAAGAGAATTAATATGCAAACCTTTGTGTAACGGTCAGAAAAAAAATTGATCGTGGTCGCTTTTACTGGAACATCCAATCGTCTGAAGGTCGCAGGAGAGAGAAAGATGACATGACAGAGAAAGGAGGGATTGATCCTCCCTACTGGGGCAGCCTAAATTCTCAATATCTGTATGTTAACATGTTCAATTTATTCATTTTTATGCACCATCTTCAAACACTAACAAAGAAGTTTAAACTTTAAACCAACAAATCTTACACAATCATCTTCATCTTCATCTTCAACCTCGAAACTTACCATCAATCTTTAACTAACAATATCACAACGAGTCAACCATCACCCGCCGCCTCATATCCAGTGACACCCACTTGCTTTACAGTGACACAGACTTCTAAACGGTGAGACACACCTCACTATAGCAACAATTCCCGACGACCTTTTTCGAAGATACCGAGCTTATGAAACCCACCTCGTTTCCGTCGAGATCAGGCTCAAAGATTTAATATCCAGTTTGTTTGTTTTTCGGAAAGGCAACAATATATTAACAAAAAAAAAAAAAAAAAAAAAAAAAAAAAAAAAAAAAAAAACCGGCACCCCTCCTCTCAAAACAAGATGATTAAAGAGAAGGAACCCGAAAATAAAACACAAAAACAACCAAACCAAACCCGGATGAGACGTTACAAAAAAATCTAAACCAACCCACAATAAGACTAAACCAAATTAAAAGCAAAAACAAAAACTAATGTACCAAAGGACCCCAAAGTCAAAACCCCCAAACACATACCACAATCTCAAGAAAAATGCCATATGACAAAACACCACAAGACTGCAGCAAATGGTTGGAATTTAAGGTCATGACCATGGGACACATTGATACTACTATCCCACTAATTCCACATTGTAGACCAAAGCATATGACAACATATATGCTTACCAAACAGACTGCAGCAACTGTAAATATCATTATCCCAGCAAATATAACTATCACAGTAATTCTTTTTTCGCACATCTTTTTCCTGTTGCTACTGACCTCAACAGAATACTATATTTTAGACTTAACAGCTTGCCAAACACACTTTATGCTTAACCAAACAGTGGAATTAAAACTTATTGCCAAACACCCTGTGGTGCAGATCCAAATAGCACCACCTGAGACTAATACTTGTAACTTGCAGACTGATTCACAGTCACTATCATCACATAGCATACTGAGCTGAAATCCAAAACTGAGAGCATAACCACTTATTGTAACCGACACTTTATTGGGTCAAACAACCATTGTTGCCAATCCATCTCTTTATATTTATTTGATCTTTGCGTAATCCACTCATAGCTTTTTAGTTGAATATCTTGCACAATTTTGTTAGTACTTGAAACTCTGTTACCAAATACACGGGCATTCCTTTCTTTCCAAAAGAAGTATCCCGATGACCAAAGAATCGCTTGCCACACATAAGAAAAGGCAGTAGGGACGTCAACGTTCCCATATGATGAGAGAAACTCACCAATAGAAAACGCGTTCACAATCCCCATCTTCCACCAATTAAAAACCTTTTCCCACACACCCATAGCAAGGTCACAAGTGACCAAGTTTTGAGCACATCATTCCACATTATTATTGCAACTTGGACAAAACTAATCCAAATCAATGCCTCTTCTATCAAGTTCCGCGCAAACCGGTAATCTTCCTTTAAGAGCCCTCCAAATGAAAATATTGACTTTTTTTGGAACAAGCTTATTCCATATCGTTTCTTGAATTCCGTTCTCCACATGAAGAATTTTCTCCTCGACTAACCTTGTTAGCGCTTCGACCTTGAACTCGCCATCTTCAACTAACTCCCATCGCCATTTGTCCCTAAAATTATTAGAAACCACCACATTTTGCAATACACGAATTAATTCATCGAACTCCCTACAAACTCTACCCCTAATATCCCTCACCCAATCCCATATCCAACGCCACCCCTCGATTACCCACGACCCTTTATCTATAACACTACCCTCTTTTTTCCGATCTAAATGGAATAGTCTAGGAAATCTATCGCAAAGCCTTCGATTATCCACCCATCTATCTAACCAAAATCTAATATCTTTCCCATTACCCAAAATCCCCTTAAACGATGAAGAGAACCGTATCCCCAACCCGTCCATCTCTTCCCCTGCCTTTATAATATCAACCCAAACCCCTCCCCGTTTTCCCCTTCCACCATCTACCCTATTTCCCCTTAACCCCCCGCAATCACCGTAAATACTTTTAATAACCTAAACCCATAACCCGTCACCCTCTTTCCTATATCTCCACCACCACTTTCCTAGTAATGCCAAATTTTGTGCCCTTAAAGATCCAATATTTAGCCCCCCCTCACCAAAAGATGAAATAACCGAATCCCATTTAACCCATGAAAGTTTTTTACCCTCACCCGAGCCTCCCCCCAAAAGAAATTTTTCCTAATACTCTCAAGATTTTTTAAAACACTCATAGGCACACGGAACATCGAGAAATAATACAATGGCAAGCTACCTAGAACCGATTTAACCAATGTTAGACGACCCCCGAACGACATAGTTTTTGCCCTCCAATCGGCCAACCGTTTTTTGACATTCTCCAACACAGGATTCCATGCATCCACCCGCCTCATATTCTCACCAATCGGTAGTCCCAAGTATGTAAACGAAAATTCTCCAACACCACAACCCATCCACATCGCCATCTCCCTTACTTCACTCTCATTGACCCCGATTCCATAGAGCTTACTTTTAATGTCGTTAACACGCAACCCGGAAACCTCTTCGAAGCACTTAAGTATACACATAAGAGATTTAGCATTCTCCTTATTCCATTCCCCCAAAAAAACAGTATCATCCGCGTATTGAAGATGTGACACACTTACATTATTACTACCCACTTTGATCCCTCTAAATATGCCGTTTACCACCGCTTCTTTTACCATCGCGTTTAACCCCTCCGACGCCAAGATAAATAAAAAAGGAGAAAGAGGATCGCCTTGTCTAACACCCCGCTCCGAACCGAATTCCTCTGTAGGAGATCCATTAACAATAATAGACAAAGACGAGGACCTAAGGCACGTATCTACCCATTTACACCATTTCTCTCCAAACCCCATTCTTTTCATAATGTTTACCAAAAATCTCCAATTAATACTATCGTACGCTTTCTCAAAATCAATCTTCAAAATTAACCCCTTTTCTTTCTTATTCTTAAAAAATTCCATAGTTTCATTTGCTATAAGAACACCATCAAGAATGTATCTCCCCTTTATAAACGCGTTTTGTTCTTCCCCCACCACCATCCCAACTACCTTTTTGACCCTTTCCGTCAACATTTTTGCAATAATTTTATAGTAACAACCAATAAGACTAATTGGGCGGAAGTCCCCAAGTCCAATGGGATCCCGCACCTTGGGAATAATGGTGACAAAAGAGGCGTTGCACCCCTACAACTGTTTTTGTCTGATGGGAGTGTTATGATTGATCCGATTTGGATTTGTGTTTTAACATTCTCTTTGTGTTATGGGTTGTTTTAATTTGCTAGAAAATTAGAGGTGTGATGGTTTGTAGAAGACAAAGTAAATCAAAGATGCTAACTTTTTCTTTTGAAATTGATAAACTATGTTCAAAAAAAGAAATTGATAAATAATAATGCCACGTCACCACATAAGACAGTTGAAAGGATGACCGGTAACCTATATTGTATAAGTAAAATCTTTTCGAATTTGCAAGGAAAAAAAGATTACCTTAAAATCGAGAAAAAAATAAGAGGAGTACGTTAAATTAATATTACTTCTTTGGTAGCTCAACACATGTACTCTTTACCGGCTTATGCATTTATAGCACAGGACTTGGAATTGACTTGAGTGTTTTTTCATGCAATTTTCCGTTGAAATAATAACCGAAACCGAACCGTAATAAGCGGATTCTTCCGGTTGTGGGTTTTTTCGATTTCAGTTTTTTCGGTAATCGTTTTATTTATTATTACTTTTTTTTGGCTTGAGTGAGTCGGCTCAATTTGTCGGTAAAAAAAAGGTTATCCAAAATTAAGTGCTTAAAACAAATGGTTAAACAATATTAAGGATAAAATCGTTGCTAAAAATGATAAAGGTTTTCATAACGAACATTGAAATATAAGTGATTTTTTTAATGGTCAAACATAATTAAAGACAACTCGTGTTTACGTTTGACACGTGTCCCTAAACAATCGCATAAAGATAATTGTTGGCTTTTGGTTGCGTTGTACAAGTTGCCTTGTCGCTTCGTCTACTTTAGACTTTTGAAAATTTTAGGCCTGGAAAGTGATAATTCGTAGGGTGACTTGTCTATTTTGGTAATTTTCTCTAAAAATAATGACTAAAAAAGGGACGTTATGCATCAGTTGCTGTTAATTTGCGTATTAATTGAATATCGTCTGACATTCGTTTTGTAACCCAAACTCCGTTTTTGTTATAGATTCACTCTTCGCCCAACTACCTTGCTCACCTAAGAATCCCCTTTGAAGATATAGAATCCGCCACCAACTACTTTGATGAAAAAAATGTCGGAGGCACAATTGCATTTGGAAAGAGATACAAGGGGCAACTCTTGTGGTCTGGTGAGTTGATAGATATAACTGCTCGGAGGTTAATTAATAAAGAATGGGACGAAATACAACAACAATTTTGGACTGAGATTTCGATGCTATCTAGTCTCAAGCATAAAAATCTTGTTTCTGTTGTTGGGTTTTGTAATGAAGTTGGTGCGGAGACCATCATTTACAAGCATGACTCTAGGGGAAGGCTTGGCTACTATCTAAGTAACCGGATGCTGTTGACATGGGTAAAAAGATTGGAGATATCTGTGGGTGTTGCGCATGCATTGAATTACATTCATTATGACGAGTCACGCGATTTTAGCGTTATACACCGAAACATCAGCAGTGAAATTGTTCATTTGAATAATGACTGGGAACCTAAGTTATGGGAATTTCAACATTCCATGAAGATCAAAGCATCCGAAAGGCACCATACTTTTCATACTGATTCAGTTTGGTCTATAAAGGGGTATACGGACCCAACATATTTAGAGACCCGCAGTGTGAACCACAAGTCGGATATCTACTCCTTTGGGATAGTATTGTTTGAATTGTTGTGTGGCAGGAAATCAGCAATTGATGGCGATATCAATAAGTATTTGTCTCCAGTGGCCATTTTCCATTATAAAGAGAAAACACTCAATGATATAATTGATCCGGATCTTTGGAAACAAATGGATCAGCAATCATACAATGTTTTTGCAGAAATAGCATATGACTGCGTGAATGAAGAACAGTCTCAACGCCCAAATATGGATCAGATTGTCAAAAGACTTGAGAAAGCTTTGCAACTTCAATTGGAAAGTCAAAATAGGCCTGTAAGATGTTTTTTTTCTCTTTCATATCTCTATATACCATAAAAAGTATTTTATACCGTATAACTTATTATTTATATTTATTAATGTGAATCCACTTATTACTGTACTTATGATGATAAAGGAACACTCGGTAGTTGCGGCTGAAGTTGAAGGTACATCATCCGGTCAAGAGAAGGTAATTTATCTTAGAACTATTTTGTTAAGTCACTAATAGGCCACATTATGTCTAAAGTTGAGTAAAAATCTCATTTGCCAACTATTCTTCCAACATTTAGCTATTATTGTGGGTAAAACAAAAGATCATCTCTTTTCATATCTCTCAACATTAATTAACCTCACTATAGTGTTTCACCATGTGACTCCGCACACTTGGTAATGTTGTCTTGTTTGGTATATATAGGGATCAGTGACATCCATATCCACAGGCGTCAAATCATATGTCAGCAAAAAATCAGTGTCTTCCCTTAAAGATCATCCTCACTTAAAACTCAGCTTTGAAGTTATAGAATCTGCAACAAACGGTTTTAATAATTTTGTCAAAGATTTTAGGTTTGGATATACTTACAGAGGTAGTCTCTTGCATTCCGAACAGCTCATCAATATTATTGCAAAGTGGTACCCTTCTGCATTTGTAAAAGATAATAGCAAAAATTTCTGGACCGAGATTTCAGTGCTTTCAATTTTGAAACACAATAATCTAGTGTCTGTTATTGGGTACCATGATGAGGAGGACAATCAGGTGATCATTTACAAGGAGGCGAACGGAAGTCTTGAAAAATACCTAAGTGACCAGACCCTCACATGGATGCAAAGGTTGAGAATATGTGTTGGTGTTGCAAATGCATTGAGTTACATCCATTATGATGCTGGACGAGATTTTAGTATCATACATTGCAACATTAGAAGCTCGGAAATTTTACTACATGACAAATGGGAAACCAAGTTATCTGGCTTTGAACTTTCATTAAAAAATACAGTAGCTCGGAGGCACCGTCTTCTTCTTACTCGTGATATTGTTAAAAGTGTATACTTGGACCCGAAATATAAAAAGACTGGCGGTGTAACCCACAAGTCAGATGTGTATTCCTTCGGTGTTGTATTATTTGAAGTCTTATGCGGAAGGAGTGCAGGAGATGAAGAAGAAAACGAAGATGAAGACAAAAACGAAAATGAAGACGAAGGTGATGAAAAAAACGAAAACGAAGATGAAGATAAGTTGAGAAAGGGGTTATTAAGTCAGTTGGCCAAATCTCATTTGGATGAAATGATCATGCCGCATTTACGAAAACAGATGGACCCAGAATCATTAAAAATCTTCTCAGAGACAGCATATTGGTGCATAAAAGAGGAACGAGCAGATCGCCCATATATAGATCAGGTTGTCAAAAGACTTGAGAAAGCATTGGAATTTCAACGAAAACATGAAAATCCAGTAAGAACATCAGCTTTGTTTGTCATCTTTATGTAACAATAATTTTTATATCTTTCAACTCATTTCCTATTCTCTTGCAAATATCATTTTAGGAACTTCCAAGAAATGCATTTGACGCCACATCATCAGATCATTTGAAGGTAATTATTTTTCTTTAACTTTTAATTTGAGGTCGATTATCTTAGTTAATAAATAAGAGTTACTCTACATTACTAACTGTTATTGTTTAGTTTATTGTATAACAACCACTATATCCTCACTATACCATTTTTTAAAATTCTTCAAATAGGACGATCAATTGTATGTTTTAAACCAACCAACTGTTATTGTCTGGTTTACTTTATACTCACTATATATATCCTCACCAAAGAAATTGTATCATAGCTGAAAGTTGGGGTTTTTCATAATAAAACTAAGATTTTTATAGATAACCTTGATCGTATAGAACTAAGATTTTTATAAAAAAATGTGGTGAATATGGTTGTATAATAAATGTGACCATTAGCTTGATTGTATAAATAGAGCATGCACTATGGTGGAGCTTTTAAAAAGTTTATAAACCTTGTGTGATATGTGAAAGTTGGGGATTTTTAAAGCCACCAACCTTAGCTGGTTCGATCCCCGACGACCATCCCCTGTAAACATAAAAATGATACCTAGACGGCTAGATAGAAAATCAATTCCATTCATACATTTATGGAACCTACATCGCTTCTATATATACAACCATGAATCTTAACAAATGTTATTTCTTATTTTTGGCCAGTGAACTTTTAAATAAAGATATTATAGAATTAGAAACAAAAAGTAACAAACTAATACCATTGTTATGTCAATTTAGCTTTGGATAGCTAAATATATATTCAAGGACTATGTTTTAAAATGTTATATCATTTATAAGGCTAAGATGAAGAAGACGCTATAAAATGGTTGAGAAGATAGTGAAAACCTTATGTAAAGTATCAGGTTTCAATCTTCAACCACGTATAAAACATCTTAAGCCATATATAAAGTAATTTATTCTATGCTAATTAACCCAAGTTTGAATTACTCTAATTATTTAGCCTCATAATTATTAGGCTAATAAGATTTTTAAATTCACCTGGGTTGCATACTACCTTACACTAAATGAAACCAAACTACACATAGCACCGTGCTTTTCTTTCAATCTTTTTTTTTTTTTTTTTTTTTTTTTTAACAACATTATAACTTCTACATATTGATCTTTAATACTAATTTATCCATCTATTGAAACTATATGTGTGCCGCCACAACGCGCGGCCATGAGAACATGCGTTCATTTCATACATTCACTATCTGAAACACGGCATATGTATGTTATCACTCAATCTTCATTTTCAGTCTTGTCACATGTCATGATATTTTTGCTAGATGTATCTTCGGGCTATAGTTTTAGGGGTGAAAATCATTTTTACAATAAGTAACTTAAAATAGATCAACTGTTGCTTTTGAGTGTTCTCACATTGGTCAATCATAAGATAAATCTTTTTTTTTTTTTTTTTCATTTTATTTTTTAGTTTGGTGCTGCATAACTTCATAATGTTGCAGGGGAAGAACTTGGACCACTTGAAGATTGGACTAACTGATATAAACGATGCTACCAACAAATTTGATGACGCATATTGCATAGGGTCAGGCGGATTCGGTAAAGTGTACATAGCAGATCTTGAACATTTCGATAGCAGTAATTCCTCGTCGATAGAAGGTGTGAATAAGTGCGATTTACCAAGAAAACGAAGCACGGTAGCCATAAAGCGCATTCACAATCAAGAAGGAGAACAAGGGTTCATTTCAGAAATTGAAACTCTAACTACTTGTAAGCATGATAACATAATCTCTCTACTTGGCTTTTGTTCAGAAGGTAACAGTGAAATGATCCTGGTTTATGAGCATGCTTCAAAAGGAAGTCTTGAAAACTATTTGGGAAGCAGTGAAAAAATGACTAATCTTACTTGGGTGCAACGTCTAAATATATGTCTTGATATCGCACATGGTTTGAATTACATTCACAACAACACAGATCATGGCAAACAAAAGATGATACACCGTGACATCAAAAGCGATAATATTCTGTTGGGAGATAATTGGAAGGCAAAGATTGCGGATTTTGGGCTCTCCAAATTCCACCCAGCAGATCAAGTTGCCAGCACTATCTATACCAATATGATTGCAGGTACAAATATGTATTTGGATCCAGAATATCAGAAGTTTGGAAGATTAAATAAAAAATCGGACATTTACTCTTTTGGAGTAGTATTGTTTGAGATTTTGACCGGGAGGTTGGCCTATGACCATGTTTTCACCGACGTTGATGGGAACGGGATTGCACCCATTGCACGACGTCATTTTGAGAAGGGGACACTAATGGAAATTGTTGATCACAAGATAAAGGAAGAGACCAATGAACATGTCTTTTCTTTAAGTAAAGGACCCAATAAAGAGTCTTTGGACATATTTTCAGAAATCGCTATTCGATGTATAGCAGAAACTCAAGTCAAACGTCCATCAATAGATGTTGTCATCAACGAACTCAAAAAAGCTTTAAACTTTCAGGTAAGTAATAGACTATTACTCAATTTCCCATTTAAGTTATTTTAGACCTTAACTTTCGTGACTTATTAATTAAATCTTACCATTTACTAGCTTAGTGATTTAACCACTTTATAAAATTCTAGCAATTGTAAACCCCCTCAACCCCCTCCCCCCGCCATGATGTATATGTATATATATATATATATTCTTGAGATGAACTTGTAGACTGAAAACCTAAAATTAACGAACGCATTTTTGATAGCAAGTAGTTCATTATGTTTTTAACTTATAAAATCGACTCACTGTCTAATGTTTTTAACCCATATATCACAGGAGAACCACAAGGACAGCCTCAAACTGTCACTTGAAGACATAAAGTTGGCAACACAAGACTTCAGTGAAGACAATATCATTGGACATGGTGGTTTTGGGAATGTATACAGAGGAGTAGCTGCTCATGGAGGTAACTACATTGCTGCAAAGCGATTGGATAGGAAGTCTACTGAAGGAGAAGCTGAATTTATGACAGAGCTGGAAATCCTTATGGAGTATAAACATGCAAATGTCATTGGTCTTATAGGCTACTGTGATGAAGAGGATGAGAAAGTAATTGTTTATGATTATGCATCCAGACTAAGTCTTGATAAGTATCTGAGCGATGATAGTTTTACGTGGGTGATGCGGCTTAAAATTTGCATTGATATTGCAATCGGGTTGGAGTTTCTTCATGGAAATGTTTCAAGTTCAGAGATGGTAATACATAGGGATATTAGCAGCAGCAACATTCTGCTGTTTGATGATTGGAAAGCAAAAATTACTGATTTTGGGCTTTCCTTTGTATGTCCAACAAATCAGGATGCAGGCTTTGTCATCGACAATGTTACAGGCACAATCGGCTATCGTGACCCACTATACTCGAAAACAGGCTTCTTAACCAAAGAATCTGATATATTCTCGCTGGGTGCAGTTTTATTTGACATATTGTGTGGGAAACTTTCATCCGAAAAGCTAGATGATGAGTATCTTTATTTACCCTTTTTGGCTAAACACCACTATCATGTAGGAAAACTTGATAAGTTAGTATTTGAGGGTATAAAGGAACAAATTGAGCCACAATCGTTTATAACATTTGCAAGGATTGCCTATCAATGCATACATCACAGGAGAGAAAGACGGCCAACAGCTAATGAAGTGGTCATGCAACTTAGGAAAGCATTAGAATTGCAGGTAAGTTTCTATATCTTGACAAAAAGTGGCTAACTTTTGATTCATATATATCTATTCTATGGCCATTAAACTGTAAGAAAGTAACTGTTTGAAACACGAGTTTATTAATTGATTAATTAATGTATATACAGGAGGATTATGAGAAATGGGAGCCCAAATTGCCTAAAGACTATAAAGAAATAATCCAGAAGT
This sequence comes from Chrysanthemum seticuspe, assembly GCA_019973895.1. NCBI lineage: Eukaryota > Viridiplantae > Streptophyta > Magnoliopsida > Asterales > Asteraceae > Chrysanthemum > Chrysanthemum seticuspe. The sequence continues at coordinate 22,258,324 of BPTQ01000001.1, forward strand.
CAACGTGCCCTGAAATCTATTCTACCATCAAGAAACAGGATCTTTACAACATTTTTTCAAAGCGAATCCTCCTTCAACAAGACATAATGGTAATGAGTTCATTCTCAAATCCCAGTTATATTATTGTGCATCTTGTGTTCTATGTATCCTTTAGTTTATTAGGGAAGAATCAAAATCATACAAGCATTCACACATCCTAACGTTGAGTCTGACTTGTTTCTTTGTTTTATTACAGTTGATGTCATTCGATGGTATTGGAGAAAGAGATGCAATGGTTTCAGCGACATTGTTTTCCTACAAAAACAGCTGTCCACATGAGTGGAAATCTCTTCCAGAATCAAGGTTATTCTCTCTACCTCTGTTTGTACATATATATTGTTGTTATATGCATAATCTACAATCTAATATGATCAACAACTTTTAGAATAAGAAATATAAACAACTGACTTTCATAATCGGTATAGTACAATAATGTTTGTTAATCAAATGGTTAATAGACTCGAAGAACAGTAAATAGTAGATGCTTTGTAACTTGTACATGTTCAGTCCTTCAGCGGCTTAGATCTTTTCACATCAACTCTAAAGTCTCTTCAAGCTTTAGTTTATTTATACATTGAACCTTGATATTTACTGAAAGTACACAAAAAACTTTATAAGCTAAACATAATAATTAGGTAAGAATGATCAAGCTTAAGGTTGCATGACATGTACGTTTTCGTTCATCAAAAGGAATGGAAATTCAATCTTAGACAAAAAATTATATTTTTTATAGGAATTGGATTACATAGTGCCGATTTTGAAAAATATTGTATTTTATGTTAACAAAAATGACTATTCTTCCTATATAATACTACTTAAAGGGTGAATAAAATGAGTAGAGCTAATTTAAATTATGCATTTATGGAATTCATATATAAGATTTTAGTGTCCTCTTGACTGATTCTAATAGTCTCAGATTTAAGTTATGTATGATATTTACATGTTGCTTGTAGTCGATACACACTCTGTAGCTTGATTTGTTAATTATTTATTTTTTCAAAACGTGGTTGAGGTACATCCTGTTTTGGGCCCTCTGTTTGCAGGGCCATGAATCATAAATTCTGCTAGCATCTTACTTGTGTATTTCAATATATATCCCTCTAAAGAAAATAGATAACTTAATGGTTTAAAGAAAATGATCATAGTTGATTATATGTTTATTGATACAGCAAGTCTCAGTTTTGAATTTAAGTTTTTTCCCAATTCCCAAAGAAATTGTTTTCTCACTTATTTTGGTTTGAATAAATACTAATTCTAAAGTAGAAGTGTACATCGAAATCAAGACTTGGATATTTATAATATGTGCAGGTTTGAGACAGTAGTGAAGATGTTAGATATTTCCGACTTGAACATCGAGATCAAGACAAGAGCTCAATTTTTATCTCTTAATGTTGTTTATGGGGTCTATTTAGTCTTCAAGCTTAGTGATTCAAGAAAATTTTCAAGTAAACCGATGTGTGTTAATTTAAAGTATAGAAAGGGACTCGAAAGGCTACATGCATATTTCGCAACATGGAGAGACGAGGACTGGATGATGATTGAGTTGTACCAATTCTTGAATCAGAACGAAGATGTCGTTTTTGAGTTTCTACTTGAGAGCTTTTCATTACACTATTGTGGAGAAGGTGCGGTTTATGTTGAAGGCATTGAATTTCGAGCAATTGACAAAGTAAGTTTGAAATTATATCCCCTGTTTCCATTATTTACTCTTTTGTTTATATTATACAAAGAGGTCGGATGCATGCCAGAAAATTAAATTAAACCCATGTTCTATGTTGCATATTTAACATGGTTTGCACACAGGTGAAACATGAAGAAATCGGAAAATTGAAGGAAGTCCAACAAGTCTTGAAATCAAACTTCAATATGGATCAGGTGCAACAATTGCCAACTAACTTTGAAGAAATATTTAAGATATGCGGAAATTATGACGAGTTGTTCTGGCTGGGCGAGGTCAACGAAAAGAAACTTCTTGTGCTCTCGGCAAAGGCGGTTTTAAACAAATTCTATAATGTGGATCTTTTTACTTCAAAACCATTAGCCGAGTCCAGGTTCGTTGCTTATATTATAGCTAAATTTTTTACAGTTTCCTTTAGCTAGGGGTGGCAATTCCTAACGATACATGAAACACGACCCGAGACCGATACGGGTTAGGGTTGGGTGTAAACAAGTTTCGGGTCATGTTCGGGTTGGGTGGGATAAACAGGTCGACTTGCCAACCCGTGTAACTCGCTAATCCGCCAACCCAGATGGATAAGCAGATTAAATGAATCATGTTCAGAAAATATACTTAAAGAAGTTACAAGTCTGACCCAATTTAAACAGGTCATGTTCAGGTTGGGCTATCATGACCCACCAACCCGAACCCCACATGGATTGGGAGCCCTAAATTTAACCGCTAAACTTTTTTTGATTGTACATCCAAATATGTAGTTTTATGGTTAACAATTAAAGATTCATGAATAAATGGCTGACAAAAGTTTAACTTCTTTTGTATTTTACCAGGGTGAAAAATCCCTTTTACCCAAGAAAGAGTTTAACTTCTTGGATTTAGTTTCTTGTCTATATATATTAGAGTAAATTGCCTAAATCGTCCATAAAGTTTGGCGAATTTGCATGTTTCATCCAAAATATTTCGAAACTGCAAAGAACATCCATGTGGCAAACCTTTGGGGCATGTATCGAAATGTTTGGAACGAAACATGCAAATTCGCCAAGTTTTAGGGACGATTTATGCTTTTTACTCTATATATTACTTTGTCCTTAATCCATCATCCTACATGCAGATTTCAAGAGGTGATTGAGGTTTTACCAAAACAAGTATTTCATCTCAATTGCACAATCAAAAGTCAAATGTTGTCACCAGATACAGAATACGTGTGTTACCTTGTATTCAAGCTTTCAGAAAAATGTGAGGGGCTGCAATGTCCGGTAGAAGTACGAGACGTACTCCACAAAGAAAACAATGATGCTGAATTTGTTTATTTTATAACCCCAAGCCCATTAAACATAAATGGTATCACTCGGGTTCCAAAACAAAGAGAAGATGGATGGATGGAGATTCAAGTGTGGAAGTTTAACTCAGCTCATGAATTCAAGGATGACTCTCTTTATATGCATATGAGATTTACAAGCCATGAAGGGACTATGTCTGGCCTCATTGTATGTGGCCTCGAGTTTAGGCCACTATAAAAGAACCATCTCCCATAATTTGTCTATTTGTTGCTCCAGAAAATTATAAAAATTATGTTTGAAGCTTAGTTTAATCTCATCTATGTTTAAAATCACTTTACATATGTATGTTTATGTGACAGTTAATATTTGGGTTGGGAAAGGTATTGTAAGAGTTTAGACACCCGTGATATATCAATGCCGATCCCTTTCATTTCATACAATTGACTCATACCAATTGTAGGATAGTTTTTGTATAATATGGAGGTCTTCATTTATGTAATTAGGAGAAATTTAGTTCCCTCTTCAGTGATATATGCTGACAACAGCCATGAAAATATTTTTGTTTAGAATACCTAAGATGTGTGCTTTTCCCCTACACATACCATGTCTCGAACTTGCCACCAATTGATTACAAATCAAACTCGTAAACACGGATCGAGCCACACAAAGACAGGAAATCAATCACGGAAATTACAATGCATATTAATAAGAAAACATGTGACTTACAAAACATAAACCTTTCAGCAGGCTGTTCAATGCTCTTGTGGCAATGGCTTCGTAAACGAGTACCCAATTTGTGGAATTAGATTCATTGTCCCAAACTAAGAATAAGCTTTAGTTAGATTTTTGACATATTTACAGCTTGTGGCCACGTAGTAAAATATATATAACTTTTACGTAGGACAAAGAAATAGCTGTAGATCTATCAAAGACCTTACTTGATACTAGTAGCAACATCCTAGCTAACCGATCACTACCAGTCTTAACCTAGCTAGATCAGCCGTAACTGAACACTCGACATTGGCCTCAACTGATCCTGTTCTTTTGACAAAACGTTATTCAGAAAGCCTTTAAATAACCCAGATAGAAACCAACTAAAAGGGGACATGATATAGTCAAGGACTTTATGGGCACGAAAGTCAACTTTCTCTTGAAGCTATAATCGGTCAACCATGACAACCTAATTTACATGCATTGAAATGATACATTAGAGTAAAGGATAATCATTAAAGAACATTTCTTGGTGCCTTGTATAATTATGTTACATGATGGATCATGTTTCCAGGAAGTTTAGACAGACTGTTGTTGAAAGGTCAATGAATTTGGACACCAGAATCATTTATTGGTTGTTGAATGAAATCCGACCCGTTTTCATCGAGAGAGGAAAGTCGCATCTCATGTAATTAAATTGAGTCGCACAGCAACTGTTGGATATAATGGTTGCTTTTTAGCAGAGCGTTGACAGCTAGATTATGTACCTGTATCCATAAGAAAATTGCTTTCAAAACTTAATTATGTTAAATATTTTATTTAGTTTAAGAGTGGCATAAAGAAATTTGCAGACCTTTAGCTCAACCGTGACTTTTCTATAAGCACCAGGACGAATCAAAACAGACTGATTGACCTGTTTTCCAGGAGATATGCTAATCTAAACATCACAGTACCACAAAATTTCATGGCAAAAAAGTAAAATGGTTCATATATAAAGTAGGATCATTAAATCAAGCTGACCTCGTCTGAGTAGCAAGTCTCTTCTTCATTATCCCCTCCAAGATCCGGAATCCCATTATCTGACACCCAAAGTATCTAAAAATATTACAAGGGACTCAGAGATTAATTAGCAGACCCAATGCTTAATAATATAGTACCAGGTTAAGGGTTCAAAGAATATCAAACAAAAGGTAAACCAGAAACAACCTGTTGTTGATCACGTAATACGTGAATTCCCTTAATGTTCTTTGTATGATCTTTTCAGCATCTTTTGAGTTCCCAACATACTCCACCTGGATATTTTCCCATATAACGGTTATAATATGTTCTTATTTAA
>BPTQ01000001.1:22263464-22274070 GCA_019973895.1 Chrysanthemum seticuspe
TTGATGAAAATATGGTTTCGAGGTTGTAGGTTTGACAGCAAGTAATAGCGATATTCTATTATTTCTTATATAATGACGATATGATTTAGAAATAAATTAACAAATATGCATTTAAAACTGATGCAAACTTGGTTTACGAAGTTGTAGCCTTGGTTGCAATTACAAAACAATAACTTTGCTGCAAGTAAAAAAACAATCACTTTCCAAAAGTTTGACCCAACTTAAAACTTAAAATTGTTTAATCTTTTTTAGAGAAAAAGCTTGACAAGTTAAATTATCATATTATTTGTCGAAAATCGAGTTGACCCGAGTCACTTAAAATCCGGCTGGTCTAATTGGGTTTCGAAAATCTATACTACATAAACGGTTTAATTTATTCTACTTTTCCGACTTGAACCAATTGAACCGGATGGGTCAAACCGGGTTACAAAACATTATGTTCAATATCCAATATCCAATATCAAACTTTTATTATTTTTCGTTTATAATCCATAAACTTTTTTATCACTACAACTATTTACCGCTAGGAATTTCTGACACTCTGCGCGGGTATTAAATGTTGCCATGCATGCTTTTGAACACTGAAAAAATGTTGCCATACATGCGTTTGATCATTGAAAGGAAACTAGGAATGTATGACTTTTAAGATGTGGAATGTTTAAAAACAAAACCAATAATTACTGTAACTTCTTCCAAATTAATATTGAATGGGTTGTTTAAAGTTAAAGAGGAAACTATGACTTTTTTGCAATCTCCATCATTGCTATTGTTAACATTTTGAATGGTAAATCATTTGAAGATTTGCATCTACATTTTAAATTAAATAAAGGAAAAGATTCATAAAAGATTCATCTCTTTAAACACATGGAATTGTGTTCATCTCTTCAATTTAAACTTCAAACTTCAAACATTATATATGGCAAGGATTTTCCAAAAGGCTATATAAAGAACACTAACGTATTGATTAATTTCATCTTGTTTACTTTCCTAATGTATTGATTAATTTCATCTTGTTTACTTTCATTCACAATAAACATATCAATGAAAAATGAAAAGAATATTGACGATCATCTTGAGGGTCGTTTCACATTCGCGTATCTTTACATTCTAGGTTGGTTGGTTCGATCGTCTTCTTATTTACTGATTAGTCTTTTTTGTTTTTTTACAGCTTCATCCTTCTCCTCCTCCTAATTGTGCTCCACATCCTTCGTTTTACAATCCTAACTTGATAAACTGGAACTGGGATGACGTCATTGTCATTGTCATCTCAAGTGATAACGATGATAATGAAGAAGCTGGAAGAAATTCCGACGCCAATTGTTGTGACTCGAGTAATTGGTTGGAAAAGGGTTTATAGTTTTCTTTTTCAGTCTCACTAAATATTTGTATATGTCGTTTGATACATGTTAAGAATTTTTGTTACATTTGAATTGTCACATGTTACAACAGTTTGCAATTATATTTTGATATTTTCACGTTCTATTTTAAACGTTATACGAAACAGTTACCTCAATATCACATATCGTTAATTGTCTGCCGCTAGAAACCGCTGCCGCCAGGCGCGGATACTTGCCTAGTCTAATATAACATTTTTATATAACTTAACATATAATTTTTCATCCCTAAATTCCCTTTCCCCCCAAAAACCCACTCTCAATATTTCATTCCCCCAAAATTAGTCAATTCTTTTTCATTTTCCCCAAAATTTTCAACTCCTCTTCTCCTTTCCCCCCAAAGCCCACCTCACTTTTTCATTGCCACAAAATCTGACCTCCAGCTCTCAATCGACTCCATTCCCAATTATTATCAAGGTTAGTGTGTGCTCTATCTTTACTAATCTTTATATCTTTTGGAACAATTTTGATATGTAATTTATAAAACAATAGATGGTTACTTCATAATTAGGGGTAATATATTTGACTTTTTTATATTTTTTTCTTGTTATTTCTTGCATATTTACGAACTAAGAGTGATAGTTGTTATATATGTTTTTTTTCTTGTTTCTTTCAACTGGTACAAATTAACACAGGTAATAAATTTGACTATTGTTTATTTGACTATTATTTATTGTTTTGACATAGTTGATGTGGAGTGATGAAAAATTAAGCAGTCAAGGTTTAATGGTTTATTATGTTGTAGTTGTGTGGATGCGTTTGTTTTTTACTTACAATATCTTTTTTATTATGTTGTAGTTGTCTAGTATGTCAAGCAAAATTAACAGAAGATGGATGTACCAAATGACAAACAGTCAAGGTTTATTAGATCTTGATTGGTGCAACTTAGTAGACAGATAATTTTTAGACTTCGCCTTTTCTCAAACACGAAATGTTAGGAAGAGAACAAATTCTTCGTATTAGATGTCCTTGTTCGAAATGCAAATTAAAACCGTACTTGACAAGAGAGGAAGTTAAGTATCATGTGTGTACGAATGGCTTTGTAGCTGATTATAAAATTTGGTTGTCACATGGTGAAACAAAAGACAACCATGAAGACACTGGGCAATGTTTTAATCCAAGTAGAGACGATAACCCCAATTTTGGTTCCAGAGAAATGGTGTTGGATAACATTTATGCATCGTTTCCATCAATTAATGCTTCAAATGTCTTCGAACAACAAAATCCGAGTAAATCTGCACAAGAGTTCTATGACATGTTGGAAGCTGATAATGAGCCTTTATACGAGGGTTGTCAAAATTGGTCAAATTTACAAGCTGCCACATCCTTGTTCAAGACCCAATCTGATCGTAGTTCACAAGAACAAACACAAACAATCACACACAATGTTTCTTGGAATAAGCTCTCCAATTAATCAGAAAATTATTTGCTTATAAAAACTGATATTGAATACATTACTGACAAACCACAGCTCGGTTTGTATATATAGGTGTTAGAATTTGCTTTCTAATCCTACTACAATTCTAATAAAGCAAGATAGTCCTTAACAAATAAGGAGTCCTAATTAGACTAGAATTGTAAACTTCCATATGCTTGGAAACTGTTTTGTCTTCCATCTGCTCGGATCTTTGGACTGCACATTAAGCTCGTGACTTTTGAACTACTCATTAGCTCGAGTAGAACATTAGACCAACAATCACCCCCCTAATTTCTGACTCGAGATAGGGAGATCTTCAACTCCGAGTAACTCTTGCATTTCCTTGAACTTAATCCTTGCGAGAGCTTTCGTCAGAATATCAGCACGTTGTAACTCACCTCTTACAAATTCAACTTGTACTTGGTCTCTTTCAACACACTCTCGGATAAAATGATAACGTGTTTTATATGCTTGCTTCTCCCGTGAAAGACTGGATTTTTCATAAGTTCAATAGCCGATTTGTTGTCAACAAATAAGACCACCACTCTTTCTTCCATTCCGGTTATTTCACTCAACAACCCACGTAACCATATCCCTTGACACGCGGCTGAAGTTGCAGCCATGAACTCGGCTTCACAAGACGATAGAGCCACCGTGTTTTGCTTTTGTGAGCACCAAGTGATAGGTGATTTACCTAGATAAAATACGTGCCCAGTTGTGCTTCGACCATCATCTTGGTCCATAGCAAAACTACTATCACTAAACCCCACTAACTCCTTGGTTTTCTCTTGGTTATATCGCACTCCAAAATTCAAACTACCTTGGATATACCTTAGTATTTGTTTCACAGCTGCCATATGTGATTCTTTTGGTTCTTGCATATAACGACTAACCAAACCAACCGAATAAGATAAATCAGGTCGAGTGTGTAGTAAATACCTTAGACAACCAACTCGTCGCCTATATAATGTTGCATCAACCGGCTTTCCTTCCTTGTCCATGCTTAACTTCATTCCAGGTTCTAATGGACATTGAGTAGAATTCGCTTCATGCATCCCAACATCTTTCAAGATCTTCTTTGCATAGCTTTCTTGACTTATTGAGATACTCGAATCCTCTTGCTTTACTTCAATGCCAAGATAATAGCTTAACTTTCCCAAGTCACTCATATCGAAAAATTCACCAATTTCACTGTTTCGTGCTATGGATGGTGGAGAAATTGGTCCACATAGATGAATTATTGGCAACTTTTCAACCATGCCCTTCCTTGCCATTAATTCCATCGTCTCGAAATTAATGTGACCCATCCTAGCATGCCATAACCAAGCATCATCTTCCATCTTTGCTTTGAGACACACCGGACTTCCAACTTGAAGCTTAATCTTGTAAAGTCTATTACTTGTTCTAGGAACCTTCATCAGAAGCTTGCCATCTGAGTCACGCATAGTAAGAAGGTTACCTTTCATACGAATGTCACATCCGCCTTCGGTAGCTTGCCCAAGACTAATTATGTTGCTCTTTAGCTCGGGTAGGTAATAGACTCCAGTGATCAACCGTTGCTCACCCGTTTTCCCTTCAATGATTATCGAACCCTTCCCTTTTATCTCGATGTAGGAGTTATCACCAAACTTCACTCTGCCGGAGATATTCTCATTCAACTCCGAAAAGTATTCTCGGATCCCCGTCATGTGATTACTTGCTCCATTATCCAAATACCAAGTGTCTTCCTCGTTTGGCTTAGTATTCAATTGGTTTGGGATAATCTTTTCTTCATTCAAGAAAACTACTTCTTGAACGCTTTTCATCATAAAAAGTGTCGGGTCATCATCATCCTCCGTTTGCAAAAGGTTTGATTCATGCTTTTGCTTCTGTTCACGTCGTTCAGGGCAGTTAGAAGCAAAGTGACCATATTCATCACATCTGAAGCATTGAATCTTTGAAAGATCTCGACTTTTGTTCTTCTTTTGCTCCGTATTGCTCCCGGAGTTGTTACGGTTGTGGTTATTAGCTTGACCACTATCATGAGATTTGTTTTGAGAAGAAAAGTTTTGACCTTTACCGTTGCCACCAGAGGAATTCCTTCCTCGACCTTTCTTATCATATCTTTCAGCCCTTCCGAACATCAACATGCCTTGATCTTCAGAAGTGGTGTCAACACCCTTCATTCTTCCTTCAAAAGCTTTCAACCTTCCAATTGCTTCTTGAAAAGACATAGTATTCAAGTCAGCAAATTGTTCTATTGAGGCAACAATTGCAACATACCTATCCGGAACGGATGCAAGTAGCTTCTTAACAAGTTTCTTGTCTTCATAAATTGTTCCCAAGCTATTGACTTCAGTTACAATTTTGCCCAACCTAGCCGCAAAGTCATCGATTGATTCGTTGACTTTCATCTTTAAAGATTCGAATTCCGTCTCCAAGGTTTGCAACCTCGCGTCACGAACCCGATCAACACCCACATACCTGGTCTTTAAAGCTTCCCAGATTTCTTTGGCTGTGTTGAATTTTGAAACTTGAAAAACAAGTTCTTCTGGAATCGCCTGGAAAAGTAACGCAACTGCCATGTGATCTTGCTTATCAACGACTTGTGTTCCTTCCTTTGGTTCCAGTGCATCAAGTATTCCATGGACTCGGAATACCGCTTTAACTCTTATTGCCCATATGTTATAGTTCGTGCTTGTTAACATTGGACATTGAAGAGCCGTTTTATAATGTTCAATTGGTGGTTGACTCGACTCGCCTTGCACCATCCTTCTTGAACGCCTTTTGTAAGTTACCGGTGTAGTTGGATTATCTTCCAGCCCTAGAACAAGCTTGTTTTACTTCTTGCTTAAGTAAACCAAGTGTAAAGTTTGAAACTTTATCGACTTCTTGGAACCCTTTAGTCTTCTGCTTGGAACCCTTCAGAGATCGACTACTCTTGGAACCCTTGTGTACGACTTCTGCTTGGAAACCCTTCAGAGATCGACTACTCTTGGAACCCTTGTGATCGACTACTGCTTGGAACCCTTGTGATCGACTACTGCTTGGAACCCTTGTGATCGACTACTGCTTGTTGTAAAACCAAGAACCTTGGTCGACTTATTAAAACCTTCTGCTTGTTTTAAAACCAAGAACCTTGGTCGACTTAGTAAAACCTTCTGCTTAAGAACCGCTGTTTGAATAACCTGGTCGATCCTTCTTGATAACTAAAACCCTTGGTCGACTGGCTTCTTGCAACCTAGCTCTTGATACCAATTCAAGACCCAATCTGATCGTAGTTCACAAGAACAAACACAAACAATCACACACAATGTTTCTTGGAATAAGCTCTCCAATTAATCAGAAAATTATTTGCTTATAAAAACTGATATTGAATACATTACTGACAAACCACAGCTCGGTTTGTATATATAGGTGTTAGAATTTGCTTTCTAATCCTACTACAATTCTAATAAAGCAAGATAGTCCTTAACAAATAAGGAGTCCTAATTAGACTAGAATTGTAAACTTCCATATGCTTGGAAACTGTTTTGTCTTCCATCTGCTCGGATCTTTGGACTGCACATTAAGCTCGTGACTTTTGAACTACTTATTAGCTCGAGTAGAACATTAGACCAACACTTGTTGAATTGGAAGTCGGAATGTAATGTTCCTGAATCGACCTTTGATAAACTAGTCCCCTTTATCAAAAGTTGGCTACCCGCTAATAATAAACTAGTTGCAAACTTCTACGAGACAAAGAAGGCTCTAAAGAAACTCAGGCTACCCGCTGATATGAATGTCATGTATTCATGCAACGCTTGCTTCCTATTGCCTTAAAAGGGTTTATACCAAATGCAATATGGGATGCGATAACAGAGTTGTGCACATTCTTTCGTGCAATATGCTCAAAGGTGTTACATATACAAGACTTAGAGAAGTTGCGAGAAAGTATAATTGTTACCATTTGCAAGTTAGAGAAAGTCTTTCCACCTGGATTCTTTGACTCAATGGAGCACCTTGTAATACATTTGGCGAATGAAGCTATTCTCGGGGGTCGTGTGCAATATAGATGGATGTATATCTATGAAAGGTAAGTGTACCATATTTTCTAGATTATAATATCCTTTTGTTGTTATTATCTATTTACTAATATTTTTATATTCCGATAACTTTTTTAGGAAATTAGGTTCATTGAAAAGAACGGTCCGAAACAAATCAAAGGTTGAGGGGTCTATTTCTGAGTCTTATCTCGTACATGAGCTATCCACCCAATGCTCATTGTATATTGATCCGACAATAGAAACACGACTGAATCGCGACCCTCGGAATTAATCCCCTGATATTTCTAGTTCTTCGAGTACAAACTTAAAATTAAGCATATTTAAAGTTCCATCTCGTAGACTTTAACAAGAAAGGAAGAGAAGTATTCTTAACACCTTCGTAGAGGCACAAGGCTCATACCTATGTATTGCTTAACTGTCAAGAGGTTCAACCATTCATAAGGTATATCAAAAACTATTATTAGTGTCACATATATCTAAGTTATAATTATAACAGTTTAAAGTTCTATTTGTTAGCTTGTTTGATAATTGGATTAGAGAAAGAGATTGTTCTATTGATGTAGCATCACTTAGAGACCAAGAATTTGCTGACTGGTTCAAGGAGCATGTAAGCACAAATATTAATATTAAATACTATATTACCTACAAGTTTTAAGCATTTTTAGTTGACAATGTTAATTTTGTTATTAATGTAGGTTTTTGAAAGCTTAGATGGTATTTGTGAACATTTGAAAGGTCTAGCACGAGGACCATTACGCAATGTTAAATTACACAAAGGATTTTTTTTTCAATGGTTACAAGTTCCATACTAAACGACATGGTATAGGGCGGGTTACACACAATAGTGGTGTATGCGTAAGAGGGTCTTATTCTTCCGTCTCCGAGACTGATTATTATGGATCGTTAGAAGAGGTCTTGGAGCTCGAATACCACTCTAAAGATGGTCGTTGCATTACTGTATTGTTTAAATGTGCTTGGTTTGACCCTTTTCAAGGGGTAAAAGTGGATCATAAACATAATTTGGTTGATATCAAACACAAATCCAAAGGATGCATTGATGACCCATTTGTCCTAGCATCACAGGTAGAGCAAGTTTATTATGTACCATATCCTTCAATGACTAAGGATATGAAAGATTGGTGGGCTATTGTGAAGACGAAGCCAAGGAGCAATTACGAAGTAGCACAACCTGTTTTACTAGATGATGATGATGATAATTTGGAGGAGGATGAATTCTTTCAAGAGAGTGAAAGGTTATTTTGTACACTTGACACGAGCATGAATGATGATAGTGAACCAGTTTGTCTTTCACCCAAGGACAAATTGAAGAAATTCAGAATGATCACATTGACAATACTCATTTACCAATTAGTGACGATGAACAAGAATTTATAGATAGAGATGATTACTCGAATGAGGATGTTGATGAAGAACTTGATTTAGTTGATTATTCTTCAGATGAGCATTATTCATCCGACGACTAATATGTTAATATGTAATAACTATTATTTATTGTTCTTGTCATCTGATTTATAATATATACGTAGTATTTATTATTATTTCGATTCCTAATATGCATTCCTTATTATTCTTGATTTGGCCTTGACAGGTACAGTGAGCAAGACAAGTATCGTTTGGGTATGGCCTCTTAATGTGAGGTATGTAGTTTCTTTTTAGTTAAATATATCGTATTTTGATAAAATGGGTAATATTGGGTTTTAGTGGGTCATATTCGACTGTAATAAGTCATATTTGGCTGTAATAAGACACAAAATATACAAATGGGTTGCAACGGGTATTAATGGGTCATATTGGGTTTTTATGGGTCATATTGGGTTGTTATGGGTCATAACAGGTCCTAAGTAGTCGTGATGGGTTGCAATAGTTGTAATGGGTCATATTAGGCTATAATGGGTAATATGTGTTAAAATGAGTATGGGTTGCAATGGGTCATATTGGCTTGGTTTGAAACATGATAAAATTGGTAATCGGTCAGGTTCAATTTTAAGACCTAAACTATCTAAGTTTACCTAATTATGACTGAAAATTCAATTACTATCCACTATTCTAACCTATAACTCAGCTATAATACTTGATCCAAACAGTCCTTCTATAGACTGTTTTGAACTTAACAACACCAAATCTCAAATCTAAGCCATATCAATCCTCAATTCAATTTCATCAGACCAAATTAGAGCTATTAGAAGAGATTTCAACAACAATTTCACACTTAAACTAATACTACTAAATGGTTCTCCTCTGTACATGGTTACAAACATTGGTGGAAAACATGGTATAGAATGCTACATATCTGCATTATAAATACAACTTTAGCGACTATCGACCCGTTGGGATAACTTTTATCTATACCATTTGACCCGTTAGAGATAAAAGTTAACTCACCTTGATCGGTTTATAAGAAAATAACTCTAATTACCACCTTTAACCAATACCAATTAACAATTAAAGTATGCTGTGTCTATAGCGTATTATGATAAAGGTACTGTCCCCATTTATATTCCATTGAGTGCTCTTGTTAGTGTTTTATAACAGACTGTTTATTCAGGTCATAACTGAAGTTAAATTATTTACCTTACTTTTGTATATTGATGCTATTACTGAATTGATGACACTTCTTTCTCAGCCAAGATACTCAATTTTAATGGAACTAACGTATTACGAAAGGTAGTTGGTGCGAACCCAGCTCTTGGACATTTGTGTGTTCAGTACCAATTGTATCTTACAAATTGACTCTCTTTCCCCACTCTGCCTCCTTTCCTCAACCATATCACATAGTCGTTACTCCACTAATGGTTAAAGGGCATCGATGGTCTCGGTTAAAACATCGTTGTAAATGTATATCATTCTGATATTGAGCTTACATATATACCTTGGTTCTATGTACAATGTAAACTAGTGAAAATGAACTTACATATATACCTTGTTGCTTACTCATGCTTAACAAAGAGTATAAAATAATCCTTTTGATAAGATATAAGACAGGGCGAATGACGGTATACAACCGGTTTATTGGTATACCACTTACACCGGGCCATCGCTTAATCCGAAGTGCGAATCGTAGGTTTTGAGGTTGAAAAGAGTACGGGGTAGTCCCAGAAAGTGATAGTTAATTTATATTTATAACTTCGTATCAATATCTCGGAACATGATTTAAGTCATTATCGTAGTTATATGTTTTCATTCCATTTATTAAATTGAAGTCAATACTGGACTTATTTGTCAGACAATATTTTGTGATTGTTCTCGTGAGTTACCTTATATTTACCCCTGTCATGGAAATAGTATTATGCGATATCTGTGTCGTATGAAATTAACAATTAACCATAACCAATTTCCACCATTAATCTCAATAAAAGAATATTTGGCTAGTTCCACTCAATTGAAAATAGAGATTGCCCAGTTTACCATATCTATTTTCAATAGGGTTGCCCAGCTATCAGCGATTTCAACATAAATATTACGTCTATACATCGTAAGATATGGTACAAAAGGTGGTTACAAACATTGGTACATGTCTCCTCTTGGTAAATCATCATAATCAAATTCACACTTTAACAACAACTTTAGAGAAGATTATCGAGATTAAACCAGACTACTTTAACTTAACTCCTAACTATACCGAATCTAAACTCTAAACCACAACAATTCAAGTTTTGTCAGATATCTTCCTGACAAACCTAGTTCATAATATCGACTCAATATCCAATCTTATCACCTATCATTAACGTAAAAGTCAGTATTAATCCATT
>BPTQ01000001.1:22275040-22390040 GCA_019973895.1 Chrysanthemum seticuspe
GTAAATCCTTCACCTCTACATAATCGATACACTGCTTTCATCGTCCCAACTTCCCGAACTTTCACCAATGCAACCGTAGTGGATTCTTCCACTTTGATCAAATCACAATCACTCATAGTAACACACCTCGATTCACCTCTCGGTTGATCATTGGAATTCATTTTTTCTCCTCCATACACAACGGAGGCAAAAGATTTTGCTCCTGATATGTTTGCGGGTAAATTATTCACCTTAGAAGAAGTTTGAGCCGGACCCCTACTACGAGAGTGATTGGTATCTTCTGCCACTTTACGCGACTGAGTTTTACTATGCCTCTTGAATCTCGCTACTGCTGCGAAAAGATGGAAATGTTCAATCCATATGTTTGCTAGACGCTTCCCAAACTCTTCAGCATTCCCAATTCCCATGAATCGAACAAATCCAAATCTCTTTCCCAATTTTGAGAGCTTCGACGGAATATATGCATCCACTATCCTTCCATACGGTTCACACATCTGCCACAATCGTTTAGCATCAACATACTTAGGAAAGTTCCTAACATTGAAAGACTCTGTGATTCTCTCCACGCCCTTTGAATAAGGATTATCAATAGGTTTCTTATGTTGATTATGACGTCCATTAAACACCCATGTCCATTCATTGCCCTTGTTCGAATTTGAATTATGAATCACCATATCAAAATCAAATTGTTTTGGTGGTGAGCTGGGAGGTATTTTCTGTGTGTGATGAAAAAGTAAACGAATCATACAACTTTGACACTCAATTATTATATAAACATGTGAACTCATGGGGATCTTACTGCTTCATCTGACTTAATTAATGAGCTCATTCTTGATGAGTCTCTTGACGCCCGACCTTCCCGATTTCTTACAGTGGAATCTTAAATAAGCTTATTGAAGATAAATTGTATGATGGAGAGGTCTTAAACTCATTAAAAAGGAATTCGTAGGTGCATTGAGAGTTTGACAAATAAACTAGAAAATAAATAAGACGGAACCACAGCAGGGTACACATGTAGATGCAGAATTAAACATATGTAGACAGAACCCGAACTGAATGAGACTATGCAAACAAAACCAAATGCAAGGTAGAATCAGATATAACCAACCAGATGCAAAACCATTATGTAACCAAAGCAAATTCAGAACCAGAGCAAATCAGATGGAACATGGCGGAATCAAACATAACCAACCAATTGCAAACAATTAGGTAATCAGAGCAAAATCAGATAACATACCATATGTGTTGTCAGAATCACATCGGAACAAGAGCAGAATCATAAAAAAAAGAACCCAAACCAGTAGCAAAACAATACAAAACCATAATTCAAACAAACCATTGCTTCCTTACGAAACCCAAAAGCGCACAGTTAATAAATTCAATTTAATATGGCAGTATACAAGAATACCTCATATGATGAACAAATTCCATTTAATTTCCACCGTCTCATTTTAACTCTTTTATATATCCATCATCCAATAAAAACTTAGTTATAAGTTTTTAAGGTTTTTTTTTTTTTTTTTTTTTTTTTTTCTTCCCTTTGGTGCAATTTATTCAAACAAACACAGAAACGATTAGATTTACATAACTTGGTTTCATTAACAAACTAGAGTACAAGAGATTAAGTACTGGCCAATAAGCTTTTATTAATCTAAGGATGAATACATCATTACTTCTCTTGAAAAAATGCTTAGTCGAGAACTGTTCTTCAAAGTAGAGCTCCGATCCCTAGACTATATGATTTAAAACACTAGTGATCTAACGGCATCATAGTT
Organism: Chrysanthemum seticuspe; assembly: GCA_019973895.1. Lineage (NCBI taxonomy): Eukaryota > Viridiplantae > Streptophyta > Magnoliopsida > Asterales > Asteraceae > Chrysanthemum > Chrysanthemum seticuspe. Next base: position 22,276,816 of record BPTQ01000001.1, read on the forward strand.
CTGTCGTCGTCTCGTCTTTTTTAGGTTGAATGTGCGGGTTTTGGGTTTTCTCTTGTAGCATTATCTTCTTTTCTCTTCGCCCTTGAATATCATCGCTGTTTCCAATAAACGTTGGCCGAAACTCAAGGCCACATATGATGAGACCAGACATAGTTCCTTCATGACTTGTAAACTTCGTATAGATAGAAAGAGAGTCATCCTTGAAATCGTTAGTCGAGTTAAATTTCCACAACTGAATCTCCATCCATCCATCTTCCCTTTGTTTTGGAACTCGTGTAATATCATTTATATTCAGTGGGCTTGGGGTAATAAAATAGAAATATTCAGCCTCTTCGTTTACTTGGTGGAGTAGATCTCGTACCTTCACCGGATTATGCAGCCCCTGACATTCTTCCGAAAGCTTGAATACAAGGTAACACACGTATTCTGTATCCGATGACAACATTTGACTTCTAATGGTGAAATTAATATAGAATACTTGTTGTGGCAAAACCTTAAGCACCTCCGGAAATCTGCATGTACAATATATAATATGATTACATATTTCATAGAAACAAAACAGAATAAAACAAAACAAAATAACTTGAAGACACATAATACCAAATCCAAGAAGTACAATTTTTGTCACCCACATATTCACTTATCTTCGCACTACAAAAAATTGGTTCAATCTACACACTTCTTTTCTTCACATTTTTAAAAGTGAGTAAAATTTTATTAATTTACTAACACTTAGTAATGTGTAAAAATTGGTTACATTAATAAATGTGGGAAAATAATGTAAAACCCTAAATTTTTCACCTTTTTAGTTGTGTCAAAAAAAAGTTCACACTTTTAAGTGTAGAGAAATCTAAGAAATGTTCACACTTATATGTGTGGACTCAAATTCTCCGCACCTCCTGAAAGTGTGGGGACCCAAAGATTCTCCACACTTCTTCAAAGTGTGGAGAATTTGGGTGTTACAATTAACCTCTATACTTATAAGTGTGGAGAATCTTATAATTTTTCACACTTGAAAGTGTGAACTTTTATTTGATACAACTATAAGTGTGGAATTTATAATTTTTTTCACACTTATTAATGTAAACAATTTTTACACATAATTAAGTGTTAATAAACCAATAAAATTTTACAAAGTGTGAAAATTTAGTGCGGAGAATGAACTAATTTTTTGTAGTGTCAGTATTTACTATACAACTAAGATGATTTGGACCTCAAATTATTAAATGTAGTTTTTTGTGAGACAATTTCAAATAATTGTACAAGCATAGATGAGTGCATTGTGACTATACAATTAAAAAAATTCAGCGGTTAAAGGAAACTGTAACAAATTAGACTATATATAAAGCAAACCTGGACTTGACTGATGGTTTTAAAGTAAAAAGATCCGCATTAGAAAATTTATACACAACTGCCTTTGCCGAAAGCACAAGAAGTTTCTTTCCGTTCAATTCGCCCATCCAGAGCAACTCGCCATAGTTGTTGCGTATCTTAGATAGTTCTTCAGTTGGAAATTGTTGCACCTGATCCAAATTGAAGTTTGATTTCAAGATTTGTTGGACTTCCATCAACTTTCCGATTTCTTCATGTTTCACCTGTGTACAAATTATGTTAAATATGCAGCATAAACATGATGTTTTTTAAATGTAAATATTTTTATTTTTTTTTGCCATGCATCCAATCCCTTTATACAATACGAACAAAAGAATATTGAATGGAGCCAAGGTATATTTCCATACTCACTTTGTCAATGGCTCGAAATTCAATGCCTTCAACATAAATCGCACTATCTCCACAATAGTGTGACAAAAAGCTCTCTAGTAGAAACGTTAAGATGATATCTTCTTTCTGATTCATGAATCGGTACAACTCAATCCTCATCCACTCTTCCTCACTCTGTTTTGCAAAATATGCATGCAGATTTTCGGAGCCCACTCTATACTTTAGGTTAACATACATCGGTTTAGTTGATACTTTTCTTGAATCAGAGAGTTTGAAGAGTAAATAGGCCCCATAAACAACATTTGGAGATAACAATCGAGTATCTATCTTAATTTCGATGTTCAAATTGGAAACATCTAACATCTCCGCTACTGACTCAAATCTGCACATATTATAAATATTCAAGTCCCAGTCAGTCATAACCATTATTCCCCTAGATGTACACTTCTACTTTAGAATTTAGTATTTCTTTATGCCAAAATAAATGAGAAAACAATTTATTCTGAAATTGGGAAAAGACTTAAATTCAAAACTGAAACTTATTGTATCCATAATTAACTATGATAATTTTCTTATAATAACCATTAAGTTATGTATTTTTTAGAGGGATAATATCTTGAAATAGACAAACAAGATGCTAGTAAAATTTATTATTCATGGCCGCGCAAACAAAGGGCCCAAAAAAGGGCATACCTCAACCACGTTTTGGAGGGAAAAGAAAACACAATCAAGCTACAGAGTACATATATATCTGAGACTATTAGAATTAGTCCAGAAGACACTATAATCTTATATATGAATTCCATAAATGCATACTTTTAAGTATCATTATTCATGTTATTCACCCTTTAATTAGTATTATATAGGAAGAATAGTCATTCTAGTTGACATAAAATACAATATTTTTCAAAATCGACACTATGTAATACAATTCCTATAAAAAATATAATTCTGTGTAAAATTGAATTTCCATTCTTTTTTATAATCGTGTCATGCAACCTTAAGCTTGATCGTTCTTACCCAATTATTATGTTTTAACTTATAAAGTTTTTTTGTGTACTTTCAGTAAATATCAAGGTTCGATGTATAAATAAACTAAAGCTTGAAGAGACTTTAGAGTTGATATGAAAAGATCTAAGACGCTGAAGGACTGAACCTGTACAAGTTACAAAGCATCTACTACTTACTCTTCTTCGAGTCTATTAACCATTTGATTAAAAAACATTTTTGTATTATATCTGATTATGAAAGTCAGTTGTTTATATTTCTTATTCTAAAAGTTGTTGATCATATTAGATTGTAGATTAGAACATAAATTTATGCATCTAACAACAAATGTAAAGATGTAGAGAGAATAACCTTGATTCTGGAAGAGATTTCCACTCATGTGGACAACTGTTTTTGTAGGAAAACAATGTCGCTGAAACCATTGCATATTCTCCAATACCATCGAATGACATCAACTGTAATACAATGAAAAAACAAGTCTGACTCAACGTTAGGATGTCTAAATACATGTATGATTTTGATTCATCCCCGATAAACTAAGGGTACATCCGTACATAGAACAGAAGATGCACAAAAATATAAGTGAGATTTGAGAATGAACTCATTACCATTTTCTCTTGTTGAAGGAGGATTCGCTTTGAAAAAATGTTGTAAAGATCCTGTTTCTTGATGGTAGAATATATTTCAGGGCACTTTGACTTCTGGATTATTTCTTTATAGTCTTTAGGCAATTTGGGCTCCCATTTCTCATAATCCTCCTGTATATACGTTGATTAATTAACAACCTCATGTTTCATACAGTTACTTTCTTACAGTTTAATGGCCATAGTTTAGATATATATGAATCAAAAGTTAGCCAGTTTTTGTCAAAATATAGAGTACTTACCTGGAATTCTAATGCTTTCCTAAGTTGCATGAGCACTTCATTAGCTGTTGGCCGTCTTTCTCTCCTGTGATGTATGCATTGATAGGCAATCTTTGCAAATGTTATAAATGATTGTGGCTCAACTTGTTCCTTTATACCCTCAAACACTAACTTATCAAGTTTTCCTACATGATAGTGGTGTTTTGCCAAAAAGGGTAAATAAAGAAATTCATCATCTAGCTCTTCGGATGATAGTTTCCCACACAATATGTCAATTAAAACCGCACCCAGTGAGAATATATCAGACTCTTTAGTTAAGAATCCTGTTTTCGAATGTAGTGGGTCACGATAGCCGTTTGTGCCTGTAACATTGTCGATGACAAAGCCTACATCCTGATTTGTTGGACACACTAAGGAAAGCCCAAAATCAGAAATTTTTGCTTTCCAATCATCAAACAGTAGAATGTTGTTGCTGCTGATGTCCCTATGTATTACCATTTCTGGACTTGAAACAGTTCCATGAAGGAACTCCAACCCGATTGCAATATCAATGCATATTTTAAGCCGCATCACCCACGTAAGACTATCATCGCTCAAGTACTTATCAAGACTTCCTCTCGATGCATAATCATAAACAATTATTTTCTCATCTTCTTCATCGCAGTAGCCTACAAGACCAACGACATTTTCATGTTTATAATCCATAAGGATTTCCAGCTCTGTCATAAATTCAGCTTCTACTTCAGCAGACTTCCTATCCAACCGCTTTGCAGCAATGATGTTATCTCCATGAGCAGCTACTCCTCTATATACATTCCCAAAACCTCCATGTCCAATGATATTGTCTTCACTAAAGTCTTTTGTTGCCAGCTTTATATCTTCAAGTGACAGTTTGAGGCTATCCTTGTGATTCTCCTGTGAATCATTAGACAGTGAGTCGATTTTATAAGTTAAAAATAGAAGGAACTACTTGCTATCTAAAATGCGTTCGTGAATTTAGGTTCTCTGTCTACTAGTTCACATCAGGGGGCGGGGGGAAGGAGTGGTTGAGGGGATTTACAATTGCTAGAATTTTATAAGATGATTAAATCACTAAGTTAGTAAATTTTAAGATTAAAATAATAAGTCACAAAATTTAAGGTCTAAAATAACTTAAATGGGAAATTGAGTAGTAGTTTGAGGATTAAATAGTATTTACACAAAGTATAATGTATGAAAGGTCACATACATGATGAAGAATATAAAGTTGTATTTTAAATCCATTACTTACCTGAAAGTTTAAAGCTTTTTTAAGTTCGTTGATGACAACATCTATTGATGGACGCTTGACTTGAGTTTCTGCTATACATCGAAAAGCGACTTTTGAAAATATGTCGAAAGACTCTTTATTGGGTCCTTTACATAAAGAAAAGACATGTTCATTGGTCTCTTCCTTTATCTTGTGATCAACAATTTCCATTAGTGTCCCCTTCTTGAAATGATGTCGTGCAATGGATGCAATCCCGTTCCCATCGGTGAAAATACGATCATAGGCCAACCTCCCTGTCAAAATCTCAAACAATACTACTCCAAAAGAGTAAATGTCTGACTTTTTATTTAATCTTCCAAACTTCTGATACTCTGGATCCAGATACATATTTGTACCTGCAATCATACTGGTATAGATAGTGCTGGCTGCTTGATCTGCTGGGTGGAGTTTGGAGAGCCCAAAATCCGCAATCTTTGCCTTCCAATTATCTCCCAACAGAATATTATCGCTTTTGATGTCACGGTGTATCATCTTTTGTTTGCCATGATCTGTGTTGTTGTGAATGTAATTCAAACCATGTGCAATATCAAGACATATATTTAGACGTTGCACCCAATTAAGATTAGTCGTTTTTTCACTGCTTCCCAAATAGTTTTCAAGACTTCCTTTTGAAGCATGCTCATAAACCAGGATCATTTCACCGTTACCTTCTGAATAAAAGCCAAGTAGAGAGACTATGTTATCATGCTTACAAGTAGTTAGAGTTTCAATTTCTGAAATGAACCCTTGTTCTCCTTGTGGATTGTGAATGCGCTTTATGGCTAGTGTGCTTCGTTTTCTGGGCAAATCGCACTTATTCACACCTTCTATCGACGAGGTATTACTGCTATCGAAATGTTCAAGATCTGATATATACACTTTACCGAATCCGCCTGACCCGATGCAATATGCTTCATCAAAATTGTTGGTAGCCTGGATAATATCAGTTAGACGAATCTCCAAGTGTTCCAAGTTCTTCCCCTGCAACATTATGGAGTTATGCAGCACCAAATTAAAAAAATAATTTTTTTATATGGTTGACCAACATTTATAAAATGTGAGAACACCCTAAACAACAGTTGATCTGTTTTAAGTTACTTATTATGAAAATGATTTTCATCCCCAAAACTATAGCCTCAAGATACATCTTACAAAAATATCAAGACATGTGACAAGATCGAAAATGTAGATTGATAGATAACATACATATGCCGTGTTTCAAATAACGAATGAATTAGGCATAGTTTGTTATTGGGTATCGCTTTCGGTATAGGTACGATAAATGTATGAAGCGAACAAACACGTGTTTTCATGGCCTCGCGTTGTGGCGGGACACATATAGCTTCAACAGATGGATAAATTAGTATCGAGTGTAGAATTTATAATGTTGAACTCAATAGTTATATTTTAAAACAAAGTAGAATTAGATTGAAAGAAAAGCACGGTGCTATGTGTAGTTTGGTCTCATTTAGTTGTAAGGTAGTACGTATAACTCAGGTGAATTTATGAATCTTATTAACCTAAGTAATAATAAGGCTAAATATTTAGAATAATTCAAACTTGGGTTAATCAGCATAAAATAAATTACTTTATATATGGTTTAAGATGTTTTATACGTGGCTGAAGATTGAAACCCGATACTTTACATAAGGTTTTCACTATCTTCTCAACCATTTTATAGCCTCTTCATCATCTTAGCCTTATAAATGATATACCATTTTAAAACATAGTCCTTGAACATATATTTGGCTATCCAAAGCTAAATTGACATAACAATGGTGTTAGTTTGTTATTTTTTGTTATAATTCTATATTATATTTAGGGTTAATGGCATGTAATAACAACGTACTTTCTCATTTGTTCCATTATCAGATACGAACCCAAAATAATACAACAATACCCATCCAACTTTCAAAATCTGTTTCGTTATCATACTTTTGCTTACGTGGCATGATTGGCAACCGGCTACACAGGTTAAAATTAAATATTATTTTTTTTTCTTAATTTTTTTTTTCATCTTCTTCCTTCAAAAAACCCACACACAAAGTTTTAAAAGCTCATTTAACCCCAAATCAGTCCAGTCCAACTTCCATTAACGCACGATATCCGGCCACCTGGAATCTATGGCTTGCCATTGTCTTTATTTCCTTTAAGAAATAGCAACTGACATACGAATGGGTTTTAGCAACTGATGCTCAATTAGCTTTTAACAAATGGGTATTAGTATGGTCTTAGTGGTTGTTTTTAATTATGCTCAATTAGTATAGATTGTTTTGTTATGTTTGTGGTGTAGATTTAAATTTACGTTTTTTGCGTGGTTTTAAAAATGGCCGGAAATTAGAGATGGCCACTGAAGAAAATGGTCGGAAAAATTGGAGAAGATGATTGGGAATGATATGGCATCTATGTGGCATGCACATGTGGCATGCACATGTGGCATCTATTTGGCAAAGAAGACACAAAATATAATGGTTGGAAAATTTAAAAAGTTGACCGGAAAAAGATCACCAAAAAGTCGCCGGAAGAACCGGAGTAGATGACCGGAATATGATTACCCAATTTTGTAGGTTAAATGATGATATCGACACAAAAATATGAAAGTTTGAAGGGTATTGTTGTATTATTTTAGGTTCGTATCTGATAATGGAACAAATGAGAAAGTACATTACTATTACATGTCATTAACCCTTATATTTATCTAAAAGTTCACTGGCCTAAATTAAGAAATAATATTTATTATGATTCATAGTTGTATATATGCAAGCGATGTAGGTTCCATAAATGTATGAAATGGAATCGAGTTTGTGTCTAGCCATCTGGGTATCATTTTTATGGTTTTTATTGCGTCTAGGGGGAGGGAAAATTTTATTTTAAATTAAACCATTATCCATTTGTTTTATAAAAATCTTAGTTCTATACAATCAAGGTAAAAATCTTAGTTTTATTATTAAAAAGAAATTTAAAAATCCAACTTTCAGATATGATACAATTTGGTTGGTGAGGATATAGTGGCTATACAGTAAACCAGACAACTTGGTTGGTTTAAAACATACAATTGACCTATTTGTAGAATTAAAAAATATATAGTGGTTATACAATAAACCAAACGATAACAATTAGTAATGTAGAGTAACTCTTTTTTATTAATTAGGATAAGAGAAAAGTACAAAAATAAGTCAAAATCTTTTTTGAAGTCTCCTTTGTGGTCACTTTTTAACTCAATGTCCAAAATGGTCATACGCAACCACTCGACTCCGCAGCTCCCCCCAAAATTCACCACTGCGCAACCACTCGACTCCGCAACTCCACCCAAAATTCGCCACGTGTCCAAATCAAAGTACAAAAAGTACAAATAATAAAAATAAAGTACAAAAAGTGTACTTTCATTTGGACACGTGGCGAATTTTGGGTGGAGTTGCGGAGTCGAGTGGTTGCGCATGATCATTTTGGACATTGGGTTAAAACTTGACCACAAAGAGGACTTCAAAAAAGATTTTGGCTTATTTTTGTACTTTTCTCTTAGGATAATTGGCCTCAAATTAAAAGTTTAAGGAAAATAATTACCTTGAAATGATCTGATGATGTGGCGTCAAATGCATTTCTTGGAAGTTCCTAAAATGATATTTGCAAGAGAATAGGAAATGAGTTAAAAGATATAACAATTATTGTTACATAAAGATGACAAACCAAGATGATGTTCTTACTGGATTTTCATGTTTTCGTTGAAATTCCAATGCTTTCTCAAGTCTTTTGACAACCTGATTTATATATGGGCGATCTGCTCGTTCCTCTTTTATGCACCAATATGCTGTCTCTGAGAAGATTTTTAATGATTCTGAGTCCATCTGTTTTCGTAAATGCGGCATGATCATTTCATCCAACTGAGATTTGGCCAGCTGACTTAATAAGAACCCCTTTCTTAACTCATCTTCATCTTCTTTTTTGTCTCCGTCTTCATCTTCATCTTCGTCTTCGTCTTCGTTTTCGTCTCCGTCTCCATCTTCATCTTCTGCACTCCTTCCGCATAAGACTTCGAATAATACAACACCGAATGAATACACATCTGACTTGTGGGTCACACCGCCAGTCTTTTTATATTTTGGGTCCAAGTATGCATTCTTAACAATGTCACGAGTAAGAAGAAGACGGTGCCTCCGAGCCGCTGTATTTTTCAATGCAAGTTGAAAACCAGATAACTTGGGTTCCCATTCGTCATCAAGTAAAATTTTCGAGCTCTGGATGTTGCAATGTATGACACTGAAATCGCGTCCAGCATCATAATGGATGTAACTCAATGCATTTCCAACACCAACACATATCTTCAACCTTTGCATCCATGTAAGAGTCTGGCCACTTAGATATTTTTCGAGACTTTCCTTGGCCTCCCTCTTGTATATGATAACCTGCGTCTCCTCGTCATCTTCATAAAACCCAACAAGAGACACTATATTCTTATGTTTGAGACTTGAAAGCATCGAAAGCTCCACCCGGAACTTTTTGATTTCATCTTTTTCAGAATCAGATTCATAAACCTTCCCAAAGATATCGATGAACTGTTCAGACCGCAAGAGACGACCTTTGAAAAATTTGTTGTTTATGATATTTTCAGCATCAAAATTGTTGGTTGCTGATTCCAAATCTTGATAGTTGAGTTTTAAGTGAGATAGATCTTTGAGGAAAGACTTTGTGTTTTTGCTGACATGGGATTCATTGCCTATAGATGCGATGGTCACTGATCCCTATATGTGTAGATAAACAGGACGTAACATTTCAGTTAGGTTGATTGATGATCAATTAAAATATTTATCAAAGAGACTAAATGGTGAGAAGCTAAGTACATATACAGGATCTTGTGTATCACTCTCAAGAATATTTTTATGCATGAGTCATTTTCAATAGGCTGACAATTAAAGCTGGTACAGTAAGTGTAAAGAAGATAGATATAAAATATAATCATGTTTAGCTTGGGTGAAGATTGTTGAAATATAAATAGCTTAACAAATCTCTTACAATATAGTAGACTAAACATTAGATCAAATTTTCACCCTTTTCAAAATGCAATGTTATTACAATTAAGTAACTAAAGAACAAATTAATGATCTTCTAAACTTAAGAAATAAACTAAAAACTAGAAAATGACTAAACATGGGAAACAATGGATGGGTGGCACGTGGTAATGTGGACCACTTATAAACTAAAATTATAGGTGGGAGAACTAAATAGAAAATGTATAACGTATGGGAAGTCTCTTGACGTGGTTGGTTTCGGTTGAGACTTGGTCTTGGGTCTCAGGGTTCGTTTCATATAAGGACTATATGTGACAATAGTTGATACAAGTCAACTTCATTTTCATCTTGGTGGATTGCTTTTGAAATAAAAACGCAAGGCGATGTCTTAACGACTACAAGTTAAGCATACCTTTATAAATTGTCACGTGTCTTCACATAAAGGTTAAGCATAGGGTTTTATTCACGCATATCATTTTCCTAAAACTAATACGACACGTATTTTAGTTATTTTGATCGAGCACCTACTTATGTGGTTCTTACCTCGCACCTATATCTTATTTAATTAGAACTTTTTATTTGTAACCAAAAATTCAAGATCTATATTAATATATAGGTTGAGTAACCATAATACTTTAACTAAAGTTACCCATATATAAGTGACATGTCTAATGTATCACTCTTCACCCGTCATCACGTTATAAACAGAACAAAATATGTACGGAGTATCTTTCTTTACCCTTTAATTTTCTCTTGTTTTGACAAATATCGTCCGAGTGTAATGAGCAAAGTAGATTTAACCATAAAAATATATCATCACCTGTTTTCCTCTCTCTTAAAAGTTTCAGTGACTTACAAGTTGTAAGTTACAACTTACAACAAGATTTTAAATAAAATAAGGGAATTGCTATTAGATGCTATGGGGCATTATATACCACATCGTATTATATTCTGCTGCCTCTCTACTCGCATCTTTCTTCATCGTTTCTCTTGTTTTGACATATTCCTCTTTTTTAATGATTTCAGTGGCTTACAACAAAAAATAAAAAAAAATTAATTACCTCCTCATGATTGGATGATGTCCCTCCAACTTCGTCCACAACTGACGAGTGTACCTTTAACATCAATGACAACAAATATAGCCATAAGTAAATAAACGTTGCTCGTATTATAAAGTAGTTATTGTGATAGAAAGATAAAGAGAAAAAACCCTCTTACAGCATTTTCACATTCCAATTGAAGTTCCAACGCTTTTTCCAGTCTTGAGACAATCTGATCTATATTTGGGCGTTGCGATTGTTCTTCATTCAAGCACTCATACGCTATTTCCGCGTAAATGTTCAGTGATTCCGGATTCATCCGTTTCCATAGATCCGGATCAATTATACCATCAAGTATTTTCTCTCTATAATGAAAAATTGCCACTGGAGCCAAATACTTGTTATCTTGATCGTCACTTACTGAATTCCTACCACACAACAATTCAAACAATACTATCCCAAAGGAGTATATATCTGATTTGTGGTTCACAATGTTGGTCTCCAAACATGTTGGGTCTGAATACCCCTTTGGAGACCAAACTAAATCAGTATTGAGAGAATGGTTCCTTTCAGATGCTTTAATCTTCATGGAGTGCTGAAATTCAGATAACTTGGGTTCCCAGTCATTATTCAGACAAACTGATTCACTGCTGATGTTCCGGTGTATAACACTAAAATCGCGTGGCTCATCGTAATGAATGTATCTCAATGCATGCGCAATACCGACGGATATCTTCAATCTTTTCACCCATGTCAACAACACCGGGTCACTTAGATAGTAGTCAAGCCATCCCCTGAACTCGTTCTTGTAAATGATGGTCTCTGCACCAACTTCATTACAAAACCCAACAATAGAAACAAGATTCTTATGCTTGAGTCCAGATAGCATCGCAATCTCCGTCCAAAACTGTTGTTCTTTTTCATCATCCCATTCTTTACCAGTTAACTTCTCAGCAGTTATATCTATCAACTCACCGGACCACAAGAGTTGTCCCTTGAATCCCTTTCCAAATCCATCTTCTCCGATGACATTATCTTCATCAAAGTAGTTGGTGGCGGATAAGATATCTTCAAGAGGGATTCTTAGATGAGTAAGGTGGTTGGGCGGAGAGTGTATCTATTACAAAAACAAGCAGGTTACAAAAGGATATTCATTTAATACACAAAATAACAGGTTACAAAAGGATATTCATGTATAATTGGCGATCTCCACCGAACGTCTTTTTTAATCATATTTTTAATCCTAAGTGATATCCATAAAGTTGGTTTTATTTCTTTTCTATTTATTGTCACTGAAAGTTGTATGGCTTGTGTCAACGTCATATCCAATAAGGAGTATTACATTTCTTATTACTTAGAGTATCCGACACGACCCATGATACGTCGGATTTTGATGCCTAAGTTATGAATTCTTTTTTAGTGTTTGGATTAAGGGGATTATTACTATTCTTCAAATTTGTAAATAATTTAATTTTTTGTTTTTAGCTATCTATGTAAAATGTCTTACATGTTACCCTTTTAAAAGAACAAGAAGTTATAACGGTCAAAACAAACTTACGGTCCCCTTGATTTAAACACAAGAAAGATCGTTAACTTAATAACTAAAAACCGCAAAATGCGACATATCATGTGTCAGAATGGGTAATCAATAAAATAGGTCATTTAATATTATAGATTAAAAAAGTTGTCGATTTTCGTTAAAAGATTTTGTCAAATGGTTATCCAAAGTTAAAGGGTTATATTGAACGATCGTTGAAAGTTAAGCGGTCTTTTAAATAGTCAATGAAAGTTAAGAGTAAAAACGTTGTCAAAAAGGTTAAATGGTTAAATAAATAATTGACCAATGCTAAAGAGATTAATTATCAATTAATAATTGACCCTAAAATTTACAACATGAATAAAACATGAAGCGTTAAATACTAATCATACCACTTATATAGTTTAGGCGAGTATCCGCGCAAAGCGGCGGAAATTTAAAGCGACAAGTAATTATAGTTGCGAAATTGCTATTAAGTGTTTCATGTATAAAATGGATGTATATTAGTTACTGGGGCAAACTTTGAGCTTATAAGTAGTCATGAAAGAAAAATAAATATCGATGTAATGTACAATATTGAAAGGAATAGGAAGTATGGATAGATTAACAATCACATTTTTCACTTTGAGAGTTTTTAAGCAAATGCGATTTTTCTTCATATATTAGGAAGACGAGACGAATACCCGCGTAAAGCGACGGTGTATTTCGGTAAATAATTACACATGTGAACTTGTGGTTTGTGTGTGACCCCTAAAGCAACACTTACGAGTTCAATTTGTAGTTATTGCGAGAAAAAAATGTATGAATTATAAACGAAAATTGATAAAAGTTAGAGGAATAAGCAGTATTTAAACTATTAATTTAGTGGTGTATTTTATTACCATTTTTAGTAAAAAGGTATTTCGGGTAAAACAAAAATTAAAAAGTTTAAGACATAGTTTTTATTGATGCTTTATAAATAATTAGTAGTTAAAATATGTCTTTGTTTTATCAAAAGAGATTTAATATGTTGTTTATGTCATCGCATAATGTTTTATTTAAAATTTGGTTAAAATTAATATATATAATGAAATGGGAAGACACATTGTGGTGGAACCATGAAACAGAAAATTTAGAGGTCTTACCGGCCTTTTTTCACGTGCTAGTTTCAAAGCTTTCTCTAGTTTTGGGACAATGTCATCTATATTTGGGCGTCGCGATCGTTCTTCGTCCAAACACTCATAGGTTATTTCCGCGAACATGTTGAATGAATGCATGTCCATTTGTTTCCGTAGTTCCGGATCAATTATATTATCGAGCTTTTTCTCTCGATAATGGGTGATGGCTAGCGGACCCATATGATTATCATCTTTTGATCTCCTACCACAAAGTAGTTCAAACAATACTATCCCAAATGAGTACATATCTGACTTGTGATTCACACTTTTAGTCTCAATATATGTTGGGTCTCCATACCCATTCACATACTCAATTTTATAAGTAAGAAATGAATGGTGCCTTTGAGATGTTTCAATCCTCATGGATCTTTCAAAATCACATAACTTGGGTTCCCAGCCATCATTTAATACAACTGTTGCACTGTTGATGTTCCTGTGTATCACGCTAAAATCGCGCGGCTCGTGATAATGAATGTAACTCAATGCTTGCCCCAGACCGACACAAATCTCCAATCTTCGCACCCATGTCAACCTCATTGGGTCACTTAGATAGTTATCGAGCCTTCCCCTAGTCTCATTCTTGTTAATGATGATCTTCTCATCATTTTCATCACAAAAGCCAACTAATGAAACCAGATTTTTATGCTTGAGAGTAGAAAGCATGGAAATCTCCATCCAAAACTGTTGTTCATCACTTTCTTTATTTAACCTCCGAGCCTTGATATCAATCAAGTCACTAGACCACAAGAGTTGTCCCTTGTATTCCTTACAAAATCTATATGTGCAGATGATATTTTCTTCAGCAAAGTTGTTGGTTGCGGTTAGTATGTTTTCAAGGGGGATTTGGAGGTGCGCAAGATCGTCCTTTGGTGAAGACATTATCTGTTTATCAAGTAAAAAAGTGAATTAATACACAAGATAACACAATATATAAGAGAGTTTGATGAAGTGCTTACAACATGTTTGATGAAATTCCTGAACCTGTTCAAACACATTTTGCTGTATATACTTGTCTTGTATGTTATATTGATCTTGAATTTAAGTCTAAATCTATATATATTTCTACTTTATAGCTATTATCATATTGTGTTTGTGGATAAAAATATAATATTTAAAATAAGACCCTTTTATAGTTTAGGAAGTGCATGGTCTTATTAACTTGAAATGTTTTGTTTCTTCATGTTGTCCTATTAACTAATAATTTAAGGGTAGAAGGTGATAAAGTGGATTGGAATACTCAAGATAAGTTAATAAAGTGGTACCCAGAAACATGTACTTTGTGTAAGAGTGAACTTAATTTTCATAGACATTCTAAGATACTAGCTGCTATATGTATGCAAGGGTTAACAAGTTGAATATCAAGATGATTGACTAAGATGGGACTACTGCGTCTTGATCAAAAGATATAAGTATGAAGTCAATAAGCATTGTAGTGTAGCTTATGAGATATTGTCAAAAGTTTAAAAGACTAGGTAAAATGACATGTATACCTCTTGTTCAATACACATGAAACCTTTAAAGGCACAATTTAATGAAAGTTAAACTCAGGAACAAACCATGTTACTATTAATTAAGGGTTTTGTTAAACTGTAACCACTAGGGATAAGTTAGCGTGTAGTTAATAAACGAAAACTTTTAATTTAATCAAAAAAATGCATTAAATACACATTAAATAAACACATAAATTACTATATTTGAACATAATTTTCACTTAAATGGATCAAAACATTCTTTTTGGTTCACATGTTAATATGTGCCTAGCGGGCATACGTAGCAAAACCCATTAATTATCGAGTTAGAGACTATTCATGCAAGAAAACTTACGTTATATGATAGAACTTGACGTGCTTAATTTAAAGGTTTGTTTGGTTTGTAGATGCGTTTATGATTTTGATTTAGATTTAGATTTGAATATGATTTAAGATTTGAATTTGTATTTGAGATAAGAGAAAGAAATTAATATTATGAGATATCATCTTAAACCCAACTTCCAAAGATGTAGGGTGTTATCGGGTCGGCTTGAATCAGGTTTTGAACTTTTTTACAATTGACCCGTGACCCGACCCGATTAAAAATTGGGTTATCGGGTTCGGGTGAGATTTGGGTCGAGTTATGTCTGATTGTCAGGTACAAACATCAAATTATGAGATTAATTATTACTGTGTAACTTTTTAAAGTGTAGATAATTATAAAAGGTACCAATAGATTAATTCATATAACTCTTTAAGATGTACAGTTGCCATTCACACTTGACATTGTTAAGTGGTGCTAATGTGTAGCCAAGTTAAAAGTCTTAAAACCTTAAACGTTTTCGTAGCCATTCAGATAATGTACTAGTGACAGATCACACCAAGGACCAGTACCTAAACGTCCCATGCATATTCGGTGTGTATTTGGGCTTTTAGAATTATTAAATTATAAATTATTGGATATTTGGGCTTTTGAAATTATAAGTTAAAAAGTTAAATTTCGATTTTCGAGTCATATCAAGTTGACCTGATAAACCCAATAATATTAATTATTTAACTATAGCCCGATTCGATAACATTGTCAGGTTATTGGGTTCGGGTCAACCTGATATGACATAAACGTAATACTTTAAATACTTTAAAGTTTAAATAGCTCAAATATCACATAGCTTGAAAACAATAAAACATAACAACTCAAGTATTTAAAAGTTTAAACATAAACATGTTACTTCAACCAAACTAAAAGGCTTAACTAATTTCAAGCCTATTATGTTCTTAAACGTAAAAAAAAGCTCAAATATTGATTATGAAGTCCATTGTGAGTGAGAAGTAGGGGAAAAAATATAAAAATAAAAATAGAGGTCCTAATTTTAATTTCTTTATTAAAGACCTAAGTTGATTGATTTGGACCATTTGACCGACTAGTCCGATTTTTGACCGACTATTCCTACTTTTTTGACCGATTCGTTAAATTTTCGATCGATTAGTGGCCGACTTTTACTGCACTGATGTTTTACAATATTCAAAAAAATAAACAAAGTAGAAGGCCGAATACCTTGTAATCGCTGATTACAAGGCCGCATGGGCCCATTTTTGCAACGTTGGATATACCTAGTGTATGTTTGGCACGCAAGATTATGAACAATATTGAGGCTTAAGATTATTATTTTTTTAAATAGCATTGGTTAAAAAATAACCTTTGCTTGGCAAACTAAGATTTTGAAATATTTTAGAAAAACAAGTTCTCAAAACCAGCTTTTAAAAGATTATGAAGATTATTTTTCACAGATTAATTGATTTTAATCTTTTTCAGCAACAACACCAGCACTACTACAAAAAAGAAGAAGAAGCTCTAATTATAATTTTTTTCAGCATCAGCACCAACATCAGCATCAACATCAGGATCAGCACCAGCACCAACATCAACACCAATACCAACACTAGCATCAACAACATCTATTTTTATCAAACATACCCCTAAAGCTTCACATATTTTTACACCCTTGAACAGGGTGAGTTATATTTTTATAATTTTAACAAGCATTAGCTTTTTACGAAAGCATATATAATTATTTTTAATTCATATTATTTAAATGCAAAATTATATTCGTTTTGTTCGTGCTATACGTACACAGAATAATACACTTCCATTGATCCAGTTACAATTCTTTTTTTTTTCTTCTTTTTTTTCACTTTTTAAATATCTCTTATTATATAAAATTTACGTTTCTCTACTTTTAATATATATCTTCAATTATTTTAATCAAATGAGTATAGTCATCCCTCCTATTTAATTTAAACATATCAATCTTGTCTTAAATAGGACATTTTATTTGGGAAGGGACAAAAAAAAGTAATAAAACAGATTTCTAACCACATATTTTAAATAAAATAGAGAATTTTAATGGAAGATGCATCTAATTATGTATTTGCATCTAAAATATATGGTTGTAGTTTCTTTTCATTTAAATTTTTTTTTCTCATTTGATCATAATTCTATATTTCTATTTCCCTCTTATTTAAACATATACATCTTATCTTAAATAGGACATTTTATATTTCTATTTCCGAATGTTTGTCATCCCCTCTTATTCAAACATATCAATACTGTTTTCTAGAATTTTGAAGTGTTTAGAATTTGAAAAAATTTCCCTCGTTAATGATGGCTTAAATTTCAAAAATGTTTACGCGTATATTAAATTACTAGCATGATACATGCGCGTTGTGGGATACCCTATGATTACAATTTGTAGCGAGTAATATTTTTTGTTTATTACATTTTTGTGATAATAATTTTCTATAAGGCTAGGAAACTTATTTTGCAGTAACTTTAAAAAGCGGTGTGATAAACTTATCACATATATTACGGTGTAAAAAATTTAGGGCAAATGATTGAAAAAAGTATCATATTTGCCATTATTTTTTTTTTGTGGGTAGTGAACAAATTTTTTTGCTTTTGTGGGTAATTTTCTTTCAAATCTATCCTTTTTAGGGTATTTTGCAAAAATTTTGAACATTTTTGCCCCTCTTAGCTAATAGAATTTTTTTTTCCTGAAGGGCAAAAATGTCACATATTACCCTAAAAATGATGAATTTGAAAGAAGAGTACCAACAAAAGCAAAAAAAATTGTTTGCTACCCACAAAAAGAAATAGTGGCAAGTATGATACTTTTTTCAATCACTTGCCCTAAAAATTTCACATTATAATTACTAAGAGTATGTTTGGCCAACATAGCGATAGTAGTAAGCATTAACAGGAAATAATACTTTGTTTGATAAATTGTTTTGCAATATAGCTACATAGTCATAATTAGTAAGTGAAAAGGTTTGTTGTTTGTAAATGCTACTCGAATTAGTGTTTTGATTTGGAGCGTTTAGAAATATTAAGAATGCTAATTGCTTGTTAAAAAAAAAAAAAAAAAAAAAAAAAAAAAAAAAAAAAAAACATTTTTTGCAAAGTGCTTCTTAAATGCTTCTAAATGTTTGCTATCAAACATACCGATATAAGTTTTTTTTTATAACATTGCAAGTATGTTTTATATTTAGTATTATTAACTAAGATTTCAACAATAGAACTTAATTTACAGTCATAATCATATATTCCGCTACATAATAATACATATTGTATACAATAATAAATTAACAAAACAATAAGACTGAAAATAAACTTTGTAAAAGTTTAAGATAGAAGAAAATGTTTGCTTTTGTAAGTGAAGTTTTTATCATTTGTTTCAAATTAAAGACCCACTATAGCATAACAACCTTGGTTGTAGTTGACAAACAACTTATTTTTTTCTAATTCCGTCAAACCTAAATCCTCCATCACTTACTATCATTTCACTCCACCATTGATTATCCTTCTGCCGTTGATACCAACGATCAAATCCTCCATCTATTACCCCCTCTCTCTATTAGCATTGATCTTCTACCAACCAATTCCTCATATAATTTGTCTGATTCATCAATCATCTACATCGTATATCTATGTTTTTCTTTATAAAGTATCTTGCTATAATTACTTTTTCGTATATGTTTTTTGGTTGAATCACTGAATTTGTAAAAAACCAATGTTTGTGTGATTACTACTGTCTACAAATATTGTTTTTTTATTGTGTTTGGTTTATGCAATGACCTTTATTACTTTTATGTTTAGTTGAAACAATGTTTTATTGATTACATTAGATGTAGGTATTAAATGGTCAATATATTTATGTCTTGGTGCATAATTTAGTTATACACTTTGCTTACATAGGTGTAATCATGGTTCTAAAAGGCGCGCCAAAGCCTCGCATAGGCCTCGTAAAGGTGTGCGGCTTGGTCATGCTGTAACGCTACGCTTTAGGCCATGTTTTTTTTTTGTAAACTGGCTATATATGAAATATGATATTAATATATAAATATTTTCATATTTTGTGCCGCCTTATACCACATCTTATAAATGCAAAAGTTTCGCCTTGATCGCTAAAGCGTGAGACTTGGTCATGCCGCCATGCCACACTTCGCGATATTTATAACCGTGAGTGTAATTGCTTAGAATTTAGGTATGCGTAATGGTTGTAACATATGTTTAATTTGTTGTAATGCTTTAAGAAAAATGTCTTAATAGTGGGAATGACCTTTGTCCGTTATAGATAGTTTAAATGTGCACTTATTGTCAGAATATGTAAATATTTGTACTATATCTTTTTGAAGTATTTCAACTTTCAATAAAGTTGTATCATGGTAGTTTGTATTAAACTATGTTCACTTAAAAAATATAACTTGGATACCTTAAATTGAGAAATATAAAGTTAAGTAGCTAAAAATTCAAATTATAATTAAATGTGATATATATTTGTGCTCAATAAACTAATACTCTAATTTTTTTCATCTTAGCTGATTAATTATGCAACATTTTTTTAGCATTTGCTACTAAGTTTTAATTCGGTTAAACAAACGCTTCACGCCAATAATATACTCATTACTCAAATACAAAACAGTTTTCATAATTCATTATTACTAAAGTATCAATAAAGTAAATGAAGTAGTGAAAATAAAAATCAACCTTTTTGGCGAGGACATGTCCTCGTCAAAGATTTTGGTCATATTTTCTTGGTTTTTTTTTAAAGTGAAAGTCTGAAACTCATTTTTTGTCGTTTAGCGATTTTTGGCGAGAAAATCGTGTCCTCGCTAAAACCTTCCTCGCAAGTGCTTCCTACCCTTGTAGTGCGCTTAAATAACAATATGTTTTTTGCTAAATAAGAATGACACAAAATAGATAAAAGTTTGCATTTCCTAAAAGCATAAGTCAAGTTTTTATATTTTACTATAGATTAATTAGTAAAATTATAAAATTTGTGAGTTTGCAAGTTTTATAAAAACAAATATTAAACAATAAATTCAGGTGATTCCGGAATATCATCCTAACAAAACTCGGGAGCATTTCAAAATTAGTTACGATCTAACTAATCAAATCACGTGTAATTGGGATTTTCCTTTTCTTAATGAGCACATGGGTGTCTTTGCTAAGCATTGCAAATTCAATTTTTGGGGTAAAATTAAACCAAATTTAAGCGAAAAAATGTTTTTCAGGGACACTGGGTAATTATTCAAATTATATAAATCCTACCAGATCTAGCACATGTATTGACTAGTGCCGAAGGCCAGGTTGATAAAAATCAAACTTGTTTAATATTTACGTTCTATTACATGCAAGTGAAAGACGGATAAAAGAACAAAGCAGATAGATATATGGTCTCTTTGGTCACCTTGAAAAATCTTAACTTGCTTTATATTAGCATTGCATATATTGGCAAGTCATATACAGTGAGGTCCAGCAATGGAAGACATCATATCAAGTGGATATTAATCATCTATAATCAGGTTTATATATGGGGTCTAGCTAACGTGCAAACTGATGTTGTGAAGGTGTATAAAGAAGAGGTCTTACAGGCATATTTTCACGTGCGAGTTCCAACGCTTTCTGAAGTCTTGGGACAAGCTCATCAATATCTGGGCGTTGCGATCGTTCTTCTTTCAAGCAGTCATATGCTATTTCAGCGAACATGTTGAATGATTGCGAGTCCATTTGTTTCCAAAGACCCCAATCAATTATTTCATCGAGCTTTTTCTCCCTATAATGGGTAATGGCCACCGGAGCCAAATACTTATTATAGTCGTTGGCTATTACTGATTCCCTGCCACACAGTAGCTCAAACATTACTATCCCAAAGGAGTACATATCCGACTTGTGGTTCACACTTTTTGTCTCTTCATATGTTGGGTCCATATACCCATCCGTGCCCCGTACTTTATCAGTATTGAAAGAATTGTGTCTTTCAGATGCTTTGATCTTCATGGAACATATAAAATCACCTAACTTGGGTTCCCAATCATCATTTAAATAAATCAATGAACTCTTGATGTTGCAGTGTATTACGCTAAAATCATGTGACTCATCATAATGAATGTAGCTCAATGCTTGCGCAATACCAACAGATATCTCCAATCTTCGCACCCATGTCAGCAACATCGAGTGACTTAGATAGTAGCTGAGACTTCTTCTGGTCTCACGCTTGTAAATGATGACCTTCTCGTCATTCTCATCACAAAACCCAACAAAAGAAACCAGATTCTTGTGCTTGAGACTAGAAAGTATGGAAACCTCAGTCCAAAACTGTTGGTCTCCATCAAACCATTCTTTATTTAGCCTCCCAGCGTAGATAGTAATTAACTCACCGGACCACAAGAGCTTTACTCTGTAATATGTTTCAAATGCATCTTTTCCGCAGATATTTTCGTCATCAAGTTGTTGGTGGCGGATAGTATGTTTTCAAGGGGGATTTTGAGGTGAGCAAAGTCATCGGGTGAAAACATCATGTTTGTGTAATCATGAGAAGTCATGACTAAAAAGGGCGTTTAATATTGGGTTACAAAATGATGCGAATTGAAGGAGTACTTTCTCATATGGAAGAACAAATACACAAAGAGAAGGAGTGAGAGGTAGGTGTCAATAATTGTGTTTAGTACTCGTTTTGTATATGTGGTTCCCTGTCAAGTGTTATCCATATACTCCGTATAAAGTATGTCTTTGCATTATTATTATTATTATATTAATATTAAAAGACTATTGACTATTGACTATATTAACATCACACAAATAAAAGCAAGGATGTGGTTGTTGAGGTGAGATCAATACAAAACACATCTAATCTAAAGAACAAATCATAAGATCTCAACAATTCATCTTCTTTTCATCAAATGGATGAGATCAAAGTAAAAATTAACAAAGGAAGGGTAGAAATGTAATTCTATAAAAACCCACTTTCCACCCTTTTTTAAAAAACAACATATCTTTCAAACGGTAAATCTTCAAGCTACAAAAAATACACCATCGCGACGAGAAAAAAATCATCTTTCTATTGATATGCACTTTTATATACTTTCGACGAAATTTTTTTTCAAAATTTTCGTCCAGAAAAATCCCACGGGATTCGTAAAAAACTCCCACGGAGTTCGTAAAAAATCCCACGGGATTCGTAAAAAATCCCACGGGATTCGTAAAAAGACAGAACTTTTTTGTTTTCAAAATTTCCATCCAGAAAAATCCCACGAGATTCGTAAAAAAATCACACGGGATTCGTAAAAAATCCCACGGGATTCGTAAAAAAATCCCACGGGATTCGTAAAAAGACGATTTTTTTTTTCTTCAAAATTTCCGTCCAGAAAAATCCCACGGGATTCGTAAAAAAATCCCGTGGGATTCGTAAAAAAATCCCACGGGATTCGTAAAAAGACGAATTTTTTTTTTCAAAATTTCCGTCCAGTAAAATCCCATGGGATTCGTAAAAAAATCCCACAGGATTCGTAAATCACACACCTAATAAATTTTTATTAACAAAATTTAGACATAAACAAATATAATCAAATTAATTAAATAAATACAAAATGTGTTTATTACATACAGTGGCGTACAACTGTACAAATAAGTGAGTAACAATCTATGTTCCAAAAAAATAAAAATAAATAACTGAGTAAGAATCTTCCGAAAAAGATACAAGCATTTTTTCACTTTTATTTATTGGTTTTTACGTTAATAAATTACTCTAGTTTACAAGAATTTAAGTACTTCAGCACTTAAAGTTTAAAGGAAAAATAAAAGGAAACAAAAAGCCCACCTAAAAACAAGACACTTCACTTTTCAATACAAAACAATTCAATACTTTATCTTCCTCAATACTCTTTCTCTTACTATTTTCACCATTTTTTTTTCTTCTTCATTATTTCAGTTTCAGCAACGTTTTTCAACAAATCCATCTTTGATTTTCACCTTTTTTTAATACAAATTCATCTCAAGGTGGTTCCCACTATTTCTCTAAGGTAGGTCCTCATAAAATCTTGCTTATAGCTTACAATCGAACTCGGTCTCAAATTGTCAACCTTCATCTTCTTCATATATATATATATATATATATATATATATATATATATACATATATATATATATATATATATATATATATATATATATATATATATATATATATATATATGTATATATATATATATATATATATATTCACTATATATATTCAGATCATCAAATTGTCAATTAATTTTCAGCTAATTAGAAAGAAAGTATGCAGATGAATAGCGGATCATCAGGTGTTGGATTCGGTATGAATGTTGCTGCTGCTGCTGACGTGGCGGTGTCGTCACCGGTGACGAGACAGAAAGCAGCAACTGCTGCTGTTGCAGGGTGGTTTGGGGATATGAGGATATGAGAGAGAGATGAGAGAAACGTGTGTGAGTATGTGTGTACAGTATGTGTGTTTAGGGGTTAGGTAGAAAGTATGGAATGACTAAAATGCCCCCTCAGTATATTTGTTTATTTTAATCTAAACCGTTGGGATGGAAAAAGATGGATGGTTGAGATCTTGTTATTTGTTCTTTAGATAAATGTTGTTTCGTATTGAACTTTTCTCTGTGGTTGTTTTGCATTATTACTATTATTATATTAATATAAAAAGACTAGGACTATTGACTATATTATCATCACACAAATAAAAGTAAGGATGTGGTTGTTTTGCATTATTGTACTATAAAGACTAAGTTGTATCATGTAGATGTGCTTTTTGCATAATTAGAATGGTAGGTGTGGAGCAATTATTCACCCATCAAAGAGCCAACAACCAACGAATGTCACTTTGTGTGTTGTGTTGTACTGTGTCTTTTGCCGTTCGACTTTTAGCCATTGCAACTAGTACAGTTGGTTTTTTTTTCTTTGTTTTTAAGCGAGTGGGTGTTTTTGATAGGGTATTTTGTAAAATCTACATGCACCAATAACATGGTATTGGCTTCTTTTTGTTAAAATGGTGTTAATAATTGCTCGTATTATTTTTACAATAATAATTAATAAATCTCAATCTAACAAGTGTTATTAAATTAAAAACCATAGCTAAATAACATTATATCATCCACACTCATCATGTTCGTTACTCAATCCATATTTTATTTTCTCCGTGAATCAAATAATCTCCATAATATGGTATATTTTCGCTTGGTGCATCCTCCAAGGTAGAAAGAATCTCAACCTACAGTATGAACAATGGAATTTAGATACCAATATCATCAAACTTCTAACACATGAAATACGTGCAATGATGTATAAATATCTAAGTCAACACTACTCCCCCTGTCCCAAATTAGCGAAAATTACTTACGAGGACACTGTAATACCGGTTCATCTTGCAGAGGACAAACTTTTTATAATTTACATATGGGGACCGGTTGGTCGCGATTTAAGTTTCGTGTACAACATACTCAATACGTGTCGCTGCCAAAACAAATGAAAAAAAAAAGTATTTGGTCGCAAAAGAAAATATGTGGACAGGTAGCTAGAAAACAAAAATCTAATAATTACAAAATGTTGGTCACGAAATATTTTGAGTGGACAAAGGTTTGTATGAGACAAACAACTACGAGACAAAAATCTAATAACTACATAATTTTGGTCACGACATTTTATGGGTGGACAAAGGTTTTTATACACCCCATTATTCCACCACGAATGGATAACCCTCAACCTAGTCGACCAAAAAATACCGATCGTATACCATCTCAGGGCGAGGAACCAAAAATTATAAATTGTGGTAGGTGCGGTGAAGCGGGCCATAAAGGTTACTAATGCAAAAAATCATTTGTCCCTGATCCACCATCAAACAAACGTAAAACAAAGAACAAACAATTTTCAGTGTATGAACATCATGAAACTCCACCTTTGTTCAACCCGTCTCAACCATATGATCACAGTTTTCAGAGTTACAACCCATACCAATCTCAAACTTATGATCAAAACCAAAGTCAATCTCAAATCTATCATCAAAACCCATACCCATCGCAACTAATTCATGAACAAAATGATCATCAATACCCGTTTCAAATGTTTGAACAATACGATTCTCAACAGTACGCCTCGCAACATCTAGATGACAAAAACACTCAGGATGAAACTAGTTGGCGTAATTTCTTAGGTTTTTAATGTATTAGTACCTTTTTAATGTATTTTTCTGAGTTCTAGTTAATTTGTAGTATATGGTTTAATTAATGTAATGAATCATAAATTTTATTTTCAATGAAAAAATTTCGCATTCATTTATTTTAACTTTTTAAAACTCAATTCGTGATTCAATTAGCTCACTTTCAAACAGTGGCATCCTCATTCATATTAACTTCATTTTAGCCATTGTTTAGCTCTTTGTGAAGACCTCATCAAGAAGAACAAATCGCGCTAACAAACAATTATCTTTTCAACGTATACATATACTAAAACATGTACAAAGATTGCAATGTATCATTTTTCAAATCAATTTCTCACTCACGTGACTCATTTTAAGAAATGATATCTCATCCATATTAACTTCATTTTGGATAAGCATTACTTCGTTGCGAAACTCTCATCGAAAAGAGCGCAAATCACCTAAACAACAAAATTTTATACAAGCTATACATATACTTAAATGTGTATAAAGATTGCAAAAATATGTTATAAGTTATGATAAAAAAAATTGGTAATAATAAAGATAACATTAGGGGGAAAAAAATTAAGATAACATTAGAGGAAAAAAAAAAGTTTGGTCACATCCTAAAACTCGCGACCAAGCAAAAATCAAAACTTGGTCCCATCCAAAAATTCGTGACCAAGGTTAATTAAAGATGATACCTATTCTTACATTTTTGTTTTGTAGCTCTTGGTCTCGAAAAAATTGTTGTCCACTAAAACGAATTCGCGACCAAACTATTAGGTTTTTTTTTTTTTTTTTTTTTTTTTTTTTTTTCATTTTATTTTTCATTCATTATAAGAGTTACACGTGTTGAGTATTTTGTACACGCAAATTAAATCGCGACCAACCAGTCCTTTGATGTAAATTGTAAAAAGTTTGTCCTCTGCAAGAGGTATAGTGTGGTACAGCGTCCCTTTAGGTAATTTTCACCCAAAATTATAAGTCCATGTTTGTATGTTTGGTTGTCCCCAAATACTTGTCTACTTTGATATTTCAACAAATCAAAATAGACTTTAGTGTAAAAATATTATATTTGATTGGTGAGTAGAGTAGTAGTGGAATTTCTCAAGCATTGTACAAATTAAAAGTGGAATTTCTCAACCAATCGGCAATTTCAACTCATTTAGTTATGAATCAGTCAATTCAGGCTGCTGCTGAATTCCACATTGAATGGACCACTAATTTCTGCTTCGTCTATTTTAGAAGAATCCTCAAAGATGCCCATCGGCATGATAATGGAAAATACATTGAAAGTTAGTTAAGGTGATTCATAAGTCATAACTATTTTAAATAAAAGTGTCAATTAATTTTAATATTTAGAACTATTTTCAAGTGCAAGTTTGGGAGCCCCTTTAATAGGTTTATTAAAAATAAATCAAACTCACAACAGCAAAAACACGTCCAACAGTTTTGACATGTAAGAACAACAAATGATAGAACTTATATGTTAGTAAGTAGCAGGTCAAGCACGTACAAATTTGACAAAAGTCTAAATTTAATGCAAGCTTCCTAACTCGTTATACAAAAATATAGATTAATACTGTAACAAACTTTTTGTTTTTTTGTGTCAATATTAACAAATTAATTGCTTTTAAAAATAATGGACCAAAAGATTCCATTGGAACCTGTTGTGTTGTGACCCGTGACCTAACCCGTCCGACCAAATAATGATTGGAAATACCTGAGATGTTATGAATATGCGATTCAGAGAGTCGGCATCAAGTCTAGCTTCACACATATTTCTTAATCTCTCTGTCAGAGCTATGGAGGTACACCTTTGCTTCCAGGCTGGAACCAATGAGTTTGCCAGTGCGAGCAGTCTCCAAAGCTTTATTTACCTCAGTTTTCAACTACCAAATTCATGCAATAAATTATTATTAAAAAAAATCAAAATTTACAGATATGTTATCAGCAAGACATAATTGTAGTTACCTCAAGTATATTTCCCCAAAAATCAATATCTTTTTCTGGAAAGGCAAGCCATCTTTCATTGACTTCGGGCCATTTTGACTCGAAAACAAATTTGGCTACGTCAGTGTTGTCAATGCTATATTCGAAAGGAAGATTTTGCCACACATCTTCAGCTAAATGAGGTAGAATTGGAGCAATTACTCTCACTATCGAGAGCAAATGAGCTGCAAGCACCGTTTGACAACTTCTCCTTGTAAAACTTGAAGCACCACTGAAACAGAAGCAACGTATCAAAGTCAACTAATTTGACTATAAAACCAATCAAATTTCATTACGTTATAAAAGAAAAAAAGTTACCCGACATAAAGGCGATCTTTGGCAACATCAAAGTAGAAATTTGAGAGATCAACAATAGCAAAACGTTGAATCATCTGAAACAAAATGAATTCAGTTGGTATGAAAAAAAAATGAGAAACCATGTATTAAGTAAAATCAACACTTTACCTGGTATATTTTGAAGAATTCATACGTTTCATAGCTTTCTTTGATGTTTTTCACAACGTTTTCAAGCTGAAACAGAGCATGCTGATCGATTTCCGGAAGATCGTGATAGGCAATAGAATTTTCTGCCTACAAAATAAAAGCACAATATAAGGTAACGCATTAACTGTATTTAAACCAAAAGCATATCAAAGGAATATTTGGAAAACAAACAAAAAAACATACTTTCCAATCATGAAGATTTCCCAAGAGAAACCACAAAGTCCCTCTTAGTTTACGGTAGATGTCCGACAGTTGACGGAGGACTTGAGGTCCAATCTGAACGTCTCCATACGAAGGTTCTTGCTGGAGAAAAAAATAGAAAACTTTTGATTTACTATTAAGCAATATTATGATTTTTAATCATAGCTAAATGACACAAACCTCTTGATTCTTCCCCCCTTCAATCACAGTACGTGGATCAACAACATTACCCACAGATTTACTCATTTTTTTACCCCTCTCATCGAGCACAAATCCATGCGTTATAACTCCAGAATATGGAGCTTTTCCTGCCACGTATAATGAAAATATGATAACAATAATGAAATCAGTTAAATTAAGAATATATACTGATGGTCACGATACCTTTAGTTGCAACACTGGTCAATAAAGAGCTTTGAAACCACCCCCGATGCTGATACCTTCAACATACAAATCAGCAGGATAACTGAGGCCATCTCTACTTTCTAAAACAGCAGCCCATGAAGATCCTGCAGTTTATGTATGTTTAAAAGGTTAATATACAGATCCAGTCGCATATAACTGATACAAGAACTGTTTATGTTTAACATGTAACTAATAAATAGACCTGAATCAAACCAAACATCCATCGTATCAGTTCCCTTAATATAATCTGATGCTTTATCACGATATTTTTCAGGAAGTAAATCTTCTACTGACATGTACCACCATGCATCGCTGCCCTTTTGGGAAATGATTGCTGCCAAACACAAAGATTCAAATGCACATTCCTTAAATGTAAGTTCAAATTAACTCAAAACTTTCCAGCAACTTAGTTTGGGGCTTACACTTGATATGATCAACAGTCTCTTCATTTAGCAGAGGTTCCTTTGTCTCTGTATGATAGAAAACTGGAATGGGGACACCCCACGTCCTCTGACGAGATATACACCAATCTGAACGGCTAGAAGTCATTGTAGAAATTCTGTTTTCTGCCTGAATGACAATGATCATGATAATTTAGAGGAATACTACCAACAAAATGCATAAACAAGCTGGCAGCTAAGGCAAGTCATAATTTCTTAACTATTCTGTATCATTTATAAACTAGTGATAAGGCACATTACCTACCAACAAGAGGTCAAGGGTTCAAACCTCACTAGGTACACATTTGAGGGTAGCCATGGAAGGGTTGGAAACGGCGAGTACATCTGATTCAAAGACTCCCCCTCCCCGGGTAACCTAAAGAGGGAAAACCTCATCCGTTTACCCGTTTTGCAAACATGTACAGATACAAACCTGTAGCTGTCATTAAAATGCTTTACTTATCTATGGTCCTATCCTATTTTGGTCTTTATAGTGTTCCTGAATCATTCCTACTGTTGCTTCCTGAATCATTCCTACTGTTGCTTATGAAAAGGGGTTTACTGATGGCTCCAAACTCAGGTTCCGTGTTACATAAACATGAAACCAGCCCAGAAACTAAATATGATAATTCTTATGCACTGAAATCAATCAAATCCTGGAAGTGAGCAATTTCGAGTTTTGAAGATCAAAACAATATTATGTACCAGTTATATGTATTTGTACCTGAGACGGAGTCCATGATACTTGTGCTCTGAAAAATGAAATAAATGGCAATTTAATTATACTATTCATATGGCTGGCTCTCATTGGGAAAATGTTGATATTTATGGATGAACGATGCTACTTACTGTAAGGTTCTACTATGACTATTGATGAACGTTCATCCAAGTGATCTATCACAGCAGCATTGCCATCACCTAATACATCAAGCCCGCAAAAGATTCCAGCTTCTTCATTGAACTTTCCTTCATCGTCCACTGGGGATACTAAAGGCATACCGTATTTTAATGCGGTTATATAATCATCTTGGCCATGACCAGGGCTGTGTGGACAAGCCCAGTGCACTGGCTTTCTGCCCCGATATGTGTACCTTTTGAAAATCATCTGCCCGAACACTTTAATCTGGAAGGCCAAAAGGATTCATATGATAACGATAACAACATCAATATAACAATAATATGCTACAGCCTCATTTTACCTGAGCAGCTTCATATTCTGGATCAAGGGTGAGATACGGATGATCCCAATCAGCCCATACTCCAAATCTCTGTAGACAAACAGTAAAAATGTTTAATGTTCTATTAATCATTGATAGTTTGAATATGTAACCAAAAACATCGATACTACATGTAATAAGTAAAAGTACATGACCTTATGTAGGATCTTTAGTTATATAAATTTGCTGTTTAACTGACCTTGAATGACGCGGCGCCATTTGAGCATTCACAGTTGCTTTGGCAAATTTAGCTGCTTTGGCTCTCAATTTTATTGGTGTTAACCCCTTTCGGGCATCTTGGTCCAACGACTGCAATACTAAGATTATTCAACAGAAAATTACCCTAGATTGAATCTAAAAGTTACAAGAAGTAAATAACACAGCAACAAACTATCACTTGCCTTTCAACTCAATAGGTAAACCATGGCAATCCCAACCAGGAACGTATTGAACTTTACAGTTTTGGAGAAGCTGTCATATCCAATTGTATAAGTAATTCCATAAAAAAGTAATTACATGTTGTGCATCATTCTAGCGCACACATTTCAAATATCACAGTGCAAAGTGATTGTTGCAACCAAACCTTACACCTGTTAAGGATATCTTTTATAATCTTGTTTAATGCATGTCGAACGTGTAAATCACCATTAACATACGGAGGTCCATCATGAAGAATGAAACTTCCCTATCGAAAGCAGGAGAAATATCAAATGAGTAGAGATAGAAAGTTGGTAGCAGACAAGATGAACTCGATTGAGCTTCTAAACAAACCCGTTATTCTTTTCAGCAACTTTCATAAAGACCTGATTTTCATCCCATAATTTCTGTAGTTAAGGTTCCATTACAGCAGAATTTGCTCCCATGCCAAAAGTTGTCTTAGGAAGGTCAACGGTATGCTTATACTTTCCATATCATTGCTTTGTTCCTAAACAACAGAATAAAATCATATGATACTTTGACGGACTACAAAGATCTATAAAAGTTGTAATCCAGTATGTGCCTTTAGATTCTTTCTTCGCAACCATCACAGGTCCACAAGACCTTCACTTTGACCAAGTACAAAAGGCACTTCTAGGATTTATATAGAAATATGTAAGATGGAAGAGCGACGAGAGCTCAATGGAAGAGTACCATCGAAAATCAATGATGCTAAAAGAAGACGATTTTGTAAATAACGAGCAATTTCTCAGTGACAGAACCTGAACAGCTTTTTGTAGGATAAGATTAGTGAATAGTGAATACTATAAACATAATTACACAACAACCAAATGATATATAAAACTTGACTTTCAAAATTTCGAACAGATATATGATTAGATTAACCAATAAAGAAGTTTTCGTGATTGTGGTTTCAAATATGCAAACATAATACAGAGATATTAAGAATATTAATATAATCAAAACGCATAAGGGGCTGTTTCACATCCTAACGTCAAGTACAAATATAATCAAACAGTAGCCATAAAACCCAACTCTCATAGACCTAAAAAACACAAATAAGCCTTAAAACTATATCACCATTAAAGAATTACCAACTTTTTAAACACTACTAATATCTAAACCTACAAATTGTCTAAAAAAAAGTCCCCAGTATCATAACTTCTAATCCTACTAGTTTGTCCGACTTCTCTTCATAAAATCATCTCTAAGTTTCTAACCAACTAGAAGTCAAATGGGTCAGACATTTCATTTTGGGCTTAAGTCATATATTAACAACTTACTTCCAAATCTGTATCGAAGTGAAATTCTTGCTTTTTTTATGACTGTTATGAACAACCAACTTTCAATTTCGTGCAAACATAATACATTTTGCTGACGTCTAAGCACCTTAACTATTACCAACAAATAGTCGCCATAAGACCCAATGCTCAAAAGCATATAAACACATTGAAACCTTAAACTATATCACCATTCAACAATTACCACGTTCTTAATCACTACTAATATCCTAAACCGCAAACTATCTAAAAAAAATCCCACTATCATAACATCATCTAATGCTACAAATTTATCCGAATTCGTTGGAAAAATTACCAACTTCTTGATCACTACAAATATCTTAAACCATAAATTGTCTAGAAAAGTCACATCATCATAACATCTACTGCTACTAATTTATCCAAGGATAGAGAGACTACTTCCAGAACGATAAAGACCTCCAGCTTAAACCATAAACGGTCTAAAAAAGTCCCATTATCATAACTGCTAATTTATCTGATTTCGCTACATAAAAACAATCTAACCAATAAAAACTCAAATGGGTCACTCCAACATAACAAATTCACATCACTATTCACTCGAACATTTCTTCAAACACTTGGTGTGCAACTAACAAAAAACCACTAAACCCATTTACAAAAACCCAAAAAGAACTCCACAGAACAATTCTAAACAGCAAGAACTCAAATGGGTCACACTTACCAAAATTTGTATAAGTGATAAGAGCCTTGAATCTCTATAAAGTAAGCTAATTCAAATGGCTTCCATATATACTCACTCTGAAAGAAAAGCATTACAGAGAAAATTTATTATTGAATTAAAGTTGTTTGTTTAGTATATATCGGTACTAGCTTAGAGACCCGTTGACACCGGGTTAGTTTTTAAAGAAATAGATAAATGAGATGATAATAAAAGTAATAACGTAAATTTGTTAAATTTAAAATATGTGTGCCCCGAGTAAAAAGTCATGTGCATTATCTTGTGATGGTTTAAGCCAGCTACAACTAAAGATTTACATCAAGTTTAAGATTTAAAAGTTAATATGTAGTACAGTACTACCAGTAACTTTGTACTACTGATAATTTCAATATTGAATATTGAATATTTTTTTCCATAAATTGGCTGCCTTATGTTTCTTGGTTCAAAATATTAGCTTATAAGCATTGAACAATTGCTTGGAATCTATTTTCTATAGATCAAAAGCAATAAAACTTTTACAATTGCTTGACATCGTACTTCAAAGTAATAGCTTATATGCCTATTCTTGCTGCTCTATCTTTTCTTCCTTTCCTTCTCTGTCTCTACTTCTTTGTCTTCTATTTCTTTAACTTTTTTCTGCAGAAACCGATTAGAAATTATTGGATGGTACGAATCTTAAGTGTGCTTTTCATGTTTCAGGGATAAAGTTCTTTGCTATGGCATGGAATAAGTATAATATAGACACTTGATACATCTTGGATGTATGAAGTTTAATCAAACTATTTAAAAGAGAATAAAAAGCACCCGAAACTCCATCTTTATAGTTAACCTATTCTAAGACTTCTTTTCTGCAATTGTTGAAATCAACTCCAATTTTGAATTCAGAGTTGCTTCAGTTTGTCCCGGAAATTTCCTTGCAAATTATTATGACAATGGTTATAGTAATAGACACACCGTTTATAATAAAACATAAAATGGTTAGGTACTTACTTCCACATCAAACAATCCATAGAAGCATTGTATTTTGTTCACCCCAACGTCACCTGAACACTTGTTTTTGTTGTTTGTTTGGGTAATGGAACTTAACCACAACTCAAAGTGCAAACATTTTGGCCCCAAAAACACTCTTTACCTGAAAGCCAATAATGTTATAATAATAACTACACTAATAATGCTCCTAATATACTTGTTTACAAACCTTAACGTTAACTTCCATGCGTGTTCAGCCCATTTCCTTGATGGTAGGCAACACCCGAAATGGGAGGTTTGCACCATTAGTAATACGATATCTATTGCATATTATACCTACCATAAATGTTATAATATGTCGGATAATATATCACATTTATATATCTATAGAATGGGGAGTTTACTTCATTAGCTTGAATTCACCATCTGGTGGCACAAAGTTGACAATTTTTTCTAAATTAAATATGGTCAATTTTACAACATATACTGATCTGAATTGGACTATAAATACAACCGATATTGACAAATAAAGAGTCAATCATAGTCGCTTATCTGAAATCATTAATCGATGTATGATGGTAAGCATTTTATAAGCTATTTCTCAGGAGATCGGGTCAATGGTTTCTACCTGCACAATTGTGTATCCAAAAAAGTAATATTGCTAATATAATCAAAGCGATTTGTACTTGTACTAATATGACCTTTAAACAACTCTAACCTTGAAAAATAGCAAGGTACAAACCTAAACACGGCCCACCCTCAACTTTTTTTAGCAGGGAAGACCAGTCTTCTTTGATATCATACACCCATCGAAATTAAGAAAACTTACTGCAAGAATTTAATACATAGAAAATTAGGCTAATATAATTTCCCACACTTTTACTAAACATGACCCATGTGCCTAAAATGTACTATTGTAAACCCGGTTCAGAAACATTGCCTGAATTAGGTAGATTCGTGTTAAATATTCTTTGACAGGTATGGTAATACTATTGAACCAATATCGCATGACCCGTCTGTCAAACCATTAGGTCCAAAATTACATTTTAAAGTGCATATTTAGAGGGTGGTTGGCATTGACTTTTGATTACGCTAAAACTCTATAAAGTACATGTTTAAGGGGGTGTTTGACATTAAATTTTAAGTATGCTAAAAATGATAGTCTAACAATGAATATTAAAAGGCCAAAAGACCAGCTTAAGATGAGAAGCAAGAAATTGAAGCCGATTATCGATGTGGGTCACTGTATCGTAACTATCGTTGTGTAACACAAAAATATAAAATGATACATTCCGATTCCGAAAAAAACATGTGTTTAAAAGTTTATAAAAATAAGATTAAGATATAAACATACCATACTCATCAAGTGGAGCATCATAGTCATACCCGTGTTCTACCCTGGGTCAGTTATGCATTTCATTAAATAAAAGGTGTTTGTGATTGCATATTTCAACGTGTCCCAAAATCATTAAAAAAATGTGTCCTAAAGTAAACATATAGAATTCTCGCAAATTGTTTATCTAATAATGCAATAAGCAAATATGCAATTACAATGAATTCGACTTCAGCGTGTTCAATAGAAAAATAAGGCGCATTACCTTTAGGAAAGTAAATTAAACATGGCCAAATATGATATTACTCTCACTTGGGGATATAAATCATCAATCACTATAAATTTCTCACAAAAACTTTGAAAACAGTATAAAAACAATCAAACTTACCCAACGATGACATAACCGTAAGCTATTAAACGTGGCAATGAACATGATCCTCACTACCAAGCTTTCCCACTTGGATTTGCTCCTAAAATTTGGCTGCCAATTCAGTAAAAAGGGCAGAATTAGCATTAGTTACTAAAATCTGTAATAACAAAGTAAATTGATAAACAATATAGAAAATAGATACATCTGAGTTGATCCATAGTATCCGGTGCATAGAGGTCCAAACATCCAACTACTGTGAATCCTTTTGGATAGGTGGATCTCCTTTGACCTTTATCATCTATTGTCTTTGAGGATGTGACACTTGGTCTGTTGTTAGACATCGACACATCATGCTGAAAAACGTTTATGTTACATTTATTAACAATTGTGAATAATAATAATTGTGGTTGTGAGTTTCAGATTTTTGGGTAAGCTTAGGCTTATATAACTACAAACCTACCCGTTTTGACATGCATCCAAGATTACCCGTTTTGAATCTCATCTAATATACCTATTTGACCCGAATTGAAGATTACTCGTTTTGACTCATTACCAAACTCACTCAACCAACCCATTTTTCATCTCTAGTTAATATGCAATAAGTCAATATTTAGGGTGTCGGGATTAAGAGAAGTTGATGTATCATTAAAATTATGGGATGGTTGTGTGGAATGTATGATAATGGAGAACCTGTTCATCTTGATTGCCACCACTCGCGCCAACCTTAGTAAATAGAATAGGGCGGAAACACTTATCTTTGTTCATTATCATGTAAAATCAAGTCACTCTTGTGATAATAGACATATACACATATATCGAATTCGTGTTTGACCATAGAAAATCATGTGACATGTTTAAGAATATAACTAAGTAAATCTTTCGCAACATAATAAACAAATACATGTTATCATGCTTGGCTATGTTTAGTTTTGTTCATTAATAATCATCTTTCGCAACATACGGTATTGCATAATCTAATTGCTAAGCCAATAATCGCCCCTTAATTAACTTTTTGAACTTATTGTGTTTGAAAAATAAATGGAAGAACTATGATATCTTTTTTAACCATTATACGACAGCAAAGAATGACAACTAATCCAAGAAAAAGAATAGTTAACTAAAATTGCAGATAACTTATACGTAAAAGAACACCTTTGATCATCATATATAGATTAAGGAATAGTGGCATGCACCTGATGTGATGTACCTTGTTCTAAACCTTTAGAGCTTACTTAGAATCATGTTTGGTTTGAACAACCTTATTAAAGTTAAAAATGAACAATGTGGTTACTTTTAGAAGCATAAATTTGGCATAACCCCTACTGAGTCTGTTGACTTGATATGCCTATGCTATTCTTCTGAGCTAAATAATACATCGAACAATCTAGTTCTTAACTAAATCTCTGTTGCATTGATAGTAATGTATATCGCATGGTAGTGTGATAACAATTACTACACATCTTGACCTTATGTAACATTGTGGACTTATGTATAATGCAGCTTTACGACCGGAGCATGTGTTGTCTATCCTAGTTTATATTAAAGGAAATAATCTCTTTGAATGTTATCCTCATTTATTCCTTAGTGATTCATAAAAAAGAACAATTCCATTACTGTTAGTCGTTGTTATAGGCACATTAAACTTAAAATAAACGAATAATAAAAGACGTTATTGATGTATCCTAATTTACAATAATTGCATTTTAAGGCAGATGGTGTCCTTTAAAGAGTAGACTCGAGCAACCAATCGACCAATCAAAAGATCAAGTGGGTTTCTTGCAGTGCCCTTAGGGCTAATAGAGCATTGACATTGCAATGTATAATCCATAGCCTCGTCAAGTGACACATACCCTAATGGAGCAGTATGCAAATACACCTGCATTTACAGATCGAAAAGGCATCATAATCAATAAATTGATATCTTGCACATGAAGTTAAAAGGAAATAATGTGTACATGATCCTCACTGTAAATAATAGCAGCGATTTTGGCATGAGATTGTACAACCAAAGTTGGATGGCTTAACATGACACCCTTTGGCTTCCATGTAGTTTTTAAAAACAGAAAACATGTAAGAGGGTTTATGCAGGTGAGACAGAAAACCAAAACAATATTTCAAAATGAGTACCCGAACTGACTCCCAGTCCTTTGTTGCAACTCCAGTCATTCCAGTCTATGTTAACAGTCAAAGCACCACCTACGTGCAAATCAAACATTTTGACCCATTTAAAAACCATTTACAACCCGTATAAAATATCCTATTTGGACTAAGACTCACTTACAAAAAGATTTCTAACACATAAACACTTTATAACCCGTGTCAGCTACCAATTTAAAATCTCAACCTAAGTGTACAAAAAACTTTTTGACACATTTAAAATCCATTTTCAACCCACATAAAATAATCTTTTTGGACTAAATCAGGTAACAAATAACACATATCGACCCATTCATGAGTACAACCTCTAAGAAATACCTTTCAAGAAATACCATCCAAGAAACCTTTTTAAAATCAAATTTGCAAATTATAAATACCTAGCCGATATCATTGGCTTCGTAGAATCGAGTTACTTGTCAAGAAACCTTCATGCAGCTTAACGACTCCTTATCTTCAAAATGAGAATTCCTGTTCTTCACAAAGCAAAGACCTTTATCAATACAAAACACGTAATTAAACCTCTAAAACAGGAACTTGTAATCCGTTCATTTCATCAAGTAAAATTTCAATCAGGTTCAATCCCCTTTTAGCAAAAGAAAAAATTAGGATTTACTCGCAACATGTCAAATAAAGTATACTATCCTATTAACATACTAAAACCCAAATCAATAAAACTATAGTTTACAAAACGTTACCTGTTGTTGCGTAGAAACTGTAAAATCATTATCTATCTGGGTATCGCAGTAGCCTGTAAAGAAAAGACAAAATGAAAAAAACACCCAAATAAACATAAATCAAAAGACCCTAAAATCAACGCATATAATTCCAAATATATTACCTTGATGCACAAATTTCTACCTCCAACATTTCATTTCTCATAAACATTATCTAAAATTATATCGCAGTAGCCTGTAAAGAAAAGACAAAATGAAAAAAACACCCAAATAAACATAAATCAAAAGACCCTAAAATCAACGCATATAATTCCAAATATATTACCTTGATGCACAAATTTCTACCTCCAACATTTCATTTCTCATAAACATTCCATCGAACATCTTGTATGCGACCTTCAAAAAAAATGTTTCATAGATATTATAAAAGTGAATCAAAAGTATCAAAATCTACATCAACCATATTTTTAAAACTAACTAATACCAAAATTATTAAAACAAAATCGATGAATCAACTAACATCCGACACAAAAATGGATCAAAAAAATCAAATTCGTTACCTGTTTTAATTTGATGAACCAAAAAAATCAAATTGTGGAATGATTTGAGAAGGATTTCGTATTGATTTTTGAACCTATCAATTTGAATGTGAGCGTAAATTATCAGTTTGTATTGTTTGTATGTGTTTTTGAAATTTGAATCGGTGAAGAAGATGGATTTGTAATGAGGAGCGTGTAGATTGATTGTAACCGATTACATTTAATGAATTGACATTAAATGGTGAATTAAAACTGATGAATGAAGAATCGTATGAGAGAAGTTTGGGAACAATGTTTGACATATCTGATGGTGCAACAGAAACTTGTACTATTGCTCTAAATATGGTATGGCATTAAACGAATTTTTAATGCAAGGTGCTTAGTAGGCTTGTACAAAAGCTTATTTTATTATATATAATAGATAATAGATGAATTACGGAGTATCTTTTATAGTTATTTTTTTATTTAAAAGAAAAAAAAAAGTAAATGAAATCACACCAGCAAACTATAAAAAGAAAAACTATGGGAAATATTAAAACAACTAATGATGGCTAGTATTTGTGTTTGAATATTAATATCAACTACTTACTCCAAACAATGACTCCCTTCGTCCCAAAATATAAGTCCACTTTGCTAATTTTTGATGTCCCAAAATTAATGTCAACTTTTAATTTCAACCAATCAAAATGTTTGTAAGTGGGTGAGAATTTATTTTTATTGGTTAATATTGTAAGGGGCCCACTTTTCTTAAACTTTGTGAAATATGAAAGTGAACATATAATTTGGGACGGAGGGAGTATTTTTTGAGCTATGCTAGAACCTCAAAAGTTTTTTAAAAAAAGAAACCATAAAAATTTTACAAAATAAAATCACAGGGTGAGTTGTTATATTTGATAGCTTTTGCAATAATTTCTCTCTTCTCTTTAATTAACTCAATTAAAACATAACAATTCATTTTTTGTAAATATCATGAGTAAATTACACTGATTGTCCCTTTGTTTTGTTTAGAGTGAATGTAAATGTTG
Source organism: Chrysanthemum seticuspe (assembly GCA_019973895.1). Classification (NCBI taxonomy): domain Eukaryota; kingdom Viridiplantae; phylum Streptophyta; class Magnoliopsida; order Asterales; family Asteraceae; genus Chrysanthemum; species Chrysanthemum seticuspe. The sequence continues at coordinate 22,316,651 of BPTQ01000001.1, forward strand.
TCACTAAAGGCTCTCAAGTGCCTTGCGCATGAGCCTAAAATTGTCATTTCATGTTATACTTATATTATTACCCAACACAACACACAAACAATGTACTATGTATCTTCTTTTCTCTATACAATCATTTACCTATATAACCCACTTTTCAAAGCCACCATAACCATGACCATCAACTCTGGCCATAGTCATCGGTGGTCAGCCGTTTCCGACCACGCCATTGCTATCTTGTGACTACGGCACTTTCAAAACAACGTCACTTTCGCCTCTACACATACCGTTTAATATTCTGGCGCCTTCCCTTTCCTCCCTCGCCTGACAATGACGCTAACACCAGACCAGTAGGACTGTCGCCTACTCTGTCATCTTTGTCAACCGATGATGCTATATTTGTTTTGAGTTCATATTTTCATATTAAAAATACATTTGGGATTTTCATTCTTATTTATGTACTTTGTTTATATGCGTTTGGTTTAACTTAAAGATTTGAGTTAATGGTTATGACATCGTAGGGCTGAGCATTGGGTCAAAACCGACCCGACCCGAAAACTGATTTTGTGAAAGACATGAATTAAGAACCGAACCGAAGTGACTCGGTCGGTTTCAGTATTGTGTCGGCCTTTTCGGTTCGGTTTAAATGGTTAAGGTGTGTTACAGCCGAGCAGAACCGAAACCAAAAACGTAAATACAGAAAATCAAAAACTGGTCCAAATAGGGTATGTTCGGTTTCGGCTGGATAGGTTCAACTCGGTTTCAGTTTAGTTCGGTTTTCATTTGGTTTTGCTCAGGTCTAATGACATGATGATGAAGATGGTTGTAGATGGGTACAATGGTGGCAAAAGGTGGGTTAGTGGTTGATGAATAATAAAATGAGGATCGAGTGGTGCTTATGAGTGGTCAAATGTGGTTATGTAGTTGTGTGTTGTCGATTAGTTATGGAATGCTAATGATGTTTATGTAACAAATAAATAACTTGCTCACGCATTAAGATATTCATGTTTTTATTCAAGATAAATTGTGATGTTACATACTCTTACAAATGCATTTTTGGTTACAAGAAGGATGATAAGAAACCACAATCACACATTTCAGATGCACCTACAAAAGTAGATGCATCTCCTTTTAAATTTCTTTTTTATTTGAAATGTATGGCCAAGAATATTTCTCACTCTTCTCATTTGGTTTTCTCTTCTCACTAGATCTCTTCCCATTGGTTTACAAGATTAAAGAATATAATATTGAAAAAAATATATTTGGAATAAATTGAGAGATATTTCCAAAGATGGGTGGTTATATCAAAAAAGAAAGGGAGCGGGGAAAAGATAACTTTACTTTCATGTGCAACGCACATGAGAGAATTAACGGTATAAGTAAATGAATGTTAGACTCAGGGACTATCGGTGTTATTTCTTTGTAAACTTAAAATGGTGAATGCAATTTGGAACTGTGAGGGATGATAGATACAATTATTAACAAACCATATGGACGATCCATGTAATTTACTCGAATATCTCTATATAAACTTATCCTTCCTCAAATAAACTTCAAAGTTTGAGCTTATCAAAACTCCCTCATATAAGCTTATAAGCCCAAACATACAAGCTTAGATAAACACTTAATTAAGCTTATTTTTCTTATATAAAAAAGCTAAGTGGGCTAATATACATATACGTTACTGAACTTTGCGAAAATATTCGCCTAAGTTAAGAAACTTTGTTTTTGTTCATTTGAATTACCGATCTTTTAAAACCGATTATATAAGTTAGTCAAACTATTTTTTGACTTCTTATTGCTAGTTTACATACTTACCGGAGCAACTTATACACATGTGGCAACTTGAATAAAAATTAAACCAAAAAATAGAGTAAATTTCAAAAATCATTCTTGTAGTTTGGCCAAATTACACGTTTAGTCTCTATCTTTTCGAAAGCACACTCGTCGTCTTTGTAAAGAACTTACAAGTGCATTCTTCGTCCCCGACCAATAAATGACTCAATACCCTTACAAGGACCAAATTAAGTGAAAAGGAGACGAATAGGGTAGTTTAGTAATTCAACTTTAAACATGGACCAAATTTGCCTTTATAAGTTCCTCACAAAGTTGATGAGTACACTTTCAAAAGAATAAAGATTGAACCTGCAATTTGGCAAAACCACATGGATTATTTTTGCAATTTACACCAAAAAAACTATATGGAGTTTGTTTGTTTTTTTTTTTTTGTTTTTTTTTTTTTTTTTTTTTTACCTTTATATCTCAATTTTCATACTTCTTTCTCATATATAGCCACCACAACAAAAATCTTCCTTCGCAACCACAATAAAAATCTTCCTTCGCAACCACAATATTTGTGGATAATTAGGCCCAAGCCTGGTTTGTGGGTTTTAGGAATTAGGGTTTTACCATTATAAATAATGGTTATCAATAAAGTTATACCTACGGGGTTTTAATGTTCTAACATGGTATCTTGAGCCAGGGCCGGCCCAGAGGGGGTGCAAGGGGTGCCATTGAGCCGGGCCCCTTCCCCCTAAGGGCCCATATTCAGAGGCGGAGCAATTATCATCATCGGAAAAATCACGGTTTATTGAAGCACTGCCAGGCCCGGCCCTGGCTATGGGCAGTCAGGGCGGCCGCCCAAGGCATCACACAAACAAGGGGCATTTTTTTCTGATTTTTATACATGAGAGAAATTATAAATAGGAAAATTTATAAGTTCAATAAAGAAGAACACAAGCAGGTTTGGTTTTATGTGTTTGAGGAAGAAGATAAACTAAGAGAGAGAAAGAAATCAAAATACTTTTTGCTTTTATTTTGTGTCACGTGGGTGAGTAATGAATGGTTTGTATTTTGTAATTATTCTTTTGGGAACCACAATTAATATTTCTCAGTTTTTAGTATTATTTTTTCTTTAAAACTTTGATCTTCGTAGTTTTTTACTTCTTAAAATGAAATTTACAGAGGGCTAGTTTTTTCTTTAAAGGATTTCAACTAATTGAGTAAGCTAGTCCTTATTATATTTATACTCTTTTAATCTTGGAATAACTGCTAGTATATCAGTAAACATAGTTTTCAGGATGGCCCAACTAGTAGTATATAAGTAAACTTAGTTTTCAGGCCCATTTACCGTTTGGTTTTCTTTTATACTTGGTCTTTTTAGTGCTTTTGCAAAGTGTGAAAGTTTTCAGGCCCATTTTACTATTTACTATTGATTTTCTAGAGGCCCATTTTTTATTCTCGAGCCGGGCCCCAAATATTTTTTACATTTTCAAAGACGGCACTGTCTTGAGCAAGTATGATCTTGAGAACTACTCGGTTTTCAAGCCGCCACTATTGTACCACCCCGTCACACCCACATATCTCAAACCCTAGTTTGTCGTTATTTATCAAAAATAAATCTTTGGTTTCCATTATTTTTTTTATTCCCTGTCGATCATTTGGTTTTATTTAGCTACTAGTGAAACATCGCCATCATTGTATCAAATAAACAATAACACAACGACATGTCACCAACCATCAATTGTGTAATTGCTTTTCCTTTTTGAAGCGTTGGTACCCTTTGATATAGGTCCTCACTACTTTGATATAGGTCCTCACTTGTTTGAGGCTTACAAAACTAACAAGCATCAGTTTTGTTAGATGTTGCATAACGACACAGATGTGGTGTCCAGGGTATTATGTCGAATTCAGGGTATTAATTCCCGAGACGATTTTGTTGGTATCGAATATAGGGTTCTTATTTCCTAGACGACTTTTGTTGGTGTCAAATTTAGGGTTCTTATTCCCGAGACGAATTTTGTTGGTTTCGAATCTAGGGTACTTATTCCGGAGACGACTTTTGTTGGTGTCGAATCTAGGGTTCTTATTCCCGAGACGACTGTTTAGGATACTTTGGTTTATCCTTCAGATACTTTGGTTATCCGTAAACAAAAAATTAGAATAGGGGATACTTTGTGTTATCCCGTTTTATTTTGGTTATTGTTTTATTTTTCTTTCTTAGTTTACTACTCCAGTTCGAGCTTTCGCGATTTCGCCGCTCGAACTGCGAGGGAGTATTAGTGGATAATTAGGCCCAAGCCCGGTTTATGGGTTTTAGGAATTAGGGTTTTACCATTATAAACAATGGTCATCAATAAAGTTATACCTACGGAGTTTTAATGTTCTAACAAATCTCAAATACTCGGAATTACCGATCTTTTAAAACCGGTTATATAAGTTACTCAAACTATTTTTTGACTTCTTATTGCTAGTTTACATACTTACCGGAGCAACTTATACACATGTGGCAACTTGAATAAAAATTAAACCAAAAAATAGAGTAAATTTCAAAAATCATTCTTGTAGTTTTAAGGAAATAAGTATGAATTTTCTAAAGATTTAACCTACATGTTGCCTAAATAAAATTCTCTCTCTCCTCTAACCTCCCCTAACTGCTTTTCCCGCTAAATCTCACCATGAAAATTCACAAAAAACCTTCAATTCATACACAATTTTTCTGATTCATCTTATCCTAATCCATTTAATTGTTTCTAGAATACAGATTACATAGTTTAGATGGCTTAATTTTTCCAATTTGAGTCTATAAAACCCTAATTGTTCGTTTTTTTCTCTTTTCGTTTCTTTTGATGGCGAGTATTAAGCGATCAACAAAAAGACATATTAAACCACCGGCGAGATATAATGATCATGTTACTAGTTCTAGAAGGAAAAATAAGGATGTTTTGAGTTCTAATGGTGGTAGTGAGGGTTCTAGGGCTAATACAGTGATAATTGATGGGGAAAACAGGGGTAAGGAGGATGGAGGTGATAAGAATGTTATTAGTAGTATAGATCAGGTTGTTAAGGAAGGAATTGATCAAGAGGTAAGTAATTCTCAAAATTGTGATAATAATCCTGATGTTACTTTACCTGATTGTATAATTGATGTGGATAATGATGCTGTAAATAATGAGGTTAATAGTGATAATAATTCAGATGTAAAAGGGAATGGAGATTCTTATGCAAATAAGGTATCCAAAGATATTAAGAAGGTGTATAATAAGATTGATTTTGTGCCTACTGTGATTAGTGAGGATGGTAATGAAATTGTGATTTTCAATGAAGATATTGTTAATAGAGGTAGTATTCAATGGAGGCTAACTGTTTGTGGTAAATTCATTGGGTACAGAATGAATATACATGAATTGAGATATAATATTAGGAGCATGTGGAGTAGATGGGGGATTGATGATATTAGTATGAATGCAGATGGGACATGTATGTTCAAATTTAGGAATGAAGAAGGTATGAATAAGGTTCTTGAATCAGATACATGGTTAGTGAATAATAAACCTTTGGTGGCGAGGAAGTGGGATCCAAATGAGGGGATGGAAATGGTGGAGCAAACTAAAGTTCCAATATGGGTTAAGATGACAAAGGTCCATTTAGAAGCTTGGAGTCATGAGGGAATAAGTGCTCTAGTTAGTAGTCTAGGGAAGCCTCTGATTATGGATAACATGACTGCTAAGAGGTGCCAATTTGGTGAAGGGAAGGTTGATTTTGCTAGAGTGTTAGTGGAGTTTGAAGATACTAAGGGTTTTAAGTAGAAGATTGAATTACAATACAGGGATAATGACAATGTTAAGAAAGGGTCAAAGTTTGTTACTGTGGAGTATGCTTGGAAACCTCAGATTTGTTCGCACTGCATAGTTTATGGTCATGGGCTTAATGAATGTAAAAAGAGGCCTAGAAGTGAAGCTGAGATTGGGGAAGAAAGAAGGAGAAAGATAAAACATGAAGAAGGGGAGAAAGAACAATCCCAATTAAGTGAAAATGAGTTTACTGAAGTGATCAATAGGAGGAATAAGGGTAAAAATCAATATCAGGGAGGGAGAAACAATAAATTTGAAACAAAGTTTTATGAAGATAGAAGGAAAAAAGAGGGTGGTTGGTTAAGGTAGGAAGGAAATAGTAGTAGGGATGAGAGCAATGGTAATGTAGAGAAAAGAAGGAATGATCAGAGTGATAATGGAAGAAGGGAACCAAAAAGCAGTAATAAGTTTGTTGTTTTAAATCAGTTGGAGAAGGAAGATGCTGAAGTGCAACAGTTGAAAGGAAGAATGGTTGTAGATGTGTTTCTGAACAATAAAATCCAACCAAATCAGATTGAGCTTCAAACATGGACTCAAGATATGGAAGACTATTTTAAGAGACAATGGGAGATTGATAGATTAAAAGAAGCAGAAATTTTGTTTGGTAATGTGGATGATGTTTTAGAGAGCAGTTCAAGTATTACAAAAAAGGTGATTGCAGAAAAGGTGGCAGGTATGGATTCTATTGTTTTACATGAACAGTAGAGGTGGGTTGTTTAATATAAATCATTAATAATGATAGAATGTAAGATAGCAGTGTGGAATATTAGGAGTATGAATAAAAAACAAAAGATGTCTTAAATTTCATTAAGGATGAAAATATAAAGGTTTGTGGAATTGTAGAAACTCATTTAAAGCCTGGTACTATAAGCAAAGCTGCAGCTAATACTTTTGGTGGATGGGATTGGGTGTCTAATAGTATACATAGTAGTACATGATGCAGAATTTTGGTTGGATGGGATAGGGATATGGTAGACATTATGGTTGTTCATATGACTAGACAACTTACGCTAGTTGTTATTGAAATAATTCAATCTAAGCAAAAGATATTTTGTAGTTTTATATATGTTGATAATTCAGGATTAGAGAGGAGAAGTTTATGGAATGATTTAAGAGGGCAAAAAAGTGTTACTACTGGGTGGCCTTGGGTTTTAATGGGAGATTTCAACGTCACTTTAAAAGTTGAGGAGCACTCAGCTGGAGGTTCTAGGATTAAGGGGGTTATGCAAGAGTTTGGGGAATGTGTGAATGATATTGAAGTTGAGGATGTCAAGAGTACAGGGCTTTTTTACACTTGGATCAAATCTCCTTCAAAACCTGATACTAGCATTCTAAAGAAGTTGAATAGGGTAATGGAAGATATGAATTTTTTGGGGAAATATGGAGATGCTGCAGTGGAATTTCTACCTTTTTTAACCTCTGATCATAGCCCTGCTATTCTAAGTATACCTAAGTCACTGAGGAAAAAGAAAAAGTCTTTTAGATTCTCAAATTTTATTGCTGATAAACAAGAGTTTTTGGAAGTTGTTAAGAAGGAGTGGGACTTTAAAGTGGAAGGATGTAAGATGTTTAAGCTAGTAAAAAAAAAACTCAATAATTTAAAGAAGCATTTAAATGGCTTAGCATGGAAAAATGGGAATCTGTTTGAGATTGTAAAGAACCTAAAGGAAGATCTTAAGAAAGCTCAAAGAGATGTGGAGGTTGATCCTTATAATAAAGAGAAAAAGGTAGTATTTTCAGAAACATTACATGCTTACAATATAGCTACTGATGATGAAGAAAAGTTGCTGGCTCAAAGTGCAAAAGTTCAATGGCTATGTGAGAGGATAAAAACACCAAGTTCTTTTACAATGTTATCAAAAGTAGAAGGAATACTAATAGAATTAGGAAGGTATGTGATGATCAAGGGAACTGGTATGAGGGAGACAGTATGGCAAATCAGTTTGTGACTCATTTTGGGAATTTTCTATGGAATCATGGGGATACAGAGAATATTGAAAATGCTGATGGTTTATTTGTAAGGAAATTAAGTAATGAGGAAGCAAATTGTATGGTGAAAGATGTTACTGATAAGGAGATAAAAGATGCTATTTTTGGAATTGGTGATGGGAAAGCACAGGTCCAGATGGGTATACTGCTGTGTTTTTCAAAAAGAGTTGGGGGATTATTGGGAAAGATGTATGTGAAGCTATTAAGGAGTTTTTTCATTCAACAACCAAACAAGGTGTCAGATTATAGGCCTATTGCATGTTGTAACATCATTTATAAGTGTATCAGCAAGATAATCACTAATAGGATTAAAGAGTGTCTGGTGAAATTGGTTAGTTTAAATTAGAGTGCTTTTGTGCCAGGAAGGTTGATTCAAGATAACATGTTGATTACTCAAGAATTATTGAAGGGATACAATAGAAAGGTTGGACCTCAAAGATGTGCTTTAAAAATTGATATTGCTAAAGCATATGACGCAGTGAATTGGGGGTTTTTGTAGCAGATTTTGACACATTTTGGGTTTCATGTTGTTAGAAATTAGAAATTCCAGGTATTAAAGAGTCGGTCACTTCAAGTATATGTAATCGTTAGAAAGCTCGTAGTCGTAGTTCTTTTAAGTTAAGTAGTATTTAGTTAAGTAACACCGTGGAGGACGGACGGGTCTTTACCCACTGTATGCCTGATCCACAGCCCGTTGTGTGGCGTTTTATTGTAAGACTATAAATACTCTCTACCTTCGAAGGTAGAGAGTTGGAGCTCATAATAAGATTTTTCTTTCTCTCACTAAAGTTCCCAAACCTCTAACTTTCTCTCTCTAAAACTCTTGCATACGCCTACTAGTACTCATGGTTTGATGTGTATGTGAAATCCAATATCCAACAATTGGTATCAGAGCCATGGTTTGATCATCTCTTACATATCTTTGGATTTCTAGTGGTTTTTAGGTGGTTTTTGAGTTTGAAAAAGTTTAGTGGTTTTTGCATCATTTGGTTGATTTCTAGTGTTAAAGTTTGGATTTTGATAATACTTTTGTGTTTAGAATTATCACAAGTGTTTAGGTTTTGATTTTGAAGGCTTGAATCATCGTGGTTGGGTTGTTTTTGGATTGAAAAGTGGTGTTTTTGTGATTTTCTAGCTAGCAACTTGAGCCACGGAGAGTTTATCTTGGTAGCGATTTGCTTTGTTATTTGGTAGCGAGTTGTTGTTGAAGGTCTTAGCGAGTTACGCTAGCGACTTGTCTACTGAGACAAGCCGACAAAAAGTACAGTTAGTGGATTCCCCACTACGGGTAGCGACTTGGTTTAAGTTAGCGACTTGTTCTTTATATTGTTAGCGACTTGGTGTTAGCGAGTTGGTACCTAGCGAGTTGCTATTTAGCGACTTGACAATTTAGCGACTTGGTGCTTAGCGAATTGCTGTCAAAATTTTGCTAACGACTTGGATTGTAGCGAGTTGTTATATAGTGACTTGGAACTATAGTGACTTAGCACTTAGCGACTTGGTTCCCAGTTTCCTAGCGACTTGGGGGATATCCTTTGAATACGGTTTTCTCTTGATTCAGTAAAATCCCGTGAAAGAATCTATTTCCCGGTTTAATCATAGAGTTATAAAATCCCGTTTAATCTGTTAACATGTCTACCAACGTTCCTACAATCATCTCCACTGTTGCTGAGGATGTTCAAGCAGCTGGTTCGGATACTCGTCCACCCATGCTTGACAAAACTGACTACGATTCTTGGGCTCAACGAATCAGATTGTACTGTCTTGGAAAAGAAAATGGGGTTAACATTCTCAAATCCATTGATGAAGGACCTTACCGGGTTGAGACTACTAGAGATGTACTTGATACAGCTGAAGATGGAACATTGATTTACGGAATGGACAGACCAAAGATGTATGATGAGCTCGATGATAAGGAGAAGAAGATATTCGATGCAGATATCCGAGCTTCTAACATTATACTGCAAGGTCTACCAAAAGACATCTACAAGCTTATCAATCACAACACCGAAGCAAAGGCTGTATGTGATAATGTCAAGATGCTTCTCTCTGGTTCTGAGCTAACTGTTGAAGACCGAGAATCACAGTTGTATGATGAATTTGAGCACTTCAAGATGAAACCAGATGAGATTGTCTATGAGTACTATGTGAGGTTTCACAAGCTTGTGAATGACATGAGAAATATTAAGATGACAATGCCGAACATTCAGCTGAACTCAAAGTTTGTGAACAATATGAATCCAGAATGGCACAAGTTCGTCACCTCTGTGAAGCTTACCAAAGGTTTGAAAAATACAAACTATGAGCAACTCTACGCCTTCCTTCTTCAAAATGAGAGACATGCCATGTTTGAAAAAAGGATTCTTGATCAGTTCAAAGCTCAGGGAGAAACAAGCTCAACAAATGATTCAACTGCCTTTTACACAAATGTTGGGATTACCACAAAAGCTTCTCAAGTTGTACCTATGGGTAATGGTAATCATAAACTTATTCTAGATCCAATGTTCAAACAAGCTGATGCTGATGCAGGCATGGGAAACTTCATCAATCAACTGGCACTCATGATAAGTCAAAACATGAATTCTCTCCCACAAACCAACAACAACCTCAGAACAGCATCTAACCCACACAATCAAGCTACTGTCAGAGATGAGAGGATTGTGGTGCAACCAGTTTAGGAAAGACAGTATGATCAGGGAAGAGGTGGAGCTGGTAGAGGTTATGTTGCAAATCAGAATCGGGGAAGGAATGGAAATCAAGGTCAAGCTAAGCCGATCAAATGCTATAACTGTGGTGGTGAGGGACACATTGCAAGGAACTGCACATATCCAAAACGTCCACAGAATGCTGAGTACTTCAGGGATAAGATGCTGCTAGTACAAGCTCAGGACAATGGAGCAGCTTTGGATGAAGAGGAGTTACTGTTTCTTGCTGAAGGGAATGCCAAGACCTATGATGCTGACGTTGATGAACAGCCGATTCAGGAGATAGGTCATAATCATCAGAATGCCTTTCAAGTAGCTGATTGTGATGCATTCGACTCTGATGTAGATGATGAACCTACTGCTCAAACAATCTTCATGGCTAGCATCTCACCTATGGTGTCTCCAAAGGTCTCTCCTCCACAACAAACTGGTCCATCCAAAGACAAGATAATCTCAGAGGTATTAAAACTATATGATATTGTTGATGAGCAAAAGATGCATAATGAAGTACAATCTCTTGAGACTTATGAATCAGATATTGATGATGTGGATAACAACAATACTGTCACATATGATCAATATGTGAGCCAAAGTGAAAGTGAGACTGTACCAAGTAATGCATCTTTTGCAGTCAATAATGACTATGTTTTTGATGAATTCACAGCATGTGCCCCTGATGATTCTATTGCCTCTGAACTGAATGCTTATAAAGAACGTGTTGTTATTTATGAACAACGTGCTAAATTTGAGTTGACCACCCGTGAGCAGGAAATGGATGACCAAATGCGTACAATCATGAGAAAAAGTAAGTTTAAAGAAGAAGTATTAAAACAAGAGTTAAATTCCTTACAAGAAAAGCTTTCTAAAACTGCTAAGCAAAAACAAGAACTTCAGGAAAATGTGAAAATGCTTAAGCAAGAATTTAATGCTAAGGAATCAAAACTTTTGAAAGATTTTTCAAATCTGAAAACTTTGAAAAACAAGCTTGAAAAAAAGTTGTACGTACAAGGAAACACCATTCAAACTGCTCATATGATCAATAAGCATAGAGTCTTAAGCGACAAGCATAGTATCCCCATTATTAAGGAATCCAATCCTGAGTATGTTAAGAAAGCTAAAGAAGCCCAAAAGGTAATCTATGATGGCAATGAAATCCTTAAACCTAGACAAAAACCTAGTTGCACTGAGAGCACTGAAGAAGATAAGCAATTAGAAGATGTCACTAAAAGGAAATTGGATGAAAAACTTAAGAGCCCTTCTTGCATAGAGAAAAGAATCAGTTATAAAGCACCCAACTATTCTAAGGAAAATTGGATTGCCTTTAACAAGTTTAAGCCTCAAACGCTGTTAACACCCGAACAAGTGTTCTGGAAAATGGACTTAGATAAGCAGAAAGCGGAAAATATTGTTGAAACAAACCCTCCCTTTAGTAAAATGCCTAAAGCGACTGTGTATCCTCCCAATACACCAATGCATCTAGTCCCTAGAACTATTGCCACTAAAAGCAAGACCTTAATCAGTCAATATGTTATCTTTCAACTGTTTGTTGATTTTGAGAAAACTTGCAAGAAAAGGATCACACCCACTGGTATAACTGAAGGAGAAAGGGGTTTTGAGCAAACTAAAGAATGTTATTTAACTGAAGTCATGCCTTTCTTTAAACAATTAAAAGATCAATTTGAGAGTCTTAAAAAAGGAATGAATTCAGACATTAAAGAAATGGAAAAAGAATTTGATGCAATGACAGTTGAGGTTAGTGATTGCGAGCATTAAAATATAATGAGATTGAGAGGAAGAACTTGCACACCTTAAATGAGAATCTGATTTTTGAATGTATCTCTCAATATGTGTTTTTCACTGCTACTAATTGTTCTATTACCGCTTCTCAATTTCATGAATTGTCTGTTGCTTTGAAAGTCTCCCATGATCGTGTAATTGAGCTTGAAAAGACTAATTCTAAACTAATTGAGAAAATTGATCAGGATGATCATGATAATTTGGTGAAACATCTTTCTAAACTAGAAGTTGATCATTTTGATCTACAACTAAAATATCAACATCTTAAAGAATATGTTAAAACCTCAAACATCAAGACATCCTCAGATGCTCCAGAGTTTGATGCAGTTTTTCAAATAAACAAACGTGATGAACAGATTTAGGCTCATTGTAACATGATCAGAAAGTTGAAAGCCCAAATCGCTCAATTAAAGGGTGAAAAGAACAATGTGACTGGTTCCCAAATGCCTCCTCCTTTAGATTCTCAGAATTCACAAACGTTTCATCTTCAAAACTTAGTAAATACATTACAAAAGGAAAACGAAAGTTTTCTAGAAGAAAATGAAAAGGTTAAATGTCATTTCAATGAGTTATTTGAATCAATAAAGGTTACTCGTAACAAAAACAACGAACAAATAGCTTCATTGCAGAAGGAAATTGAGAATCTGAAGAGCCAGGTAAAAGGGAAAATGCCAATTACCAATGGGTAGAATGGTGTATCAAAGGTTCACTTTAGTAATAAATATGCCTTGTCTGTGAAATATGTTCCCCCTCATCTCAGGAATAACAAACTTGCTATTCAAACATATTTCTCATCCCTTAAGGAGTGTCTAGAATGCCTACATGAGATTGTTGAAGAGGATAAATTAGAGAAACCACTTGACAATGCAATTGGGCATGCATGCTTATATGCCAAACGATCTCAAGAAATTCTAGAATGCTTAATCACAATATGCCAAAAGTCCTTAGGTGAGAGAGTTAATCCTTTGATTCCATGTTCTATGCCTAGTGCCAAGTATGATATTCATTCGATGCCTGATGTTTTGAATGTGAACCTTAGTGTGCCTTCAAGTAGTTCAGAATGCTAAGAAATCAAACTCAAGTGTGCCTTCTAGAAGTACAAATCCCAGCACTTCTACTGTTAATAAAGTGAACCTTAGTGTGCCTGCATGTAGTTCAGATCCCAGCACATCTAAACAGGAGAAGCAAAGAGTAGCAAAACCAACTAATGTTCCCATTCCCTCTACAGGAGTAATCAGTGACATTAAAGCGAGCAGGTCAAAGTCTCAAGACAATACAAGGAATGACAGGACCTCGCAAGCTAAGAATGTGCATTGGAAGAGAATAGAAGACCAACCTAGGAACTTTAAGTTTGAGCCATAAAATGAATCGTGTTGATTCTAGTATTAGCCATAGGCGTACTGTAATTAATTCGAATTCTGATACTATTTACAAACTTTGTAATGATGTCTGCTTGAATTCTGTTTCTAATCATGAATGTGGTGTGAATGTTTTGTCTAATACTGTCAAACCCCCAGTTAACACTGTTAATGCAAAATATCATGTTAAGAAGGCAAAAAGGAAAAGGCGTAAGAAAGTTAGAAAACAGTGGAAGCCCACAGGAAGAACATTTAGTAAGATAGGTTATCAATTGATACATGTTGGCCATAAGGTTAATCAGACAATGCCCATTAGAAAATGGATGCCTACTGGTAGAACTATAACCTTAAGAAGTGGACATACTTTGAATAGGGTAAATACGGACACTAGTACTGCATCTATTTATAATGATTCCATTGCTTCAATTTCTGATATGGACGTTTCTATTTATGATGTGGGTGTTCCAATCAATGTTTCTAACCAAATGGAACCCATTCTTGCATGGGGATCCCAATTATCCAGTTATCCATTCTTGTCTGTGTTCAACTGCAGATCGTTCAAATCGTTCTGTGGTACCTGGACTCAGGCTGTTCCAAGCATATGACTGGCGACCGGTCGCTGCTCATGAAATTCGTGAGTAAATTCATCGGGACAGTTAGATTCGGGAACGACCATTTTGGAGCTATTATGGGTTATGGAGATTATGTGGTTGGTAAAAGTGTAATTTCCAGGGTTTATTATGTGGAAGGTCTTGGTCATAATTTATTCTCTGTTGGTCAATTCTGTGATTCCGATCTAGAAGTGACTTTTAGAAAACATACTTGCTTCGTTAGAGAACTTGATGGTGTGGAATTATTAAGAGGCACTCGAGGTTCAAATCTATACACTATCTCTATCGATGACATGATGAAGTCTTCTCCAATCTGCCTGTTGTCAAAGGCATCTAAAACAAAGTCTTGGTTATGGCATCGTCGTCTCAATCACTTGAACTTCGGCACCATAAACAACCTTTCCAGAAAGGATCTTGTCAGAGGCTTACCCAGATTAAAATATGAAAAAGATCATCTTTGCTCAGCTTGCCAATTGGGAAAAAGCACTAAATATGCCCACAAACTAAAACCCACAAACTCTGTAATGGAAGTTCTTCATACCCTTGATATGGATCTGTGCGGCCCAATGAGAGTGCAATCTATCAATGGGAAGAGATATGTGTTAGCAGGGGTCGATGACTACTCCCGATTCACTTGGGTTAAGTTCTTGAGGACAAAGGACGAAACTCCCGATGTCATCATTAAACTCATTAAACAACTCCAGATCCGTCTCAACAAAACGGTCCGAATTGTCCGAACTGACAATGGAACTGAGTTTGTTAATAAAGTACTCAATGAATTCTATTAAAATGTTGGAATCAGTCCACAAAGAAGTGTTCCTCGAACTCCTCAACAGAACGGTGTAGTCGAAAGACGAAATCGAACTCTTGTAGAAGCTGCAAGGACAATGCTGATCTACTCAAAGGTTCCAATGATTCTATGGGCTGAAGCTATCGCCACTGCTTGTTACACTCAAAATCGATCTCTAATTCACACTTCTCATGAAAAGACTCCTTATGAACTTGTCCACAATAGAAAACCTGATCTATCATACCTTCGTGTGTTTGGTGCTTTATGTTATCCAACTAACGATGGTCAAGATTTGGGAAACTGAAAGCTAAAGTTGATATTGGAGTATTTGATGGATATGCACAAAACAGGAAAGGTTATCGAATCTACAACAAGAGAACCCGAGATATCATGGAAACATCTCACGTTACGTTTGATGAGCTGACCGGTCAAATGGCTCATGGACAATCCAGTTCAGGACCCGCACTTCAAAACAATCCCATTGGTTCATCCCTTGTACCAAATTCTTCTCCAGCAACTCCATATGTACCTCCATCTGAAGATGATTTAAAGAAATTATTTGATCCTATGTTTGATGAACATTATGAGCCAAGTGTTAATGAACTGACGATTCCTACAACAGAGGCTGCTCAAATTCCTGTGAATGAAGTCAATCCTTCAGTCTCAATATCATTAAGTCAAGAAGCGCCTGCTGCTGATCACTCCATCTCATCAACAAATCATCAATCTTCGAATGTACATCATGGAACTGTTTCTGGCATCAATGATGAAGACAATCCCTTTGCTACTCCTGAAGATGCTCCATTTGAGAACATATTTGCTCCTGAATCATCATTTGAACCATCGTCTTCAGGAGACATTGATGAGTGTGTAAATACTCATCATTTTTGGTTTAATCTGAACTGCAAAACGTTTAAAAATGCTCAGAAATGCATCAAAATACTGAAAATATTCCAAAATTGCATTTTATATGTTTCAGATGCAAAATGTTCAAAATCAGATGAAAAATGAGCAAAGTTTGCATAATTGGCAGTTTCAGTCCCCCAAGTTTCAAAAATTGTCAGAAATAGTCCCTGAGCACATAATTTCAAAAGAAAAATCACCAAAGGTCCTTTTAAAATCATAAGTTGTCAAAATTAGTCCTTTGGTGAAAAATATTAAAAGTTTGAGAAAATTACAAGTTTGGTCTTCCAAGTTTCAAAATTGGCAAAAATGGTCCCTGGAAAATGTGAAAATGTCAGCTTTGGTCCTTGTACTATTGACACTTGTCAATTTCAGCCCTTGGATCAACTTTGAGATATTGGCAGTTTTGGTCCTTACAATTTCAGAAATTACAAACAAGGTCCTTATGTATTTAAACCTTTAATACCACTTGGACTTGTCACAACCCATGGACCCCTGCCATTAGCTTTTTGAACCCCAGCCAATAACCTTTTGGACCCCCCTATTATTAAACTCCAGTCAAACACATTTGACCCTCACGGGTTTCCCTCCCATTATCATCCCCTACACCTGCCATGCCTGCAACTCAGACACCAGCCCCCCAGCTCACACCTTTTCCACCTTATCACTCCACCCACACCAAACATCCAAGAAACAATAATTACATCCCCTCCTAACACTCAATCCCTCCAACTATCAAAAGCCCATTTTCCCGCCAAAATGAAATAAAGGGCCAAGATGACTCCAACTAATCCAAGGGTCTCAAATAGAGGTGGGAAAAGCTCAGAACAAGTGGAGAAACAGTTTGGGTATAAAAAGGAAGCAAGAGGAATAGAGGAGGTAGTAGTTAGTTTTAATAATTTTTCTTAATGTCGTTTTTTTTAAATTAATGTTCTAGTTAAGCCAAAATGTTGTAGTTTCAGTTTATTTGTATCTCATTTAAGTTAAAACATCAGTGTATTGTGCTTTTGATTATCAATTCAAGTTTTTATATAAGTTCCTTGTTTCATGCTACTGTTGCATAACTCAGTTTCAAACTCTCATTTGCAAGCTTTAAGAAGTTCAACTTCATCTCAAATAAGCTTATTCAAGCTTATTATAGCTTTGGTTAAGCTCACAACTCAGTTTTTAGCAATTTAGTAAATGGTCAACAAAAGTCAAAACTGAGATCAATTTGGTTTTGGAAATGGAAAAGGGTGATGCAGTGCATGGATTTGGATTGATATTGGGTTGTTTTATGGTTTAGAATAGGTAAATGGTCTTGTGTTTCTTTGGCAATCCACTGTGGATAGGACCACATGTAAGTGATTTTCAAGTTTGATGCATAATCTATATCTGTGTTTAATTTTAGTTCCTACTTGTTTATTTAGTGTTAATTAAGGTATTTAGACTTAATTTGATCTTTATTTCATGTTGGTTCAGCAGTTTGTTCAGTCTCTAGTTCATAACAGTTATTAACAAGGGTGTTTGGATTTACAGTTTAAACTGCATTAGAGGCTAGTTCAGTGCTTGGTATCTGTTGTCTCATGCTTGTGTAGCTGTTTTATGCTTATTATAGTCATTATCTTGTGCCTGCAACCACCAAAGTCAACATTTCCATTAAACTGTCTTAAGATCTTAACTGTTGGATTTTTGGAGAACCAAAAGCTTATTTTGTGTTCATATTTCATAAATACATCCTGCAGTAGTCTCGTTTCACTTTATTATATCAGTCTAAGTCCTTAAAATCAGTTGCAAAGTTCAAGTTAGTCAACTTTTAATAATCACTTCAAAAGTCAAAACTGAAAATTCAGTTTTAAGCCCAGCTGAGTTGATTTTTCATGGGCTCATTTTTGAGTCAAATTCAATGAAACTTGTGGCTTTTAAAAGTTCAACTGGTCTAGTTTATTGTCATCATTTTTGTATAATTTTGTTAATTTTTCAAAAACTCCAAACTAGCTTATCTTTTTGGCCTTAATTGCCCTGTTCACAAACCTTGGCATAAACTGAGTTTTTCTCAGTTCTGTGCAGGCTTGCACAGGGGTCATCAGAGCTTGTCTAGGGTTGGTAGTTGGTTCATATGTAGTTAGCCAGGTCTTGTTTAGGTCTCCATACTTGGTTTTTGGTTTCTAGCTTAATTGAGTGCTTATTCTGTGGCTGCAACAGGCCCCTCAGAACCTGTTTTAGCTTATAATCTCAAATCACTCAAATCTTGGTAACTTGCAATTCAGTGGTTTAGAGTTGTTGATTTTAGTTCATTTTGAGTTATTTTAGCAGTTTATAGCTTCTGTAAACAGTTGGAGCTTATTGGTCTTCTTTTGGCTTATCCAAGTGCTTATTTCAATAAGCATTTGTATGGCAGTTTCATAATCCTTCACACAACCCCTGTTTTTTATATTTTTCTTAGATTCTAAACATTATTTTAAGCTTTTCCTGAAATTTTCAGATTTTTCCAAGTCAGTTTGCTATTTTTCTTGATTTTAATTGGTTTTTAAGCATTTTTAATTAGCATTTAATACAATTAATTAAGAAAAGTTTCAAAAAAATAATTTTTCATTTTTCTTAAGTTAAGATAAATATAAAAAGCCAAAAAAATATTTTTCCAGATTTTTATTAGTTAAATTTGTATTTTTAAGTAATTTAATTAGTTTTTAATAGTTTTTAATTCATAAAAAATCCAAAAATAATCAGAAAAATATAAAAATAGTTTTGAAAATTCTATTTTGATATTTTAGATTTTTCTAAGTCTTAATTTTATTTTTCTAGCTTTATTTCCTATTTTCTTGTATTTTAGGCTAATATTAAATAGTTAAAAATAGTTTTAAATTAATAATAATTAGAATAATAGTTATAAAAATAATTTTCTTTTTCTAAATATTTTCTTTTATCATTAGGTTTGTAAAAATATCATTTTCATATTTTTAGGATTAATATTGTGTAAGTTTCACTTTTTCGTTTGTACGTTACGTAGTTTTAAATTCAAGTTTTATAAAAACATAAAAACAAAAACATCATTTTGCAAATAGTGATAGCGTTTATTTAATATTTTTTATCTTTTTAACTTTCTTTAATTTGCATTTAAGCCCCTTTAGTTTATGAGCTTTTTCTGTAGTTATAATAATTCAAATCCCGTTTTCCGTTCAAATCTCTCGATCACTATACGTTTGGTGATCCATTGCATAGCTCGCTGGTACATAACGACCCGGGGAAACACTATACTCCCCATATCTTCATTGCATTCGCTTCTGAACCGTTGTAAGTTTCTTACGGTCGGCCATTCACAAGTGGCCGGCTTGAGTGAGAAAACTTGACTGTTTGGGAGCGAATCAAATTTTTGGCGCCGCTGCCGGGGAGCTGTGCTGATTATCTTCCGTCTAGTAGATTAGTGATTTGGATATTCACTCTTTGTTTATACCATCTGTATATGTTTATATTTTCTTTTTCAAAAACCCAAAAAGATTTTCATTCTTTGTTTTTACAAAATGTTTTTCAAAAATACCAAAAATATTCATCTTTACCCTCTTACCCTTTTTGATTCTTTATCCCTTTACCCTCTATCCATTTGATTCTAACTTCTTCTATTCTCATGGAATCTCTCGACTGCGACGAATTCTGGGACGAAGTTGAAAAACTTCAGACTTTATCACAAATGTCAAGAATTCGTGTTGTTCGTGACGATCCATTAATTCTGCGTAGGGAAATGGAACGAGAAACCGGGGTGACAAAGGACCAGGTACTTCCCTCTGATAATGGAAGTGCTAAATACGTCCAACCTACGGTTATCCAAATATCTAAACCCTCGATTGCTCCTAAGCCGTCTAAAATTGATCCTAAACTTTTACGATTTACGGTTAAAAGCAAACATGCAGAATTTAGACCGGTGACTAGCAAGAATGACTTGCCTAATCTTCACGTTTCTCAAGAACCAGAACCAGAGACCATAACGGAAGTGGTGGAAATTGCTAGCTCTCAGAGCACACCACTTGTCCCACCTCCTGATTTTTCAAAATGTTCTTCGAGACTTGATAGTCATTCAGATCACCATGTTGGTTTTGTTGATTCTTTGAATAAACTGATTCCTTTTCATAACTCTCAAATGCAATCGTTTATTCCTTGTGTCGGTTGTGGTGAGCCTCTCTTTGGTTCACCCTGTCGTTGGTGTACGTGTGTACAATGTGGTAATGATATTCATAACGGGAGTTGTTTGTTTTGTGGTTCGAGGAATTCATTTGATCATGATCCTAATCCAAACTCATTTAACGACCCCTCAAATTTTTCCAATTACCCACCACAGCCTGACTTATCTTCATATAATCAACATACCTACTGTGAATTTTGTGGAGGTCCTCACCAAGGATTTGAGTGTCAATCCGGAAACACGTTTGTCTATGAACAGTTTTCCGGTGATGCTCAGAACTTTGGATATGACCAAAATCCATATGATTCACCATTCCAGACTCAACAGTTTTGTAGAAAACTAGAAGGGGGGGTTGAATAGTTTACCGATTAAAAACTTTGTTTTGAAACTTATTGAAAGATCAATTGATATTGATCTTAAGTATGTTAGTGAAATATGCAAGCAATGTGTAATAAGTAAATAAGGAAAGAAATGATCAAACCACAACAAGTTGTTTATAGTGGTTCGGCCTACAAGGACTCTTTTTCCTTGCCCTACTCCACTCCCCGAGTCTCACACTCGAGAGTTTAACTTCACTAGTCAACAAGCTCCTTTCACCGGCGGAGAAAACCTTTACACTTCGCTTACACTATTTCCGACACTAAGCTAGATGTCGAGTTCTTTCCAAGGGTACAACTACTCCCACACACAATGTATTTTGAGGACTAAAATACTAACCACTCACACTCACAAGATTATGATGGTTTGATACAACAATGAAGTATGAATCAACACTAGATCATACAACACTAAACAAACAAGACTTCCAACTTCTCGTTGAAGCTTGAATATGACTTGATCTTCTTTGCTACAAAAGAGATCACTAATATGATATGAAACTGAATTAGAAAGGTTAGAGAGAAGATATGTATGAGAGTATGTTAGAAAAGGATGATAAACTACTTGGCTTGGCATTGCTATTTATAGCCAAATTGGACATGAGCGTCCACGGACGGCGGACCCCTTAAAAGGGTTCCGCCCGTGTACCAATTTGGTACCGCCAGTCTGACAGTCAAGATATCAAATCTTGCCTAAAGTCAACTCTATCTAAGTGAGATTGTGCAAGATATGAAGAGTACAAATCTTCATAAAATATCTAATGGAATCTTCCAATGATTTCCATGATGTAATACATGATGTCAAATGTTGTATTACTATTTATAGAAATATGCAAATGCTTAAGTAGTGTTTGGTTTTAAGAACCTAACACATTCTACAAACTACTATCATACATAATGATTAGAGTCATATCAAGATGTTACTAATCATAAATGTAAATGCTTGAATGATGAATATATTGTTTGAGAAAGCTTGTTTTAATATCTAATAAACTTGACAAGCTTTAAGCTTTTATAAATTAAATTTACTTTTGTCGTTAACAAAACTTAGGCAAAGATCAAAAATATAAATAACGTTTAATGACGATATTTGTATTAACAATCTCCCCCTTTTTGTTGAGGACAAAATATAAATTTTATTTTTATAAAAGAAACAAAGTTTGTACAAGAGTTATAAAAAATATTAGTTTTAGAACTTGAAAAGAAAATGATAATGCAAGTGTATGAAATTTGACTTTTTATGAAAGTCAAAGAATTCACTAGTTGATGCATGATGTTGACTTTTTCAGAAAGTCAAAGTATGCAGTTTGACTTTTTTAAGAAAAGTCAAGTATTATCAATGAGAGTTCCTGTTTGACTTTTAGAAAGTCAAATGTATGCAGTTTGACTTTTTCAGAAAAGTCAAATATAAATAATTTCAAAGTTCTATATTTTCTCCCCCTTTTTGTCTCAACAAAAAGAAGAGTCTATGCGGAATGTAATGAGCCCGAGCTATTATCTCCCCCTTGTTCAAAGCTCCCCCTAAATTGGGTGCTTTAATGGGAAGATACATGGATTGTGAAAATAAAGCTACAAAGAATTGTTAGTAATAATGATCATTCACAAGCATTTCCAAACACTATGTAATGACACCAACAATGTAATAAACAACATTCATTAGTTAAAAATTTTCATGAGTAAAGATCATGAAAAGAGAACACAATGATTTGTTTCTAGTACAAGAAAATAAAAATTATCCTAAGAAAGCAAATAAAATAAAGACTATTCTAAAACCATCCTAAAGTGATGGTGGATGGGAAAGAGCGTTGAGACGCTCAAGAATGTGGTTGAGGATGAACCTCATTTCTTCGTGGAAGTCATGGACCATAATCCGGGTCCGTTCCACGGTTTGACCCGTTTGCTCACAAGTTGAGCAACCATGCCTTGGAGGGTAGAAAGTTTGGGAAGGTTGTGGTGGTGGAATGGTGGATGTGTTGGTGGTGTTAGGGATGTTTGGAGTGGTCATGATGGATGCAAGCAAAGCACTTTGCATTTGCATTGTCTCACTTAAGTGAGAATCCACCATGCCTTTGAATTGGTGGAGGTTGTGGAGTTCGGCTTGAATCTCCTCTCTAGTGGGATTGTCATCCCACATGCACTCCGGAATGTCCTCAATATGAGGGGACATTGATGATGGAAGTGGATGATCCCCGTATAAAGGACCATGAATGTCCTTGTGAATGGGGTGAAAAAGGAGAGGTTTTGGCCCTAATGGGGCGTTTGGGTCAATGGATGACCGAGGTGACTCATGAGCGATTCGCTCAATTGTGCCAAAAGATGGCAATGGTGGTGGATGACTTGGCCTAGGAGGCAAGTCCTCCAAGTCCTCTAGGAAAGGATTTGGTGATGTTGGTGGAGTTGAAAATAACTCCATGGGAGTGAGAGTGGGAGACCTTGGTGAAGGTGGTGAGGGTGTTTTGGATGTTTGGATGGGTGCCGGTGGAGGTGAAGTAGGTGTTTTTGTTGGTGGTGGAGTGGTGATCACAATGTGTGATGAAGTGGGTGTAGCTAGGGTAAGATTTGTATCATCTCTAATGGGAGATGAGATTGTGAGTGGTGAAGATTCGGATGATGAGCTAAGATGAACAAAACAACAAGGCCTTACGCTCATTCTAGCGGTTTTCTTGCAAGGTTTTGGTGATGATTTAGTCATTTTTAACTTGGGTTTTGATTTGCTAGATAGTAGTGAGAAAGAAGAAGGTGTGAGGATGATCATGGTAAAACCTTTCAATTTATAGAGGTAAGAAATTGTTGAGAAAAGGTTTGATTTGATGTTGAACCATTGAAGAGATGAGGTTCCTAATGATTTGGAAGTGGGTTGAATGCTAGTCATATCACCCAAGTCAATCCATACAAAGAAGATGGAGTGAAGAAGAAAAGATATGCAATAAATGTGTTCTAGTGAGTGGAATTTCCTAATATTCAGATTACCCACGGATTTGAAGGTACCAAAAATTTGGTTCCTTCCTTTATGCCAAAGGGCTCCTTGGGTGGATTTTTCAAATTTTTGAATTTTGGTGGGAAATGGATTTCTTATATACCTTAGTGAATAATACTAGTTCTAATAACAGTATAAACTAGTTAAGATTGATTTATAAGTGATAGAAGATAATTTGGAATCACGAAAGAGTCAAAATTCAGAAAATTACCTGGAGGATCCACGGCACCAAAATCATACACGGACGGTACCCTAAAAAGGGTGCCGTCTGGTCCGCCTATACAGGTATGGCGGTACCAAACTACATAAAGGACGGTACCAAAATTTTGGTGCCGTCTGATCCGTGGAGTGCTGAAATATGGACAGAGTACGTTTTTAGGTGTCGGGGAAATTTCCGAAACCTGAAATTTTTCTCAAAAGCTGTTATACTAAACATTTCTAGTTAGGAAAAGTAAATAACACATATGTAAACATAGTGGAGCATAGATTTTGAGCAAGGCTTATTGATTTTCACAATATAGTGAAAATGGGTAAAATTTGATAGCATACTTGTGCTATCCCCCTGCATGATATTGTTAGCATACACCATTGTTTCAAGTTATATTATCATCCTACATAATAAAAACAACTAAATAGTATCAAACATTAACGATAATGCATTGTTCCAAACACTCCTTAAAGTACCCTTATTTGTCCAATTTCTTGTAAATCTTGTTCATCATCCTACCAAGGCACTTGAACATTCCCTTAGTTTGTTTGAATTCTGCTGATTCATTCTCTATTTCGGGAAGAGACGCATAATACTCATGAGGCGGAAGCCGAGAGCTTGGAAGACCATCTGCGGAGCTATTTGATGATGATGATGATGGAGTTGGAGGTTTTGCTCTCTTGCCTTTTGTCTTAGCAACTCTTGCATCACTCAAAGGTACAAAGATGTGAGGGATGAGCTCATAGTGTAGATGCATCCCTTTTGGAGTTGGTGGAATTGGAGCGAAGTTTCTATAGAGACGGGTGAGAAGCATCCCGTATGGAAGAGCAACGGATCCTTGAGTGGGAATATCAATCATTCTTCTAGCTATGTAGTAGGCTAAGTTGAATGGTTGTCGGGTGGACAAGTTGTAAAGCATGTGGCAAAGACAAGCGTTTAAGTGATCCCTATTCCCTATGGTGCTAATAACGTTTGCTCTAAGTAACTCCTCCCATTTCTTAAATTCGTTCTTAAGCTCATTTAGCTCCATTCCATATGGATCTCGGTCTACCTCTTTTCCCTTTCGGGTTACTCGGGTTGTATCAGTTTTTGGGTTAAAAAGGTGTTCACGGATGACATCCTTATCGGCCAAACGGGTTAGATAGGGAGAAGTGCGGTCGTTGATTGCATCAAGGGCGGTTAGTGACCACTTATCTGTGTAGACACAAGTTCCTCGGTTGGGAATTCCTAGTACTCTAGCAAATTCGCTTAAGGTGATGGTGTAGTCATTTTGGTTGATTCTAAAACTAAGACAAAATTCATCATCATCTTCATCACTAAAACCGGTCACACTAGCATAGAATTCTAACACAAACCTAGGACAAATTGGTTCATCAATGTCAAGAAGACAATCGAATTAAATGGCGGCTAGTTCTTCACGAAGATTAGTATGCTCAAGGAAGGATGGGTGAATGGTTCTACCCTCATGGAAATACCTTGATTCTAGACCCCTAAATATTTCTACTTGTTCCTTGGTGAGTCCTTTGGTTTTGTGGTGTTTGGGAATGTAGTTGAGAGTGTCTTTGTGATCATAGAATCTTGCGGCTACCATGGTTATTCCTAAGGACAAGAATTAATATGTTAAAAAAATGAAACTAAATTTTAACGTTTTTTTTTTATTCTAGTGTGTGCCTATATGAAAACAATTTGGAGTTGCGGTTATCTCGACTCATTTTATGCACAAAATGGTTTTAGTGGAGTGTTTGGCAAATACCATGAGATAACCCAAATGCTCCTAATTCAATGTGGCTACATTTGAATATACCCGGGAGTGCATATTAGTTATGCAATACCTTTAGTATTCAAGAGCATGCAAGTGATGAAAATTCTAACGTTTCTATTTGTATTAGCAATGAAAAATGTTTTCCTACAAGTGAGAAGCTTTTCAAAACTTTTGACATGGGGTGTTTGGTTGTTTGAATAAGGCCTTATATTTATTATCTATCAATTAGTGGGAAACATGATTTGTTTATGCAATATGATAATGTAGTACCTAATTTGAATGACTAGTTATGCAATTTGCCAATTGAATTCATATTTGGTATAAAAGCATACATAAAACCCCATGTAATGATTTGTGATAGTTTTGTGCATAAATAAGAATCCTAGACTCAGAATTAAGAGTTGAAATGTAGTTAGGATACTTACAATGATGTTATCTTCAGTGATTAGTGAGTGGGAAGATGACAATAGTGAGCTTGGTTTAAGTTGTACACGTTTTGGTAAAGTGGGTTGTGAGGAAGAGGATGTTATGTATATAGCAGTTTTGCTTCTGTAGACACCACGGACCAGACGGCACCAAATATTTGGTTCCGTCCGTGTTGTCGTTTGGTGCCGTGGCTACAGTAGCAGATACAAGGCAAAATTGTTTTGGTTTGACTATTCTAATGTTTTAGGCTATGTTTATCCTACATGTTTGGTTCCATTAACCCTAAACCAAGTCTAAGAAGATTAAAAGGTTCTCGTTTAAGAGGTTTAGTAAGGATATCGGCAATGTTGTCTTCGGAGGATACTTTCTCGATTGAAATATTTCCTTTTTGAACATTGTCGCGAAGAAAGTGATGACGGATTTCAATGTGCTTTGTACGAGCATGTTGAACGGGATTCTTGCTGAGATCGATGGCTCCTTTGTTGTCGCAAAGTATCACAATGTCGTTGAGATGAATTCCGTAGTCTACGAGAGCTTGCTTCATCCAAAGAGCTTGTTGACATGCTTTTCCGGCTGAGACGTATTCGGCTTCAGTAGTAGAGATGGCTAAAGCCGTTTGCTTCTTTGCGAACCATGAGGTGAGACAATGTCCAACAAAAGTGCAAATACCACTTGTACTTTTTCTATCGACATAATCACCGGCATGATCCGAGTCGGCATACACTATGGTTTCTATACCCGTTCCTTTGGGATACCATAATCCTAAACACGTTGTTCCCATAATGTATCTAAAAATCCTTTTTAATGCTTCTAAGTGTGATGCCTTTGGGTTTTCTTGAAAGCGAGCACATAGACAAACACTAAACATAATGTCGGGTCTACTAGCCATAAGATAGAGTAAGCTACCGATCATTCCTCTATATTTAGTGTTATCTACGGATTTACCTTCTTCGTCCTTGGTGAGTTTAGTGTCCGAAGACATGGGTGTTTTAGTTGGTTTGGAATCTTCAAGACCAAATTTCTTAAGCATGTCTTTTATATATTTAGATTGGTTAAAGAAAATACCATCTTCTAGTTGTTTAATTTGAAGTCCTAGAAAGAAGTTTAACTCACCCATCATACTCATTTCAAACTCGTCATGCATGATTTTAGAGAAATCATTACATAGTTCTTGACAAGTTGATCCGAATATAATGTCATCAACATATATTTGAACAATAATAATTTGCGATTCCCTTTTCTTAGTAAAAAGAGTATTATCTACTAATCTCATGGTATATTTGTTATCAACAAGAAAAGTCTTAAGACGGTCGTACCAAGCTTTAGGTGCTTGTTTAAGGCCATATAATGCTTTCTTGAGTTTGAAGACATGATGTGGTTTCTCAAAGTCGGTAAAACCGGGAGGTTGAGCAACATACACTTCTTCGTTAATAAACCCATTAAGAAAAGCACTTTTAACATCCATTTGAAATAATTTAAAGTCATAAGCACATGCATAAGCTAGTAATATTCTAATGGATTCAAGTCTAGCTACTGGTGCATAAGTTTCATCATAGTCTATTCCTTCTTGTTGATTATAACCTTGTGCAACAAGCCTAGCTTTGTTTCTAGATACTACACCATTTTCATCCATTTTGTTTCGAAAGACCCATTTTGTTCCAATTATAGTTTGATCTTTGGGTTTTGGAACTAGTTTCCAAACATCGTTTCTAACGAATTGATTTAATTCTTCTTGCATGGCCATTACCCATGATTCATCTTTTATTGCTTCATTTATGGTTTTTGGTTCAATGGTGGAAACAAAACAAAAATGATTACTTTGATTTTGAGCTTGTGACCTTAAGGTTCTTTGATTAAGTTGTCCTATGACCTTTTCTAATGGATGACTTTTAGATTCTTTGATGTTGACAATTTCCTTATTTAATGGTTCATCTTCCTTGTTATTATTAATTTGATTTTCTATTATTTGACTTTCGACTAAGTCATCATCTACCAAAGGTGATGTCTTAGAGGGAGGTGGACTTTCGTCAAATGTTATGTTTAACGATTCCTCGACTATCATTGTTTCTTTATTTAGGACAATGTAAGCTTTACTAGTTTGAGAGTAACCAAGAAATACACCTTCATAAGACTTTGGGTCAAACTTGGTGAGATAATCCTTAGTATTAAGAATAAAACATTTACAACCAAAGACTTTAAAATATCCTAGTGTTGGCTTTTTACCTTTATAAAGTTCATATGGTGTTTTGTTTAGGAAAGGACGTATTAGGACTCTATTTAAAATATATGTAGAAGTGTCAACGGCGTTACACCAAAACTTTTGAGGAATGTTTTGTTCATTAAGCATTGTTCTACTCATTTCTTGAATTGTTCTATTTTTACGTTCTACTACTCCATTTGATTGAGGTGTTCGTGGAGCGGAAAAGTTATGTGTTATACCATTTGTATCACAAAAGTTTCCAAATTGAGTTTCGTTGTCAAATTCACGACCATGATCCGTTCGGATCGACACAATTTTGACACCTAGAAGATTTTGAATTTTCTTGCTAAGTATTTCAAATTTATCAAAAGCTTCATTTTTGGTTTTCAAAAATAACGTCCAAGTAAACCTTAAGTAATCATCTACTATGACCAAAGTGTATAAGTTGCCTCCATAGCTTCTTATAGCGGATGGTCCAAACAAGTCCATATGTAATAATTCTAGACACTTAGATGTGGACACCATATTTTTAGATTTGTGACTACTATGTGTTTGTTTACCAATTTTGCAAGCGTCGCAAAAGTGTTGGTCATATTTTAGTTTTGGTAAATTCCTAACCAACTCTTTTGAAGATAGGTTTTGTATAAGTCTCATATTAGCGTGACCTAAGCGTCTATGCCAAAGAGATGAGCTATCGTCTAATGTTGTTAAGCAAAGTTTGTCATTATATGTTTTATCTATTTTCATGACGTATATGTTATTTTTCCTAACTCCTTTAGCTATGGTGATACCATCTTTTAGTATTTTACTACCATTTTCATCAAATAGTACTTTATACTTTTTATCACATAGTTGGCTAATACTAAGTAGATTAAATCCTAACCTATCCACATGAGCAACATTTTCAATAGTTAGAGAGTTACGAGCAATCGTACCTTTGCCAATGATTTTGCTTTTGAGATTGCTACCGAAAGTGACATTACCTCCGTCATACTCTTGGTATGATGAGAAGAGACTTTTGTTGCCCGTCATGTGTCGTGAGCAACCACTATCTTTTATCCATTCATCAGGTTCCAATCCAACTTTCAAGCATACCTAAGAAGCAAATAACTCAAACATTTGGTCCCCAATATCTCATGGGTCCGTTTGGGTTAAACATACCATTTATTTGATTCATGTATGGAAATGATGGATAAGGGTTCCATGGCATGTAATCTGGTGTTTGATATGGTCTAGGAAAATTTTGATTCCAACCGTTGTGTTGATAGTTAGTTTGAACGTTGTGGTTGCTCTTAGGAAAGGGGCGTTTGGCAAAAGAAGTTTTATATCGTTGTTGAGTGGTTTTTGATCTAAATTCATTTTTAACAAGTCCTACTCCTGATATAATGGCTGGTTTTAGTTTGACATTATCATTGGTTTTCTTTGTTACTTTAACAAATTCAGTACGGTCCGTATTGCGAACATTCTGTTCTGCTGAAGTACCCGCGGTACCATTTTGCACAACGGACGGAACCCTTATTTTGGTTCCGTCTGGTCCGTGCTGTACTGCAGCAATTTTGACAGAATGTTCATCCTTTTCGGCCGTTTTGTTTTGACTCTTTGGAATTAATACTTCATTAAAACCTAGCCCATTCATGTCTCCTGGTGTTTTATGGATTTTAACTATTTCATCGGCAAGAGCGATGTTTTTGTTAAACCTTTTAAACTTAGAATTATTTTCTATTAAGACTTCTTGTGTGAGCTTTAGTTTTTCTATTTCAAGATTAAGCTCTTGACATGATTTACAATCATCGTCATTTGCTTTTCCTTTTTCAGGTCGTTTTGCTTTTTCTTTTAACTCATACACCTCATTTTCCAAAAATTCCTTTTTGGTTTTTAGAAATTTATTTTTAGTTATGATTTTTAAACTTAGCTCACACAATTGATTATATTGTTTTTGCAAGGTGTCATCATCTATAGAAGAATAAGAAGAATCGGAAAGTACCTCATTTGACTCATGTGCCATTAGAGCGATCTCTTCCTTGCTTGATTCTTCATCGTCTTCACTATCACTCCAAGCACCACTTACAAAAGCTCGTTGAGTTTTGTTTTTAGGTGGCTTGGGACATTCTCCTATGAGATGACTTGCATCACCACATCTAAAACACTTTCTTTCACCTTTAATCTTCTTATCATCCCGATCTTTTCGGAATGGCTTCTTTTCTTCTCGAGGTTGTCTTACAAACTTTCCTCTTCTTCTAAAGAACTTCTTGAAATCTCTAACGGCCATGGCATACTCCTCATCTTCACTATCGGAACAAGATTCTCCATCATCGCTTGATTCCGCCTTTGCTTTAAGAGCAACGGATTTGATTGATAAGGTTTTAAAAGGTACCTTTTTGAGGGGTCATTTAAGCCCTTATTCGATCACTTTTGTATCCGTTATTGCTTAATATCGTTCCTTTTCACTTTTTAGGTCTCTTGAAGGCAAAATGCTGGAATGATGCTTATTTGGACGAAAAGGCGCGAATATACGAAGAAAATGGCCAAAGTCAGAATCGAGACACTCAAAGCTGCTGAAACATAAGGCGACGGCGTCACTGCATATCTGCGACGCCGTCGGTAAGGAATTTTGCGACGGCTCAGAGGCAAAATTGCATGTTTTCAAGGGACGACGTCAGGTTCTAAAGGAGTAGGCCGTCATTACTCAGACGGCCTAGATGCAGCCAAGACGGCGTCAGAGCTGAAGGGGACGGCGTCACAGTCATAAGGTGACGCCGTCGCAAGGTTTACGTGGCCAAGACGAAACCCTAATGACGGCGACACGACGGCGTCACGAAACATAAGGTGACGCCGTCGCAGATGTAATCTTATATATAGAATCCGAATTTTTCAGTTTTATGTGTAGTCTTTTGGAGTAAAAACCTAAAACCGAACCAAGGCTTTCTTGTGCAGTATTTTAGGGTTCTAAACCCTATTATACATCAAGCTAAGTATTTACTTCATTAATTTAATTATGTCTTTGATTATTTGTGTGTATGCTTGCATGTTCTCCATGTCCGGCTAATTTATTTGTGTGTTTGCTTAGGGAATATGAAACTTAATTATTGAATATTGATTGGTTGATACTTATCTTAGTTGACTAATGATCTAGAGTGCGCTAGATTATT
The DNA here is from genome assembly GCA_019973895.1 of Chrysanthemum seticuspe. Classification (NCBI taxonomy): domain Eukaryota; kingdom Viridiplantae; phylum Streptophyta; class Magnoliopsida; order Asterales; family Asteraceae; genus Chrysanthemum; species Chrysanthemum seticuspe. The sequence continues at coordinate 22,347,680 of BPTQ01000001.1, forward strand.
CGTTGTGTACGTAATGCTTGAAATTTCTTTGTGAACTTTAGAATATAATTATCTAGGTAATTGTAGGATAAAGTATTCAAGGACAACCGTAGAGTAGGCGTCTATAAATCACTAGAGGATTTGTAAACAAGACCCTTTGGTAGTTTCAAAGAGTTAGGGAAATAAGCACGCCCTATAGCCTTAGAATCACAACGCAACTAGGAATAAGGATGTGACAAATCAACCATCAATAGGAGATAATTAAGGAGTAGTAAAACCTAAGTAAACACATCTTTAAACTATCATACGAGTACACATCAATTAGACATAGACTATCACAACCTTAGCTTAGATAATTAGATAATAGTAGAGTAATCGGTAGCAATACCAACCCCCCAAATCCAATACCCGAGATTCGTACCTTTTCCATTTCTAAAAAATATAAAAAGATAAAAAAATAATCTTCCTCAACCTCAACCTTAGCGTAGTAACTTCTCACTAGCATTCCTATTCCCCTAGAGAACGATATCAATACCCGTGGCTTACCCTAATTACTACACTACAACGATTAGGTTCACTGCCTAGGGTGTTATAAAACTTGCTCGAAGAAAAGGAAGTTTCCTTGACCCCGAACGACGCGTGTAGCGTTATCATTGATCTTCTCCTTTCTTCCTTTGATGATCTCCGAATCTTTCTCCATTACCATTTCGTGAACTTTGAGGTTGCCAATTAGCTCGTCTAGTGACATTATTGAGAGATCTTTTGATTCTTCAATAGCGGTCACTTTAGCTCTCCATTTGGGATGGAGTTCTCTAAGAAATTTCCTGACAAAGTTCTTACTACGAAAAGATTCATCAAGTGCTTTAAGTGATGTAATGATAGTGTTAAAACGAGCAAAGCCACAATCAATGGTTTCATCTTCAGGGATAACAAATTGTTCATATTGTTGAACAAGAAGATCAATTTTGTTATCCTTGACTTGTGAATTACCTTGATGTGTAACAATTAAAGATTCCCAAATATCTTTGGCGGTTTCACACATAAAAATTCTTTCATATTCTTTTCTAGGTAAAGCATTATAAAGCATCACAGCTTCATTATTTTTAGCAACTAATTTCTTTTGTTCATCAACGGAAATATCCTTTGTTGTAGAACTAAAATCTCCTTTAACAATAATAAACCAAAGATCTATATCTTTTGATTTTACATATGTTTCAAAACGATTTTTCCAATAGATAAATCCATTGGTTTCAAAGAGTGGTGGTCTTTGCATAGATTTCCCTTCTTTAAAGTTTTCAGAATCCATGGATCGTTTCAAGTTTATAAAATACAAGTTATTTTAGAAATTCTTGAGCAACGAGGCTCTGGTACCAATTGTAGAAAACTAGAAGGGGGGGTTGAATAGTTTACCGATTAAAAACTTTGTTTTGAAACTTATTGAAAGATCAATTGATATTGATCTTAAGTATGTTAGTGAAATATGCAAGCAATGTGTAATAAGTAAATAAGGAAAGAAATGATCAAACCACAACAAGTTGTTTATAGTGGTTCGGCTTACAAGGACTCTTTTTCCTTGCCCTACTCCACTCCCCGAGTCTCACACTCGAGAGTTTAACTTCACTAGTCAACAAGCTCCTTTCACCGGCGGAGAAAACCTTTACACTTCGCTTACACTATTTCCGACACTAAGCTAGATGTCGAGTTCTTTCCAAGGGTACAACTACTCCCACACACAATGTATTTTGAGGACTAAAATACTAACCACTCACACTCACAAGATTATGATGGTTTGATACAACAATGAAGTATGAATCAACACTAGATCATACAACACTAAACAAACAAGACTTCCAACTTCTCGTTGAAGCTTGAATATGACTTGATCTTCTTTGCTACAAAAGAGATCACTAATATGATATGAAACTGAATTAGAAAGGTTAGAGAGAAGATATGTATGAGAGTATGTTAGAAAAGGATGATAAACTACTTGGCGTGGCATTGCTATTTATAGCCAAATTGGACAGGAGCGTCCACGGACGGCGGACCCCTTAAAAGGGTTCCGCCCGTGTACCAATTTGGTACCGCCAGTCTGACAGTCAAGATATCAAATCTTGCCTAAAGTCAACTCTATCTAAGTGAGATTGTGCAAGATATGAAGAGTACAAATCTTCACAAAATATCTAATGGAATCTTCCAATGATTTCCATGATGTAATACATGATGTCAAATGTTGTATTACTATTTATAGAAATATGCAAATGCTTAAGTAGTGTTTGGTTTTAAGAACCTAACACATTCTACAAACTACTATCATACATAATGATTAGAGTCATATCAAGATGTTACTAATCATAAATGTAAATGCTTGAATGATGAATATATTGTTTGAGAAAGCTTGTTTTAATATCTAATAAACTTGACAAGCTTTAAGCTTTTATAAATTAAATTTACTTTTGTCGTTAACAAAACTTAGGCAAAGATCAAAAATAAAAATAACGTTTAATGACGATATTTGTATTAACAAGTTTTACTGTTGTGAGTACTGTGGAGGTCCCCATTTCAGCTCTGATTGTCAAATAGGGAACCCATTTCCTTGTAACAATCATGACTCTCACATGTTTGACAATTTCCAACCTCCACAGCACCATACGGTTCAAGCTCCACCTGAGCCGTTGTCTCATGAAATCTCCCAGGATCTTGAAACCGCAATGAAATCACTTAATGATATGATGCAAAACTTTAAGGATCAAGTGAGTAATGAAAAGACCATGGGAGAATTGCTTGTCGAAGAACGAGAAGAACGAGAGGCCCGCAAATCTAGGGAAGAATTATTAATCCTAGAGCAAGCAGCTCTAAGGCGTTCCAAATTTCTTAAGGCAGCTCTGTATGATGATGACGAGGAGAGTTTTTATCCTTTTAGAGATAATATTTCTCAACTCCCTCAGTTAGTTGATATCCCAGCAGTTGAGATTTCATCTCAAACAACTGCTTTCACACCCGAAGCTCCCACTCACTCTCTGAACATGGGGGACGAGCATCTTGACACTGTTCCTGAAAAGGAATCGGACGAATTCATAAAGTCTAGTGTTGAGAACCTTGTCCCAATCCCGAGAGAGTCACAGGGAACTTCTAATCATATGTGTGATTCTCTTTCCCCTCTTGAATGTTCAAATGATCATTTTGAAACTTTCTCCGATGTTAGCGACGATTGTACTTCTTATGGAAACATCGAGTATGTTGAGGCATCACTTCCACAATCTGATGCTGATCCTCTTCTTGAGGAGTTCACCGATGAACTCACTCACATCAATCCACTCTTTGATTTCGAAGCCGATCTGGGAGAGACTGAAAGTCTCATTGATAATGATCGTTCACTCACTTCTCACCCTAACAGTCCAATAGAGAATGTTGATCACTTTGTTCCCGAAACATTCAAAGCTACTTTCACTAATCCTCTATTTGAATTCGACTCTGAATTCACTTCAATTTCTGAGAATCCACTCTTTGATACTCAGATTGAGGATAGTGATGAGCCCACAATGGAACAAGAGTTCACAAATTCACTTCATGTGAATGATTCTCTTCATGAAGAGTTCTCCGGTGAACTCTCTCATGACATATCTCCTCCGGAACATGATCATTTCTATTTTGATCTTGAGGATGATATTGGCTCGGAGGAAGGTATACTCTATCATACGAGTTTGCTTATTAATGATACTACCTTCACCCTTCCTCCCGATATGTCTACATTTTAGGATGAAGAATGGATCTTGATTGTTATCAAAATCTTTCTTCCTTTCCTCAAATATCTTGTGATTTCTCTTCATCTTCACTCCTTCGGGAATGAAGACACTATCTTTGACCCCGGCATTTTCATTTATCATTTTTGAGCCGGTTCTATGTATATCTCATCGGTGTGGAACTTTCACGTGCTTCAAATGTTTGTCCAAACATCTTGAATGAAAGTCCGATGGAGATTGTTTCTTCCACTTTGCTTCCCCATGAACCAATGAATTCGGGGTCGAGTCAAGCTAGCGACTCGGTAATCAAAAACAGTAGCTAAACATGGGTTTTCACCCATGTGTTCTACCCTAGTGTGGGGGAGTTGCCCCACATGTTATATATATATATAAGTTCTCCAAAAAAAAAAAAAAAAAAAAAAAAAAAAAAAAAAAAAAAAAAAAAAAAAACTTTCTAAATAATGGTCGTAGTATTTCCCTTTTACGTTCTTTGTTTCGGCATAACCGCCGGTACTTTGAATATTGAGGGCAATATTCATTTCTAAGTGTGGGGGGGAATTCTCACGAGTTTTATCATATAATTATACCGCCTAATTCCCCCGTTTTTGGCCAAAAATTTTTTTTGGAGTAAGTGTTTTGCACTTACTCAATTGGTTATCAGTCCGCCTTGTCTAATAAACAAAAGGATTGGCTAATCCAGGAGCAAACGGCTCTTGGTAAAGATATCTCAAATCCGTTGACGGCTTGCAATTTGCCCAAAATTGTATGGTATTCAGCTCACCATATCCTAAAAAGTGAAGAGTTGGCTAGCCCGCAAGTTTATGGCTTGTGGTAAAGGCAGTGGAAAAACCATAATTGGTAATCAGCTCACCAAAGATAATATTGATAATTTATCTAAGAGTTGGCTAGTCCAGAAGCAAACGGCTTCTGGTAAAGACAAATCAAATCCGTTGAAAGCTGGTGGTTTGCTCAAAATCACATGGTTATCGGTGTACCATGGTTCTTACTTGAACTGAAACATTTGGCTACTCCAGAAGTAATGGCTTTTGGTAAAGAGATTCAAATCCATTAAGTTTTTCTCAAAAGATTGCTAGGGACTAGCAATAGTTTAGTGTGGGGGATTGATGAGTGTGTGAATACTCATCATTTTTTGTTTAATCTGAACTGCAAAACGTTTAAAAATGCTCAGAAATGCATCAAAATACTGAAAATATTCCAAAATTGCATTTTATATGTTTCAGATGCAAAATGTTCAAAATCAGATGAAAAATGAGCAAAGTTTGCATAATTGGCAGTTTCAGTCCCCCAAGTTTCAAAAATTGTCAGAAATAGTCCCTGAGCACATAATTTCAAAAGAAAAATCACCAAAGGTCCTTTTAAAATCATAAGTTGTCAAAATTAGTCCTTTGGTGAAAAATATTAAAAGTTTGAGAAAATTACAAGTTTGGTCCTCCAAGTTTCAAAATTGGCAAAAATGGTCCCTGGAAAATGTGAAAATGTCAGCTTTGGTCCTTGTACTATTGACACTTGTCAATTTCAGCCCTTGGATCAACTTTGAGATATTGGCAGTTTTGGTCCTTACAATTTCAGAAATTACAAACAAGGTCCTTATGTATTTAAACCTTTAATACCACTTGGACTTGTCACAACCCATGGACCCCTGCCATTAGCTTTTTGAACCCCAGCCAATAACCTTTTAGACCCCCCTATTATTAAACTCCAGTCAAACACATTTGACCCTCACGGGTTTCCCTCCCATTATCATCCCCTACACCTGCCATGCCTGCAAATCAGACACCAGCCCCCCAGCTCACACCTTTTCCACCTTATCACTCCACCCACACCAAACATCCAAGAAACAATAATTACATCCCCTCCTAACACTCAATCCCTCCAACTGTCAAAAGCCCATTTTCCCGCCAAAATGAAATGAAGGGCCAAGATGACTCCAACTAATCCAAGGGTCTCAAATAGAGGTGGGAAAAGCTCAGAACAAGTGGAGAAACAGTTTGGGTATAAAAAGGAAGCAAGAGGAATAGAGGAGGTAGTAGTTAGTTTAAATAATTTTTCTTAATGTCGTTTTTTTTAAATTAATGTTCTAGTTAAGCCAAAATGTTGTAGTTTCAGTTTATTTGTATCTCATTTAAGTTAAAACATCAGTGTATTGTGCTTTTGATTATCAATTCAAGTTTTTATATAAGTTCCTTGTTTCATGCTACTGTTGCATAACTCAGTTTCAAACTCTCATTTGCAAGCTTTAAGAAGTTCAACTTCATCTCAAATAAGCTTATTCAAGCTTATTATAGCTTTGGTTAAGCTCACAACTTAGTTTTTAGCAATTTAGTAAATGGTCAACAAAAGTCAAAACTGAGATCAATTTGGTTTTGGAAATGGAAAAGGGTGATGCAGTGCATGGATTTGGATTGATATTGGGTTGTTTTATGGTTTAGAATAGGTAAATGGTCTTGTGTTTCTTTGGCAATCCACTGTGGATAGGACCACATGTAAGTGATTTTCAAGTTTGATGCATAATCTATATCTGTGTTTAATTTTAGTTCCTACTTGTTTATTTAGTGTTAATTAAGGTATTTAGACTTAATTTGATCTTTATTTCATGTTGGTTCAGCAGTTTGTTCAGTCTCTAGTTCATAACAGTTATTAACAAGGGTGTTTGGATTTACAGTTTAAACTGCATTAGAGGCTAGTTCAGTGCTTGGTATCTGTTGTCTCATGCTTGTGTAGCTGTTTTATGCTTATTATAGTCATTATCTTGTGCATGCAACCACCAAAGTCAACATTTCCATTAAACTGTCTTAAGATCTTAACTGTTGGATTTTTGGAGAACCAAAAGCTTATTTTGTGTTCATATTTCATAAATACATCTTGCAGTAGTCTCGTTTCACTTTATTATATCAATCTAAGTCCTTAAAATCAGTTGCAAAGTTCAAGTTAGTCAACTTTTAATAATCACTTCAAAAGTCAAAACTGAAAATTCAGTTTTAAGCCCAGCTGAGTTGATTTTTCATGGGCTCATTTTTGAGTCAAATTCAATGAAACTTGTGGCTTTTAAAAGTTCAACTGGTCTAGTTTATTGTCATCATTTTTGTATAATTTTGTTAATTTTTCAAAAACTCCAAACTAGCTTATCTTTTGGGCCTTAATTGCCCTGTTCACAAACCTTGGCATAAACTGAGTTTTTCTCAGTTCTGTGCAGGCTTGCACAGGGGTCATCAGAGCTTGTCTAGGGTTGGTAGTTGGTTCATATGTAGTTAGCCAGGTCTTGTTTAGGTCTCCATACTTGGTTTTTGGTTTCTAGCTTAATTGAGTGCTTATTCTGTGGCTGCAACAGGCCCCTCAGAACCTGTTTTAGCTTATAATCTCAAATCACTCAAATCTTGGTAACTTGCAATTCAGTGGTTTAGAGTTGTTGATTTTAGTTCATTTTGAGTTATTTTAGCAGTTTATAGCTTCTGTAAACAGTTGGAGCTTATTGGTCTTCTTTTGGCTTATCCAAGTGCTTATTTCAATAAGCATTTGTATGGCAGTTTCATAATCCTTCACACAACCCCTGTTTTTTATATTTTTCTTAGATTCTAAACATTATTTTAAGCTTTTCCTGAAATTTTCAGATTTTTCCAAGTCAGTTTGCTATTTTTCTTGATTTTAATTGGTTTTTAAGCATTTTTAATTAGCATTTAATACAATTAATTAAGAAAAGTTTCAAAAAAATAATTTTTCATTTTTATTAAGTTAAGATAAATATAAAAAGCCAAAAAAATATTTTTCCAAATTTTTATTAGTTAAATTTGTATTTTTAAGTAATTTAATTAGTTTTTAATAGTTTTTAATTCATAAAAAATCCAAAAATAATCAGAAAAATATAAAAATAGTTTTGAAAATTCTATTTTGATATTTTAGATTTTTCTAAGTCTTAATTTTATTTTTCTAGCTTTATTTCCTATTTTCTTGTATTTTAGGCTAATATTAAATAGTTAAAAATAGTTTTAAATTAATAATAATTAGAATAATAGTTATAAAAATAATTTTCTTTTTCTAAATATTTTCTTTTATCATTAGGTTTGTAAAAATATCATTTTCATATTTTTAGGATTAATATTGTGTAAGTTTCACTTTTTCGTTTGTACGTTACGTAGTTTTAAATTCAAGTTTTATAAAAACATAAAAACAAAAACATCATTTTGCAAATAGTGATAGCGTTTATTTAATATTTTTTATCTTTTTAACTTTCTTTAATTTGCATTTAAGCCCCTTTAGTTTATGAGCTTTTTCTGTAGTTATAATAATTCAAATCCCTTTTTCCGTTCAAATCTCTCGATCACTATACGTTTGGTGATCCATTGCATAGCTCGCTGGGACATAACGACCCGGGGAAACACTATACTCCCCAGATCTTCATTGCATTCGCTTCTGAACCGTTGTAAGTTTCTTACGGTCGGCCATTCACAAGTGGCCGGCTTGAGTGAGAAAACTTGAATGTTTGGGAGCGAATCAGACATCGACTCTGCTACTTTAGTCCCCCAACAACTGCCACATGAACACCTCAGAAAATGGACTCACGATCATCCATTAGACAACATCATTGGAAATCCCTCTCGTCCAGTATCCACACGGAAACAATTTGCAACCGATGCCTTATGGTGCTTCTTCAACTCCGTACTCTCAAAGATCGAACCTAAAGATGTTAAAACTACCATGAATGAAGATAGCTGGTTCAATGCCATGCAAGAAGAAATTCATGAGTTTGATCGACTTGATGTATGGGAGTTAGTACCTGCTCCAGATTGTGCTATGATTATTGCTCTAAAATGGATCTTCAAAGTGAAACTTGATGAGCATGGTGATGTGTTGAAGAACAAGGCTCGATTAGTTGCTAAAGGATACCGTCAAGAGGAGGGTATTGAATTTAAAGAATCTTTTGCTCCTGTTGCTCGAATCGAGGCAATTAGAATCTTTTTGGCTAATGCTGCTAGTAAGAACATGGTAGTCTATCAAATGGATGTAAAGACGGCATTTCTGAACGGATATCTTAAAGAAGTCGTCTACGTCAGCCAACCTGAAGGATTTGTAAATCAAGAGCATCCTACTCACGTTTATCGTTTGAAGAAGGCTCTTTACGGTTTAAAGCAAGCTCCAAGGGCATGGTATGATACACTATCAAAGTTTCTTCTATCTACCGGATTTAGCAAAGGAGCAGTTGATCCTACATTGTTCACCAGGAAGTCAGGCAAACATTTAATTCATGTTCAAATTTATGTTGATGATATCATCTTTGCCTCGACTGACCCAATGAGTGTGACCGTTTTTCAAATGAAATGGGTTCAAAATTTCAAATGTCAATGATGGGACAAATGTCATTTTTCTTGGGATTACAAATTTCACAAAGTCCCGGAGGCATCTTCATAAATCAATCTAAATATGCAAATGAGATTTTAAAGAAATTTGGATTTGATTCAAGTGACCCTGTTGACACTCCCATGATTGAACGAACAAAACTAGATGAGGACCACTCAGGAATCATGGTAGACCAAACAAAATATCGTAGTATGATTGGATCCCTGATGTACCTCACAGCTAGTAGACCAGACATCTTGTTCGCCGTTTGCATGTGTGCTAGATACCAGGCTAAGCCTACCAAAAAGCACCTTGAAGCGGTTAAACGGGTCTTTCAGTATCTCCAAAGAACCATCAATATGGGACTTTGGTCCCCGAAGGACACCGGTATGTCACTAACAGCATATGCAGATGCAGATCATGCAGGGTGTCAAGATACTCGTCGAAGTACGTCTGGAGGTGCTCAGTTTTTGGGTGATAAGCTTGTGAGCTGGTCTTCAAAGAAGCAAATGAGTACTTCTATTTCCTCTACAGAGACTGAATACATAGCCATGTCATATTGTTGTGCTCAAATCCTATGGATGAGATCCCAATTATCTGACTATGGCTTTGAATTTAACAAAATCCCTCTGTACTGTGATAATAAAAGTGCTATTGCTCTCTCATGCAACAACGTACAACACTCAAGAGCAAAGCACATCGACATTCGACATCATTTCATCAGGGAGCAAGTTGAAAACGGTGTGGTGGAACTCTACTTTGTGAGGACTGAATACCAGTTAGCAGACATCTTCACCAAAGCTCTTACAAGAGAATGTTTTGAGTTTATTCTTCCACGACTTGGCTTGAAAAGCCTTCAACCAGAAACTCTCAAACGTCTTCAGGAGGAAGACGATGAGTAAAGGTCTATCTTCATCTATCTCTTGTATATATTTATTCGAAAATCAAAATACAAAACTTTCAAAATCCATAAAAATTTGAAAAATTTGTAAAATATTCAAAAAAATAAATAAATAAATAAATTTCTTTTTGTCATGTTTTTCTCGGTTCGATTATATCTACGGTCTTTGTGCTATCATTCAAAGAATGACACGGGACTTTAGATGTTGTTCGAATTTTTATAAAAAAAAAAAAAAAAAAAAAAAAAAAAAAAAAAAAAAAAAAAAAAAATTGGGAGAAAGAGAAACAATGATTTATTGTCATTTCAGACAGTAACCCGCTTTTCAAAGAAAGAACAGAGTCATGCTTTATCATGTTTTCAAATTCCATGCTCTGTTTCTATAAACATTTATCTGCTGAAAACAAACTGCTTTGAAAAATAACTCGGACTCTATTTTTGATAATCATCTGGACTTATTTGTCAAAATATCTATCTCTCAATCAACAACCTATGTCATTGATTGAGGGGGAGAATGATTTCAATTAAATTAAAAGGTTATTTGTCATTCAATTGTTTTCAAAAGATATTCATGCATGTTTAATCAATGGAGTTTAAAGTCTTAATATCCGATCCTTATCAGCTAAAACGTTTTTCATAATCAAGTCACAATTCACCTTAAAAAGCTTTCAAAATCAATTTAAATCTACAGAGATCACAAATCTCAAATGATTTGATAATTGTGATCGGGAGAGAATTTGTGATTTAAATTGAATTTAAACTGATAATTCGGTAAGTGGTTTTATAAGGATGTACAAGCTCTCCTTCCCACATGTGCCAAACGATTTCAAATTTTCAATGCACATGTTGAGGGGGAGCATCTATCTTAAACCTTAAAGATCTGAAAACGTGATCAATTTATATCAATGTGCATGCTCCCTCTAGTATGTGCAAAACTCTTTTCAAACCTCGAGGCACATATTGAGGGGGAGCAACATTGATAAAACCTCATCCTTCCCGAAAATGCTTTATCTACTTGATTTTATTAGGGAAGTGATGTTGATATCTTTTAGAAAATGGAATTCAAAAAGGTTAACTCTTTCTCTTGCCTCCATGTGCAAAACGATTTCAAATACATAATTGATAACGCTACACGCGTCGTTCGGGGTCAAGGAAACTTCCTTTTCTTCGAGCAAGTTTTATAACACCCTAGGCAGTGAACCTAATCGTTGTAGTGTAGTAATTAGGGTAAGCCACGGGTATTGATATCATTCTCTAGGGGAATAGGAATGCTAGTAAGGAGTTACTACGCTAAGGTTAAGGTTGAGGAAGATTATTTTTATCTTTTTATGTTTTATGAAAATGGAAAGGTACGAATCTCGGGTATTGGATTTGGGGGGGGGGGGTGGTATTTCTACCGATTACTTCTACTATTATCTAATTATCTAAACTAAGGTTGTGGGAGTCTATGTCTAATTAATGTGTGCTCGTATGATAGTTTAAAGATGTGTTTACTTAGGTTGTACTACTCCTTAATTATCTCCTATTGATGGTTGAGTTGTCACGTCTTATTCTTAGTTGCGTTGTGTGTCTAAAGTTGTAGGGTATGCGTTTCTCCCTAACACTTTGAACTTACCAAAGGGTCTTGTCTACAAACCCACTAGGGATGATAAACTCCTACTCTAAGGCGCTCTTTGGATGGTTTAGCCTACAACTACTCAGGTAATTATATTCTAAGGTTCACAAAGATGAATCAAGCATTAAGTACACAACGAATGACCTATCGCATTACTAGATCATTAATCAACTAAGATAAGAAACAACCAATCAATATTCAATAATTAAGTTTCATAATTCCTAAGCAAACACACAAATAAATTAGCCGGACATGGAGAACATGCAAGCATACACACAAATAATCAAAGACATAATTGAATTATTGAAGTAAAGACTTATCTTGATGTAAGATAGGGTTTAAAACCCTAAAATACTGTACAAGACACCTTAGGTTCGGTTTTAGGTTTTTACTCCAAAGACTCTCCTCCAAAAGACTGAAAAATGCGGATTCTATATATAAGATTACAATTGCGACGGCGTCACCTTATGTTTAGTGACGCCGTCGTGTCGCCGCCATTAGGGTTTCGTCTTGGCCACGTTAACCTTGCGACGGCGTCACCTTATGTACGTGACGCCGTCCTCTTCAGCTTCTGACGTCGTCTGGATTGCATCTAGGCCGTCTGAGTAGCGACGGCCTACTCTTTTACAACTGGACGTCGTCGCTTGAAAACACGAGTTTTGGGTTCTGGCCCGTCACAATAATTTTGGGACGGCGTCGCAATTAGCTCCTGACGCCGTCGCCTTCTGTTTTCAGCAGCTGTGAGTGTCTCGATTCTGACTTTGGCCATTTTCTTCATATATTCGCGCCTTTTCGTCCAAATAAGTGCCATTCCAGCATTTTGCCTTCAAGAGACCTAAAAAGTGAAAAGGAACGATATTAAGCAATAACGGATACAAAAGTGATCAAATAAGGACTAAAACGACCCCTCAAAATGGTACCTTTTAAAACCTTATCAAATATCCCTACACTTGTTATTTGCTTGTCCTCAAGCAAATGTGCTTTTAGCCAATTAATTTATAAGTTAGGGGTCATGAAGCATTAATTCAAAACGGTCCACAACACATATAAGCCCCGCAAAAGTCATAACAAGCACGGAAATTACATACTAGCACCTCACATGGGGTGTTTGGATACTCACATCTCTCTCAGGTGTATATATGAAATATAACAAATAGGAAATGGAAGATAAACACTCATTAACCGGTCCTAGTACATAGATTACCATAGGCTTGAGAATAGATCAAACCTCCATCGCTTTGGCGTAAGCACCTAGGAAAGACTATCAAAGAGGTCTTTTAAAGGGTTGTAATGTTAGGCTTATGGTAGGGAAACAAAGGGTTTGATGGGATAGGCTATTTAGTGGTGGCAAGTCAAAAATCTCTATGTTAAATGCATATGAAGAATGGCGTTGCTAAGCCAAGACTCGACACTCTAAAACTCTAGATAACGGAAATAAACAAACATAAATTTAAAAGATAGATGTAGGATGGTAGCCCGTATGTTTTGTTTTTTTTTTTTTGTTTTTTTTTTCATACACTTTTACTCTACCATCCTCTAAGATAACATCAAAATACTAGGGATTTATAGGCATATCCCTACACTTGAGTTTTTATTACTCTAACACTAATTTGACCTGATATGAAAAGATCAAAACACTTGGGGTACATTATTACGCAAACAAAGGGAATTTGAATTTTTAACGTTCCCTTCCCGTCATTTCATAAACTTTAACTTTTCCCATGAATCCCAATCATCCCAAAACTGTATACAAAGGATATGACTCGACTTAGAAACTTATGCAAGCAACTAGATAATTGAACTAAGGGTTTAGGGTGATAACAAACATTTGCACTAAAAGTGAGTGCATAAAGGGTAGGCTAAGGCGATTTGGGTGTATATTTGGGGGTGGGGTGTAAACAATGCTCTTCATTGATATTTCGGAAAAACCGAAACATCACGAGAACCGCAAAAAGGATAGGCTCTGAGGGGTTAACTAGGGGTATCGTGTACTAAAGATGAGTACAACGCAAAGGGTGTGGGGGAATTACTCAACCGATATGGAAGAAGTAATTATATTACAGGTATCAAACAAGGGTTATCCTAATGCCTCTTATCATTTAGTTATTCCTAACTACACAAGTGTAGCCTCACTTGCGATCTCGGAATGCATCACAAAACAAGTTCTAGAATCTAATATACTACCGGTTCACACTCTAAGCATTAAAAATGAATGCTTTAATTCCTACTAATCTAAGGGCGATCCTCACATTTTGGTGGAATTTGGGTGGTAAAGGGTTTTTGTGCTAGTCATGCAACTTCCTATCCATGAGACGCTTTTGTTAAGACTAATGGCCCACTCTTATATATCATAAAAAATTTTAAATTTGGTGCCAAAATTACCCTAACCGACATTTTCTCATGGTTTATTACACAATCACAATTGGACAAAGCAAATAGTCAAGGATAAGCATAGTTTCAAAGTTCCCATTTTATTTTCCCTCCCTACACTTAAACTGAACATTGTCCCCAATGTTCCCCGAAAGTATCAAAGTTATGATAAAAGAAGGTAATTAAAAACGAAAGAAACTAATACTCCCCTGATTAGCTCGGTAGGATCCGTGTAAAGTGGTGGTTAAATTCTTTTCAAGAAGAATTATTGCGTGAAAAGCTCCTTCCAATCTTATGTAACTTCTTCTTGACAAACTAAACCTGCACACTTAAAGAAAACAAACGAAACCTTCGCGTAAAATCGGCGGTAATAATATATATAAGACTCGATTTAAACTAGGATATAATGCTTGTGGAATGGATGTTTACAGAATTTCTAAGAAAATTAAGACCTGGAAAATTCCAAAAATTTATAAGTAGCTCAGAAAACGAGAAAAAGTAATCTGATGTTTTTACTCCTTCCTGACGCCGTCAGGTTGCAATCCTGACGCCGTCAGGTTATCCTGACAAAAACTGTTCTGCGATTTCCTGAAAAAAATTCTGGAAAATTTACATCTTTAGAATCTGGAAAAATTTCTGCAAAACATCCATTATGACTCGATACAAGCATTTGACTCGAACAAACAAACATAAATATCTTTTAGTTAATTGTTATTCTCATGTTTACATTTCTTTTGAAAACGTGTGTAATCCTCCCTACACTTATCCTTTATGTAAAATACCTTTATATGCAATTAAGACGAGGTTAAAAACAAAATAAAGCATTTTTACAAATTTAAACATGAGGATAAACAATTAATAAAAGATATAAGACACTAACAAGCAAACAATTAAACATCGGTTGCCTCCCACGAAGCGCTTTTCTTTATTTAAGAGTCTTGTAGCTAGACTCGTAGTCGTGCTCCTACGTTTCCTCACGCATCCTTTCGTGCTCATACTTAAGCCATTCCAACGCTCTTTCATTCTTTTTGTAATCATCTCCTAATTCAAGGCATTTTTTGTAATATCGCTTAGTTTTCTCATATGGGTACCTAAGCCCACTCTGCTTATCCCTTTCACTAAGCAATGGAATAGGGGTCATTCTATTACAAACCTCGATGTCCTTATGTTTAAACCTAGGATGAGCGCGTGGCATTTGGTAGATGAAATCTTCAACTTCATCATAGAATGTAATTAGACCATCAATCATCCGTTCATTCAACCTAGTCAATTTCTTGAAAGGTTTTCCAAAAATTACTTGAGTGAGGTCCTTATCTATAAATTCTCCTAAATCTTCTAATACCATGAACTCTACCAAATAAGCAAAACTTCCGACAAACACGTGCAAATAAATGATTGCTTCAACAACATTGTTCCCTTGATAAGTTAACTCATTGACCTTGATTTTGTTGTATAGGTCCCTTGAGATTAAGTTTAAAGGTAAGAATGAATTCAAATAAGCATCGAACCCTTCTAGTCCTATTTTGCAAGGGAATTGCATGTTAAAGGGGCCATCTCTCTCAATCCTACACCTAGGGTCAAAACATTGGGAGGGGTCTTCCTCAATTTCATTAATGACCTCTCCGCTATCAAATGCCTCACCATAATCAAATTCCTCATCAGAATCGGAGTAATAGAAAGGACTTTGTTGTTGCCAATTCTCATTATGCCCTAGGTGATTACCAAAATGGTGAGTGGGTGAAGGGTTTTGTGGGATTGCGTTCTCAATCTCGGGATTGGGAACGGGTAGAGTGAAGAATCTTCGATGGAAGATACGGATCATGTTGAGTGATGGTTTTTACGAACGAGGGTCACGAAGAAGGGGGATAGACTAAGAGAAAGCTAAAAATGAGAAAAAAGTTTACTTGATAGGAATCAAGCAAAGAAACCTAAACGAGGTGGACTACTAACTAGCTATTCTATTCCCCGGCAGCGGCGCCAAAAACTTGATAACGCTACACGCGTCGTTCGGGGTCAAGGAAACTTACTTTTCTTCGAGCAAGTTTTATAACACCCTAGGCAGTGAACCTAATCGTTGTAGTGTAGTAATTAGGGTAAGCCACAGGTATTGATATCGTTCTCTAGGGGAATAGGAATGCTAGTAAGGAGTTACTACGCTAAGGTTAAGGTTGAGGAAGATTATTTTTTATCTTTTTATGTTTTATGAAAATGGAAAGGTACGAATCTCGGGTATTGGATTTGGGGGGGGGGTTGGTATTTCTACCGATTACTTCTACTATTATCTAATTATCTAAACTAAGGTTGTGGGAGTCTATGTCTAATTAATGTGTGCTCGTATGATAGTTTAAAGATGTGTTTACTTAGGTTGTACTACTACTTAATTATCTCCTATTGATGGTTGAGTTGTCACGTCTTATTCTTAGTTGCGTTGTGTGTCTAAAGTTGTAGGGTATGCGTTTCTCCCTAACTCTTTGAACTTACCAAAGGGTCTTGTCTACAAACCTACTAGGGATGATAAACTCCTACTCTAAGGCGCTCTTTGGATGGTTTAGCCTACAACTACTCAGGTAATTATATTCTAAGGTTCACAAAGATGAATCAAGCATTAAGTACACAACGAATGACCTATCGCATTACTAGATCATTAATCAACTAAGATAAGAAACAACCAATCAATATTCAATAATTAAGTTTCATAATTCCTAAGCAAACACACAAATAAATTAGCCGGACATGGAGAACATGCAAGCATACACACAAATAATCAAAGACATAATTGAATTATTGAAGTAAAGACTTATCTTGATGTAAGATAGGGTTTAAAACCCTAAAATACTGTACAAGACACCTTAGGTTCGGTTTTAGGTTTTTACTCCAAAGACTCTCCTCCAAAAGACTGAAAAATGCGGATTCTATATATAAGATTACAATTGCGACGGCGTCACCTTATGTTTAGTGACGCCGTCGTGTCGCCGCCATTAGGGTTTCGTCTTGGCCACGTTAACCTTGCGACGGCGTCACCTTATGTACGTGACGCCGTCCTCTTCAGCTTCTGACGTCGTCTGGATTGCATCTAGGCCGTCTGAGTAGCGACGGCCTACTCTTTTACAACTGGACGTCGTCGCTTGAAAACACGAGTTTTGGGTTCTGGCCCGTCACAATAATTTTGGGACGGCGTCGCAATTAGCTCCTGACGCCGTCGCCTTCTGTTTTCAGCAGCTGTGAGTGTCTCGATTCTGACTTTGGCCATTTTCTTCATATATTCGCGCCTTTTCGTCCAAATAAGTGCCATTCCAGCATTTTGCCTTCAAGAGACCTAAAAAGTGAAAAGGAACGATATTAAGCAATAACGGATACAAAAGTGATCAAATAAGGACTAAAACGACCCCTCAAAATGGTACCTTTTAAAACCTTATCAATAATGCACATGTTGAGGGGGAGCTCTTATTCTAAAAATATCAAAAACAATTCAGGTGCAAAATGCTTTGATAATATATCACAAGCATCTGGATTGATTCTCAAATGGTTTTCAATTGGTTTCTATGGCAGATGAACAATACCAAATAGACCGACCAACTTTACTTATGTATGGTGATATAAGGATGATAAGGTTAGGTATGTGTTCCCATGATCCGCCAGAACCAGAGGGATCTACCCAGGGACTATCCACTAGTTAGTGTAGGGTTCTTAGGTTCGATGATAAAAGGAGAAAAATGAGATATGGGAAGAGTGCGGACTGAGACTGAGCTAATACTGGAATAAACCCAACAAGGTTCTAGCTATGAAGTCTCGGTAAGCACTGAAGGGGTTGAAGAATGAAAAAGAATTGAATGAGAAAAGGGTGAAAACAAATAGCCCTCCATATATTCAACCTTAGGGCAGAAACCGGGTTCAATTCATATGCTACTGATGGTAACATCGGTATTGAAGACAAGACGTCATGGACCCAGTGACGCACTGCACCTCAACTTTCCAAACCACTCAAGTTCCTCTTAAAAGGACTTGTTTCATTCTCACGGGGAACCGACATTATCTAACGACTTTCTCTTAGAGATTGTTGATATTGAAGATGGAGGCCCTCTCCTAGTCTCCGATATAGGATCCAAATATGCACAAAATTGAGTCTAGAGCCACGAGATCATCAATAAATCTCATTAGGACACTTTCAATGAAGACTCTTGATGAGTGTCTAAATACTCATCATTTTTATAACATTTAAACTGCAAAATCATCTGAAAACACTCAGAAACACATCAAAATGATCAAAATATCACAAATCAGTGTTTTATGAGTTTTAAATGCAAAAATATCAAAATCAGATGAAAAACGTATCAAATTTACAAAAATTGCAGTTTTAGTCCCCCAAGTTTCAAAAATTGTCAAAAACAGTCCCTGAGCACAAAATTTCAAAAGAAAAGTCACCAAAGGTCCTTTTAAAATCAAAAGTTGTCAAATTTAGTCCTTTGGTGAAAAATATGAAAAGTTTGAGAAAATTACAAAAATGGTCCTCCAAGTTTGAAAATTGGCAAAATTGGCCCTCGGAAAATCTGAAAATGGCAACTTTGGTCCTTGCATTATTAAACTTTGTCATTTTTAGTCCTTTGAGCAACTTTTCAGATTTGGCAGCAATGGTCCTTATAATTTCAGAATCTACAAATGAGCCCTTGTCATTAATACCTTATAACACCCAATTTTGGACCCTTAAGCCCATTTGACCCCCCTGTCATAATCCATTTTGGACCCCTTGATATTAACATACCCTGGTCAGTCAACCATGGCAGTCAAACCCCACTGTTGGCGCCAAAGTCCTTCCTTCAACACCTGCTCCTGAAATCACTCACCCTATCCACCCCCCTCCTCACCATTCACATTTCCATGTCCCCTCATCCTCCACACAACTCCAAATATCATTAATTGCAACCCTTCCCCCAACACTCAACCCCTACACCTGCTAAAGTCCAATTTGGCGCCAAAAACAATCAAACGGTCAAAAATGCTCCAAGTCATCCAAATTCTATTTTTATTGGTGGGAAATGCTAAAGTCAAGTGGAGGAGTTGATTGAAGTATAAAAAGGGAGAGAAGAGAAGCTAGAAAGAGTAGTAGCTAGTTTTTAGAATTCTCTTTAATGTCGTTTTTAGAGTAGATAATGTAGTTTAGTTCAAAATCTGTTATATCTTGTATTATTGTATCAAATTCAAGTAATCTTATCAGTTTTATCTAATTTTAAGCTCAAAATTCAAAAGTTGTGTTCATTGCTAATTTTTCATGCTCACTGTTGGAATTGTGCTTTTCAAACTTCCATGCTCAAAACTATAGCAGCTTATTTTTAAGCTTCTATAAGCTTACCTAAACCTTTCTTAGCTTTTTATGAATTTACCTTTAAGTTTTAAGCAAGTTTGTTCCAAAGTCAATAAAAGTCAACATAAGTCAAAACGGGTCATATTGTGAGTCAAATTAGTTGGGTTTAATTTCTGTTCTCAAATTGTTGTTTGAATAAGTTTAATATAAGTTTTAAGCATAATCTCATTAAGGTTTAAAGTTTAAAATGCATTTTGTAGTTATAAAGGGGTGTTTGGTTTAAGCTTATTTGAAGTCTAAAACAAGTTTTTTACCCACTTTGACTCTCAAAGTCAAAGTGGTCTTAGGTCTAAATCAGTTTTTAAAGTTGAGTTGAGCTTAAGTTTAGCAAGTTTGCAAGTTTGGTTGAGACTTGAAAACAAAACAAAAGCTCAAACCCCTTCTGTCTACTGTTTTAAACAGCAGCTGTACCAGCTGTTTGCACCTCTTTTTCACGGCTTATTTTGGGTCAAAAACTTTTCTAAATTGCTTTTATCACATCTCCACATACCCCTCTAGACTTAGGTATAGTTTATATGCATCTAGGATAACTTTAGGTTAGTTAAATCTTGCTTCAAAATCTGTCAAAAAAACCCATTCTGCCACTGTTACTGTAGCAGCTGCATGTTTTCTTAGTTTTAGCTTATTTTAGTGTTCCCCATTAGCTTATTTAGGTTTCCTTAGTAGCTTATTAAGTACTAAAGATTAGGTGAGTTAGTTTTTAGCTTATCTTTTGCTTATTGTATGTTCTTTTAGCCTTTTAGAATATATTATCATCCCTTTTAGCTTTAGTTGCTCTTAGCATAGCTTGTTATCCCAACTGCTTATTCCCTTAATTCTAGTGCTCCTTTTCTTTTTGTTCCCTGAGCTTATTTCAGTTGCAACATAGTTCATGAATGCTTGTTTCATTTGCTTATTCACTAATGATAGCTTAAACTTTGTTAAGACAAGAGCTCATCTTTCTTTTCACAACTGATGGACTTAAGCAGTTGCAAAACTGCTTATTCCAAGGTTTTAGTAAAAGTGTTTTCACAAAAAAGTTCAGTTTTCATCTTATAAGCAAGTGGCAAAAAGAAAATTTAAAAAAAAATAGTTTGAAAAAAAGGTGCAGGGGTGGGATTCGACCCCCTGACCTCTTGCTCAAACACACAACACCACGCTCAACACCAACTGCCCTAGGGACTTTGATCATTCATCTCTTGCAATACTTAATATTTAACTATTAGTTACAGTTTATACCTTATTAGCTTATTTGCTTATTAGGAGCTTATTTTGTTAAGTAGTATACACCTTTTTTATTTTTCTTAAAACCAGTTTTACTTAAAGTATTTTCTGAGAAAATTTCAGATTTTTCTAAAATCATTTAGTATTTTTAATTATTAAATTAGATTAAATTAGTTTTTAATTCGTAATAAATAATTTAAAAGTCGAAAAAATACCCGGCTTTTTCCTAAAATTTTCTTTTGTCATGTAGTACGTAAGAAAATTAGTTTTATACTCGTAGGCCTTTTATTTCATAAAATTTACGTTTTATCTTGCGCTCCAGCGCCATTTTCGTAAATAACGCTCGTTTTAGTTTTAAGTTACGTTTTTAGATATTTTAAGTTTACGTTTTAGTTAAAATAGTTTATTTAAGATATTTTGTTTTATAAAATCAACAAAAACATCATTGTAAAAATAGTGATAGCGTTTATTTAATAGATTTTATCTTTTTAATTTTCTTAATTTGCATTTAAGTCGCTTTTATTTATTTCCTTTTTCAGTAGTGTATTATTCAATCCTAATCCTTTCTGATCGCTATCATTAGTGGTCATTCTACCGTCTGATCATGTGTTTAACACACCATTGAGTCTCCGTGGGACATAACGACCCGGGAATCCCCTGTATTCTCTGATCTTAATTGTATTTGTGTCTGAGCTGTTTTAAGTCTGTTTTGACTTGACGGTTTTGCGCAGATCAAAATTTTGGCGCCGCTGCCGGGGAGGCTTTAGCGTGTGTTTAGCCTTTTTCAGATCCATTCTTGCACATACCCCATCTTTTGTAAAAGTTTTTTGTAAAGTTTTCAAAAAATCCAAAAAGTTCATTAACACTTTTCCTGAAGTGTTATCAACACCAAAAATATTTTCATTCTTTGTTTTTTGCAATATGTTTTTCAAAAATCCAAAAATATCCATCCTTTATCCTCCAATCTGTTTAATTCTATATTTCTTTATCCTCAAACCTGTTTAATTCTCCATCCTTTATCCTCTAATCCGTTTAATTCTTCATCTCTTATCCCTCTTATCTGTTTAATTCTCTATGTCATGGTATTTGACATGTTCCTGGTGTGGAGGTCCATTTAACGGTGGAAATTGTCGGCGATGTACCAATGTGGGTTTCGGAGACAAGTTTGTCGATAATCCCGATCCCATTTCAAATGAAACACCCGATTTTTCCTACCTACCTCCACAGCCCCAATACGAATCCTACTCATGCGAGTTTTGTGGGAATGATTCTCATTACGGTTTTGATTGTCCACCACAGGTCCCGCTTGTCTATGAGCCGGAACCGTGTTACAATCAGAACTTTGGTGAAAGTTATTTTCCCAATTATCTCTGTTGTGAGAATTGCGGGGGTCCTCATGAGACTTTTGAATGTCAACCGATGAATCAAACTTTTCAAAATTCCAATTCTCCCGGTTTTGACAATTTCCAACCCCCGCAGTATTCCATCAGTCATCAGATTTCCGAGCCTTCACAGCACTTCAATGATTACGAGGAGTGCAATCTTCCTCAAAGTTCTGAAGAAATACGCATTCTAAAGAAACTGCAAATGAAAAGAATGGTGTGTAAGCTTCAGCAGATGAACATAAGAGTCCGATATGATGACGATGATGATGAGGATAGTATTCCAATGAAGGAATACTATGATTGTGACGAGGAGAGTGTTACTCAATTGAACGATATCATTTCTCAACTCCCTCAGTCTATTGCTATCACACCTTTCTTACCTTTTATTTCTTCCAAAGACTCTCTCATAATGGGGGACGAGCCTCTTAGCACTATTCCAGAAATGGAATCGTCTAGTGTTGAGGACCTTATCCCGATCCCAAGTGAGTCTGAGGGAATTCTTGACAAAGAGTGTGATGTGTTTTCTCCTCTTACAAATAATCTTGTTGAGACTTTCTCAGATTTTGACAGTGATTATAGTGATGCCGATTCTTTATATTCTAAAGACATAGAATTTATTGATGCATCACTTCCACTTTCCGAGATCGTCAACTTAGAAGAGGATGTTGACCATGTTGTTTCCACAACAATTCATACGACTATCACTAATCCCTTATTCGAATTCGATTCTGAATTTACTCTAAATTCAGTTAATCCAATCTTTGATAGTGATGAGTCTGACACGGAGACTATAATGGACGAGGTGCATATTTATAGCCCACGAAGTACCGCACATGTCCCACCTCCGTATATTCTTTATGAGGAGTTCGCCGGTGAACTCACTCATATCATATCTCCGCTGGAGTATGATTGCGTGGATGGCAAAAATCATGATCGGGGGGAGAGAATCTCAATTTGCATAGTTATGACAAATCTTCCCACCCATCCTCCCGAGATGCCTTCCAACCCAAAGAGCTCAACCAATAAAATCCAAATAAGTGCAACTGCACTTAATCCCGAGGAAGAAGATCTAGTTATGATTGTTATCATGATCTTCCTTCTTTTCTTCACCTACTTGGTGACTTCCTCTCTTCTTCACTCCTTCGGGAATGAAGACACTATCTTTGACCCAGGCATTTTCATTTATCATCTGTGAGCCGGGTCTGTTTCTCTTTATCTCATCGGTGTGGAACTTTCACGTGCTTCAATGTTTATCCAAACATTTTTGAATGAAAGTCCGATGGAGATTGTTTCTTCCACTTTGCTTCCCCATGAACCAATTAATGCGGGGTCGAGTCAAGCTAGCGACTCGGAAATCAAAAACAGTAGCACACGCCATATGGGTTTTCACCCATATTTCTGTCTTCTTACCCCTTTCTACCACCTAAGTGTGGGGGTGATACCCCACATGTTATATATATATATATATATTATCTAAAAAAAAAAAAAAAAAAAAAAAAAAAAAAAAAAAAAAAAAATCATCTTTCTAAATAATGGCCGTAGTATTTCCCTTTTACGTTCTTTGTTTCGGCATAACCGCCGGTACTTTGAATATT
This sequence comes from Chrysanthemum seticuspe, assembly GCA_019973895.1. Lineage (NCBI taxonomy): Eukaryota > Viridiplantae > Streptophyta > Magnoliopsida > Asterales > Asteraceae > Chrysanthemum > Chrysanthemum seticuspe. Next base: position 22,371,176 of record BPTQ01000001.1, read on the forward strand.
GAGGGCAATATTCATTTCTAAGTGTGGGGGGGAATTCTCGCGAATTTCATATATTATTTACCCAATTCCCCCGTTTTTGGCCAAAAATTTTTTTTGGAGTAAGTGTTCTACACTTACTCATTTGGTTATCAGTCCGCCTTGTCTAATAGACAAAAGGATTGGCTAATCCAGGAGCAAACGGCTCTTGGTAAAGATTTCTCAAATCCGTTTATATGGCTTGCAATTTGCCCAAAATTGTATGGTTCTTCAGCTCCCCATCATCCTCAAAAGATAATGAGTTGGCTAGCCCGCAAGTTTATGGCTTGTGGTAAAGGCAGTGGAAAAACCATAATTGGTAATCAGCTCACCAAAGATAATATTGATAATTTATCTAAGAGTTGGCTAGTCCAGAAGGGTACGGCTTCTGGTAAAGACAAAATCAAATCCGTTGAAAGCTGGTGGTTTGCTCAAAATCACATGGTTATCGGTGTACCATGGTTCTTACTTGAACTGAAACATTTGGCTACTCCAGAAGTAATGGCTTTTGGTAAAGAGTTTCAAATCCATTATATTTTCTCAAATCATTGCTAGGGACTAGCAATATCTCAGTGTGGGGGATTGATGAGTGTCTAAATACTCATCATTTTTATAACATTTAAACTGCAAAATCATCTGAAAACACTCAGAAACACATCAAAATGATCAAAATATCACAAATCAGTGTTTTATGAGTTTTAAATGCAAAAATATCAAAATCAGATGAAAAACGTATCAAATTTACAAAAATTGCAGTTTTAGTCCCCCAAGTTTCAAAAATTGTCAAAAACAGTCCCTGAGCACAAAATTTCAAAAGAAAAGTCACCAAAGGTCCTTTTAAAATCAAAAGTTGTCAAATTTAGTCCTTTGGTGAAAAATATGAAAAGTTTGAGAAAATTACAAAAATGGTCCTCCAAGTTTGAAAATTGGCAAAATTGGCCCTCGGAAAATCTGAAAATGGCAACTTTGGTCCTTGCATTATTAAACTTTGTCATTTTTAGTCCTTTGAGCAACTTTTCAGATTTGGCAGCAATGGTCCTTATAATTTCAGAATCTACAAATGAGCCCTTGTCATTAATACCTTATAACACCCAATTTTGGACCCTTAAGCCCATTTGACCCCCCTGTCATAATCCATTTTGGACCCCTTGATATTAACATACCCTGGTCAGTCAACCATGGCAGTCAAACCCCACTGTTGGCGCCAAAGTCCTTCCTTCAACACCTGCTCCTGAAATCACTCACCCTATCCACCCCCCTCCTCACCATTCACATTTCCATGTCCCCTCATCCTCCACACAACTCCAAATATCATTAATTGCAACCCTTCCCCCAACACTCAACCCCTACACCTGCTAAAGTCCAATTTGGCGCCAAAAACAATCAAACGGTCAAAAATGCTCCAAGTCATCCAAATTCTATTTTTATTGGTGGGAAATGCTAAAGTCAAGTGGAGGAGTTGATTGAAGTATAAAAAGGGAGAGAAGAGAAGCTAGAAAGAGTAGTAGCTAGTTTTTAGAATTCTCTTTAATGTCGTTTTTAGAGTAGATAATGTAGTTTAGTTCAAAATCTGTTATATCTTGTATTATTGTATCAAATTCAAGTAATCTTATCAGTTTTATCTAATTTTAAGCTCAAAATTCAAAAGTTGTGTTCATTGCTAATTTTTCATGCTCACTGTTGGAATTGTGCTTTTCAAACTTCCATGCTCAAAACTATAGCAGCTTATTTTTAAGCTTCTATAAGCTTACCTAAACCTTTCTTAGCTTTTTATGAATTTACCTTTAAGTTTTAAGCAAGTTTGTTCCAAAGTCAATAAAAGTCAACATAAGTCAAAACGGGTCATATTGTGAGTCAAATTAGTTGGGTTTAATTTCTGTTCTCAAATTGTTGTTTGAATAAGTTTAATATAAGTTTTAAGCATAATCTCATTAAGGTTTAAAGTTTAAAATGCATTTTGTAGTTATAAAGGGGTGTTTGGTTTAAGCTTATTTGAAGTCTAAAACAAGTTTTTTACCCACTTTGACTCTCAAAGTCAAAGTGGTCTTAGGTCTAAATCAGTTTTTAAAGTTGAGTTGAGCTTAAGTTTAGCAAGTTTGCAAGTTTGGTTGAGACTTGAAAACAAAACAAAAGCTCAAACCCCTTCTGTCTACTGTTTTAAACAGCAGCTGTACCAGCTGTTTGCACCTCTTTTTCACGGCTTATTTTGGGTCAAAAACTTTTCTAAATTGCTTTTATCACATCTCCACATACCCCTCTAGACTTAGGTATAGTTTATATGCATCTAGGATAACTTTAGGTTAGTTAAATCTTGCTTCAAAATCTGTCAAAAAAACCCATTCTGCCACTGTTACTGTAGCAGCTGCATGTTTTCTTAGTTTTAGCTTATTTTAGTGTTCCCCATTAGCTTATTTAGGTTTCCTTAGTAGCTTATTAAGTACTAAAGATTAGGTGAGTTAGTTTTTAGCTTATCTTTTGCTTATTGTATGTTCTTTTAGCCTTTTAGAATATATTATCATCCCTTTTAGCTTTAGTTGCTCTTAGCATAGCTTGTTATCCCAACTGCTTATTCCCTTAATTCTAGTGCTCCTTTTCTTTTTGTTCCCTGAGCTTATTTCAGTTGCAACATAGTTCATGAATGCTTGTTTCATTTGCTTATTCACTAATGATAGCTTAAACTTTGTTAAGACAAGAGCTCATCTTTCTTTTCACAACTGATGGACTTAAGCAGTTGCAAAACTGCTTATTCCAAGGTTTTAGTAAAAGTGTTTTCACAAAAAAGTTCAGTTTTCATCTTATAAGCAAGTGGCAAAAAGAAAATTTAAAAAAAAATAGTTTGAAAAAAAGGTGCAGGGGTGGGATTCGACCCCCTGACCTCTTGCTCAAACACACAACACCACGCTCAACACCAACTGCCCTAGGGACTTTGATCATTCATCTCTTGCAATACTTAATATTTAACTATTAGTTACAGTTTATACCTTATTAGCTTATTTGCTTATTAGGAGCTTATTTTGTTAAGTAGTATACACCTTTTTTATTTTTCTTAAAACCAGTTTTACTTAAAGTATTTTCTGAGAAAATTTCAGATTTTTCTAAAATCATTTAGTATTTTTAATTATTAAATTAGATTAAATTAGTTTTTAATTCGTAATAAATAATTTAAAAGTCGAAAAAATACCCGGCTTTTTCCTAAAATTTTCTTTTGTCATGTAGTACGTAAGAAAATTAGTTTTATACTCGTAGGCCTTTTATTTCATAAAATTTACGTTTTATCTTGCGCTCCAGCGCCATTTTCGTAAATAACGCTCGTTTTAGTTTTAAGTTACGTTTTTAGATATTTTAAGTTTACGTTTTAGTTAAAATAGTTTATTTAAGATATTTTGTTTTATAAAATCAACAAAAACATCATTGTAAAAATAGTGATAGCGTTTATTTAATAGATTTTATCTTTTTAATTTTCTTAATTTGCATTTAAGTCGCTTTTATTTATTTCCTTTTTCAGTAGTGTATTATTCAATCCTAATCCTTTCTGATCGCTATCATTAGTGGTCATTCTACCGTCTGATCATGTGTTTAACACACCATTGAGTCTCCGTGGGACATAACGACCCGGGAATCCCCTGTATTCTCTGATCTTAATTGTATTTGTGTCTGAGCTGTTTTAAGTCTGTTTTGACTTGACGGTTTTGCGCAGATCAACTCTCTGTTTCACTAAATGTGGAAAGAGAGATTATATCTTGAGTCCTACGCATTATCCTTGTGGTATTGCCAGAACATCCGAGTGATATGTGAACATATTCACAATGAAGATGGAAAGCCTTCTGGAGCCAACATCAAACAAGCTCCTGGTAGGTGGCATGTAAGATCTATTAAATAGATCAACCATGTGACAACTGAACAGAAACAATAGGGCGATTCAATCTTTTGAATCAATCCTGGTTCAGGTTATGGATTGACGGATACCTTTGAAAAACCGGTCAGTGTGCTTAAAACTCTTTTCTTTAGCACATCGACCGTGTTCAAATATTTCATATCAAAAGGTGTTTTATGATTGATAATTGATTTTCATTAAAACCTTCGTTGTATTGCAAAAACAATTTCTATTGAGAAATACACGATTGTTTTTCAAATCTCTTTTCATCAATCAGTGAATCTCTATTCGCTGGTTCACTCACTTCGTGTTGTCTTCTTTGAGACGTTCTGGTTTGAGAACAGCTAGAGCAGCTGCGAAACCCTGTCAAGGAAATTCTTTGGAATTATACCTGATCACAGGCATTACTTATACTGATCAACGGGGAACCGTGGGCCGTGTACCTCAATTCAACGAAAGTGATCAAAGAAACTTTCGTGCGCTTTATTGCTAAATGTTTTATGCAGGTATGCCCGACGTTTGCAGCTGATCAGAATGAAGCGGTCAATCCAAAGCCGCATGCTCACACAATACATTCATTTCTCAAGAAATCATGATAAGTGCATCAATGACTCTGATATTTTCACCCCATGCTTCTGCTTCGCTGCTGCCAATATCATGAATCAACGAAAGCTTCCGCTACTCTGATGAGAAGATTTCATGATCCAGAATGTGAGCATGTCGGTCCGAAAGTCACAACATCATATAATACCAACACCATAATGGATGTCTCAGAGATTTTTGTTAGCTGATGATCTCAAAAGCTGGCTCAAAATTATTATCACGTGGATCAGTAAAAGACCTCCACTTGGATTAACCAATCATGCAATGAGAAGAATCAATGACTACGAGCTTCGGAGCAAAGTACTACATCAAGAATGCAAGAACAATTTTTAATGTAATATCTGTTTGTATTCAATGTAATTTTAGTATCTGTTTGAGGTGACCTCCCTTAGGGGGAGATTGTTATAAATTAGAAATTCCAGGTATTAAAGAGTCGGTCACCTCAAGTATATGTAATCGTTAGAAAGCTCGTAGTCGTAGTTCTTTTAAGTTAAGTAGTATTTAGTTAAGTAACACCGTGGAGGACGGACGGGTCTTTACCCACTGTATGCCTGATCCACAGCCCGTTGTGTGGCGTTTTATTGTAAGACTATAAATACTCTCTACCTTCCAAGGTAGAGAGTTGGAGCTCATAATAAGATTTTTCTTTCTCTCACTAAAGTTCCCAAACCTCTAACTTTCTCTCTCTAAAACTCTTGTATACGCCTACTAGTACTCATGGTTTGATGTGTATGTGAAATCCAATATCCAACACATGTGAAGATGGTTGATTGGATAATGTCCTGTTTGACTGGTGTTGCTTTTTCTATATGTATTAATGGAGACAGATGTGGATACTTTAAGAGTGGGAGGGGGCTAAGGCAAGGGGATTCTATGTCCCCTTACCTTTTCACATTAGTTATGGAGATGCTCACATTGATAGTGCAGAGAAGAGTTGAGAATAATAACCATTTCAAGTAGCACTGGGGTTGTAAGGATCTTAAGCTAACACAATTATGCTTTGCAGATGATCTCCTTATGTTGTGTAATGGAGATTATAAATCTGTTAGTGTGCTGAAAGAGGGATTAATGGAATTTAGTGGTATATCTGGACTGAAGCCTAATATGAATAAAAGTACCATTTTCTTTGGTAGTGTTAAAGAAGCTGGATGATTGGTTGTTGAACCGTCAAGTTTAATCACACAAGCTAACCACTTGTGAATGGCTAACCGTAATAAACTTAAAACTGCTCAGAAACCAATGCAATGAAGATCTGGAGAATATAGTGGATTCCTGGGTCGTTAAGTCCCACGGAGACTGAATGGTGTTTCAAAACTTTCAGATGATAGAATGATCACTAAGGATAGTGATCAGTAAGGATTTTGATTGATAACTACACTACTAATTGATTGGAATAGAATTGGATACAGAATTGTAAAGCACAACAATCAGATAAGACAAACGTAAATACGTACGATTAAAAACTACGTAAACGTACAAAATAAAACGTGAGTTTTAAGAAATAAAAGACCTAAAAATATGAAAATGATATTTTTGGAATCCTAAAAATAAAAGAAAATTATTAGAAAAAGAAAATTATTTTTACAACTATTTATTTAATTATTATTAATTAAAAACTATTTCTAACTATTTAATAATACTCTAAAAAAAAGGAAAATATGAAACAAAGCTAGAAAATTAAAATTATGATTTAGAAAAATCTAAAATATAATAAAACTTATTTTAAAACTGAAATTATATTTTTTACACTTTTTATCTATTTATTACTAATTAATTATTATTTAAAATACACTTAAATACAAGAAAATATAAAATTAACCTGGAAAAATAAAATTTTAACTTAGAAAAATCTAGAATATAATAAAACTAATTTTAAAACTGAAAAGATATTTTTTATGCTTTTTAATTATTTATTACTAATTATTTAATACTTTTAACTATTTAAAATTATAATAAATACTAAATAAACAGAGAAAATTATGAAACTTTTTCTATAAATATCTTAAGGTGACAGGAAACTAAGAAAATTATAAAAACAAGAAGTGCTTAATAATAAGCTGAAAAGAAAAATCAAAAAGCTAATTTCTATTAAATAAATGCTATCACTATATTAAAAATGATGTTTTGTGGATTTTCTTTTTGAAAACTAGTTAACTACTGATATTAAGCTACTTTAATAAAAACAAAAATTTTACAAACTAAAAATAAGCTATTTAAAGAGCTTATGAGCTAATTAGTTAAGCTAATGAGCTTATTTGATGTTTTTAAGCTCAAACAAGCTTACAAGCTGGAACAAAAGCTGAAATAAGATGAAACAAGCTACAAGCTACTCAAATGAAGCTAAAAGACACAAAGAAGCATACTGATAAGCTAGGAATAAGCAGATAAGCACTTATGCTATACTGAGAAGTGGACAGATCTAAAAGCCACTTGCAGCCCTAGTAAATAAGCTGCAAAGTACAAGATTAAGCTTGGGGCCTCAAGATGACTTGGTTGGCTTTCCAAAGAACCAAATTTCACAAGCTAAAGCTAACAGAAGAGCTCTGTGTAAGCTTGTGAAAGTGACTAGCTCAACTGTGCACAGGGCATCATTTCAGACAAGGTGCTCAAAAGAAGCTAAGTAATAAGCACTTAATAAGCTAAATAGAAGATATGAAAAATACTAGGATAAAGCTGAGCAACTAGATTTTGATATCCCAAAAGCTCAAAACATAAAACTCAAAGTTAAGCCCTATATAAAATAATCTATTTTATTCAAAAACGACCAAATGGAAAATTTTGACTTTTATATTAAACACTAATGTTGACTTTGATGAACTTTAAGCTGATCCTACTCACTTAATATGTTGTAATAAGGTGAATTAAGACTGGTTTGAGCAATATAAACAACTTATGAACACACAATCATGATCATGGATCATGAAAATCCAACAGTTAACACAAGATGTGATCAAAAGCTAATTTTGACTTTTTTACAAACAAAGACTGGTTTTTCTTGTTGAAATGAGATATTAGGACCAAGTGATATAAACAACAAACAAGGACACTATCTTGAAAACCCTTTAACTCAGTTAACAAAGCAAAACCAAACAAACCTTATTGAGACTGTTTTGGTGATTTTCAAAGATTATCACAGATTCAGTCCATGCATTTGATTAATAACCATATATTTTCATATACTGAAACTAAATAAACATTAAACAACATCAATAACAACATAAAACTTATTAATAACACTTATACTAATTTGACTGTCAAACTATTTTTTTTAACAACTATAAATTAAAAAGAACAAACAACTGGTTTTATTGCTTAATTATATTTAACTATGACTAATAAACATGAACAAACAGAAATTTAAGCTAATGAGCAACTTTAACAGTGAAATGCCAAAATGGAAAATTAAGCTTACAAGTTGGATTCCAAGTAAAAGCTGAGAACCAAAGCACAAGACCAATCCTAATAGCTTTCCACAAAGCTTCTAACCCAAGGGCAATCCTGTATTTACCCTGCTCCAGCTTTGATCATCATTTCTTGTGATTTTTTTATTTTTCAACTATTTTTTTAGTATTTTTAGTATTTTTCTCTTTTTGGTACTAGACTGAGTTTTAAGGTTTCTAATAGCTTTTAAAAGCTATCTAGGAGCTTAAGTGATCTTACTCAGTCCATAAAAACAACTAACAACAACATTAACATAACATGAGATTTTGAGCTTGAAAAATTGCATAAACTGGAAATATGATTAAGACTTGAAATTGATACTTGAAAAAGTTTAACAATACACTGAAATAGCTAGAAACAGTACTTGAAAGGCTTAAATAACACTGGAAATTGAAAATTATTTAAAACGACATGAACTAAACTAAGTTAAGCTAGATATCTTCCCACATTGCTTCTCCTCCTCTTTATAAAGATATTTTCAACTCTTTGTCGACCTCTGAGACTTTCCCACTCATTTCCAGCCATTGGATCTTCATAACTCATCATATCTGTCCATTTGTCAATTTGGCGGGAAAAGTCTTGAGCAGGTTTCAATCAATTAATGAATTTTGGATATTGTGAAGGTGGAGGGGGGTGGTTAAACAAGTGGTGAGGCAGGTGGAGTGTTGAAAAAGTGGAAACCAGGGTGGTTTGAGGAGTCACTGGTTTTGGCGGGGATATGTGAGGGACGATGAACAGTGGCGTGGTATTTGACTTTTGTTGACCCTGGTATTAATATACAGAGGGTTCAAAATTGGGGGGGGGGTCAAGGTATATTGGCAGAGGTCTTTTGATTTGGCTGGGTTTAAAATACAAAAGGGGTCAATTGGTTTGTTTATAACATAAGGACCAATCATGTAATTTCTGTTTTATGAGGGACCAAAACTGCCAACCTTTCCAAACTTCACACAAGGACCAAACTTGCCATATATGAATAGTACAGGGACCACTTTCGATTATTTTCCATTTTTATATTTCCAAGGACTATTTATGACACTTTTTCAAACTTTAAGGACCTTTTCTGCCATTTGACCAAAGAATCATTCAAGGACCATTTTAGACAAATTAGAATATTTCAGGGACCTTGAATGATATTTTTCTTTATTTTGATTTACCAGGGACTGTTTTTGACAACTTTTGAAACTTGGGGGACTAAAACTGCCAATTATGCAAACTTGAGACGTTTTTCATCTGATTTTGATATTTTTGCATTTAAAACACATAAAACACTTATTTGTGATATTTTCATCATTTTGATGCATTTCTGAGTGTTTTCAGATGTTTTTGGCATTCTAAACAGTATAAAAATGATGAGTATTTAGACACTCATCACTGGAAAAACAAAAAATTCTGGATATTATGCCTTTCAATGTGGGCAACTTACCTATGAAATACTTGGGATTTCCACTTATCACTAAAAACATTGGTGTATCTGAATGTAATCAGTTAGTGGAGAAAGTTAAAGGGAAGGTGATTGATTGGAAGAACAAGGCTTTATCCTATGCTGGAAGACTCCAACTAATTGTAGCTGTGTTGGCATCAATGCACATTTATTGGGCATCTGTTTTTCTGATTCCAAAAACAACTGTCAAAGAAATTGAAAAAGTTTTGAAGTGGTTCCTTTGGAGTTAGGATTCTATGAAGAAAGGGGTTGCTAAAGTGGCTTGGAAGATCATTTGTACTCCCAAGAGTCAAGGAGGTTGGGGTATCAAAAGTATTGGTGCATGGAATGAGGCTTTATTATGCAAACATTTATGGAATGTAGTTTCTCAAAAAGAAAGTTTATGGGTTAAATGGGTCAATTCGGTAAAGTTGAAAGGTAAAAGTGTGTGGGAGATTGATTCTTAAGAAAGAAACCAACTATGAGTATTTGTAGTATTGGGTAACTCAAATGTATTAGATTTGAGTCCCCGGATCGTTCCTAGCAAGGGATGAAAGGAATTAACAACTCACGTAGCGTTGTTCGGGATTTGAATGGATAAAAAGGATTTAAGATGTTTTCTAAACTACGAGGCAAGGAATAGTAAATGGAACAAAATTTAAACTACTAAATCTATGGTGCAAACAAGGAATTTAAACTAGTTACGCAAAATATAACTAAAAACGCAAATAACGTAATTGTTAAAACGTAAATTAAAATGCAAACTAAACTATTTAAAGTCCTAAAAGTGATATAATATTTTTATACAGCTGAAAATGTGATTTAAAAATTATTTGAAATTTAAAACTAATTTTTTTAGTTTTTCTTGATTTTATTTGAATTAAAAACTAATTTTGAACAAGATTTAAAAAAAGCTAAAAATTATGAAAACTTACAAGAAAATTACAAAACTATTTTTCAAAAATCTAATATAACTAAAAATAATTTTTAAAAATGGATTTTCATTTTTTCTGACTTTTTCTAAATTTATTATGAATTAAAAACTGAATTAAACTAATTAAATGGCTAGAAAATACTATTTAAACTAGGAAAAATCTGAAAAAAAAATACTTTTTATGTCTTTTTGATTTTCCTAAACCTAAGAAAATTGATTTTGTATTTTTGTGACCTTTTTCTGATTTATTTGAATTAAAAGCTATTTAAAAAGGCTAAAAACTGAATTTAATGCTAGAAAAATAGTAAATGTTAACAGAAAATTATGAAAATTTACAGAAAAGTCCTAAATGCAATTGTGAATCTATGAAAATTAACAGCAACAACTAGTGAGTGCAGATTATGCTATGTGCAATGCAAACTGAAATGAACAAGCTAAATGAAATAAGCTAATAAGCTACCAGAAGCTAAAACAAACTGAATTAAGTCCAAACTGACTAAAAGCTACATATTGCAACTAAATAAAACCAATGAACAAGCTGAAAAATAGTAATGATAAGCTAAAACATCAAACAGTCCCTATGCTGATTAAGGAAGGTTCTAAAAAGCTAAATTAAGGAACCTTAAAAGCTAAAAAGGCAATAACTAAAAACTAACTAAGCTAGGACGACCTAAAGGAGTAATCTGAATAATAAAATAAGCTCAAATGAAACTAATAAGCACTAACTTAAACTAATGTGCAGCAGATCAAAGGGGGAAGAGAGGGCAATTTTTAAATCCTAATAAGCTAACCTAATAAGCACTACTGACTACATAAGCTGAATAAAGAAGAAGTTAACCAACAAGTGATCTAATAAAACTAACTTGCGACACCTAAGAAGCAAAAGTGAGCATGCAAAAGCTTATAAAAAAGAACTGTGACAGCAAAGTGGTAACTGATGTGCAGGGGAGCATAAGGCCAAACAGGTAACTTTAAGCTACTGAAAAGCTATTAAGAAAAATTCTAAAAATTATAAAAAAAATAATATTTGAAATCACAAGCTAGCAAATATTTAAAACCCAAAAACTCAACTAATTTGAATGAGAATTGAGAAAATGAAAAATCAAAACTAAAATGACTTTGGTAAGTGATGAGACATTTTTGACTTTTTTTGTTTTTAAAAAGTTTTGACTAAAATGATATTTGATTCCTCCTAACTGAACTAGAATGTAATCACAAGTTGTAATAATGCCTAATGGAGATAGATAAACAACTAATGAAACCACAATGATGAATTATGCAACCTAAAATTTCCTAATAGGTGACTGAAATGATAATGCAAATGGATTTTGACTCTTACTGTAATATGTTGGGATATGAAAGTGCTGAAGATATCAAAGTACTGAAGATATGAAAGTACTGTAAGCTGCAAAGTACTGGAAGAAGTCAAATAGTCAAAGTACTGCTAAAAGACAGAGTCAAAGTACTGCAAGATGAAGTCAAAGTACTGCTAGAACAAAAGAACTGTTATATTCGTTTATGGAAAGTATTGTATTCCATGTTTAGATTACTTGTCGTACAAGGTTATCAATTGTAAACCGACTAGGATATCCTTGAGCCTATAAAAGGACTCCTAGATTGGCATTAGAGGTACGATTTCAGAAAAAGAGTTTTAGAGTTTACGAATTAATGTTTTAGAGAAAAGTTCGATTATCTTAGAGTTGTATTAGAGTATCTGCATAATAAGCAGATTTAGAGTTTATAATAAAGTTTTTCTTCTTAGCTTTGTTAAGTAAATTCCGCGTACTTGATAAAGATTGCTCAGTGTTTCTTTGTTAATAACTTAGGATTTATCCGAGGTTATTAAACCTTAACAAGCTAGTAAAGTTAGTTTGATTAAAGTATATCGATCCAACATAATACCTATGCAATTTTATGCTAAGACTGACTACTTCTAACCTAAACTAATCTACTTGAGGCAAAATGAACTACTGAAACAGCCCTAAATCTCTTACCAGCTTCTAAACCAAACACCCTCTTATGTAACTAAAATGCAATTCATCCCTTAAAAACTTGATTGAGATGAACAAAACTGAATTAAAACTGAACATTAAGCATGAAATTCTACATTAAAACAGATTTAAAACCAACAATTACTTGAAACTAATTTTACTAAGAACTTTGACTTTGTTTGACTTTTGCAAAAACTAAGGTTTAATATGAGCTGAGATACTAATGAGCTCACATAAGCTTTATCAGGCTTATGTGAGCTTGACTTAACAGAATTAAAAGCTTTTCAAACACATAGACAAGTTTTTAAGGAATTGAAGTGACAAGGTAACAAAATTGAAAAAGTAATTTGCCTTCGTGATGTGTCAAGACCAATGGGAGTGCTTCAATCGTCCAAGCTGGAAATCCTTGTGTCACACCCTCTGACACGTTGTCAGAATCTTCCAAAAGTGCATTAAGTGGGGTAAGTTTTGGGTGTAACTGGGTAAAACGGGGAAGAAGGTGATAAACAGTAACTCTAGGTGGTTTTGGGCGGGTTTGGTTATTTTATTTGGGTGTTTGACTGGTGGGAATGAAGTGTTGACCAGGTAAGTGGTAGTAAACAGGTGTAAATGTGTAATATTTATTTGGGAAATGGGCTTGGGCCAAAGGGTAAAGGGGTTTTATTTATTTTTTTGGACTTTAAGAACACGAAGGACCATTTAAGTGATTTGCAAATTGCTAGGACCAATGGTGTAAATATGTGAAAGGGTAAGGTTAACTTTGGTATTTTGGTACAACGAGAGTTCAAGGGTAAAAATGGTAAAATGGGAAAGTGAGGAGTTATTTGTGTAATTATGGGAAAATGGAGGGTTAAGGTGTAAATAAGGCAAGGTGAGGGTGAAAATGTGAATACTCTCAAAAATGATCCAAAGCTTCGTAATTTGAATTTTGAGCATTCAAATCCCATGAAACTGCATCCAGGCATCGGCTTTTGCTCTCTTCTCTCTCTCACGCTCGGTTTTCTTCGGTTTTGGCTTTCTTTTGTCTGTTTTGTCATATTCGTACCTGCACATGCATAAACTCAAGAAACCAATAAATGTTAGGTATAAACGGCTCTTTTTCTGGTTATTTTGGGTCTATTTTGGTAAAGAAATGGTACTACGTATGTGTTTTGAGATAGAAATTGATGAGTCAGATAGTGGCACTTGGAAAGCTATAATGAACCTTAGAACTAAAGTCAGAACTCATATTTGGTATAACATAGGCACTGGGAGGAAGGTGAATATGTGGTTTGACAATTGGAATGATCATGGTCCTCTTAATAGGATTATTTCCTTCAAAAGGAGGTATGAAGCAAGGCTATCTGAACAAATGAAAGTTGCTGAGATGATTGAAGATGGGAGATGGATTTGGCTTGTCAATTAGGAGCAACAGGTTAGTAATCTTACAAACTTATGTGTTCCAAACATTGATAGTGATATAGAAGATGAAGTGCAGTGGATTGATAGTAATGGGGTGAAAGGAACATTTTCTACTAAGAGTGTTTGGAGGATTTTTAAGGAAGATGGGAGTGAAGTAAACTGGCACAAAGTGGTTTGGTTCTCTCGATGCAACCCAAGACATGCATTTATCTTATGGTTATCTATGCTTGGAAGGTTGTCTACTCAGGATAGACTGATGGCTTGGAATAATAATGGAGTGATGTTATGCCCCTTATGCAAAGCTGTTAATGATAGTCATGAGCATCTTTTCTTTAACTGCATATATTCAGAGTGGATTTGGGATAAAGTTAGAGAGAAGGTGAATATGAGAATGTGGGATGTGAATTGGAGGATTGTGGTGGAGTGTATTGCTAAGGGTGGATGCAATAACTCTATTGGGAATGTCCTACATAAAATAGTAATTGCTACTGTGGTATACTTTATATGGAGGGAAAGAAATCAAAGACTATTTACTCATGTTGAGAAGGGCAGACAAAGTTTATATAATGAAATCATTGAAAATATATAACTGCAATTGTTGAGTTTAAAAGTTAAGAAAACTGTTGCAGTGGAACAAGTCAGTAGAGAGTGGGATATTAAAATGAAGACTGTGTAAAAATTAAGGATGATGTAGTCTAGAAAGGGGAAGGTTCTTGTCTCGGAAAGTGGGAAGGTAGTGGTTTTGTTGGTGTCCTAATGGAGTTTCTTTTGTTGGTTGGGTGGTGCATGTTGGATGGAATAGAGAGGTGTGAAAGATGAACCTTCTTGGTCCATCCTATGCATCACTAAAGGAGGTTAGGTGGAGTCTATTTGAGGGTGTGTGTTCCTGTTATAGTGATGCCTATGGTTTGTTCTGTGAGCAGTCCAGTGAGGCTGTAGCTGCTGGTTTGTTCATGGTTCAATCTATAGGAAATGTAGCTATAATGGTATAGCCCCTCTTTTGGGTAAAAGGTCAAAGACCCGGTAAATATATTACTCCAAAAAACATTTAAGTACAAAGGATATGGGTGAATCCCATATCTCAGCCCGTTACATAGGCGGAAAACTTAAATAACAAGATACTTCCTATTCTCTAAAAAGAAAATAAACCACTACTCAAAAGATAACACTATACTCCTATGAAAACAAACTTACTTCCTACCAAGGCCTTGGAGCTTGATACCATACGTGTCATAATAAGCATCCAAATTCCGTGGAAGATCGTAGACATGATCCGCATAGTCATCATAATCATCTTCACGATCATGACCACCACCAAATAGGTTCCTTGACTCATCAAAAGTGTTCACAACCTCCTCTTCATCACAATCAGAGTCAATAATCTCTCCCACCTTAGAGAATGGGTTAACCCTCTTAGTAGAAGAAGTAGACGGAAAATCCTTTTCATTACCTAGATAATCAACCTTTTTAATAGGATTACCATCATCATCAACAAGAGTAGCTTTCCCATCAATAAGAAGCTTTTTAAACTCCCCAATTTTCTCAACAACAGGGGTAGGACCAACCTCGTTAGCTTCCATTGAATCACTCACAAGCGGTTCTTGTGATACATTACTGGTCTTAAGAGACTCAACCTCCTTTGCTTCCATTGTACTATCAGAATCCACTACATCAGTAGGAGTGCCACATTCATCAGTATCGATCATATTAAGTGCATCAAAAGGATTAGATGTAGCAATCTTCGTCCCACTCGTACTAGCCACATCAGTGGCTTTCTTCTTTGTATTATCCACCTTCTTAGGTTCAGGAGGAGGCGCTTTAGGTTGATACCTAAACTTAGGACCCACATCAGGTTTAGTAAAACCTCCCTTACCTGGAACACTTGGACCACCGTTCCTACCCTTATTCTTGTTATTGACAGTTTGAAAACCATCATTAACACTCTGTTTAGGCTGAGTAGGAGGTGGAACAGATTTAGGACAATCAAGCAACATATGACCAAAAAGCTTACACGTATCACACCGAGGCGGTTTCCATTCGTATTCAACCTGAATCTTTTCAATAGTAGAACCTGTCCCATCAAGTAATGGAATCTCAACAGTGATGCTTTCCCTAAGAACTTGGTCCGCCTTAACTTCAATCAAGCACCTAGCAAAACTACTTCGACCCCATGATTCCAAGCACATTTGACTAGTGTAAGAATCTAACATTTTTGGCGTACCAATCAATGTGGCTAGGAGGCTGAGACCATTATCAGAAAACATAGCAAGGGGCACATCATGGAATTTAACCCATATCGGAATATTAGTCAAATCCTCTTTAAGCACATTAGTATTCAGCGTCCAATTTTTAAGAATAATTGGCACATTTCTAATCATCCACGGTCTGTTTTCAAGAACATCATTAAGAACTTTACGAGTGGAAAACTTAAAGAAAAAGAACCCCTTAGCATTCATCATAACCTTTTGAATACCATACTTGGCCCACGTATTACGAACATAATAATCAACAACCGGAAAAGCAATACGTTTACCAAGAAAATAACCATAAAGGGTATTCTCAAATTTAGAGTTTACCTCCTCAACGACTTTCATAGGAATGGAGAGATCCACCCTATTAGACTTTTTACTACATTCCAACCTACGAAAATTAGACTTGCGCTTCGTAGAATCAATTGACTTAGCACCCGCATATGAAACCGGCTTCACACTCGGGGCACCCGTTGGTTGGGGCTGATTATGAACAT
This sequence comes from Chrysanthemum seticuspe, assembly GCA_019973895.1. Classification (NCBI taxonomy): domain Eukaryota; kingdom Viridiplantae; phylum Streptophyta; class Magnoliopsida; order Asterales; family Asteraceae; genus Chrysanthemum; species Chrysanthemum seticuspe. The sequence continues at coordinate 22,387,601 of BPTQ01000001.1, forward strand.
TGGGAGACAAATTAGAAATAACATTAGTACCATTGTCCGCATTCTCCGCATTCGTAACTTCAACACCGCGCATAGCCTCTTCAAAGGTCTTACCCGCTTCCAAAACGACCGGGTCAAGACCATAATTCGGCTCAGCCACACATTGCGTATCATTAGCCACAGAATTACCCACATCTTTAGAAACCTTGGAAGCACTAGTCTTATTGAAAAATCCTTTTTCCATATCTCAAAACCCCACAACCCACAGCAAAACAATCGTATTCACCAAGAACAATTAAACAGCAGCAGCAAAACCAAAATAAACAAAGGTAAAACCCTAACGCAAAGTTAGGGTTTCATAAACATTGAAACGCAACCTCTAGTCCACCATAATAATGCATGCAAATAAGTATGTTTGAATAAAATTAACCACCAAACCACTAAGAAAAGTAACCAATCAGAATATTAGAGGTCAGTTTGCATGCACGTGAATCATCAATATGAAAGAATATAAATCAAGGCAAGTAAAAAGTGAATGAATCAATTCCTTGCCAAAAGCGAATAAAAAGAATAATCACAAACCAGTTAATAATCAACCGACCCACGATGGAGAAAGATTAATAAATTAAAAGGGTTATGATCAATCGTTATTTAGGAATTCGCTATTCGCCAGAGAGAATACTTAGGGAATCGTTTTTGAGTTTAGTTTTGGTATAGCCCCTCTTATAGTGTGAATGGGGCTATATCCTCTTTGATGATGCCTCCTTTGTTTCATCTCATTCTATTGTGGGTGTGGACTGAATGGTTTGAGCTCTGAACTGAGATAGGAAATGTAGTCAAGAGGATATGGTATGGGGATTGTTTGGGTATTTCTGTTTTTGGCATGTTTGGTTAACTACCGACATATTGGTTAAAAGGATAGTCTTCAGTTGTTCTTGATACTAGTCAGTATTGTATGTTTTGTTTGTTTAGACTGGTTTGTATATTGGTTGTATTTCAAGAAGGATAGGTCTTGTCTATCTCTTCTACTTGATGTATTTGTTATGTTTTAATATATGAAATTCACCTTTTGCACCAAAAAAAATACACCCGGAATCCGCTGCCACCTGAACCCCTCTCGTACGTAACCGCCGCAATCGTTCACCAATACCGAAAATCCACCGGCTGCAAGTTGTTTTGCTGTTTTTAAGTGTCTGTCGTATGTGTATTTTGGGGTGGTTTTGTGCTTTATTCTTCAAATCTACTAGTAAGTGTCAATGTTATTTTATGAAATGATCTTTTTTTGTGTTCATATTTTTGTTTAGTCCTGTATATTTTTTCATTGTTTTGTGTTTTTTTATTTCATTTCAGTTATGTGACTGTCTATTAAGTAGTGGTGGTGGACTGCTTGTGATTTTAGATGGGAAGGACTTGGTTTGAGTACTAAACAAACATAGAGAAAATAGACATGATTTGAGTTTTAAGAAGACTAAACACTGATATACTCAAATCAACATCCAACACCACCTAAAAATGAAAGTTTTAAGCTAATAAAAGTATAAACATTGATTAGAAAACATTTACTTATAAGTAAGGTGTGAGCAATAAGAAAAAAGATTTGAAACATGTGAGGTGTAAATGACGTGGACAACTAAAATGACGTATATTTTAGTTTAGTGACATGGACTATGGTAATCTGGTTAGTAACAGCAAGTGATGTCCAACTCAGTTGGATTGATGCATCTGGTTATAGTCTCCATGTGTGGGAGGTCAGGAGTTCGACTCCTGCTATTCCCCATGTGGGGGATTTTCCCTGAATTGGCAGCTGGGTTCGAATCCCAGTACGATGCCTTGAAGCCCCTTAATGTGAAACTGGATGGCAAAAAATCTGGTTAGTAACAAGTTAGTAGTCAATGAGGTAATATGAATGTAGCTTTTTTAATTGTTCCGTAATTAACGAATAACACAAAGTTTGGGTACTTGAATGAAAAAAACTAAGTTGAGTAACTTAGACAAACATTTTCGCAAAGTTCAGTATTGTATTTTGTATATTAACACTTCTTATAATCACATAATCTCTAACAAAACCCACAGCCAAATAACCAGACACTAATACGTGCTCTTTGAAACATGGTCATCTGGATACCGCATGAAATAAGGTCATCTTTTCACAAGCCATTAGCATATATTGAACCATTCTAACCAACAACAAGTCTCAACTCAAGGGTGTCACTACCATGACCAAATTACAGGCAAACATTTTATCAAACTTGGAGTGCAACTCAATCACATCGAGAAATATATTGTCACTTGTTGTAAAATGACTAATGATACGCTTCATCTCCCTCTTTGTCGGCGATATTCCAATCACCGGAGCTGCAGTTCTTTCTTGAACCACTCAGGTAGTATAAACACTGTTGATAATTACATTCCATAAAAGTTATATTTTTGAAGGAGTAGATGACTTGATTATCTATTGTTT